>CM057456.1:773782500-774982500 GCA_016271365.2 Neoceratodus forsteri
GTTTGCTATTTAATTCTGCTAGATAATTGGAGCCAGTTTGCTTGTCTGTAGATATCACAGGTGGGAGCAAGGCAGCTGGATGATGTCAGGAGGTGACATGCCTTGTTTAGTGCTGTGGTGATGCATCTAAGGGCAATGTTAGTGGCAGATCCATAGATCACAAGCCCATAATCTATGATCATGATTTTTGAACTCTGAATGGCAGTACTTAGGGCTTCATCCGTGAGGCAGTGCCTATGTCTATAGAGCCAGCCCATGTGGGTATTCACTGTTTTTGCTAAGTAGTCAATATGTTCTGTGTAGGTAAGCATTGAGTCAAGGATCACCCCCAGGTATTTAAATAGATTAACTTGTTTGAGGGTTACCCCTTCACTGTTTGAGATGGGGAGATCACTTTTTTTATATTTACTGTGGGTATCATGAAACAGCATTGATTTAGTTTTTTTGTAGTTAAGAATGAGTCTATTGGATTTAAACCATAACTCTTCAGCAGCTAAACTTTCTTGTAGTTGTGTCTGAAGAAGGGAAGGATCTGGATGGGAGGTGAAGACGACCGTGACATTAGCATAGAGTAGGATTTTATCAGAACAGGATGTGGGGAGACCTTTTAGAAAAATACTGAAAAGTATGGGACCTAAGATGCAACCTTGAGGGACTCCTGAGTGGACCAGTAGGGGGGGTTGAGAGGGATTTTCCAATTCTAACCTGTTGGGTTTGGGTCACTGAGGTAGCCTTGAAACCATCGAGTGGTGTCAGGTGAGAGTCCTATTAGAGATAGTTGTTGAAGCAGTAGCGAATGGTTAATGGTACTGAATGCCTTAGTCAGGTCAATGAAGGTGACGCCGAAAGATGCCCTTAGTTCAGGGCATTGTGGATATAGGAGGTAAATTCTATGAGAGCTGTGGTTGTACTGTGCCCCTTGCAAAAGCCGTGTTGTTCTCTACAAAGCAGGTTGTGTCTTGTGAGGTATTCAGCTAGTTGGTCAGCAGCTATTCTCTTGAGTGCTTTGTGGGGGGGGGGCGGAGAATGGAGATTGGCCTTTAGTTGCTAGTAACAGTTTTATCACCACTTTTTTGAGTAGGTGTCACCACAGCGGATTTCCATTTTGGAGGGAACTGTGAGAGCATAAGAGACCTGTTAAGGATTTTGGTGAGGGAGGCCAAGACTTCCTCTAATGTAAGAGTGAGGAGTTTAAGATCAAGGGAGTCACTACTTGATCTAGACTTCCTTAGTACTTTAAGGAGGTGCTTTTTTGTTAGATCCTTAGAGACAGCTTTGAAATAGAACTGCAGGAGTCCCTCCAAATTGCTGGTTTTGTCAGCATTGATATTGTCTCCTGGAGGATCAAAGAAGGTTGGTGGTAGAATAGAGCTAAGGTCAGTACATGCTGCATTAAACACATTAGCCAGGGTGACTTGATCTGTGGCATGTACAGTGTGTGTGTGTATATATATATATATAGATAGATATATATATATATATATAGATAGATATAGATATACAAAGTAAAGGGGACAGCACATTACCCCTCCACCCATTTGCATATTACCCCATATGCACAGTATATGCCACCTGCATATGACGGCGTGAAAGTCCTTAGTACTCCGCATGATGCTGTCTCTAGTTTTTATATATACAATTGCTACCATCAGAACAGGGTCAATGGGAGGTGCTATGGAACCTGAATTGCTGAGTGCATCTAAAGCCTTAGCTTGCGCCAAAGATGTGAAAGATGGAAGAGTTGTTTGGCACTCAATATTGGGGGTGGGGGCAGAGAACAGAGGATACAAAAGATGTTTTATTTTCTACCTTTGAATCAAAAATGGTGTGAAGGTTAGTTGTGGCCAAAGACAAATTAGAATTTGAGCTAAATGTTTACATGAGAGAATTAATCATTTGAACAAGTTGCTTCTCACAAGGACAGGCACCTGAGGCCTGACAGCATCATTTTAAAATATCAATGGAGAGAGGACATATGAGACTTTTAATGTAGCCACAACATGCGATACAAAACCCTCCAAAAAATAAAAGTATGGCAAGAGGATGAAGAACTGTGGCACAGCTTTCCAAAACTATTAAATAACAGATCATTAGTTTGTTGTTTTTAATATTGGAGTTCAGCTGAAACCCTAAATCAGAACTTTACCTGAGACCCCCAAACTGAATAAGAAAAAGTTGATAGATTGCACATCCTACCAAGGATATGAAGTCTAGCTGTTAGAGCACTGAACTATAAACAAGGATATCTTGGGAACCTATACACAGTCATAGTGGTAGGTGGCAATCTTCAGGGGCACACAAGGCTGCCAATATCGCTACCCACCAAAGTTCTGCTAAACAAACAGGTGCTCCTGTCTACAGGGGCTGATGGTCCACTGTGACAGCAGCACAGCGTACACTTATGCAAATGGCCAGTCCTGTTATTTGTGGATGTCGATAGGTTGTGTGACCACTAACATGCTGAAAGTGTGGTAACCATAGTGATAGGCCCATGGCATGGCACCAGGCACACAGTGCACGTCATGACCCTCACCTTGAGCACATGGCACTACTGCCGAAGTTCTCCTCTCACCCCTTACCTTGACAGCTGCTTGATGGCCATACCAATACAGAATTATAGCATCTTCACTTGAGGATATCTCCTCCATTAGAACATACCTTTGGAACTGTAAGCCATCAGTGTTAGGAGCACATGGAAACGTTTTGCTGCTAGCTGAGGCCATGAAAAATAACATGCTGTGTTGATGTATATATAAAGTGGATGGCCCCAACACTTCTCAGTTCTTTCTCCCATTGTTGATCATGTTCATTGGACTTGCTGAAGAGAAAACTTTGAAATAGTTGTTGCTGTGTTATTTTAATTTATGTATTTTAGGTAACACCATTGTTGTCTCTGTATGCTCCCAAAGAACAAAGAGCCTTTGTTCCATTATTGTATCTGCAGCTATAAAATCTACACGGACAGCACTCACATTATCTGTGTGTGCTGTTTGATCCTATCTTATGACATGAGGGCCTGTGAGATTTGCCAGAGTTTTGATCAGGCTATAAGGTGATGCCATTGGAAGGCCTTAGAGATCTTCTTCACTTCTCACTCAGAAAGCGCTGAAAGCCAAGGGAAAAGGCTACAGGTTCCAGGCCTGCTTCTCCTGTATTATCAATCATAATACAGTTGTTGAAGTCAAAAGACAAGGACAAGTAGCAGTCATTGTCACAGGCTATCTTGTTGTTCAACCATGAGCGTAAGCATGAGGGGGAAAAAATGAGACCGCTTCTCTGACAAGGTCCCGGTCAGCACTGAAATCAGGTACATTCTTGTCAATGCCACTCCAGTGGCATAAATGAAAGCCACCCTGACACTAAAGTCATGGCTTAGCTCAGGCACTGTCACACCTACTATGGACAGTATGTCACCACCATCATCAGGCTCTGGCCCCTCAACAATTAGTCCTGGACCCTTTTCAAAGTGCCATTGGCCCCATAGCTGTGCTGGCATCTTTTTCTGACATGCTACGGTGCCTGCTACCATCATTGCTGCAGATGATAGCTGTACTGTTGACAGGGCTGCCTGTTCCAGGACCTATATTGATGGCTTCTTCCAGAACATCACAGATTCCTCATTCTCAGCTGCCACCAGCATTGCTGGTTCCCTCAGTGCCTCCTGTCATTGTTTATGATGATGATAATGAGGTTGAATATAATCCTGACCTCATGGATATTGACGGGGATTTGGAGGAGGAATATGAAGGTGAGGGGCAGTTTGAAGAAGGAACTCCGCTCATCCTGCAGCGAGAACTCTGTAGCTTTCACACCCAGATCTCCCTCATCCTGAGAATATCTCTTTACAAGCCATGCTGTAACATATGCAGTCTGCCATGGGCTTTGCTGTACAAGAGGAAGATTCCACTAAAAGAAATCTTATGGCATTTTTGAAGATTCCTTGCACACCTTCCATTATAATTTCTCCTATGCATCCTGCCTTACTTACCGGGTCCCTTTGTCATACGCTGTATAGCATATGACAAACCGTGCAACAGTAACAGCACGGTAGGGATGAGCAAGAGGGAGCAAAACCGTGAAAGGCAGTATGCGCAGTAGTGCACCCTCTCACTCTCCCAGGCAGAGGATAAGATCCCTACTGGGACAAGGGTCCACTGAGCAGCTGCTGTGGCTCAATGGGATAAGCCACTGGCAGCAAAGGAGGCAAGCAGTGTGTTTGGGACTGGGTTTCGATTCCCAGTCCCAGACATATGAATTTTTACATTTTTTGCACTTTGTGTGATTTTTACTGTTAACTCCCCTCCTCCCCCGGAGTTAGATATTTTAGTTGGGGGGGGGTGCGGGGAGCAGAGCCTCCCCTGCAAAAAAAAAAAGACCTATGTCGCTGGCAACATATTGCTCTGTATTGGCAGCATAGTATATTGCAGCAGCATAATGTGTTGTGACATTATGACCCCATACCCCTGCCTTAGAAGATGCTACCTTTGCTGCATGGCACAAGCCTAATACCCTGCCTGCAGTTCCAAGCAAGGCTGATAAACAGTACCCTACTCCATCTGCTAAGCCCTACTATACAACTCAGCCTGATTCTGACTCTGGTGTCATTATGGCTGCTTATGATCACTCTAAAGCCCCTAGGCACATGAGTACTTTACCTCCAGATAAAGAATCTAGGAGGCTGGATGTTATGGACAGACATACTTATGCGTCTTCAGCCTTGGGCCTTAGGACTGTAAATATATGAGGCCCATATGATAAAATATCAGAATAGACTCTGGAAAGCTGCTCATACTGCAGCCCTGGCTTTACCTGATGGCCCTTCCATGACTTGACTTAATAAAAAGCTTGCCAACTGGTGCTGAAGTGCAGTAGGTAAACATTTGCAACATTCAGCTTATGACATGTTGGATGCATCTACTAGGGCTGCAGTCTCTTGTATTTGTATTAGACGTTATTGTTGGCTCAGAGTAGCTGTTTTGCTACTTATGTACAGCAGACAATTTTGAATGATCCTTTTAAGGGCTCCAAACTGTTTGGCTATGATTCTGAAGAAGCATTTTGTGGCCTGCAGTCCTCCAAAGTAACTTTATGGCCTGTTATATCCCTTTACCCCTACACCCACTAGATGGCATGGTAGGGGCTCGTTTCATTGGCTGCTGCCAGAGATAACCCATACATACTGTCAACAAGGATGTGGTAGAGGTGGTGATCCTCTCTTGGGTCCCTTCCCCCCTGCTGCCCATGCCAAAGCACCCAAAGGAATCAGTTCCAGTGGCACTGCCACCCTCTGTTCTGCCTGGCTTTCTTCAAATCCACCCTCCGTCAGCTATTGCCTCCAGGGATGAGTGTGGGGGGAAGGATCTCTCTGCATTTGAAGCAGTGGAGGGGGATTACCATAGACAAGTGGGTTCTGGAGATAATTGCAAAGGGGCATGTTCTGGAGTTAATAGAAACTCCTATAGATCATCCTCCACCTCCGTCCTTTTATCCTCCTGGCCACTTGTCCCTGCTAAAGGAAGAGGCCCAGACCCTGTTTCAAAAGTATGCTATTTAACCAGTTCCTCTACAAGACAGGAACAAAGGGTTCTATTCCAGAAACTTCCCAGTCCCAAAATTGATGCGAGATCTATGTCCTGTATTGGATCTCAGACACTGTCATCTGTACATTGAATACAAAGGGTTTTGAATGGTGTCTCAGTGAGCCCTGATTCTCCCACTACAAACAGGGGACTAGCTTTGTCACCTGGACATGAAGGATGCATACCTTCACATCAAGATTAGAAAGTGCCACAAACAGTACCTCCACTTTATGCTGGAGGGCACACACTATCAGTTCCAAGTATTGCCCTTTGGCTTTTCCTCTGTGCCATGAGTCTACAAAAATGCCTAGCAGTGGTTGCAGCAGCCCTTCACAGTAAAGGGATTTATGTCTTCCCTTATCTGCATGATTGGCTCCTGAAGGCCAACTCCAGGAAAGCTGCCCTTCACACTCTCTCCCAAGCATGACAGTTGTTTGAAGAACTGGGAGTCAAAGTGAATGTGCCAAAGTCTGAGTTGATTCCATGCCAATGCCTGCAATACACTGAGGCAGTCTTGGACACAGAAAAGGGATGTGGCTTCTTGCCTCAGGACAGGGCAGACTTCCTGATTGCTCAGGTGCACTTAGTTCATAGGGGCTACTACATCTCTGCCAGATCAATGTTGCATCTCTTGGATCTGATGGCTGCTGCCATATTGACGTTGCCGTTAGCTTGGCTTCATACGCGAATCCCACAGCGGACACTCAAGGTCCAGTGAGATCATCTGACAGACGAGCTGGAACAAATGGTTCTCATCATGTCCCCTCTTCGCAGAGCATTATTATGGTGGATGGACCATGACAATTTACTCAAGGGTGTTCTATTCCTTGTACCAGCTCCTGTACAGATCCTAACCACAAATGTCTTTGGCGCTGGTTTTGGTGCTCATCTTGGCCCCTTCAAGACACAGGGGTCATGGAACAAGGTAGAGGCTGAACTGAACATAAATATCTTGGAGATGAGAGCTGTCCTATACAGCTTCCAGGCATTTCAGAATCATCTCTGCCCCAGTACTCTGTTAATACAGACAACAATGTCAGTGTAATACACTACATAAAAAAAGAAGAGGGCATTCACTCCTATCCTCTGTGCAGGGAGGTGATGAGATTGTGGTACTGAGCACTGTCTCATGACCATCAACTGTTGGCTGTATTTCTCCCAGGTCTCCAAAGCATCTTGGTAGACAGGCTAGGCAGTTCTCAGTCCCTGGTTCATGAGTGGGAACTGCTGACTTCCATGGTAAAAGACCTCTTCACAAGATGGGAGTCACCCAGAGTTGGATCCTTTTGTGCCCCCACATAATGCAAAATTGTTGCATTTGTGCTTGCTTGCACCAGGGCCTGGAGCTTTTTAGCAAGACATGTTGTCCCCATCTTGGAAAGGGAAATTCCAAAACACATTTTCCCCCATTCCTCTAATATAGAGGGTTCTGCTCAACCTAAAAGTGAAGAGTGACACTCTTATCCTCATTGTTCTGTTATGGCCTCACCAGATATGGTTTCCACTCCTACAACATATGGTAATGGAGCACCCTGTCCCCTCTTCTTTTGTGTTGGAATCTACTATCATGGGGGGGGAGTGTCTCTAGTCCATCTAGACCTGAAGTCCCACACCTGCATGCACAGCTCCTGAAAACGTAACCATTTCATGCTTTGGGAGGTCCCCTAAGGTTGTCGATGTCCTGCTTGTGGCTAGGAAGCCCTCTACCAGACATACTTTACTTATTCCTTGAAATGGAAGCATTTCACTCTGTGGTCTGCTTTCCAGAATATGGACCCTTTTACATGCCCTGAGAATTTTCTTCTGGAATACTTGCTTCCCCTATCTGATTCATGCCTGCAGTGTTCCTCTAGTAAGATGCATTTGGCCACTATATCAGTATTGCATACCCCTATTGATGACCATATGGTTGCCCAACTGGAGATATCCTATTCTTTTCAAAGCAGTATTCTGCACATGAAACCCCCCTGTCCATAATCCTGTCCCACTTTGGTACTTAAATGTCATACTTGTTGGCTCCATTTGAGTCTGCTGTGACTTGTAGCTTACATTTCTTGTCATGAAAACTATTATTTAGAGTTGCCATGACTTTTGCATGGGGAATTTCTGAGCTTCAGGCTTGATGTGTGAGCTTCCTTATTTGATTTTTCACAAAGACAGTCTCTTTGTATATAAATTCTCAGTTTCTACCGAAGGTGCTATCAGAATTCACACTGAACCACATTGTACACCTTCCTGTTTATTGTCCCGGGCATGCCAATTAGAAATGGATGAAATTGGCAAAATTCGCTCTGCAATTAATCCATGAATTTAGCACAATTCACAGAGTGAGGATCGATCTGTGAAGTGCAAATTTTCATCCGCAAAGTGCAGAAGTTCGCCTGTGAGCAGTGGAATTTTGCCTACAAATGGCGGAATTTCACCTCTAATGGTGGAATTTCACCATTCGCAGGTGAAATTCCACCATTCACAGGCAAAATGCCATTGTTTGTGGGCAAAATTCTGCACTTCACGGCAACATTTCCAGCGAAGTCACATACACTAGGGGAAATTTCAGCCTAATTTCAAAAATTCACAGATTGCTCTGCGAGGACGAAGTGGGTGACCTCACCAGAACTTCATCAGCTAATTAAAACTTTGCAACATCACTAATGCCAACCAGGGTGAGGCATTGTGTCATACATACTCTTGATATACATAGAACACTGAGATACTATATTGCTTGCACTGAAGACTGTAGAAAGACTTTTCAGCCTTTTGTCTTGTTTGCCCCTGGGAATGAGGGTGGTCTTGTGTCCAAACAATGCCTGTCCAAATGGCTGTCATATTATGTTTTGTGATTGGAAGTATGATAAGGAGCTTCTTGGTACTGTTGCTTGTTTCAGAAATGTCCCTGCTGCTGATATATGTGCTACTGCCATGTGGAGCACAGTACACATTTTCACTAAACATTACAGTCTGGACATTGTCTCTCATAGTCATGCTGGCTTTGGGCTTGCTGTACTTCAAGGCCTTCTATCCTGAACAGTTCACATATCAGACTGTGACATCCTTCTGGGCTGCTTTGAACTGCTTGGAAATTGTTCCAAAGGTGTCAGCATAGCTCAATTAGTCACACATCAGCCTCTGGGACAGAAGGCCATGGGTTCTTATCCCACTATGGGACTGGGCTCCTACCATAAAAGCCGGCACTCAAGTACAGTACTGATGGGTTGCTGTATAGTTGGGGTGTGCCATCCTTTAGACAAGACATTAAACTGAGATCCCTTCTACCCTTTTCTGGTGCTGTTCTGGTGGGTGTTCAAGTGGAAGTAAAAGAACCCAAGGCACTTTTTGCAAGCTTAGGGGATATTCCCTGGCTTCCTGGCCAACATTCCCCTTCCTATAAAACCATTTTATTCAATAGTCCAAAGCTGTGTGTGGGTGTTGATGTATGAAATGGCTGCAACAATGTATTCAGTCACTTCACTACCAGTTTCTCATTGCTTGTAAAGCACTTTGGGATGCAATGTGTATGAAAAGCAAAATATAAATGTTGATTCTTTCTTCTTTTTCTTCTTCTTCTTCTTCTTCTTCTTCTTCTGCTTCTTCACCTAATGGAGGAGACATCCTTGATGAAGCTACAATAGTTACATAAGAACTTACTGTAACAGTAGATTGTCAAGAGAATCTCCTCCATTAGGACATGCTGTCCCCCTTTGTCTTCTGAGGGTTACATCAGACGCTGTGTCTGCGGCTTTATTCCATGCATCCTGTTTCCAGTCCCATGCTTTTCCTTGTGTGTCTGGTACTGGTTTGGTCTCCTGGTTCCTCACGATAAAAGGCACTCTGAGGCCAATCTGGCTACCTACATTATATACGCGTCAATACTGCATGTCATTGTGGGTAACCTCTGCTTAGCAAAAGGTTTCTGTGTGGTCTTCATGCTGATGGCTTACAGATCCAGGTCCTCATGCTAACGGCTTACAGATCCAAAGGTGTGACCTAATGGAGGAGGTTCTCTTGAAGATTCTTACGTAACTGTTCTTTCCCTTGCTGGTCTATCCTGGTGGTCCAGTGGCCCACAGAATCCTTCACATCCTACATCCACATCCCTGGTATGTCTTGAATTCCCCACTCCCTAATCCTGTTCCCTTCCCTTAATGTTGTTTGTGGTGCTGAGCATTGCCTAACCCTTTCCCCAGTGGAAACAGATGTTTCAACTAGGCACCGACTCCTTGCAGAACTATTTTGTCTGTTCTTCTGATGTTGGGGACACTGCACTATATGTCTGGTGCTTAAGGCAACAGAACCTCCAAGCATGCAGCACCCTCATTTGCAGAAACTCCCTTGGTACCTGGAAAAAAGTCTCCAGAAAAGAAATCTCCCCAAAAAATGGCACAAGGAAAAAAAGGCACAGGGGAAAAAAAGGCCCTAATATGGTGTGAGATGTATTTTACCTCAAATTTCACTGGTGTGGTGATCCACGGTGGTGTGGTGTTATCATGGTAGGTCTACACTTCCCTTGAATTGCACTGGGGTGGTGATCCATGGCAGCATGGTGCTGTAATAGTAAATATGCACTTCCCTCGAATGGTGCCATTTTTCCTCCTTTGTATTTGGTGCCCTTTTTCCGCACACCCTTTTTTAAAGTGTGCCATTTTTCCAGAGATATTTTTTTCCAAGGCCTTTTTTTCCTGAGACCTTTTTCCTAGAATTGACTCCCCCACCCCTTTCCTGTGCAGTTGCTCTGCCCTGGGCAACAGCGCAGCTTGTGTCCACATTGTGCATATCACAAAGGACTGCAGTGCAGTAATGTGCCACAAAGTGGTCCCTGTGGCAACTTTTTGGCACAAAATTGCATTTGTTTATGGGGCCACCACCACCTCTGGTTAATTACAGTATGTAACCATGAGCATGTCATTTGACCTCCATGTGCTTCAGTTTGTAAACTGTTACGAAATAAGGTAAAAGTAGGACCCCACCATAAATGAGATGCAGTGTCTTGGCTGAGCTATGCTGTGTAAATAAATTGTGAAGCAAAAGGAATAAAAATTCTGTCATTACTGACTACCTACTAATTTGGCTATAATTTAGAATTATTTCCCCATGGCTTTCATTACCATTTCTGTTTACAATTTGTAGTCTGTCAGTGCAATCTTTGCTGTCGAAACAGTCCATTGTGTATCTCCAAGATAGCTTGTAATGGGATGGGGCAGATGACCTTCTAAGACATTTATACCAAACTTAATATTTGATTACCACAGGAACGATGCCTCTGTCCTTGTCACTACTGCCTTTAAATGTAGAATATGTTACTGTGCTCTAGTGGCTGCGAAAAAGGAAAAGTGTGAGTTGTTTAGCAAGGTAGACATGCAGCCAGCCATAGCCAGGGAATGCGAGATGTGATAAATCACTCCAGGTTCTTGTATACATTTCCTTAATGACTTGTCTCATTGCTTTAATCTGGGATCTGCAATTAGTCTTGCGGCAATTATGCAGCATGAGATGTATTTCTGAGGCTCTGCTTAATTGCCCTGAAAACAGGTATGAATGTGCCTAATTTTACTCTGGGATTCCAGAGAGATTTTTTGAAATAGCTTTAATAGAATTGTAAGGTCTGGTTTAATAAAACTATATACATTTCTGTGGTATTTATTTCAGCAAATACTTGATGCTATATATTGCACATGTCGGTCCTCACTTATGAAGCAAGGGGCGGGGGAGACTTGAAGGACCTAGAGTCCTTTCTGACCTTAAATCACTATGTGACTGTTAATATGCTCATGGAAACGTTAAGCAGTTTAAGTACAACGTGCCCATGTTTGCATCTTAAAAGATAACTGTGTTGAACCTATAAACCAATTTTCCTCTACACACTCTTCTTTCACATCCCAAGATCCCATCATTTTTATTGTTCAGTCCTTATTTGCCTTTTAGTAAACCCAGGGCAGGATTTTCATAGCCCTAAGAATGACACAAGGTGCTTGCTTCAAACATGTCTGATGCAACAGGCACCTTGCACAAAAAGATGCACCCAGGGCTATTTTACAATGCAGCCTGCCGCTAACAGCAGGCTGCATGCACCAAAGGGGCTTGCACCAGCCTTGCACCACAAAAGTGGCTGCGGCATGGTGCTAGGGGGCTTGCGGCAGACCCTGGCTGCCACAATCCCAAATTTGCAATTTTCATAGACCTCCCCAGGGACTAAGTGATAAGTACCATTAGACCAGTCAAGGGCTGGTCTAACAGCACTTAGACATCCCTTGGGAGAGATGTCCAATGTGTGCCATGTCACCTGCCCTGACCTGCCCCTACACATAACCACTGTACATAATGGAGCATATATATATATTGCACTCCCTGGTGAGCTAGTGCCCTCCCTCCTCACCCCCACCTGAAGCTACCCTGTACTAGCTAACATAAGAGACACCACTTGTGATCTAGTGGGCCCCCCCACCCCTGCAAGTAGTACCCACCCCTGTATACAGTACACGTTCTGACAGTTCATTCAGCAGCCAGCTGTGGTGGTGTGCAGAGGACTGTGCAGGTGCCGAATCTGGGGTGCAGTTGGGGGAAGTGGGGTGGTGGGTACTACCTGCAGGGTTGGGGGGATGGGGGCCACTAGATCACCAGGGGTATAATCACTTTATATTGCAGTACAGGGGTAGATCGGGGCAGGGTGGGAAGGGGGCACTAGATCACCAGGGAGTTTTGTTAGTCACATTGCTATGAAGGGGTGGATTGGGGCTGGGGAGGGCACTAGGGGAACTCCTGGGTACCGGTTACCCTACTGGCAGGTTGGGGCCTGGTGGTGGTGGTGGTGGTGGGCGCAGGCCATTGCAATGTCCCCATCCACGGGATGCAGCTCACACCCCATCTGCCTCATGGCTGCTGTGGCATTCCGAGTGAGTGCACCATCTCTTCGGCACACTACCACTATTGCCGCAAGCCACTGGACCTAGGCACTGGAACCCTGTCCATTGGAAGATCAGACGCAGGGTCCCAGATGCACCAGCACTCAGCGCAAGCTGCCATTGTCGCAGCCTGCAACAGGGCTTTGAAAATCCTGCCCCCAGTCTTTATTACTAAGACACTACAGTAGCATTAAAGAGCTACTGATGCCTCAAGGAAAAGTTTAAGAAACATCATTATTAGGTACAATTCTGTTTGCATTCCATTTGTATGTTGCATATTTCTCCTCCCCGTAATTTATTACCAAAGAAACATGTATGAATATATCATCGTTGTCCCTTAGAGTTCATTTTGAGTTCATCTACCTCTATAGCTTATTCTCTACTTCAAGTCATGGTCCTCTGTTGTGACATCAAAATCTGTTGCCATGGAAGTAAGTGTGAGGTCACAAGTACTGCTCTATGACTTCAGGTAGGGAGAACGCAGCAGGAATAGATGAATTCTTCAGGAGCAAAGATCCTGCTTTTATGCATATGTCCTCACTACTAAATAATGGGGAGGAGGAATACAGAACTAATGGGAAATACAAGCTAAACAGTGCCTAAATATTATGTTTTGTTAAAGTTCTCCTGAGAATGTCACCAGCTCTTTAACTACCATTTTAGGCCAATCTGATGTCCCTTTCAACTGAATCCTATAGCAGAACACTGGTGCATCATGGCAGCAATGTAAGAGCAGGACAGAAACCACCTCCTACAGTTCTAACATGATCTTTATCATCAGTGTGTAAACCAGAACATCCACTGAATTCAGTTAAAGAGCTGCTAATGCCTCAAAGAAAACTTTAAAAAACATAATAATTAGGTTCAAGTCTGCTTGCATTCCATTTATATTTTATATATTTCTCTTCCACATTATTTACTACCAAAGAAATGTGTATTCATATATGATTGTTGTCCCTTACAGTTCATTTTGAGTTCATCTGCCTCTGTAGCTTACTCCCTACTTCAAGTCATAATCCTCTGTTGTGACGTGACAATCTGTTGCCATGGGAGTAATTATGATGTCACAAGCAGTGTTTTATGACTTCAGGTAGAAAGAAAGCAGTAGGAATAGATTAACTCTTCAGGAGCAAAGATCCTGTTTTTATGCAAATGTCTTCACTACTAAATAATGGGGAGGAGGAATACAGAACTAATGGGAACTATAAGCTGGACAGTGCCTAAATATTATGTTTTGTTAAAGTTCTCCTGAACATGTCACCAGCTCTTTAAAGGCCAGCACAGATGGAACAGTAACAGAATGCAAACCAGTATTTAAAAAAAAAAACAACAGTTTCACAGAAAATGCTGGCTTGCAGGTTAATGCCAATTGGACCATTTAATGACCGATAAATAACCCACCCCCCCAAAACGATGCTTGGATGACCCTACTGTTTTTTCAAGAACAAAAAGAGAAAGATGAAAAGAACTAGATATGTCCGTCTCAGGGTAAAGTGGTGATCTACACATCCACATGTACAATCAGACATAAAAACATCTAACTGGAGTAAATGAAAGTACTGTGCTTCAGAAATACAAGCTAACAGCTGGCTACTTTTAAAAATTAATAATGTTTTCAGTCTGTACATTGAGGGTGTGCTAGCTCCTTAATATTTTTAAACTAATTAGATATGGATTAACTATGCCCATAATCTGACAGCCAGGTTTTTTTCCCTTTGATGGGGGACTGAAAGAAGTTTTCATAAATCCCTCTACAGCTGGCATTTACATCAATGAGAGAAAGTAACTGTGCATAACGCTAAGGCAATTATAGGGTAGCCTGGGTAGTAGGGCAGGTAAATTAATACTACTTTGCACATCATGCTTACTAATCCCAGTGATTGGGGGGGTAACCTGATGTACCTAGAGTCTCTTCGAACCTTAATTACCATATTACTTTGTAAACAAAACCCCATAACTTATCAAGATAGGTCACTTACCATTCTCCATCTGTTTGGCTAGTTTTGAAGTCATGGGTCAAAATGCTAGTGATGAGAGTTGAGAAGGAACAGGACTAGAACTTTCCTAAAACAGGCTCTGCTCTCTTCTTCTACATTTATTCAGCTTTGTTCTGTTTTAAAAAGCACTGCACTCTCTGGCTTTGTGGCAATTCAGTGGTTGTACGGGAGGGGGGCAGTGCAGGTGTGGTTTCTGCATGTAGTCCTCATCAAAAGCAGTAGCACTTTGGTGGAGTCATGTTGCCTTATCTGCACTAACAAAAACGCTTTTCTGCTCACAATAATCAGATCAAAATATTTTATTCATCACACTCTCTATACACACACACACACACCCACACATCATTTTTGATCATCAGTCTACTCCCAGAAATTTGCACTTCATCTGGCTATTTCATGAAGCATGCTGCCATATACTAGCCCCTTTGGTTAATAGCCAGGGCCTAGTTCTCCATGGTACTTTAGTTCTAATTTCTGCAGAAGGGGTCCCAGGCTTCTGCAGCAGAGTTTACTCATTAGAGGCATGGAACTGATTTTATAACACAGATGCTATTGGTCTGTCTGAGACCTGCCTTAACGCACTAATCCTAACTGCTAAGAAAAGTGGTTCAAAGAAAAGAAGGCAGTTGCCCTCTTCTATAGTGAAAATGTACTGGTTAGTGAATGTCTCAGTAACATGTCAAATATTTCCACCAGCGACTGTCTTCTCACTAAACTGTGTCTAGGAAATGCTGAAAATGTATATTGCCTGCTTTTTCAGGCCTCCTGTATTAAGCTAAATGAGTTATCCTCTATTACTGCTATTTTAGGATATTCTTTACCACAACAAGATAATGCTATCCATGGTAATGCAAACTGTTTCTGGAAACAGGGGCTCATCCCGTCCTATAATGTATTTCTAAAGAAACCTAACCTGCCTCAGCTGATCACCACTCCCACCAAACATAACTGACCTATTTTCTCTCACTCTGATTGACTGTATAGTCTTACATACCATGCTGACATGCTTATTTAATCTGCCTCCTTGCTGAATTGATAAGGGATCACTCCTCTGTTTATTGTGTTTGGTACTGTAAACCTCTTAAGTTCCCCTCTACAGAAACTATTTTCTGAACGTTATCAAAGTGCAACAAGGCACATCTCCTCTGTGATGCTAATTCCATGGACCTCATCTCAGATATAGGCTCTGCCCATGATGTTTTCTGTGCAGAGCTCACTGCTATTCAGAATAAGGATTTTCCTATTACTAAAAGGCATTTCAGAGGTAACAAGTGCCAGTGGCTCACTAAGCATTTACTCTTATTTGAGGCACTAGGAAAAACTCTGTGCCACACATAAAAGATTTCGCCGGCCACCAGCAACTGGCATAATGAAAAAGGGACTTCTAGGCCCAGTGGGCTTACAGGGTCAACAAATTCAATAAATAAATAAATACAGGCAGATCAGAAACAGGTGTAAGCAGTAGGTCAGGAACCTTAAATCAACTTTTGTCAGAGTGCAGCATTCCTGGAGTATGATTCAAAAAAGGTTCTGGTCCATTATTAACTCCACGAGTAAATCAGACCAGAAACAAAAGCTAGTGAGTCTCTCCATTTAAAACCATCTTGTCAGCAACCTTGAGGTATTAACTAATCTGATTAACAAACTATTCTGTGGCATGTTGTTATATTGCAGCAATTTCTCCCCCTCAAATTTGTGTGCCCACTATAATCTCTCCCCTGAAATAAGTCATGGTCTCCTCATTTTGTAAGCATTAATGTATGATTGGGGGTTGGTTTACATAGAGAATAAATGCTAGAAATGTGTGGTGTATGAGGCTATAAAGTCATTGAGGGGGCTAATTAGCCAATAAACTACAAACCTGAAGAACGAGTGGGTTTATTGAGCTAATTAGCCCCTAAGATGGCATTATATCCTCATGTACCATGCTTTCTTAGCATTTGTTTTACAGAATACATAAGGATGTTTGACATATATGTGACACTGTCATGATGCTGGCCATGGGAATGACAGGAAAAGTATGCTCTAAGAAATAAATATAAATATCCTTCTATATGTATCTATCCTTTTACTTTTCTATCCAGGCTGTTGCATCAGTATTTTCTATGACCCAGGACTTGATTACCCTGAAGGTCAGAATGTGTACCTTTAGGCCCCCATATTGACAGCAATTGAGCAGCCCAGGCACAAGATACACAGTGAACCCGAGGAAATGCACAATACAGCTATATTCAGCAGACTGCAGTACACAGCACATATGGGCTTGCACCGCAGAGCACAATGATGTGGAACTGCACAGCAAACCAGATTGCGCAAGCAGGCCAATGTGCAACATGTGTGTGTGACTGCACCGAGTTAGGTTCACTAAAGGCAGACCTAAATTGGGAAAGACACCCAGTGTCAGGCACAAGAACTGCACTGGGAGAAGGGGAAACAGTGTGTGAGAGAGAGTCAGAGAAAAAGAGCGCGAGAGAGAGAGAGAGAGGGAGGGAGAGGTGGTGGAGGGTCACACACATACACACACAGACTGCAGGCAACAGACCCATGGCATACCTGTTGTGTGGAATGGCTGCAGTCATGGCTGACATGGGGAAACTGGCGGAACACTAGGCAGGCCAATGTAGGGCCCATAGGTAGTAAGCCCAGCAGAGATAGTACCGTCCCTGCAACACATATGAACAGCTGACAGACATGGAAAATGTGGGGTGGTACCAACCCAGCAGGGCACCTCTCAGACAGCTCTGGGAGCTGCACCACGTCAAAATGCAGGCACCCACACATGGATGCCATGCCATGGCAGTGGGGGTTAAAGGTCACTGCGGCCATGTACCTGCTCACCACAGATACCTGGCTGTGACAGTGAGGTGTACCACAACAGAAAGGGCTGCCACTCAATAAACCACCATGTGGTGTGCAATGCCACAATGAACATTACCTGCATGTATGCCAACCACCCTGGGAGTGCACATGATACCTGTAGTGGGCACCAGGCTTACCTGTGCCACCAGTTCGAGTCTGGGGACCTGGCTGGGGGCCAACTCATCGGTGAGTGCAGCAAACCAGCAGCACAGAGGTATGTAAGGTACAAAGGATGCAGACCTGGGGGGTGTACAGGGGGCACAACAGGCTGATGGGCAGCAGGGCATGCAGACTTGCAAGTGGGGGGGTGAGTAACATGGACAATGTGACAGGAGACTGGAGCCAGGGGCACAACAACAGCATTGAATGGGGCAGCTGGGCAAGGAACACCAGTGGACAGTACAGTCACAGGTATGGTGTGTGGCACACACAGGTGGGGGTTCATTCCTAGTGTGGTTAGGTCACCTCTGCCTACCAGGTGACATCACAGGTACTGTGGGGACACAGTACCGGGCTGCTGCCCTGTCAACAAGGCTTGGCACAGTGTATGGCAGCCACGAAGCATACAGAATGACATACACAAACAATGGGCCAAGGGCCTACCATTCAAGATGCAGTACCTGATGAACACCACATCATCCTGGTGGTGCATCCCTGCCCATCTGCACTCCGCATGTTTATTAGGTGAATTCCTTCTGGTAATGAGATGCAAATATCCAGGATGCATACTGAATGTGTAATGAGTCCATTTGCATATGTTGGCTGAATATTGCAGTGATCCACGTCATGCAAACCATGGCCCATTGCGCATTACATATTGTCCTACTGCTCTGTGCATGTGTCTTTGCACGATGGCGCATCCATGCAATATTCAGCTGCTATTGTGCGATTGCATTTCCATGTGCCCCTGCTGAATATTGCATTATTTTTTAGCTGCACATCTACTTGCGCCACACATCTCTTTGTATGGTGCATGTGTCTGGCTTTGAATATGTCCCCCTTAGTCCATTTTTTCTTTCCATATTCCACATTGACTATATGAGTATACAAAAAGAGAATCAGAAATAGAGAAAGAGATTTAAAAAGTATGCTAGTCTAATTTGAATGTGTTAAAGTCTGAACCCTGCTTTAACAAAGTAAGGTGCCTCATTTCAGTACACCTGCAGGTTACACACATTAACTTCCCTTCAGTTTTAGTCTGAAATAAAACTACCATGAAAATAGCTGCAAAAGAATGGTTAACATGTTTTATGTTACACTGTTAGCTCACTTTTTGAATCAAATGGATGGTCTGGTTCTCCAGAGACACTTTCAAAAGAGAAGAGGTAACTAAAGGCAAATGAAAGGTGAGACTGTTTCAGTGCATGGCTTATGCAGTTTGAGCTCACTCACCTACAGCTGGTGCTGTTGCCATGGTGATGGTCAACCTAGAGAGTTAGATTAGCTAGAATCAGTCCCTGATGAGACTAGTTCCAGAGAAAGAGAAAGAGAAAGACAGCGAGAGAGAGAGAGAGAGAGAGAGAGAGAGTGCAAAGTTGCTATGGGAAGCAGAAGTATTTCCAGGTTGAGTTTTGAACTGGAGAAGGGAAAGCTGAGTGAATGTCACCAAGCCCAGAGAATATAGCAACCAAGGAAGAGGTTCTTAGCCTTAAAGAGCCAAACAGACATTGGAAGTAAGAAGAAAATCTGCCTTGTTGTCTTTTCAAGTTGTTATCTTTTCTCCGTGGTTTGCAAAATCGGTTTTAATTATTTTGATGTCAAAGTTTTTTTTTTTTATTGTATTGTTATTGTCTTGCTGTTTTATAAATTCCAAGTGGTCTTGATCAGTGTACCTTTAGCCATTTTGCTTCCAGTTTGTAACTAATATAAGTTGGTTTAGGTAGTGTGGGTCTTTTATAGGGATTAATTAATTAATGGTTTTGGTTACTTGGTTTTGATTGGAAGTAGTGTTTTACATTTTGTGTGTGGTGTTTTTGTGTGTTTGGTGAGGTTTTTAGTTGTAGTACATGAGTTTCATTGCTGTGGTGTTTGGATTTAATTGCCAGCATATGTTACTTTGAGTGGTGTTGTATATGGGGAAATAAATAATGTTTTTTATAATGGGATTTGGGTCACATTCATGTATCATATAAGGAATAGCCCACAGTTGAGTGTGTGGCAATATTGTAATAACCAAATTTCCAGGGGGTAACAAAACAATTTATTTCGGGGCTGCTGAGTCTCCTAAAATGTATTCACTTGTTTTTATTGCAGTGCTTATGTGGCAGTCCTGTGTTCAAATACAAAAACAGAGTTTGAAGATCATCTTTAACCCAGAAAAGCTTGATTGTGGATAGAACAGTATGTGTCCACTGCCTACTACAGAAAATAACTTATGTGACATTTAAGTTTGTTTGAGAGTTTTCTTTAGAATGCTTGGAATTTTAGACAGATCATGTGCTGGATGCACAAAGTCCCTGAAAATCCTGCAGTTGTGGGAAAAAGCATGACACAAGTGGGTTGCCACTTTTGGAGCCACCGTTTTTCCCACAGCTGTGGTATTCACAAAGGTGGAGCCGATTTATGATCAGCTTCACGACTTATGGCAGCTTTCGGGTGTTTTTTTCCCTGCAGCTGTGGAAACATTTTATGGCTGGTGGAACCAGGCATAACATCTCCACAGCTGTGGGGGACTGTAAATACAAATCTCTGCAGCTGCAGAAATTTCAGTTATCAACTGGAGTTGCAAAGTGGGCTTAGCACCATTTCGTTCTGTGAATCCAGTCTCATGTTTTCCCATTCTTAAGTATGGATCTGCTGTGCCTTCTTGTGATGAAACTCCAACCTCAGGTTTTCCAGCAGCTAATCAAGAGTTTTAGAATGTCTGTGTACCAATCAGATTGCAACGTTATGTTCCTCTTTATTTGTAATTATTTTAGATCTATATCACCAGTTGAAACCTTCTGGCTCTTGCAATCCCTGTCCTCTAGAAATGATGGGGCTGTTAAGAAGAGCCTTGAGTTTAGGTTTCTTTAACTATTTTCCAGTAATAGAAATATGGAAAGCTAGACAATGACAGCAGAAAAGGACCAAATGTCCATCTAGTCTGCCCATAGTTCGCTGTCTGCACCAGGACCTATTGTCCATGCAGGGTTTTAATCCCTCTTGGTCTTCCCCCTGTTCCCCCTCCCTACTGCTGCCAACCTGAGCAACCACCAGACTGTTTACTCTGTCCCAGCCACTCTTGAAACCATTTACAGTCTTGGCACCCACCACCTCTATTAGCAGACTGTTCCATGGCTCCACCACCCTTTCTGTAAAACAGAACTTCCTTACATCCCTCTTAATCCTTCCCCCTTCCAGTTTCCGCTTTTGGCCTCAGATTATTGACACTGTGCTCTTGATAAATAGCTCCCTGCAGTTCACCTTGTTTATTCATTTCAGGAACTTGAGGGTCTCTATCATATCCACCCCCTCGCCTGGTCTCCAGTGAGTACATGTTCAGTGCCTTCAGACGATCTTCATAAGATATACCCTGTTGGCCCTGAATCATTTTGGTCACCCTGCCCTGCACCATCTGCCACCTGCACCTGTCCTTCCTTAGGTGATGACTCCTGAACTGAGCACAGCATTCCAGATGCGGCCCCGCCATTGACCTATATAGTGGTAGTATTACCTCCTTTCCCTGCTGTCAATATCCCTTCCAATATACCCCACATCCTATTAGCATTAGTGTAGACTTTGTTACACTGGCTTGATTGTTTGAGGAAGCTGCAAATGATGACTCCTACATCCCTTTCCTCTGTTGTAGTGCTTAGTTTAACCCCTCCTATCCAGTACTCTGCCCTGGTTTTCTTCCCTAGCTGCATAACTTTGCCTTTTTTTGCACTGAAATTTCAGCTGCTAAAGCTTAGATTACCTCTCTAGCCTTTGTAGATCCCTCTGCATCACTTCGATCACTTTGCCGCTATCTACCCTACCACAGAGCTTTTTGTCATGTGCGTAGAGACACAATATGCCCTGGATACCCTCTCCAGTGTCACTGATGAACTTATTGAAGAGGGTGGGACCCAGGACAGATCCCTGTGGCACTGCATTCATAACCTCCCTCTCCTCCAATTTCACCATGTTTATGGCCACCCTCTGCTGTTTCTCATTCAACCAGTTTCTTACCTATCTATGTCCCTAGCTGCACCCAAGTCCTCCAGTCTCTTCAGCAGTCTTCTGTGTGGCACCAAGTCAAAAACCTTGCTGAAATCAAAAGTAGAGTAAATCCACAGCATGGCTCTTATCTACTACCTTTGTTTACCAGTCAAAACGAAATCAGGTTCATTCGACTATTTGGTGTGCATCAATAAATGGAATAATTCCAACATTTATTTTGATTGTATGCCTTCACTGGAGAGAAACACACTCCTGGCTCTGGAATGTGAGTGCTACCTAGTTGTTCTCGTCTGACAAGACCTCCCTGCCACAGATCTGTGCTTTTTACTGTCCTGTAGACCACTGCTCTCTAGGTAGTCCACAAGGTCCTCTTTGATTAGTGACTCCATCAGTTTACCCACTACAGAGGTAAGGCTGACAGGTCTGTAATTCTCTGGTTGCTCCTTCTCCCCCCTCCCCGTTGTGTAGTGGGACTACATCTGCTACCTGCCAGTCATTCGGAACTGCCTCTGTCTCAACTGAGGTATTGAATAACCCTACTAGGGGTTCAGCCAGCTCTGCACTCAATTCCTTGAGCACCATTGGGTGCATCCCATCTGGCCCTTGGGCTTTATCTACTTTTAGGGATTCAAGCTCCTTCTGTACCCTTTGTCTCATAAATACTGACTGCCTTATTTCAGGAATACTCCTGACAGCTGCCTTGATGCCACTTTTAGGCAGGGGCCCACAGTCTTCTTTTGTGACGACAGAACAGAAGAAATCATTAAGGACTGCTGCTTTTTATCTTCCTCTAGTATCCTTCCCTCCTTGTGGCCTAGCAATACCCCCCTCTGCTTTCTTTTTTCCTTAATATATAGTATCTGAAGAACTGTTTTTCCCCATCCTTGACCCCTCCGCAATATGCAACTCAGTGTCTGCCTTTGTCTTCCTGACTGTTTTTTTTGCTTCCCTAGTTTTTATTTGGTACTTTTCCCATTCTTCCTCTCTGCTTTTCCTTGTACCTGGTAAAAGCCTTTTTCTTGGCCTCAACTCTTTCTCTGACTCTTTCTGAGAACCATATGCCTTTTGCCTGTTTTATTTTGTAACAATTCTCGTGCATGACCATTTCCAAGAACCATATACAAACATACGAATACATGAATCTGCCAGCAGAAACAGGCCACATGGTCTATCAAGTCTGCTTGAATGTGCAGCTAGCACTCTTACCTTGCAGCTGCCCCTCCCATCCCCTCCCCTCACAATTACCCCCTCACCCTACCCCATCCCTTTAAAACTACCCACTGTCTTACAGGTTATCACCTTTTGGGCAGAGGGTTCCATTTAGCCACAACCCTCTCCATGAAAAAGTATCTCCTCATTTCTCTTCTGTATCTTCCCCCCTCCAATCTGAGACCATGCCAGCTCATATCCATCCCCCTCCTTAACTTAAATACCCCTCTAGTATCTTTTTTGTTTATCCCCTTTAAGTACTTAAAGGTCTCAATCATATTCCCCAGTCCCTCTTCTCCTCCAGGGAGTACATATTGAACTCTCTTATCCTTGCCTCGTAAGGGTTGTCCTACAATCCTAGGATCATCTTCATCACTCTGCACTATACCCCTTCCAGTAATCTGACATCTTTCTATAGATATGGGCACCAATATTGCACGGAGTATTCCAGGTGTGGCCTGACCAGTGACCTGTACAGAGGCAGGATCACCTCCCTGCTCCTGGAGGAGATTCCTCTTGCAATACATTCCAGCATCCTGTTAGCTTTCACTGCTGCCTTCCTGCACTACTCTGAGTTGTTTATATTCACCATTATAATGACCCCTAGATCCTTTTCCTCCTTGGTGGTACCTAGCTGAACTCCTCTCAAATGGTAGCTCCTCCCTGGGTTCTTTGCTCCAAAGTGCAGTACTTTGCACTTTTTAGCACTGAACCCCAACTGCCACATTTCCAACCACTCCTCTAGCATAGTCAGGTCATCCTGTAGCCCCTGCCACCCTTCTATGTAGTCCACCACTGCCCCCATCTTGGTATCATCAGCGAACAGATTGATCTTATTCCTAATGCCATGTGAGATGTCTGCTATGAAAATCCCAAACAGCACTGGTCCCAGTACCGAGCCCTGTGGAACCCCACTCATCACAGCCCTTGGAGTTGAGAATCCCCACCACCACCACCACCACCACCACCACCATCACCCTCTGCTGCCTCCCCTGCAGCCATTTCTTGATCCATTTCACCATCTTAGTCCCCACCCCCGCGTATTTCAACTTTCCCACATGAGGGTATCATCTATTATGACCCCCAGATACTTGAATAAGTGGACTTGTTCCAGCAGCTCACTGCATGAGTTGGAGATGATGAGGGGGTGGTGCTTATTTTTGTTGAGGGGGCTGGATATAAGCATAGCCTTGGTATTCTTGTAGTTTAGTAGCAACTTATGACTACAGAACCAGTCCTCGAGTTTGGAAAAGGAGTTCTGCAACTTAGATTGTAGGGCAGCCTGAGATGTGCTGCTGCTCAGGAGCACAGCATTGTCTGCATATAGTATGAGTTTGGTTTCGCAGGCTGTGGGAAGGTAATTTAAGAAGAGGCTGAAGAGTTGGGGCCCCGGTATAAACTCTAACATAGGTCAAAGGGTCTTCGCATTCTTTACTCCTATTTTGTGGTACAGTCTTCCCTGCAATCTGCAGACTGCTACATCTCAGCCTCACTTTAAATGTTTAGCTTGTAACTACTCCATGTTTGCTCAACGTGCACATGTACAAATTTCTCAACTATGTACGCTCCCTAACTTGTGAATTGTAATTTTGTCTAGCTGTTGTTTATGGCTTGTGGTGTGGGTCTTCTGTGAAAAAAGGGCCTTGGTCCAGCACACTTACTTGGTAAACAAATAAATAAACATGTTTCTGTAGCTTGATTTGTTTACTTCTGTGGCAGAATGCTGTTCAGCCATTGGCCAAGGTATCATGTGATGTAATTGACGACAACACATGCTGAGCATGGAGAAGCACCTTTGGGATACACAAACAGGGTAAGGGATGCCAGGCACTGCTGAAGAACCAGATATTTTAAAGAAAATTTCCCCCAAATAAAGAATTCTGTGGCGCTACATGTATTCCACTGCAGGATGGAAGTTCTGTGGTCAGTTTCACGTTATGGGATCACAGAACTCCAGTCACCCGGCTAATAGAGACTTTATCCATAATGCTTCTTCTTTGTTTTTATTGGTGCTGTCAGCTGTCGTAAAGGCCTTGAATCATTTCCCCGTATCTGCTTGCCCCTTTAATATACACTGCTTCCTAAATGCATTGTTGAAGATGTTTGTTTTTAAACAAATGCTTTCTCCTTCACAGTCCAGATGCTCTTACAGGACATATAAGCACATAAAGTCACAGTCCATGTGTCATAATAACAACAATTTCCACGTCAAAAGACTGAGATGCCACAAATGCAATATCTTCAAGCAATAGAAATTGATGGGCCTTGAGGGCTATAACTCCAATTAAAATGCAAATATTTGATTTCCCTTTTGATAACTCACCTTTTCTCAAAGGTTGTATCCAATCAGTTTATCCCCTTTTTCTCAAAGGTTGTATCTAATCAGTTTATTCCCTTTTTCTCAAAGGTTGTATCTAGTCAGTTTATTCCCTTTTTCTCAAAGGTTGTATCCAATCAGTTTATTCCCTTTTTCTCAAAGGTTGAATCCAATCAGTTTATTCCCTTTTTCTCAAAGGTTGAATCCAATCAGTTTATTCCCTTTTTCTCAAAGGTTGAATCCAATCAGTTTATTCCCTATGCAGCAAGTATTCAATCGGTTTATTCCCTATGCAGTAAGTATGCAATTTAGACTTGAACTCCATCATGTTTTGGCTACCAACCACCTCGAAAGGTAGGACATTAAAAATTTTCCCCACCCCTTGGAATGAACCACATCCCTCTTTTTTTAGTACAATTTAAATCCATGTTATCTGTAGCAAATGAGATCTTGTTCCGTATGGCAATACTTTCATTTCCAATCTTGTAGTCCCATCCATCATGGCTGTGTAGGTCAGCAGTGTTTCCAAAAATTATGTCCGTTTTTTTATGTTATATAGCTATGCTGCACATGATTACACTTGTAAACAGAGTGCTGTTCTAATGTGTTTATCGCTGTATAAAAACAAAACTTTTATCACAATCTCAATCTCATCACATGTAAAGAGGATGACAGGCTTGGAGTGATTGAAGCTAGCACAGTGAAGTACCTTTATTATATTACTGATTTTTTTTATGACATTATTTACGAAATGAATACATTTTTATTTCTTTATGCAGTGTTAACATGAGAAAAATAAAATTCAGAGTGACTGATCCTAGGCACTCGGGAGTAGGCCTCTAAAGAGGAGGAGGATGACGTTTGGAGTGGCTGAAGTTAATCACACTGGAGTAGGCCTCTGAGAAAGGGTGGAGGATGACATTTGGAGTCACTGAAGCTGGCAACACTGGATTTGGTCCCTGATAAAAAGAAAGAGAAGATGGAAGTTCAGAGTAACTAAAATTAGACAAACTGGAGTTAGTCTCTTGAAAAAGGAGGAAGTTGAAGACTGGAGTGACTAAAGCTAGTCACACTGGAGTAACAGTAGCTATTATAGTATTGATTTATTTTGTAATATTAAAATTTATTATTAAGAAATGAAGTTATATTTATTTGTTTATGTAATATTAAGATGATGATGGATGAGTGACTGCAGCTAGGCACACTAGCAACAAACTGAGAACATTTCCAAAGCATCGTGACAAGGTAGCATTAGGCAGACTAGAGCAGATAAATAAAATCATTAATGCCTTTCCATTGCTGATGCAGATTTCACAATATCTACCTGTGCGCTCACAGAATCAGGCAAAGCCTGAGTCAAGAATGATGTACATGACATGGGGGGGGCCTTCCACTGGAGTATAGGGGAAACTATGGGAGGGGGCTATTCGAGGAAGGGGCAACCTTTGGACTGGGGGAGCATGCACCACATAATTGAATCATTGGGGAACACTAAAAAAAATTGCGTATCCAACAAACACTATAAAAATAAATGGTACCCATGCCCCTAGCCAGCTCTGAACCCAGGTCCTCCCACACCAGAGGTATTCACTACAACCACAACACCAAATGACCAGCTGGGAACTGCCTTGCCAAACTATCTGTCATTTAATCTTTCCTTATAGCTCCCTCTACACTAGCTTTATTCTACAGTCATCGTTCTTACCCTCTGTAACCCTGCCAAGCTAAGATTTCACATTCACTCATATCACAAGCAGTCAAACTGAGTCACTCATATTGAGTCACTCAATCTGACTTGCCCATATCACAGGATACCCTACCATTTAGTTTCATACAGTGCATTTCATGCAAACTCTATCTCAAAATGCTTTACAATCCTCAAAAAGAGAATAGAGAATTGAGTTGCCATTAGTTGTACAAGATTAAAACAGTAGATAAAGTAGATTACAGAGAGGTTAGACAGAAGACTGTTGAGTGAGTTGCTTAGGATCACACAGTAAGTGGCAGTGGCGGGATTTAAATCTGGATCTCTGGATTCTCAGCTCTAATCTAATCACTAAATCAAACAGCCCTTACTGGACAATCTCCCTTCCTAATATTCCCTTACTGGGCTCCTGCTCTTTACAACTAAGATATGTGGCCTCCTGCCTGTTTTCCAATTCTCCCAACACACTTTCAGACCCCCTCTCCTGCTATCCTTTCAGTACCTTTTGGGCAAGAGCCCCTGAAACACCTTTGCACCATCCACCTCCTTGAGCACTGAGAGCTGATTAGGGAGACCTGATAAGCTGCAAGCTCAACAGTGCTTTAATTTTTTTCAGGCTAGCTCAGTCGCCCTCTTTTCTCTGCAGTGCTCCACCGTCTCATTAGTTGACCAGCCAGCTGGGGAGATCTGCACTGGGCACACGCATACTTGTAGACAATACTGAGCAATATGAGTTCATCAATGAAGAGACCAGTGAGCTCCTGTTGCTTATTACTGTCTTCAAGAACACATGTCTACAGTGCAGAACTCCTCAGTGCATCACTGGTATTGTGGTGCACTACAGGGAAATGGGGGTGACTGAACTAGCTCAAAAAAATGTAAAGGACTTCTGAGATGCCTGCCTATCAGCCCCTCAAATCAACTATTGCCAGTCAAGGAGGGGGGCAAAGATGCGTCATGAGCTTTTGTCCAAAAGATTATAGATAGGTGGGTAGAGGAAGTAAGATTGAAAGAAACAGGCATTTTTCCTAGAAGAAAAGAGGTTTGAGTTATTTCTGGGCCAAACCAGGAAGGTTTAACTTGTAGTTCCTGACAAGTCACGCAGTTTCAGGGTGATTCATTTTAATCAGTCCTGGTTCTGTACACCTATAGTCTGCAGAGTCTGATAATGAACTTCTGCAGTCAAGCTGGGGGAAGACTTGCTGTATGAAGTATTGTAAAGCTATACTTTGTTAGTGAATTGTTACCAAAGTGACAATCTTTGTACTATACAGTACATCAGTTGTCAATTTGCAGTGAAAAGCAAGATTTTTTTTTTGCAAAGGCTCAAAAGTAAAAAAAAGTATATTTCCAGCCCCATCATCTTGTCACCCTATCATATCTCTGATTCCCAATCAGTATTATGATGAACCCTCTGCTCTTCACCAGTTCAGTAGCACCCAATCCAACTCCCCTTCCCCCAGCTTCTGAAAAATAATCAATAAAACATCCTTCCCTCACCAACTCAGCAACACCATATACGACACCCACACCCACTTACTAACCCTGGTCCTGGCCAAAAAAGACAGTGATGCCTCCCCTCCACCTACCCACTCAGCATGTAACCCACCACCCCCGATGCTACTCAACAACTTAGGGTGAAGCCGTGGATGTGGCCTACCTAGATTTCAGTAAGAACGTTGATACCGTCATACATAGGAGACTTGCAAACCAGCTAGGCAGCCTGGGAGTGGGTCCAAAGGTGGCAATTTGGGTAAGAAACTGGTTGAAGGATTGGCAACAAAGGGCGGTAGTAAACAGAGTTCACGCCAAGGAAGGAAGGGTAACCAGTGGGGTGCCACAAGGTTCAGTACTGGCACTGGTCCTCTTTAATGTCTTTATTAGCAACATTACAGGGAAGGGCTGCCTTTTTGCAGATGACACAAAGATCTGTAATAGGGTAGATACTCAGGAGGGAGTTGAAAAAACTGAATAGAGATCTAAGAATGCTTGAGGAGTGGTCAAAAGTGTGGCAACTAAGATTCAATACAAAGAAGTGCAAAATCATGCACCTGGGGCACAAAAACCAAGGATTGGAGTACAAGATAGGGGAAGTGTGATTGATGACCACTGAGCAGGAAAGAGATCTTGGGGCAATCATATCACATGACTGGTGGCCAAACAGTGTGACAAGGTGGTGGGGAGAGCTAGTGGGAAGTTAAGGTGCCTAGGGAGGGGTATCACCAGCAGAAAGAGGGAGGTGGTGATACCACTGTACGAATCATTGGTGAGACCTCACCTAGAGTACTGTGTTCAGTTCTGGAGACCACATCTCTGGAAGGACATAGACAGAGTAGAGGCGGTCCAGAGGTGGGCCACTGAAATGGTGCAGGGCCTGCATCAAAAGCCCTATGTGGAAAAGCTAAATGAACTCAATATGTACACCCTTGAGAAAAGGAGGGAGAGGGGAATATGATTCAGAGTTTCAAATACCTCATAGGTATAAATAGGGTACAAGAGGGAAGCATCTTTCAGAAAAAAAGATGCTGAAGAACAAGGGGTCATGATATGAAGCTGGAGGGCGTAAATTCAGGGGAAACATGAGGAAGTACTTCTTCTCAGAAATAGTAGTAGATGCATGTAACAGCCTCCCAGTGGATGTAGTCAGGGCAAGGATTCAAAAATGCATGAGATATGCATAAGGGAACCTTATTGGTTAGGAGAGGGAGGGTAAAGCCGGAGACAAAGTAGGGTCTGCAGTATTACAGTAGGCTGGGAAAATGGGCAGACTAAGTGGGCTAAGCAGTCCTTATCTGCTGTCAATTTCTATGTTTCTGTGTTAACAAAAGATACAAGCACAGTGGCAGAGAGATATACCTTGACTGTCTCAGACCTTCCTTTCATGTCCTTGGCCAGCCATCCAGATGACATTGAATTTCTTTCAAAATCACTAAGGCTGGTAGGTGGCTCCACATCACACCCACCATTTCCGGATAGCTCAACTGTCCCTAATCCCTGCGCTATAACATGTTCCTACAACCAAGGTAAAAATACAAATACTGAATATGACACAGAAAACAAAGAAATTAGCCACATTAGATGAACAGACATCCATATAAACGTATGATATCATAATATTTAGTGTGAGCATAGAAAGCATTTGGGATGGGTAAAGACCGGACAGACAATCAAGGTCTGTCCTTTCCCTTCTACTAATCCAAAACCAGTATCCATTTTCTCTTCACAAATGAAAGAAATGGCTAACAGTTCCCACCAACTCTAAACAAATTCAAGTTAGCAAAGAATCATCTAATTGACAATGATCAGGACAGTCAGCAAATATTTTGACAACCGAAGGCCGAAATATGGTTGGTGGAATAGAGCTGTAGCCATAGACTCCTGAGTTAAGACACAGTTAACTAAACTTTTAACACCAAATGAAGGTACAAGACCTTAGGCTATGGCCTGGTGACTCCCCCCTGATGATACTCAAGATACAAATAATGACAACTGGACCCCCTAACCATAGAGGGGTCACGTTTTCACAAATTGTGTCTTGAATAACATAGCCACAGAAAATATTCTTCTTATGGTCTTGGAAACATTTATAACATTTGATGGCCCTCAATCTTGTAGTTTATGAGATAGGAGCAACTCAGAAATGTTTTGTATTGAAACCTCTTCCCCACTTTTACTGCAGACTAAATTCCCTGTATAGTGCACAGGACAGAAGTTCATAAATGCCATCGTGTACAGTACCTCTTCTCCATTGTTCTGTCTATCCCTTCTCCATGTAAATATATTGGGTAATGGATAATCCTCTCTACTGTACCAATGGCAGATTTGCTCACTAGCATCAAAAGAATGCAGAGAGGGAATATGTGTTAATATTTTGCTGAAAACAGATGACAGATCCATCTGTTTTATCAGCTACTGGGAGTGTGTGTTTGTGTGTGTCCACACATGCATCGTGTTTATAGTCTAACATCTGAAATTTCAAACCCATTCTAAACACAGGAAGATGGAAATTGAAATACTTGTCACCTAGAGTACCAGAAATGTTCTTTTCAGCAAGCACTATATATGGCTGTAACAGAATGCACCCCCCCAATTGGGGAGGTTCTAGGTTCTAGCCCCAGTTTCCATTTTTCTTTTTGTGGTCACCTTGGCCCAGGCAAGTCAAGAGTTAATTCCACTGTGCCCTTAGGTGGCGCTTCCTGCAGGTTGGGGGTCACCATGGAGTGTGGGGGGATTTAACCTGGGATTTTGGCAAGCTTGGAGTGTCCTGCTTGGGAGTTGTTGGTAGAAGTGGAAGTCAGTGCATGTCTGAGCAGGGCCGATTGCCCGCTCTGGCCCCCAGCCAGCTCGGCTATATCCTCTTCGTTCTGGTAAACCACAACCCACTACTGCCCATCTGTGGTATATGGCCATTAGGGAATTATGGGGCTTGCAAGAGCACTTTGGGCTGTTAGGATCTACAAATGGTGATTGTTTCTTTGAAGCAAACTGCCGTATTCATACATCCCTATACAGATGACCATATAGCTCTAGCAAGGCAATATGAGGTCATTTGCATCCCATTAGGACATTATTATAGAGCTGGAGCAAAGTGTTTTCACCCCATCAGTGCCCATCAGGTCTTCCTCCCGCATGCTGTCCCTGTGTCCAGTGATCCACCCACCTACCAACATATTGCCTGGTAACTGTGGGAATATTCCCTGGTGTCCAGTGGCCCCTCTTCCCCTGATCACCCACCCAGTAATAGTGTAAATACTCCTTGGTAGTTCAGTGGTCCCCTGGCCTACCCCTGTAACTGTAGAAATATTACCTAGTGTCCAGTGGTAACTCTGCCCCTCTGATCACCTGCTGAACAACTGTAGAACTATTCCCTGGTATCCAGTGATTCCTCTCATCCCCCCAATCACCTGTCCATTATCATTAGCAGTATTCCCTGGTATCCAGTAGTCCCTGCACCTCCTATACAACAGTAAATTCCCTCCCTGCCCCACACATTCAGGATCTTCTACAACCTTTTCCCTGCCCTCATACAACACAGGCAGAAGCCCCCCTGAGACAGTGATCAGAATAATCCCTATGCTCATTCTTGCCAGCCATCATCAGAATGACAGGGAATGAGCATACATCTATTACTGTCTCTACAGTAGATGCATGCTTGCTCCCTATTATTCAGATGGTGGCTGGCCAAGGTGGTGAGTGGAAGGGTTGTGACAGTTGCCATCTTTGGGGGGCTCGGACTGTATTAGTAAGTGGGGGCCAGGGGCTTGTTTTGGAGGGTCCTGAGGGGGTGTGATGAGGAGAGGGGTCTTTTGTTACATGGGGGGTGGGGGACCACTTGAAACCAGGGAGTATTTCTACAGTTACAAGGTGGGCAATTGGGAAGAAGCAGGGGGACCACTGGACACCACTGTACTATTACCAGGCAGGCATGGGGGGAGGGCACTGGATACCACGGAATATGTCTACATTTACCAGGCAGGTGATCAGAGAGGCTGAGCAACCCCAGGACACCAGGTAATATCTTTACAGTTACTAAGCAGGTGATCGGTGGGCAGGAGAACCACTGGACACCAATGAATATTTGTACAGTTACCTGGCAGGCAGTCATAGGTTGGAGGAACTACTGGACAGCAGAGAATATTTCTAAAGTTAACCAGTGGGTGATCAAGGGCTGGAGGAACCACTGGACAACAGCAAATAATTCTACAGGTACTGGGCAGACAACCAGGATGGGGTTGCCACTAGACACTAGGGAATATTTCTGTAGTTCCCAGGCTGGTGATGGTGGGGTGTTTGAGGCACAGTGCTTTAAGACCTGGTTTGGGGAGGCAGTATTTAGCAAGGCACTGATGGCTTTTCACTGCCTCTTCAAACCTTTCAGTATGCCAGTACACCTATACACAAAGTTCAGTCAGCTGCTTGCTATAGGTGAATTGGCATATGTTAGGACCATTTGCAAACAGATTAGCAACTTGCTAATCATGCCATCCAGTATGGCACTTTTTACTAATATCTGCTTTGCAGTTGCTAAGCAGTGTGAGCAACTTGCTAAGTCATTTAGCCATCGCTGTATGGCTTCCGCTATCCTGGCTATTACTTTGATTGCCCATATGTAGAAATTTATGCTGCTCAGGCAGATTGGAGATACCAATATGTAGTGAATCAACATTTCAGTAGGGGAAATGTGAAGGTGCAAATCTAAGGCACCGCAATCTAGGTTAAATTACTTTAAAGAATTAGAAAAAAATGATAAGAACAAAACACAACATATGTATGTTACACATCGGACCTAAATATTGTAATTGAATTGCTATTTATTTGTGGTCCGCTAAATGAAAACCCCCCTCATATGAACAATAATAAATCTAGTTCATTGTTTAGCCCGTGTGGTGACAAACAATCCATGTTATAAATCCATCTTGCCTCTTTTCATAAGAGAGGTTTTGTGCTATTCCCTCCTCTGATTTTGGGTTTAACAAATACTGTATATGTTTGTTTCTTTTCATTTTATATAATGCTTTAAAGTAATTTACCTCAATTTTGATTACTGTAGTTCAGATTTACACCTTTATCCTTTCCACCCTTACTGAAATGTTGACCCATTTCTGATGTTACTTACAGTTTGTCTGGGCTGCACACATTTCTACTTATGGATATGGTCAATTAAGCATGTTTTAAGCACATGAATGTCTGTATAGAAAATAAACAGTACATGGAGGCTTTTGTCACCTGTGTTGTTTTTAATGTGCAGTCAAGTAGCAGTAATCTGTTTATCTAAAGCTGTTTTTCAATTAGATAATTAGATTTCCTTGTGCTATTAGTGAGTCTGCTTTAAGCTGGCAACTTGTCTTAAAAATTAAGGAATATGATTGATGTCATTATTAAAAATATATATATATATATATATCTGTATTTATACAATAGGGGTGCCTGATAAACATTGCAGATAAAACCGTGTATTCTCACAGGAGTGAGATAAATGTTGCTGATGTAGGAACTGTGGTAGATATTTACATTTACACACACAGTTCCTACGTCAGCAGCATTAATTTCCACTCTGCCTACCTCATGCATTACATTTTTCATGTCGGTACTACTTTGTAAGACCAATCAACTTAAATTCCACACAGCGGTTGAAACACCTGCATGCTCTCTGAAATAGCTGGAGTATTTCCTGTTTTCACAAATGCTTTCAATGCACTGAAAAGTGCACTGGAGTAGCCGGAGCCATCAAAACAACAAGAAGGCTATTTCAATTCAACAGAACAAAAAACTTACAAAAGCTTGCAAATCCATCTTGAATCGATGACCTAACTCTTCAAAAGCAGCACAACCCAAACCACATAAAAATAAAGGTATCTCTGTCTACAGTACATATCATTTCTTTGTGATTCTCTGTTACACCACCACAGAAGAGAAAGGGCAGCCCACCTAGGAAGAGAATCAAGGCCATATAATCAGACAGTGACTGTAACTAATAAAAACCTGTAGAATTTACCTTATCCCTTTCTGATAGCAGTGCAGCCATAGTACCTTGAAGGAACACATTAGAACTGTGTTTGTCCGAGTGCGAAATGTCCAATATGCAACATTTAAGTTAGAAAAGCACAAATACTTCACAGACTACAATACTAACCACAAAGCAAAATAAAAAAAATTATCACACACACGGCTTCAAATAAATAAAATAACGTGAACCCCTCATACACAACCACACTCGTGGAAGTAACTAGCTCACCCACGTTCGGTGCTACACTAATGAAAATACCTCACGTCCATACTGACAGCCCAACCCACCAACCAATGTACGCAGTCATCTGACAATACCATCACACAGCCCTCTTCCAATCAGACAGCCACATTAACACTCAGCATGAATAAAACTCTCACAAGCACATAAACCAATAGATACCGGACAAAACATTGCAACCATGACTACCGGAACCCACCCATTCTAAAACAAACTGCAGTACAAACGCAGAAACATACCCAATGACAAAATAAACCCAATAAATCGCTGCTCCACATACATAAACCACACCGATACTCCTGCCCTATTGTATAAATCACACACATGATGGGCAGTAGTGTGATACCGAAAATATTGTCACTCCTGCATCATAAGGCATAGATATCTCACGTGTGCCTTCGGCACTCGTGAGATATCAATGCCTGGCTCTGCAGGAGGACAATATTTTCAGTATCACACTCCTGCCCATCATGTATCCCCTATATATATATATATCTATATCTATATATATATATATATATATATATATATATATTTATATATATAGATATATAGATATACATGCCATAGTTAGGGTTGAACAGGCACTTTAACGTTAAACCCCAAAGTTTGCATGTTAATAACTTTGCAACAGTTCAATGGATTTGCACAAAATTTGGACTAGACAGTGATGGGTAGTAGAGCTCATGATTTGCCGAGTTTCATTTGGATTGGATTTGCAGGTTTCATGCAGTGAATCATCAAAAACCACATTTTTCGCTAAAGTTTGCCAATTTTCCCCTGTTTTTTCCTCATTGCGCTGCACCCGCACTGTTTGGAATTTTGGCCTGAACTTTTTAGGGTAGAAAGAGGTTATCCTAAGGCACAATCCAGTCTTGGATTGGTGAAAAAAATAATAATCCATGCTGATGTTATTGGATCTTGAAATTTGGGGTTCTGAGCATGCTCAGTTCAGTCTTTGCGATAGATGCACAGTTTCAATCAAGGATTCCTGGTCATGAACGGCTCGCAAACAGGGATTGTGAAAAGGGATTTGGAAATCTCAAAAAAATCCCTTTCATGAAAAATTCCCTGTTCGTCTGCCGCCATTTTGTTTTCTCACTTAGCAAGGGGAGAAAACAAAATGCTGCAACTTGCAACAGGGAGACTGTTTTCCCTTTTTTAATTTATTCCCTGGTGTCTAGTGGCCCCCCCACCCTCTGATCCACTCTGCTGTCCCTGTAGATATTTATAAATATTTCCCAACACTGGGATGCCCACCCCCTGGTGTAGAAAAATAAGCAATTTTCGATGCAGAATCCTGCATCGAGCTGCACCCCCAAGCCAGTTCTATTTTTTTTTATTATGGTAGCCAACATTGGGGTGCCCAGTTCCTGTGTAGGCATTTATACCCCTCAACTACACTACTGTGGCACACTGGAGAACCCACCCCCAGTGTGCCAAAATACTTAAATTATTGTTTCTGACACGGGGATACCCATCCCCATTGTCAGATGCCACCCACCAACCCTGTTCTAGTTTTGCCAATATAGGAGTGCCCAGTCCCTATGTTGTCATTTAATGAGGCCCCCAACCCCAATCACTGCGGAACACTGGGGAGCCCACTCCCAGTGTTCCAAAAAAAATTATAACCTGTAAAAATAAGATAACTGTCCCTAATATCTTTTTTTAAGAAGAAAACTGTCCCTCGTCATGTCACCAGTCCCCCTTCCCCACCCTCCTGTGCACCAACCTCCCCTCACCCCTTCCTTACCCAATACTTACCTCTGGAGGTCAGCGGGTGTCATCTTCTGTGGACCAGGATGCATCTGCACTCTTCAGAACTGAACCGTGTACTGAGGAATCCAGGTAAACACTGTATAATGGCTGTCAATGGGGGTTTCAACTTATGTTGATATCTCAGCCATGTTTAGGAATTTTTACCTCAAATTTTCAGCATGGGGATCTTAGGACCCCTCCTCATGAACACTGGTGCTGTCAGAGCTGGCCCTTTAGTGCAGAGGAATACGGCGGCGATGCATTACCTCCTGCCACACCAGTGACCTGTGTTCACAGTGCGAGTGGGTCGTTAGGGTACGGCTGGGGTGGGAGAGGATCGAGCATATGGAGAACAGATCTCCTCTCCTGGGGAGGGGAGGGAACAGAGACCAGCATTTGCCTGACACCTACCAGAGGCTAGGTGTTGGCATGCCTGGCCCAGTACAATGAGGCATGGAGGTGGAGCAGCTGGCGAGCTTGCTACATGTGAACGTGTGCATGGCATGCCCAGTGTCAGCATTGCATGCTCCACCATGGAAAGAAATGTGGAAATGGAGCCCTGGGTTGAGTGGCTTGATGGCCGTCTGACACAGTGCACTGTCTCCAGAGGGCATCACCTATACTGGATCTGGTCTTGGTGGGTGAGTTAGGGGTCTCCCCACCACCCCATCACAGAGGGTAAACCATGAGGATAGCAAGGTGATGGCTCGAGTTGGAGGATGGGTGTGGGATGGACAGCGGCCAGATAAAAGGATGCCAGGAAAAAAGGAGCCGACCGGGGGCCAGGGGAGAAAAAAGTAAGCAAAAAAACAAAACAAAACACTGGCACTGTGACTTTGTTTCTCAGTCCCGAAAGGTGATTTCATGGTTGCTGTGGGGAATCACCTGTCAGGATCAGTTAATGAAATGACAGTGGCAGTGTTTATAAGGGGAGGTCCCAAAAAGCCTATGTTGAAAATTTGGTGCAAAAAATTCCCCAAATGACTGCATTACAAGTGTGCATTGTGCAGTTTCTATGCACACTCGTAACTTCACCAATTTTTAATATTTTCAGTCCAGATTTTCAACATTGCTGTTTTTTCACACCTTCTCTCGAACAGTATAGCTGTCATTTTTCATATCTTGCCTGAAACATGTTTTCACACCTGTGGCACAGAATGGCATGGTCACTGTGCAAAATCAACTTTTGGGATGGATTAATGAAATCACAGTGCCACTGTCCATGAGGCGGGGTTCCAAAAAGGCCATGTTGAAAATTTGGTGCAAAAATACCCCAAAACACTCGTGTTACATGCGGTCATTGAAATTTCACAACTCACGCAAGTAACTTTGACACATTTTCATATTTTCACTCCAAATATTCAGCATTGCCAGTTTTTCACACCACCTCATGAACAGTACAGCTGTCATTTCTCACATCCTGCCCAAAATGTGTTTACACAGCAGTGGTGTGGAATGGTGCAGTTGCTGCCCAAAATCACCCTTCAGGCTGAGTAATGAAACAACGGTTTCAGTGTTCTTGAGGTGGGGTCCCAAAAAGGCAATGTTGAAAATCTGGTGCAAAAATGCCTATAAATGCCTGAGTTATGTGCAGTCATTGGAATTTTTCTACGCACAGGTGAAACTTTGGGAATTTATCATATTTTCACTCCAAATTTTCAACATTGCCATTTTTGCATACCACCTCATAAACAGTACAGCTGTCATTTTTCAAGTCCTGTGAAAAATTTATTTTTTGCACCTGTGGCACAGAATGGCATTACAGTTGCGCAGAATTGCATTTTGACTGGGATTTTAAAATTTTCTGTACTGGGTACATGTGGTGAGGTGATAAGAAAGTTATGTTGAGCATTTGGGGTGAAAATTATTCAAGATGGCACAGTTGACTATTTGTTGCAGTTTTTCTACACCTGCACATAACAATCTGTGAAAGTGCAGGGTCTGGAGACTCCCTTGTTTCCACAGCTAGATACATATGTGCATCTGTGGAGGGATGGTTGGACCCTGCGCTCCCACAATAAAATGAAAATACTATTGTACTATCTCAAAAAGGAAGGAAATAAATTGCAAAAACTTTGTTAATGCATCAGTTAGGGCTGAATGGACAAAAGTAGGGAAATGAAACATTAAGGTTGAGCCCCTAACACCACCCTCCTACCCAACCACACCAGCCCACCCCATACCCACCCTCCACAAACCAACATGTATCGGGGTATGCCTTGGGGTTGTCAGCCCTACAGTAACTCTCACCCCATTTTCCTATACTGTACCATGTCAATTTTCTTACACATGGAATGGAGTGAGAGTTAGACCCGACGACCCCAAGTCAGAGCCTTTTGTTTAGGAGGCAGTATAGTGTAGTGGTTAAGGGCACTAAGCTGCAAAGCTGGAGACATGGGTTTGAATACAACAGCCCCCACTTGCATACTGTGTGACCTGGAGCAAGTCAATCAATCAATCAATCAATACTTTATTTATAAAAAGGTGCCTTTCTAAAAACCAAGGCGCCTGTACACCACATGATAAAACAATATTAATAAAACAATAAATTAACCACACTAATAAAATATTAAAAATCATTATATGCTTGTTTAAAAAGATATGTTTTAAGTGCTCCCTTAAAAGTTTAGACGGTTGGACAATCTTGTACCTGACGAGGTAGAGAATTCAACAGGGTTGGGGCCACAAAACTAAAAGATCTGGTCCCAAAAGTCTTCAAACAAACCCTGGGAATTTCTAGCAATCCCTCGTCAGTGGATCGGAGAGAGCGGGGGGGACAGTAGAGATGAAGGAGATCTTTCAGGTAGCTAGGTCCCTGATCATGTAGGGCCTTATAGATCAGCAAACCGAACTTGAAGGTGATACGCCAGCATATTGGCAGCCAGTGCAGTCCTCGGAGCACAGGCGTTATATGACTGGTCCCAGGAGAACCTGCCAATAGCCTGGCTGCCGCGTTCAGCATTAGCTGCAGGCGGCGAATATCAACCCCCGGTAGCCCAAGATACAGGGAATTGCAGTAGTCAAGATGGGAGGTAACGAAGGCGTGGACCAAAGTAGAAAGATCTACTTAACTTCCTTGTGCTCCCAGGTCATACCTGGAAACAAGTTGTGGCTTAGTGTGCCTTTTCTGGTTAAACAAGGTTCCCTTTCACTTTTTGTGTCCCTCCAACTTTGTTATACTGCACTCAGGAGCACAGTACCATTTTTGCTCTACTTCTGTACACCAGTTGCTTAGACTAGCTTTAGATTTTTTTTTCATAAATATTGTAGCAACCTTTCCTAGAAACTTCAAAGCTAGGGCAATTGGGAGGCAAATCAGAGTTACTGTGGGGAAATATTTATTTTGGAAGGATTTTTTTGTTTGTTTTGCAGATATGCATAGAGGAGATGTCTGCATCTCTGGCAGCAGGAGTGGTGCTGGACACCGCAAAACTGTACCAGTGAAACCAGAACACCATATTTACATGCTAGTAAAAAAGTGCCTACAGTGGTACATGAACCCACCAAAAGATTGTTCACCCTGGGCCACAATGGAGCAACCTAAAATGCTCTGTTTGCCGTTTACACAGCCTGATCTGCACCAGTGCATCTTCTCTGCACCGCTCACAATGGTGCAAATCAGGCCGTGTAAATATGCCCTTGGATTGTTCTATAGTGATTAAGAATTATTTTTCCTGTGCTCTTAGTCCCTTCTTGTTACACCTTATCTAAACTGAGGCTATCTGTAACCTAGTATTCCCTCTCATTAGTTTGCTGTGCCTCTGGGTTAGTTCTAAGTTACACCAGAGCTACTAGGTATTGCATAACTTGTAGGTGTGTTGTTTTACCATCTTGTAACTTAAGGATTAGCATATCCCAGTTACCCCCTCTCTTGGTGGAGTTTATCTGTATAACTCAAGCATGACTCTGAAGGGGATAGCTGCTGTTGTCCTTTACACCATAGTGGTTCTCTGCATGGAGCAAGTACTCTTGGTTCCTGGTGCTCCACTGCATAATCATCAAGGTGTTCAGTCCCAACCCCCTTTGCAGTATTCCTACTCGCACAGTCATGAGTCCCGTCTACTTGTACTTCACAGACTGTACTGTATATATAAATGATAATTGTTACAAGAGATGGAGAGGTTCAAAACTCTTACCTCTGACCCAGCTTCACAACCCCCAGACCAACTTGAAACTAGGAGGTTATTCCCTGCATCTCACTTCCATTTAATCTCACAGAAAGAGGTGTTACCCCAGTTGGGGCAGTAAAAAACTGATGGCTTCTCAAACTATGGCAAACTTTAACCTAAAGTTCTAAAATTAGCTGCCCCAGGTTTGCCTCCCCTCTCAAACTGTTCTTTAAAGTCCTTAATGGAATAAGTCCTTAATGGAGGGGGTCATCCCAAAATGATGGAAAGTGGCCCTGGTGATACCCATACATAAGGGCACCAAGAGTACTTTGAACAACATCACAAACTGATTGGCAAGCACCATGGTTTTAGGACACACCACAGGACTGACACAGCCCTGGTAAGGCTGTTCTCTGATATACTAGGTGCTACAGATAATGGGTTTATGACAGGTGTGGTTTTATAGACCTCAGCAAAGCTTTTGATCTGGTAAACCATAGCCTTCCATCAGCCAAGTTCCAAATTACAGCAGCTTGGTCTTGATAGTCTTTCCTGTCGCTGGTTTAAACACTACTTGATGGGTTGGAAACAGCAGGTGAAGTGGAAGGGTGTCCTATAAGCACAAAGACCTATCACTGATTGTGTTCCTAAAGGCTGTGGTAAATGACATGCAAGACAACTGGGGTGGGGCCAAAGTACAGTTGTATGCCATTGCTGCTGTTTCGTATGGAACCTCAGATGACACCAGTGAAATTAACAGTCAGCTTCCAAATGACCTCAAGGAATTAGAATAATGGTTTCTTCCTGATAAGCTGATTCTCAATGCAAAAAAAAAACACAAAAGCTGTACTATTTGGCTGAAGACATCTTGGAATGGCAAGGCAGCACTTATTAAATCTGACTACTTTGCCAGGATCACAAACTGAAGTTGTTGAGTCCATCAGATACCTTGCTGTATATTTTGGGATCGGGAATTTTCTCTCAGAACTCAAATGAACATTATGAGTAAATCTTTACATAAAAAAATGTATTCCTGTACTATTTAAGTGCCTACCTCACTAAGAATGCATGGGCATTGCAAACAGAATTCTGTTTCCCATAATATTGTATGGCGCCCTAATCCTCCATACCCTTTGGATCTCTGAAATAAATAAACTCAAAAAGCCTGTACAATAAAATTCGGTGTTTTGTTTCTGGTGCTTTACCTGGGGAACATCACTACGATGTCTTCTCTACTCTGCTCTACACTACACTAACTCTTTCTGGAGGGGAAACTGACTTACTCCCTTCTCTGCCTGGTTTTTAAAATGGTCAAAGTTTACACCCCCCTAGCCAGTAAAGTTTTCTTGTTACTAAATCCCTTAGGAGGGTGCTACAATTCTCTACCTGCATTCTACTTGTGCCCAGGCTTAAGCCATGACTCAGGGAAGAGGTCCTTTGCCAACTCTGCTCCATCCCTTTGAACACCCTCCCGGGCAGTGTTATAAAATTCTTCCTCTCTTGAAGGCCTTAACTCATTCAAACCACAGGAGCTCTTTGAGAGTTCCACCACTTGTGTTCTGTATACTCTTAGCACTGCATCCTGGGCCTTTCTAAGCAAAATCAAGCCATAATCAGCATGCCACAAACAAATGTGAATACCTCATGAACCGTAGGTGCTACACACAAAGTATCAGTGGCAAAGCTGTTCAGCACAAAATTACCTTTCTAACGGTGCAATGAAATTAATTGTAATCAATTCGGTTTTTATTTTATACTAGCTGAAATACCAAAAGACTTTTTTTTGGGATTTATTCAAGGTGCTTAGGTTAGGCTTGAGAGACAAATGTCAGCCATGCACACCATACCATAAACAAATGTGAATAACTCCTTAAGTATACATAATAGACAGTATCAGTGGCAAAGTTGTTTCAGCACAAAATTACCTTTCTAATGGTGCTATGCAATCAATTCTAAGCAATTCAGTTTGTTTTTAATATTTAGGTAAAAATCATTGACTTCCTCAGACATTTCCAGGCCTGAGTGAAAGTCAACTGAGTACATCTACAGTCGTTATTGGTCTGAGTGGCTGTGCTTTCAGACACCACCTACAGGCATATCCAGGCCTGAATGAGTTAAGAAAGTGCTAAAGACCCATTTACTAGAGTGTAGCCAATGTACCTGTTATTGCTGAAATGTACCTTTCAACTGGTAATCATTGGTTCCTTGCCAAGACATGTCCTAATATTTTTGCCTGCTCTCACACTATGGTGAATTCTTGAATGTTTTCTAACCTGTTTTGAAGGTTCGAAGGTTTGGCTTTATTGTTCAGCTGGTAAGCCATTCCAATATGCTAAAAAGTAAATACATACATAACATGCAAATACACATTATAAAATTAATTTCTCACAAGTCGTACACCCTCTAAATCATTCTCTTATAAAAGATCTTATCTAAAATATTTTCTTTGCTTACAGTAAAGGATCTTAGACATATTAAGAAATTATAAGCTCAAGGACCAGTAACCTTATGGTAATATTCATAAACGAGACAGCCCAGGTTCTCCTAGTGAACAATTTAAGACCTTAGCATGGCATACCTCATTCAAAGTGCCATTCTTGTGCCCTGAGTAGAGACTAAACCAATTTGGAGATAACATACCTCTCAATCAATTAACAGAAATAATGCCCAAAAATGTCTCTGTCCCAATATGTATAGCCAGGTCACTACCAAATGGCCCAAAATGAGTTAACCAGTACTACTAGCCCGAGTCTGCCCATTCAGGGTGGGCCAAGAAGGACACCATGCAGCGCATGCTGCTCCATGTCCCATGTATGTCCCCCCATCTCAAGTGTTTTCAGTCAGCCTGTGCTTTGAACTTCAGATATAGGGTTGAGAACTGGCTCATGCTCTCACACCGGGGCATTTTGCTTCACATGCAAACTCTATTCTTAATTATGGGCACGAAAACCCTGTTAGGGTACATCCCACTCTACAAGGTTCCTAGTGGCAACATCTCAAGGATTTAATAGCCTGCTCATGGTACATGCACCAGGATCACCCCAGGCTTTTTAGCGCTTTTTACATATTCTGGTTTTCAGGAGCTTTATTACACCAAGCCACAATTCATTATTATACCCCCAGAGGCTCATGACTACTATGCATTAAGTAATACTTTAAAGCAGGTAGTGAACAGATTCATGAGATCTGACAACAAGTTCCCCTTATGTCAATAAACAACACTTGGCTGAAATTGAGCTTACATGATAACATAACACTTTCTGTATCGGCTGTAGGCCATTTAACATACTTATGTAGTGTCTTCTGCTTTAGCTACATTCAGCTTCTGGAAGTTTTAATCAACTAAAAGGGAACAAATTTATCAGAGTCTCCCAAGCTACTGGTGCATAGTTTGCTCCATTTCTCACTAGCACAGACTGTACTTGAGCCTTCTTTAGGAACAAAACAAATAGCTGCCTAAAACAGGCTTGCCTGGTTATTACTTCACTAAATATCCTTATTAGCACAGATCCCTTTGTATCACTATAAAAATCAGCGGCTTGTTATCTATACTGCATACAGTATATAGTATCTAAAAAAAAAAAAAACTGTCAACAAATAAAACATTAAATATAACCACAGAAGATTTTGAACATATATCATCTGTCCCAAAGATGTGTTATTTATCTGTTCAATGGGTCTTATATTGTCCAAACCCATAGTTTCGGAGAAAAATGTTTAAAGTCTAAATACTAAATCCTTTCCTCCTCGAATGGAGTTTGGAGCAGACTTTATAACAAAGTTTTAAGCAAAGCAAGATTCAATAATAGCAGCACTGAGCAGTTTCTACTCTGTACTCATTCTCCTTCATACTCAGTCACCTTCAAGTTTCACAGCCTGAATGACCAAATACCAGAATCACCCATGGTCATACAAATTAACTCACATAACAGTTACTGCCAATAACTTTCCACAGTGTTAATTTATTTGTCTTTCTAATGTTCTCTAGCTTCCTGTGTTTTCAGCATTAGTCGTCACACTCCATTCTCCTTGACTAAGAGTTCATAGCATTCATGGAGTCCACCAGGGCACTATAAGTTTTGGAGCTTACAGGTGTTAAGGCCTCCAAAGGTTTCCAACAATCTTCCCTCCATTCTCCTCCGATTCCTCTCATTCAATTCAGACAATATATTCCACCTATCAAAAGAAACATAAGAGAAAGCGCTCCACTAAGCACAATAAAACAGGGTATCAGATAAGCCAACACTAACAGTGCACCCCAGGCAACGATGTCATACCTTTTAAAAAGATTTCACAAGCCTGTCACCACAGATTGTGTTCCCGTGCTTGCAGGCATTCATCTCCTCTTCCACGAGTGCTCCCAGCTCCAGATTCCAGTGCTCAGAGGGGCCTAAACAGAACAGAACCCCAGGCTGAGCCAAAATTATTCACCACTCCTTCCGGCACTTGTAAAATGGGAGAATCAAAATCTAATGCAAAAAGGTGCCATGTGCTAGAAAAAACTGAGTTTCATTCAAGATTAGTAGACTTTCCCATGTAAAAAAAGTCAAGAATAGCCTCAGTGAACACTGAGCTGCAGGGAGCTGCGAGAAGCAAGACGACTGCTATTAAAACTCTTGAAACCATAACGTGAGACATGCATTCAAAAATGCCAATTTGTCGATTACAAACTCCAAGCTGGAGTGCCTTAGAATGAAAAATCAATACCACAGTGGCAAGTAAAACAATAACCAGCATAGGTTTCATTCACCACTTGTAAGACAAGATAAATCAAAACACAAAAGTTTCAATAAAAGCTACAAACCAGCTCTTCAGATTCAGAACTGCAAGGAGCGGAGCGGAGTGGCACAGCAGCCATCTTGCTGCTCTGCCCCCTCAGCCCCAAATCAGGACCTAACCTGTGTCTAAGAACTAAGTGTTATTTTGCCCTGGCCTGTATGTAACTCCAATTCTTGTGCAATGTCTTCTTCTGTGTAATTAATTCTGGGTTGCTCAAGAAAAGGGGACTTTCAGTCTCAGTGGACCTACCCGGTTAACAAAATTCAATAAATAAATAAATCAATAATGTTACTTTTGAACAGGAGCACGTCTTAAGGCAAAGTTTTGATGTGCATAATTCTTCACTAATTAGGGAAACATAAGAGCCAGAACCAGTAGGAAATTTGCCTCAGTGCCTTCAATAATGCCTTGAAAACAGGCTGCTGGCTGGCAGTCATGGTCTCTGAATGTGCTCAAACATTTCGGGGTACTAGCACCACTGTACTTAATTTTCTGGTCCATAGTTGAGTGTGTCACTGACTAGGCCTTGACACTGACTAACAGTAGTTTTCTGAATACCTTGAATCAAAAATCTAGCTCTCTGATGTTTCTCCCTGGGTGAATAAAGAAATCTGGTACTTTCTTTATGTAAATCTTTGGCAGCATGGGGAATGTGTAGTGAACTACAGTTCCTTTTCCATCTCTGCCATTTGTAATCCACATCACAGTTTTTTTAGTATAGCTACTGCTTCTTGAGTGTATGCTTCCTATCTCCGATACTATTATAATGGCAGTCAGGGAAACTGCCTCTGGGAGTGCTGACAAGAAATTGGCAGTCGGGTGATTGCTGTCAGCTTTCATCAAAAAGTTGTCTTTCATAGCGCTACCATCCATTGTCAGGTGAGAACTTACTGGAAGAAGTCATTAGAGGACAAGGAAATGGATTACACTGGGAACAGCATTCATGCCAGACAGAGATTTGGTAATGGCATGTGAATTACCTCGTGTCACAAGCATGCTCACAAAGGAGGTTAGTATCCATTTACAGAGTCTCATCTTTTGATGTGAGGTCATCTGCTGCTCACAAAAGTCTGGTCTCCCTCTCAGATGGAGTGACATTTGTAGCCATCTGAATACCTATAAACATGGTTGACATATATGTCATGAGGCTAACAATGGAGTAGGTTTCCTTAATTGCCTCATGTGCACATTCCTGTTGGTTAGCAACTCCTTATACCTCATCTAAATTGTATGCATCCATCTCAACACCTAAATTGTCTGCACCCATCTCAAGACATTTGGACTGAAGTATAAGCCAGATAACACATTCATGATTCAGAACCTTTAGCACATAATCAGGAAAAGCTTTGAAAACAGTACTAGCCTTGTAATTTCAGCAGCATAAATTTCCAAACTTCCACCTGACTTTCCATGGTAAACATTTTCATAAGTTTGAAAATAGGACGAAGTACTGTCTCTGACCAAATGCTTCCTTCCACTTGTTTTTAAATCTGTACAGCAGATGGCAAATTGTCCCATAATATGAAAGCATTCTTCCTCAAGCATGCAGGAAGTACAGAAGTCAAAGTCACTTCATGATCAAAATTATATGGCCTGGTTAGAGATTGTATTGGTACCTCATAGCATAGTAACCAGTATGAGAATGACTGTGCACCATCACCTTTAAATGGAGGGAGAAGATGAATCTTTACAAGCCCTCCAGTGGATGATATGTTCTCAGAATTATTTAGCAGATAATCCACATCCTAGGACCTTCTTGGATGTTAATAGCTAGATCAAGATTTTCCACAAAGCCAGAACACAGTAGTTACAGTAATAAGCAACCCTATACAAAGTTGATTGTAGGGTGTACGGATCTGGATTATGAGGGAAGACAGAAGAAGTTGGGACTGTGGACCTTAAGGGATAGAAGAACTAAAGGGGATATGTTGTGCCTCTTTAAAATTCTAAAAGATGAGAATATGAGAAAAGAGATGGGAATATAATTTAAAGATCAAATATATCAGATGAGAGGGCATAATAGGCAATTAAGGGAGGTAAAAAGTAGGACGGATAGAAGAAAAAATGGTTTTAAGAATAGAGCAATTAGAATGTGGAATAAATTACCACAGGAGGTAGTGGAAGTGGAAACTGCTGAGGCCTTCAAGGTTCGGGTAGATCAGTACCTAAATGATGTTGGTAACCTAGGTTGCCACCACTGAATTGTGGAGAAAGCTTACATGGGCTATGCCTTTACGACTTTCCTATATTCCAGTATGAAATCCAGTATAAACCGACGGACAGAAAAGGAGAACAACAGATCTATTAATCCCCAGTTTGTGTAATCCTGCTAAAACATGTCTCTCCATATATTGCAGATGGCTAGGAAACTCCTTGCCAGACCTCATCACAGTTTCCACCACTGTAGTGATTGGGTTTGATTATGAGACAAGATGCAGTCAGTTCAACAAACAGTAACACAGAGGAAACGGATTGAAAGGAACTGTATTTACTGCTGCTTAGTACACAGCCATGCTGCTGTACAGCTGCAGTACTACATAGGGTGTACTGTTTACTGGTTATATCCTATGGGCTCCTCCCATATTGTTGTACCTGTATTATTTTTACTGTCTTGTTGTTGATGTTGTCACTGTATTATTTTGTTGTACTCTCCCGGGTCATGCCTGAAAATAGGCAGGATTGTTGCCTAGTGCACTCACCCGGTTACCAAAAGCTAATAAATAAATAAAATAACTGTAAACTCACAATGTAACATTGCAGCTTCCATGTGTGGCTGCCTAATGCAGCCACTAAATGGAGTTTACAGCTTCAAGTATGGGTGTCTAACACAGCTCCTAGGTGGTGTTGCACAAGATACACATTACACTTACCGGTAAGTTCATGCATATTTTGAAGCCAGCACCCTTCAATGTGCTCTCCCCTTGCCAGCATATAGCATATTGGGGTTTTCAGCATTAGTGCATTGGCACATACCAGGTACCTTCCATTATCCATCCCTCCCATTCCCTTTTCTCTTCCATGAATGCAGCTGATGAACAGAGGGCATGGAAGTTTCAGCTAAATATTGCTTGCTTACAAGTGTGCAGCGGTAATAACAGCTGAAGCCCCAAGCTTCTGTGTATTCCACAGAAGAATTCAAGGAGGATTAGTGAATGGGCATTTTGTCAGAAACTCAGTTAAGTGGACATTCCATTGTCACTCAAGTGAACCAAACTACATGGGAGCTAGACCTGATGACAGGAGAAGACCCCTGAAAGCACACTATCCCACCCCAGTCAAATCAAGTGGTCAACTCTTTTGTAAGAAACGCTGTATGTGCAACAAAACTGGAAAACAAAAAATCAGAAGTGGTGGCCCAAACTTCAGGTAGCTGTAGCATGAAGGAAAATGTTACTGCTTCATAGGGAGACAGTGTAATTCATTAGTTTGAGTACAGAGTTGTCATCTGGGACACACAGGTTTTAATACCACCATTTCTACTGGCAGTGTGACACTGCAAGTGGGAATGGTGGTTTTGAACCTTGAACTTGAGTAAGTCATTTGATCTTTTACTTCTAAACTTCCTGTATCTCTCCCTCTCTCTCTCTCTCCCCCTTTTTCTCTCACCATCTCATTAACTTTGCAGAGCTTCTAGTAACATTTCAGAATCACAATTTACCTCACTGGACTCATCGATCAGATGATACTGTTCATGACTTATAAGACACTTTGAGATGCACCATGTTTAAAATGCACTACATAAAAATGCTTTTCACTGAGGCAGTGGTTTAAGAAAGTGAGTCAGTCCAATGTAAGGAAATCACCACAGGCAAAGAACAAATCATCTTTGAAAATTGCATTACCCTTCCCTGCTCCTATTGCTACACCTGGGAGAAAACATTTTGCTGTACCATATTGCGGTGAGCCTCTTTATCAAGGAGCCATGCCACTGGGAACTCCAATAGGTCTGAAACTTGAGAGACCACCACCTCAGGTCACACTTACTGTAATAAAATCCTTTTATAAGGTATTCCAGTCAACATCTCAAGTTTCCCCAGAGTAATTTGTGTCTGGCTGGGTAATCCTGATCTACAGTGTCTATGCCTGCAGTGTTGCTTGAAACCATCTGCTCAGCTGAGCCCTGTTGTGCTGGGGAATATGTGTTATCTTTTTCACTGCTATATATTCTTGCTAATGCATTACTGCAGCAGGGCCTATATGCCTTTGCTTAGGTAAAAATTCCCAAGTAGCTAACAGGTCTACATAAAATCTGGTGTAAATATTCCATACCAGATTAATAATGCAAAGTGCTTGGAGCTGACTGGATTTAAATGTTATGCTCTGAAACATCAAAAGTGTTGCGGCTACTGGCAGTGATTTACATATCTATAATCCTTCCCCCAGTGCTTGAGGATTAAGTTTTACTACCAGGAGAGAAGTGTTTAATAAATTCAAAGTTGGATTTAATTCAGTCAGAATCAGCCTTTACACCTGCTTGGAGCAGCGTGCATTGCTTTGGGACCATAGGTTTAAAATGATATATAAATATTTGCTATAATTAGTAGCACTGGTAGTAATTAAAGCAACAACCGGACCTAAGCCAGTTTAGTCCTAGGTAAAGTTATTGCTTAATGTTATTTGAATGTTCAAAAACATAGTGATACAGCCAGGGTTAAATTATTCTGATAGAGAATTAGTAATATTTAATTTAACAAAGTAAACAATGATCATCTTATTTGAAAACATTTACCCCCACACAAACTCTACTTCTATTTGAGTATCCTCTTCTAATTTTTTAAATGAACACTTTCATCCCATTATCTTATAAATCTAAGAACACTTGACTCACGGCTAAGTATAAAATCTCCTGTTCACAAAAATATAAAGATTTTTTTGTTCTGAGATTTACAGTACCCTGTACTCTCGTCTTGGGAATCTCTATAGAGTAAAGATGGGTAGACAGTGTATCATATATTCCAATGCTTTCCAGTGTTCACATTTGGATGGCTTAGCCCAGACAATCTTAATAATTTATCCTGATAAAAGAAATGAAGAAACATAAACTTTGCCAGCAGATAAAGAGCAAGGATCTAGCCAGACTGCCCATAGTTTCCAACCTGTCCCATGGCCTACAACCTAAGGGGGTTGTTAGCCATGCTGCCTACTCCAAACCATACCTCTTCCCATAACCCTCACCTCCCTAGCTCCACCTCTTGGAACTGTCAGTCCTCTACACCTGTCCCATACATTTTTGATCCCATTTATAGTCCCTGCCCCTACCACTTCTGCAGTAATACGAACATATGAACATATGAATTTGCCAGCAGATTAGGGCCTTATGGTCTTTCGAGTCTGTTCAAGTGTGCAGCTAGCAACCTTTACTGCAGCTGCCTCCTCCCCTCCCCTGACCCTCCCTCTTATCCTAACCCATGCCCTTTTGAAGCAGTCCACTGTTCTACAGGATACCACTTCTGCAAGCAAGGCATTCCACCCAGACACCACTCTCTCCATAAGAAAGTGTCCTCTTATTTCCCTCCTGAACCTTCCCCCTTCCAATCTAAGATCGTGACTTCAAGTGTTTCTACCCACCCTTGACTTGAATAGTCCCTCTGTGCCTGTCTTGTTTATTCCCTTCATGTACTTGAAGGTTTTAATCATATTCCCCCCATCTCTCCTTTCCTCCAGTGAGTACATGTTCAGCTCCTTCAGCCTGCTCACGTAGGGTATGTCCCCTAGTCCCTGGATCATCTTTGTTGCCCTGCGCTGCACCCCCTCCAGTAACTTAATGTCCCTCTTCAGGTATGGGTGCCAGTACTGCCTGTAGTACTCCAGGTATGGCCTAACCAGTGACCTTTACAATAGCAGGATCATCTCCCCTCTCCTTGAAGATATACCCCAGGCAATACAACCCAGCATTTTGTTGGCCTTTGCAGCTGCCTTCCTGCATTGCGCTGAGTTGTTCATTGAGCCCATTATAATCACCCCCAGATCCTTCTCCTCTGTCATGGCAAGCTTACCCCCCCCCCCACTGCCCAGCTGGTAGCTCCTTCTTGGATTTTTTGCCTGAAATGTAGCACCTTGCACTTTTTTATTTATTTATTTTGAAATCTTGGATAGCACCAGTGAGCGGATGCTCGTTAATTGGTTCTACATCAGTTAACAAGTACAGAGTGATACATAAACATTCAAATACAGACTGGTTCAGTAGCAAATATAAGAACATGTGTTATAGTACAACAATACAGGGACAGTTCATGATTACACTATACTGAGGCATTGTACAATGTATGCCCGCATCAAGGATAGACAAAAATCAGTAGAGTAGACAGAGGGAGGAGAAGGGGGGAGAAGATGGAGAGGTAATGGTAAGAGAAAGGGATGGGTGGGGGTAGGAGGTGGAGGGGTATGGGTAGGGAAGAGAGGTGGGGGGCATGGCATCGCCATGGGAGAGGACAGCGGATCAGTGAATTGCAAGGTAGGGGCTACCCAGTGGAACAGTGACAGAGTTAAGAAGTGCTAGAGGGTAAGTGCAGACTACAGCAATGGAATTACTGACTTGAGGCGGGATTTAGTGGGGTCAGGCACAGGTACCAGTGGTGAAAAAGTGCTGGCACAGTTTGTGTTTAAAAGAGTCAATCATTGTTGCATCACAGATGTCCTGAAGTAGTGCGTTTGTCCAGAAGGAGGCCCAGTATGAGAAATGCCACTGAGTAAAGGTAATGCGGCACCTTGGCACATGGAATATCTGAGAGGCAGTGCTTCTGGTTTGCTTTGTGCTTGAGTCTGTTCTAATCACCCCTAGATCCTTCTCCTCCTCTGTCACAGCTAGCTGCCTCCCCCCAGCTGGAAGCTCCTTCTTGTTTTTTTTGCCCTGAAATGTAGCACCTTGAACTTTTTGGCATTGAACCCCAACTGCCAGGTGTCTGACCAGGTCTCCAATTTTGACAGATCATCCTGCAACCCATGCCACCCTCCTAGGTCATCCACTCCTGCCCCCACCTTGGTGTCATCTGCAAACAAACTGACCTTGTACTTGATGCCCATTGCCAGCTTACTACCCAGCCTCCCATGTGGCACCGAGTAGAATGCCTTACTGAAATCCAGAAACGGAACATCCACTGCATGGCCCTTGTCCAGGTGTCTAGTTCCCATTCATAGTAATCTACCAGGATGGTCTGACAGGATCTGCCCATGACATGTTTCATGGCTTCACCACCCTCTTGGCAAAGACGTTTCCTATGTCACTCCACCAACTAGTCAACATTCATGTCCTCTTGTGACTGCATTACTGTTCCTGGTCAACATGTCCTCACTGTTCATGCCATTGACTCCTCTCAGGAACTTGTACATCTCTATCATGTTTCCCATCTCCCTACTAAAAGCATGTGCATGTTAAGGACCTCCAGTTGTTCCCAATAGGATCTGCCTGCTGTCCCTGGATCATCTTGGTGACCCTGGGCTATCCAGCCTCTAGCATATTCCAGTCCTTCCTCAGGTGCAGACTCCAGATCTTGGCACAATACTGAAGGTGAGGCCTCAACAGGGACCAGCACACCTCCTTCTTCCTGCTATCATATCCTCTCCCAGTGCATACCAGCATCCTTATTGCATTACTGTGTGCTTTGTTGCACTGACTGGACTGCTAGAGGAGACCTGAATGGTGACTTCCAGTTCCCCTTCCTCAGATGTCTTGTCCAACCTTAGTCCCGCCACCCCCATGCAGTACTCTTTACATATATTCTTCTTCCCTATGTGCATCACTTTCATTTTGCTGGCATTGAACCTCAACTGCCATATTTTGGATTCTAGACTGTCCAGGACCCTCTTTAGCCCTCACCCCCTTATCATGGTCTGTGCTGCTACTTAGTTTTGTAATGTCCTGGCCTGGATTCCCTTTTCTATCAGATGAATAATAATATGCACTTTAAACATTTCAAGGTGCTGAACAAAATCAGAATGCAAGTAGATAGTTGGCAAGAGTTGTTAAAAGCTAGATGATCTAGGCAGGTGTTTAGTTTACTTTATAATAACAGAGAGTTAACACATGACTAGATTTCTAATGGAAGTCCATTTCAGAGACGAGGGCCATAGACCAAAAAAGTCTCCATTGCCATATGTGTCCAGTCTGGTGGTAGGCACGCTGAAATGTTATGTAACTCAAGATAGAAGCTGGTGTACATGATGATGAAGTAGTCTGGATAAATATGAGGGTGGAAGTCCATTTCAGCATTTAAATGTGAGCTGAAGTATTTTTTAGTTAGGGCTTTGCTTTACTGGAAGCAAGCGAAGTTTGGCCAGTAATGGAGAGGCACAATCAGACTTCCTAGAACCAGTGAGATCTCAGGCTGCAGCAATTTGGTCAAGCTACAGAATGTCACTAACAAACATGCTGAACAGGACCAGTCCCAGGACTGACCCTTGTGGAACCCCGCTTGTGACCTCCTCTCCTCAGAGTTGGTCCCGTTTACTTCCTCCCTCTGCCCCCCCCCTCCAAACCGCTCCTCACCCATCTGATTAATTCTCTCCCTACTCCCAGCTCTTTCAGTTTCCTCAGCAGCCTCTTGTTTTGGCATGAAGTCAAAGGCTTTGCTGAAATTGAAGTAAATATATTGCCTGCCCTCTATTAACCACCCAGTGACCCAATCAAAAAATATACAGCCCGGTAGCATGGCGGATTCTGGCACTGGCTGCCACACCACCAATCACACTTGTGACCCAGGTTCAGGATCAGATGCAGGTCACTCAGGGGCTGGCCAGAAGAGGGAGGACTGAGCATCCCAAGGACAGGTCCCTTCCCTCGGAGAGGAGGGTAAACATGTCCCGTTCAGTGACTGCCACCTGTAAACTGTGCACACTTTTAAATAATAAAAGATTGAAAAATATTACCAGTGAGTTGATCAGTTTCTCCACTGTGTTGGTCACTTTGATTCTGAGGACAGTGGAGCAGACCCCTCATGGTATATCTCGTTTATTTTGTAGGTTCGGCTGGGCCATACTGGCACTGGTGATTTTTTGGATGTCCCCTTTATTACTGCAAATTTTTCCTCTACCACTTTTACCCCCTCTACTCTTTCCAGTTTATTCCTTTTCCCTTTCACTCCTTTTACTGAAGTATGCCACTCTGAGGTCCAGGACTACAGCCATTGAGAAGGGCCTGCAGTTGTGCAGGACCAGATCAGCCGTACTATATTGTGGTCACTTGACCCCAGTGGTTCTTTCACCATTACCCCCTTCACTGCCTCTGAATTAGAAAACATCAAATCAAGGCTGACATCCTGTCTTCTGGGTTCCCTGACCAAGTGTGCAATGAACAGTTCTGAATTGTGTCTTGCAGTGCCTGACGTCTGACAGTCTTTGCTGCTGGCTTAGCCCAATCAGTGTTGAGTAGCTTCAGGTCACCCGAAACCACTAGTTCCCCTTTTGCCTCCCCTCTCCTAATTTCCTCCTCTAGTTCTCTATCACCCTTCTCCTCCTGCCCAGCTGTCTGTAGACCCCCCCCGGGCCCCATATCATTTTTGCCTGTACTTGTTGTCGGCTGCACCCAAATCAGCCCCACTTCATCCTCCACCCTGTTGCCCAGAGGCCAGCTCTGGGGCTAAATAAATCAGACTATTGTATTTTATTTTTATTTATTTATTGAAATGTTTCACCAGGAAGGGTACACTGAGCAACATAATGCTCCTCTCGTGGCACGTCCTGGGGGAAGGGGGAGTGGGATGAACAACATATTTAAATGATACAAAAACAAAGCATAGTACAGTATGGAGACAGGAGCATAACATACATGATAATCAATGCATACATAGTAATACAGTGCAATCCTACAGGGCATTCATGATGACTCAATACAGCAAGGGAGGGAAGCATGAGTAACAAGACGCATATAGTAAGTGCTAGGTAATTAAGAGCGATAGGTGGAGGGAGGAAGAGGAGGGGTGGAAGGGGAGAGCAGTATACAGGGAGGGGGTCAAGAGCATGAACAGTTTGGGATCAGATAGTTGAGTAGAGCTGAAGTGAGGGAGTTCAGTGAGAAGGAGAGGCGGATTTGTGTGGGGAGAGTGTATCACAGTTTTGGAAGATAGTGAAAAAAGCTTTTTGGCCAGAGGATGTAGATCTGTTGGGGATAAAGAAGGTGCATAGGTTGTCAGATTTCAGTGAGTAGCGGGTGGGAGGGGGGCTATTAAATGAGGAGGAGAAGTAGGAGGGGAGAGAACCAAGCCAGAATTTCAAGATTAATTTGGCACCGTTTAGCATACGAAGATTTTGGAGCATGAGGAAGTTTAGGGATTGGTAGAGGTCACAGTGATGGGTAAGGTGGGGGGCATCTAGAGCAAAGCGGCAAAAGGAGTTATAGAGAGAATCCATTTTGGCTAGGGAGGACTGTGGGGCAGCACCATAGACTATGTCGCAGTAGTCGAATATAGGCAAGAACATCTTCAGTACTAGCTCATGCCTGGCCACGAGTGAGATACAGCTGCTATTTCTGTATAGGGCACCAAGCTTAGGCTTAAGTTTTTTCTGAATAGCCTCAATGTGTGCTAAGAAGTTTAGGTGTCTATCAAGCCAGACACCGAGATACCTGAATGAGGAGGAGTCATTGAGTACAGTCCCCTCCAGGGTGTGGAATGCGGGTAGGGAACTTAGGCTAGCGAGTCTCTGCCTAGTTCCAAAAGTCATAGAGACAGTTTTCTTGGCATTTAAAAAGAGTTGATGTGAATTAAACCAGCGTTGGATGCTAGAGAAATCAGACTGGAGTTTGGTAGTGACATCTGCGACCGATGTACCAGATGTATATAGAACCGTGTCATTGGCATACATGTGGATGCTGGAAGTACTGCAGGCCTGGGGGAGATCATTTAAAAAAATGGAAAACAGAATGGGGTGAAGCACTGAACCCTAGGGAACACCAGTAGTTATGGGCAAAGGGGAAGAGGTGACATTGGCAATTTTATCTGATTGGGAACTGCCAGACAGATAGGCATTGAACCAGCCTGTGGCAGAAGGAGAAAGACCGGCAGCTGAGAGGCAGTTCAGGAGGAGAGGGTGTGAGACAGTGTCAAAGGCTTTTGCCAGATCAGCAAAGATGGCTGAGGTAATATGATCTTTGTTAAAGCCAGAGAAGACAGTCTCAGTTAGTCTTAGCAGAGAAGTGGTAGTAGAATATGACTTCCAAAATCCAGATTGGAACGGGGTGAAGAACTCAGAGTCAGATAGGAAAGAGGATAGCTGGTTGAGGACTATGTGTTCTTGTAGTTTAGCTAGGGTAGGTAGAAGAGAGATAGGTCAATAGTTACCAGGTGCAGAGGAGTCACCGCCCTTAGGGAGCGGGAGCACAACTGCATGTTTCCATACTGAGGGAACAGAAGCTGTCATGAAAGAGAGGTTTAATATGAGAGAGAGTGGGTAGGCAATAGCAGGAGCAGAGAGGAAGAGGAGTCTAGAATCCAGACCATCAGGAGAGGAGTCTTTAGTGGGATTGAGGTCAAGGAGTGCCAGGAGGGTGGTGGCAGGGGAGACAGGAGAAAAGGAGAACTGGGAGGGGGCTGGAAGAGGTAGGGAGGGCAAGGAGGGTGGAGTGCAGCAAAGGGGGGAAGGATAAGATGGCTGAGAGGAGGTGTGCGGAGCAATTGAGAGGAGAGGGGTCAGGGAGGGAGGGGAGAGGACACCAGGCCATTGGAGGAGCCTGGTAGGGAACCCAGCTGAGAAGAGGCACAGCTATAAAAGTGGGAGTTAAAGCATTCTGTAATAGCCATAGGATCAGAAAAGATAGACTGGTTGAGATTGAGGGTAGGGGGCGGAGGGTTAGTGGACAGAGAGAAGAGGGAGTGAACGACCTTCCAGAATTTGGCCGGATTGTTTGTATTAGATAGGAAGTTTGATTTGAAGTGTTCAGCTTTAGCTAGGCGGATTGCTTTAGTGCAGCCATTCCAAAGTTTGCGGTAGTGTTGGAGATCTTGTTTACCGCAGGTTGCTTTAGTCTGATGCCACACAATGTCATGAACACGTTGGCAAGCCAGGAGTTCAGGTGTGACCCAGGGGAGATGCCCACCTTGGACCCTTGTTTTGCGGAGCAGTGCACGGGAGTTCCAAATGTGGAGGAACTTGGTGTTGAACGAGTCAAGGGCTATGTCAGCTGAGGCCGCTGAGGTGAGGGGGGGACCAGTCAGTGAAAGTGAGGTCATAGAGCAGAGCTTGTAGGTCAAGAGATGCATAGGGTCTAGTGAGAATTATTTTAGGTGGGTGTTTAGTCCTATGGATCTTTCGCACTATGAAAGTCATGTGATGGTCACTGATAGAATCTGGTAGGAGACCAGAGGATATTATTCTGTGTGGGTGGGAAGTGAGGACAAGGTTGAGCAGGGAGTGGTTTAATGTTCTTTTGTTTAGGCGAGTGGGTTCTTGGATAAGTTGGCTAAGATTCAAAGCTTCAATAGAGGTACAGGTAGGGGCCAGCCAGTTTAGGTTAAGGTCACCCAGGATAGAAAGTTCTATATGTCTACAGTGTGAGCCAAAGAACAAACACAAGCAGAAGTAATAATGATAATTTATTACTATATTATATAGTAATATAATTTATTACTGTACTCACACCAAACATGTGACAGAGAAACTCACAAGGGAGTTGGTTTCTCACCAATCCTCGAAGAATTTACAAAAGGCTCCAAGAGGAACTGGCTGACAGAAGGTTATATACCATAGATAACAGCATGGTTACAGAGACAACAGTATAGTAACGGATAAGAGAAACATAATGTGCTGGTTCTACATTGTAAATAAGGTGTACAAGGTGTTCTCCCTTAGGTAATTACTTAGGTGACAGAATTACAAATGAGTATAATGTGAGATGAAGGGTTTGTCTCTGTCAGCATGAAACCTTAGACAAAGAGAAATGCTGAATACTCAGAAATACACGTGGCATGCTAGCTAAGTGTACTACAAATACTACATATGATTTTATGAGAATGTAAGTATATAAGGATATACAGTAATCACTGACAATCCATAAGTATCATCTTATCAGTGATTCGGTGGCTTATATATAGAATATATATATAAAAACACATAATAGACAAATGTAACCTAGGTAAATGTATTATAGTGAGCTATACTGAATCATGCATAATGTAATCCTATAAAAGATGTATATATAAGCATATATTAGCAGTAAAGCACATTCCTGGCACCCATGTTTGTATGATGGGTACCTAAATCTACATGCTAGTGCAAAAAAGCAGTATCACAGTATAATAGACCAGGAATATAGTGTGAGGTGTATGTGGGATGACAAGGGTGCATAACCTGGGTGTAACAACCCCTATGATAACACCATTTTCAGTGGTCTCTATGCTCTCCTTAATGTGAGCTACACCTTCTCCCCTTGCCCCAATCCCTATTTCTCCTGTATAAGATGTAACCTGGGATAGCAGGATCATAATCATTATTTCTTGTCCCTCATGTCAGTTTCCTGCAGCTCATGTAATTTTTCTGTCATCCATGTCATAAAAGACCGGTTACCATATTATCCAATCTGTCTGGAAACAAATCGGGGGAAAATTGTCCACTGTCTGTAGTTATTTATTTATTTAGTTTGTTTTTGTTTACCAGGTAAGCACACTAGGCAGTTAGTGCCTATTTTCAGGTAAGACCTGAGAGATTACATGAAAGATTCTATGCATGGCGATAGAGTAGAATACATTGTAATATAATAGGCAGTGAGGGGAGGAGCACATGCAACATGACATTGCATCACTGAAGGGGAAATACATGCAAGGCAAGTCAATTTATCAAATCCATTAAAATATGGTAAATGGTACATAAACTATGCCAAGAGCTGAACAAAGTAGAATAACATAACAATACTTCATAGCACAATGAATGAGGAAAGGAAGAAATATATTAATTAAACAGTATGTCATAGGAAGGGAAAATTTTGGAACAGTATCCATCCACATAGAACTACAGAAAGGAAGTGTAAGTACCATGATAATATATCAACACTGATTATGCATAAACATATGTGAGTACCATACTGAGATTGCTCAGGTGCAGTGCAAGAGCTGTGTGCCAAGCTAAGGAGATAGTCACGGTACCTAAGATGAAAGGTAGGCACTATGGGGCAGAGATGAATTTCAGATGGTGTGGAGTTCCAAAGTTTAGGAGCTGCATAGGCATAGGACCATCCACCAGTGTGTGTTCTAATCTTAGGGACAGCCAGTCGGGCACTGTCACCTGACCTGAAGGGGTAGACACTAATTACCGATTTGAGAAATGTGGCAAGGGATTTGGCCAGACCAGTATGTATAATGCTAAAGATCACCCCCCCAAAAAAACTAAGATCCTGTAGGGAGGATGGGGTAGCCAACCTAGTCTGTCATAAAGACAACAGTGATGAGTAAGCCTATGAAACGCTGATGCAAAACAATAAATATTGTGGAATGTAACATCACGCCTAAGGAGAGTAGATTTAGAGGTAGTTGAGAAAACGGTGCACCATGAGCTTGGGAGAAGCATCCCATGGGTGTTGGCATGTCGAGCTTGTGGAGTAAGGTTAGAGCCCGCTTTAAAAGAGACACCCAGCATGAAGCCAACTGACTTGCAGACTCCCATGACATGAGATGAGAAATCCAGTGAGGGGTCAAATGTGACTCCAACATACTGTATGTGAAGGAGGAAACCAAGGGGACTCAGGTATTGTCACGGTAAGCTTTAGATGGATGGGCATGCTCTAAATCTGGGAGGCATACTGAACAGCATGGACTGCATTTTCATCATGTTTAGAATCAGTTTGTTTGCGGGTAACCACATGTGCACAGACAGCAGGTCAAACATTAAGTACTGTTTTATTTGATCAATACTTTTGGAGTAGGTATAAAGGACCGAATCTTCAGCATAGGGAGTGTAGAGCAGTGGGACATGCTTTGGTTTATGGCATTTATGTTTAGAGCAAATACAAGTGGACCTAAGGGAAGAGCCATGGAGGAGAACAGCCACCAGGTTTAGGGCATGATCAGAGAAGGAGGTCACATACTTGACTCTGGGACATGTTTGCCAAATAGTTATGAAACCAGGGGAGAACAGTTGGTGAGATTCCCAGGTTAGCGAGTTTGCCACTGAGTAGGAAGTGATCAACAAGATCAAAAGCCTTCTTCAGCTTGATAAAGACAGCACCAGGAAGGCTGCCAGTGTCCATCACTGAAGTAATACCCTTGATTAGGATGAGGTAAGTAGTAGTGGTGCTATGACCTTTTCAAAAGCCAATGTGTGCAGAGGATAGGAGGTCATACTGTAGGTGAAGAGGTAATCAGTGAGTTGTGAGGTCACAACCTTTTCAAGTATTTTGTTCAGAGCAGGGAGGATGGCAATGGGCCTATAACTATTTAATAGTTTGGGGTCCCTTTTCTGGAAAACAGGAACAGCACAAGAGGTTTTCCATAGGTCAGGCTCTATACCGGTCACAAGGGATGAGCTGATTAATTTAACAATGTGGGAGGCTAAATCCTTGCCTGCAATCTTAAGGAGCTTGGGCCCTATATCATCAGAGCCTGCAGAATTATCAACAGGGATCTGCAAAACAAGTCTACAAGTCTCAGCAGAGATGACCCATTTAAAATAAAATGGAGGCTGTACAGCAGTTTTGAGGGGCCCTGGGAGAGTCTCTCCATTAGATAGAAACATAGAAAAATTGAAATTGACAGCAGAAGGGGACCAAAAGATTCATCTAGTCTGCCCAATATGGGTAACTACCCTTCCCCCCATCCTTTCTGTGAAATTATACCTTTGTGCCTATCCCAGGTGTTTCTGAACCCGTTTACTGTTTTGGCCTCCCACTTCCCGGGGCAGGCAATTCCATGGATTGACCACCCTCTCTGTGAAGAACTTCCTAACATTGCTCCTGCATCGCCCACCCTTGAGCCTCATATCATGTCCTCTAGTTCTTTTTTTTTTTATCCCTGCCTACCGGGCATGTTCCGTCCACTCCTTCGGGCAGCCAGTCCTGCCGTTACCTCTGCCGCTGACCCGCCATCCTGCTGCTCCAACACTCCGCTCACCCGGTGTATCCCTTCGCCGAGGGGGGCCCCCTGCCCCGGAGAGGGTGATGGGGAGGTGAGTATAGACTGCCTGAGCACTCTCTTGCTTCTGGGCAGAGTGTGGATACTGCAGCCCTGGATGCTTCGCGGCAGAGAGGTGCAGGGAGGTGGGGCTGCCATCATCCGGTCAGAGATGTGCCATCTTTCACATTTTTCCTGGAGAGCCCACATTGCGACACTCCTTGTAGTGCCTCCAGTCTCCACCGGGGGCCACTACAGAGCGAAGCACTTTCCCCAACCCACCCCAGGAGAGGAGAGCAGTCCTCTGGATGCTCAATCCTCTCCTCCCCAGTCAGCCCCCGGTGACCTGAGTCCGTTTCCGAACCCGGGTCGCCGGCATAGTTTGAGGTGTGGCGTTCAGTGCCTCAACCCTCTGCGCCACCGGGCCAGTTGATGGCCTCTAGTTCTGATGCTTTTCTTCTCCTAAAGTAGCTCCTGTACCCCTATCTTATTTATACCTTTGATATACTTGAATGTCTCAATCATGTCCCCCACTCCTTCCTTTGCTCCAGGGAGTACATGTTGAGCTCCCTCAACCTATCCTCATATGCCATTTGATGCAGACCCAGAATCATTTTTGTGGCTCTCCTCTGCACCGTCTCAAGCCTATTAGTGTCATTCCTATGGTGCAGCCTCCACAACTGTATGCAATACTTCAGGTGGGGGTGCACCAGTGCCCTATAAAGTAGCAGTGCCACCTCCCTTCTGCAACTCGTGATTCCCCTCCCTATGCAGCCCAGCATTCCACTGGCCTTTTGCACTGCCTTTTTACACTGCTTCCACACCTTTAAGCAATCTGATATAATGACTCCTAGGTCTTGCTCCTGGTTGGTGCATGCCAGCTGCTTCCCTCCTGGGTAGTATCCCACCTTGGGGTTTCCCTTGCCTAAGTGCATGACCTTGCACTTTTTAGCATTGAACTTCAACTGTCAGGCTTCTGACCACTCCTCGAGTTTCCTCGGGTCTGATTCCATATTCTTGACTCCTTCTGGGGTGTCCACTCTGTTGCAGATCTCGGTGTCATCTGCAAACAGACACACCTCCCCTTTCAATCCATTACCGATGTCGGCTATGAACACATTAAAGAGTTGGGTCCCCAGCACCAACCTCTGATGCATTGCACTAGTCACTTCCCTCTCTGTCAATACCACTCCATTTACCTCCACCCATTGTGTTCTTCCCTTCTGCTAGTTGCTCACCCAACCCACCACTTCCTTACCTATGCCGATGTGATCCAGCTTCTTTACCAGCCTTCTGTGTGGAACCGAGTCGAAGGCCTCACTAAAGTCCAGCTAGACCACATCCACCACTCCCCCTTGGTCCACTGCCTTTATTACATAGTCAAAAAATTCGACCAGGTTTGTCTGTCATGACCTTCTAGCCATGAAATAGTGCTGTTTTGGGTCCTGTTGCCTGCTGGATTCCAAATGTCCTACTATTCTTTGCTTGAGCAGTATCTCCATCAGTTTTCCTACCACCGATGTGAGGCTCACTGAACGGTAATTTCCAGCCTCCTCCCTGCTCCCTGATTTGTGAAGTGGGACCGCTGTCACCCTCTTCCAGTCTTCAGGTACTGTTCTGCTTTCCAGTGAGATGGTGAAGAGCTCCACCAGGGATGCTGCTATCACATTCCTCAGTTCCTTGCAAACTCTTGGGTGAATCTCATCTGGCCCCATGACCTTGTCCACCTTTAATTTATTTAGGGCTTCCAAGATTTGTCCCTCCATGAAGGGGCTCAAGTCTACCCCTGGTCCCTGGGTACAACTGCTTTGCAGGTTTGGACCATCCCCTGCATTTTCCCTAGTGAACCTCCTGAAACTGCTAGCCTTACTATTCCTCCTTTAGTCTTTTTCCTTTCTCATATGTACCTAAAAAAGGTTTTGCTTCCCCTCTAACATACTGTGCTGTTCTTAGCTCGGTGTCAGCTTTAGCTTTTCTTATTACTTTTCCTGTGAAAGAAGACATATTAGGGAAGGCCTGGCGTGTAGGCAGAGATGTCTGAGAAATAACAGTTGAAGGCATTGGCTATGGTGGTGCAATTATTGCAGCTTACAGCTTTCAAAACCATGTCAGAGGGGGAATGATCTTCTAAAGTGGGATCATATGTATTGAGTGAACACCTATATAACAGGGTACTCTACGAACCTGAAAACTACTTTTAAACTTGAGTTAAACTGGGAGAACCAGATGTACCAAGTCAAATTTTAAGTTGCAGTTTTAGTCCATTTAATCTGAAATAAGAAAATCACACCCCCAACCCAGCAGCACAATAGACATAATTACTGGTTAGATTTGATAACAACCTAAAACCAATATGCGTAAAATCTGCATTATTCCCCACAACTGTTACACAAGTAACTGAGATTACCTCATGGTCCATGTGGCAAGCCAGTCACACCTCACTGCATGAGGAAGCAAAATCATAGTTATATAAAATACAATCTGTTGTTTATTTTCTCTGACAAATGCCACTGGCTGCCTTGCTTACAATGCTACCCTTGAATTGTATTAATCTGTACTCTGTTTGCAATGTCCACATTGTTGTAATGTCTGTCTTGATGTTCCCCATAATTTGTATTTCTCTGACGTGGAACCTTTGTAAAAGAGCCAAGGCTTAAAGGTATTTGGAATCCTAGACTATATATATAAAATAAATAAATAAAATAAAATAAAAACAATATGGGCAAGACATAAAACTATTTTTTTACACACTCGATGTGTGATCCCTAAATAAACCACTTGACCTTGGGTTTTGTGGTATATTTGGTACCACACACCTTGGGTGTAAAAAAAAAACTCATTACACACTGTTGCCCATATAGTACTTTATTCTCTATGTTATCAAGAACAGTTGCATGAAAAATGATCTTTTCTCTTAAAACAGCAGTACTATGTAAAAAAATTGCACTTTTTTGATGGTTTATTTCCTGGGCTCTGTTGAGCATGTCCCTGGTACTCTTTCCCACTGGCATTGTACTATCACCCTGTAATTTGCTCAGTTGTCCTTTGTTTTTGTTTATATTTCTGCTTCCTGCCATGTTGACAGCAGCATTAAAAGATAGGCAGACAGGCAGGCACCATATTTTGTGTAGATCTCCAGAAAATGGAAATTGATCACTTCCTGGATAGGTAGTGCTGCTGCTTTAAAGGGTAGGGGCCAGATATTCAAATATGCACAAAGTGCAGTGCAAAAATGTGTGCCATGCCTTGAGCGTGCCCAGGTGCCTGAAGATGCTATATTCAGTGAAACAGTGCACCGGCACTATTCCACTGGATATAGGGCCATGTTGGCCTAGCACTAAGCCACTTAATGCTGCCCCAAAATGGCTCCTGAAGTATGCTACCAGAATGGATAGCACTGGAGCACTATTTTCAGTATTCAAAGGGACCCATGCAAATGAGGCCATTGGACATGAAAGGTGCTAAGAGGCAATTTGCATGCCCATTATGGGCTCATTTGCATGGGTAGCAAGGCAGGTTAGTGCAGTGCGATGCACCCCCCCAATTGCCCATTCTCAGCCATGTATACATATTCCTGGTGCTAGTTGTACCCCACCCCACCACCCCAGCCAATTGTTGGTCCGTTCATTACATTAAAAGGCTCCCAGGTGCTAGTGAAATCCCCCCCACCAATCACTGACCCTTTCTTTTACTAAATATTATCCCTGGTGTTAGTGGTAACTCCCTACCCTCTGATTGCCATCTCTGGCTTAGAGAATAGTATCCCTGGGACTAGAGGTGCCTTCCCCCTCTCTAATCCCATCCCTGGATTAAATGCATTTATCCTTTCTGCTAGTGGTAACCCCCCTCCCACCAGTCCCAGCCCCAGCTTAAATGCAGTTATCCCTGGTGCCAGTGGTATCCCCCCTCCAATCTCATCCCTGGCTTAAATGCATTTATTACCAAAGTAACGCTCTGAGGAAGGCTTTGCCGAAACGTCAGCTGATTCCCGTGCGTCATCACACACGTGGGCTGGTCTGTTTGGCTGCTCCGGTCGGTGATATCAACATGTTTTACATGTGGTTGTAATTTTAATTTGTTTGTTTGTCTGGTACCAGTCGCCGCACCTCGCTTTGTCTGCAATATGAAAATAAAGTGTAAGATGATTTGGAAAGACACGGTAAGCTGTGTTCATTGATATTATTTATACTTTTTTCGGTCAGTGCGTTTGGCTTGGCGTCCTTGGTTGATGTGTTACTTTGGTATTGAATTCTTTGATTCCACAACTGCACTGGGTCAAATTGTTCTCAATATTAGAGTTAACTATGAGCACCTCATTTTTCAGTTGTTTCTCATCTTAAATGCATTTATCCCTGGTGCTAGTGATGCCCTCCCCATGATCATCAACCCTGCAGTTCAAACAACCCTCCCTGGCATTGCGCTTCCTGGCTGTACATATGACGGCCAGCTGAGGAGGTGTGAGGATGGCTGTGCCAGTTGCTGCATGCCCCTGAAGCACCACTACTGAGGCTGTAGTGAGTGGGGAGGTGGCCGGTGCCATGGGGGGAACCACTGTACACCAGGGAGTCATTGTTTGAACTGCAGGGTTGGTGAACAGGGGTAGGGCACTACTAGCACCAGAGATAAATGCATTTAAGCTGAGGATGGGACTGGGGTGGGGTACCACTAGCACCAGGGATAACTGCATTTAAGCAGAAGTTGAGATCAGATGGAGGGGGTTAGGGGGTTACCACTAGCACCAGCGATAAATGCTTTTAAGAAAGGGATGGGATCAGAGGGAGGGGGGGGTTACCACTAGTACCAAGGATAAATGCATTTAAACTGGGGATGGAATCAGAGGGAGAGGGGTACAACTAGCACCAGGGATAAATGCATGTAAGCCGGGGATGGGATCGGAGGGAGGAAGGGGGTACCACTAGAACCAGGGATAAATGCATTAAAGCCAGGGATGGGATCAGGGGAGGGCACTACTAGCACCTGGGATAATATTTAATTATAGAACTTGCCAGTGATCGGCAGGGTGGGGGGTACCACTAGCTCCACGGATAGTTCTAATTGAAAGAATAGGATGGCGATTGCTGGGTGAGAGGGTGCCATGGATCACAAGGGGCAGTTGTGCTCCCCCAGCAGCCAACCATCTAGATGGCTGCATTACCTCTGGCAGCCACTAGGGTTGCCCGGAGTTAAGTTGGGGTTTTGTTCAGTAGTATTTGCGCTGGGCAAAAGGACAGTGCTAAACCCTTTTGCACAGTGCAAAACCGTTGAATATGGGGTAACATGCATATTCATGGCCACACCACTCCCCTTGCCCACACGTATACATTATATTCTGAGTGGGCGCTAACCCTCTTTGCCCACTCAAATGTCCCTTTGGAATATGGGGCTCCAGCACAAATCCCGGTTTGCACAAACAAAGACCCATTAGCGCCCACGCAAACTTTTGAATACCGGGCCCCAGGTGTTTACTTCTAATAAATAGAGAACTGTTTTATTTATTGTATTTTGATGTACTAGTTATCACTTTCTATATTTATAATACAATATTTGGTAGTGCAGTAAAACAAGTGGGTTTTCACCTTTGCTCTTTCCACTGTTAGTATCAAAAATTGTAGTGAGAAAGAAATAATGTGACCTACTGGGAATTGCTTAGCATTATCATCTTGATTATTCCTAGTTGCAGGATATGCTATGCCAGTGAAAGGAAGTGTGTCCAGGAACCAGCAGTCTAAGCATGTGAACCTGTAGCTCAGTGGTTTGAGCCCTGGGATGGTATTCCAGGGGTCGGGGTTCAATTCCCAGAAGATCATATCATTTTTCCTCACTACAATTTGTGATACACTCCTACTCAAAGGAATTCAGTAGAATTCTGGTATTGTGATGTCAGCAACTGCCAACTGCATATGAGCCTGATGAATTTCATTGAGAAATGAAATACATTTTTCAATCTTTTTCTAAAGAAATCAATACTACTTTCAAATGAAAGCCAGCACTTGCCACTGTCATGGCTCCTGATAGCCCCCCCATCACCTATGCCAACCATCTTACTTGTCCAATCTTTGCTCAGCACTTTCACTACTCACCCTAACTAACTACCCTAACTATCCTACCAAGCCTTTAGCAAGCAATTACAGCTTGTACACCATAATGTTTCTGAAAAATGCTATCTATGAATATAACCTGCCATCTATCTGTACTTACTCTGTAACCATTTGCCTCACTGTTTCTCACCTTGTAATGTTATTCTGGGTCTCCCCTGAAAAAGGGACCTTCAGGGCTCAGTGGGCCTACCCGGTCATCAAAATTTAATAAAGAAATAAATATAAGAAATAGATACTACTTTCAGCAACAAATTTTGCATTGTGTATTTTTGTACTACTGTGGTACATCCGTATGATTTCACAATTTTTAAAATGGTACTTGGCTTGTCTTTTCATCTTACCAAGTAAAATCTGGTTATAAAGAAAATGTTACCTGCTAAATTATAGCAAAATATCAGAGGTTATCAAAAATTGCATATTTCTATTAAATATATATTTTGGGTTGTAGAAAGTGTTCTTTCTCTATTCGTATCCAGAAATAGTTTTGCAGTTTCCCACTGAAATACACTGAAAGGCTTCCCACTAAGGCCCTGTACACACTACATGGTCATTTTCAAAATCGGTTCTTAAACCGGGTTAATACTCATTTCGGTACCGCAGCCACATTACAGAATAACCATGTTTAAAACTGGCTTTGAAACTTGTTTATAACACATTTCCTGGCCACATTAATCAATTGAGCCTTCAAGCATGCTGTGCATCCATGGGCAGTGTATCCCAGCATTCCTACCACTGCCTATGGATGCATGGTAATACAATCCAGAAGTAAGACTGCAGCCTGTCCACACTGGTAAGTGCAACCATGTTTAGCGTAAACTGTTTTTAAACCCGGGCTAAAGACTAGGTACCTAGTATGGTTTTAGCACGTTTTTTAAAAACTGTTTAAATCACTCTGTAATGTGGCCACAAACCGTGTTAGTGCATCTTAAATCATTTTGACTTGCTTAAAATGGTTTAAGAAGCCTAGTGTGTACGGGGCCTGAAACTTTTCTGATATCATAATACAAGAATTACACTGGATTCCTTTTTTTACTAGTAGTTGGCAAAATACAAATAAAATTATGAAAAAGGTAATTAAAGGAACAAATAAAAGCAAACAAAATTATTACAAAGGCATGTAAAGGCACAGATGATCTATTTTTTAAGATATATATCCTTACTAAACATTTGGGACTGGGTTTTCAAAATGTGGTGCAGGGCTTGTATTAAGCCCTGTGCCACAACACTGAGGTTTTGTCAGTGTGCCAACCCCCTTTACTCCAACAGAGCCTGGTTTTACAATCTGGGGTGCAACTGCAACAATTTCTATGATTTACGGCAGCTTGCACTATCCATTTGTATCCCCCCTCCGGATGAGGCTGAAAATAGGCAAAAAATTGTCTTCCTGGTCAACAAAGACGTAATAAAAAAAGGCCCTCAGGATTGCTGCAAGCTGGACCACAAAGCATTGGTATAACTTGCAGCAATTCATCCACAGAATAGAAAATCCTGATCGCCGTCCAGGAGAATGCCGTAAGCCCCGTGTGCTGCATGTTCAACTGCTTGTACAACCATGCGGTCATTCACTGACAATTTACTGCATCACTGATAGTGGAGGAGAGAGGAGTGCTGCACTGGTGACCCACTTAAGGGCAGGGTGGGGAGGGGAGTGGGGTGGTGGCAGATGAACTGTCAGGGTAGTGGTTGGGGGGGTCCAATAGACACCAGGGAATTGGGATTATTTTTTTATAAGGGATCATCAGGGATAGTGAGGTCCATTAGACACCGGGGAATACTGGGAATAGAGGGGCATGAGCTGGTGGACTGCTGGCTGTTTATTTGTGGTTTAAGGAATCCAGGATAGGGAGGGTGGTCTGCTAGACATCAGGGAAACAAAATGTTTTGGGGGCCATGATTGGTGAGTGGGGGGGCCACTAGAAACCAGGAGGGTCCATGGAAGGGATTGAGGGTATTTACTGGGACCACTGATCAGTGGGGGGTGAATTAATAAATTTAACTGTAGTTAAAAAAGCCTCAGAACTGACCATTAGCAGTGATCCTTTCTGGGGATTTTTTTTCTGCAGTTTAATAAATTAACCTGCAGTTTGTATATATTGTTTCTGCAGTTTTAAGGTAGAATTTCCTTGAAAGTTCTGAAAATGATTTCCGAACTTTCGCGGAAGTGAAATTCACACTTTCACCAAAATTCTGCCTGTGGAAATTTTTTTTGCACGTCCCTACTTAGGAATCCAAAGACAGCAATTCAGCAAAGGTCACAGCTGATTAGAGATTAAGATCATTGAAAGATCTGTATACTCCAGCTTTTAAGAGATCCATCAGTCTGCAATACAGATTGTAATCTGTAGGCTTCCTTGTGGGTGGATCTTGAAGAGTAGACTTTCTAAAACCTTGAAGAAAATGCATAATTGCTGGACAGGATAAATAGGAGTATGAGGGCAGATGTAGTCCCTCTTCATAAAAGTGGCAGCAGGGAGGAGGCTGGCAACTATAGGCCAATCAGTCTAATGTCAGAGGTGGGAAGTTCATAGAAACACTGTTTAAAAAAGGCTAGTAGAGTATCTTCAATTCAGCGGGTTACTAGATCTGAAGCAGCATGAATTCACAGTGGGGGGATGGAGGTCCTGTCAGACAAATATGATTGATTTCTTCGACTGAGTGATCAGGAAAGTAGATCAGGGTGGTGCACTGGATGTGGCCTACTTAGACTTTAGCAAGGCCTTCAACATTGTACCACATAGGAGGCTTATAAGAAAACAAGGCAGCTTGGGGTGGGACCCAAGGTGGTAAACTGCATATTGAACTGATTGATGGACAGGCAGCAGAGGGTGGTGGTGGTAAATGGCACTCACTTTAATGAGGGGAAGTGACAAGCAGGGTACCTCAAGGCTCAGTTCTGGGGCAAGTCCATTTTAATGTCCTCATATTCAACATTGTAGAAGAGCTGGAAGAGAAGGGGATAGAGGGGGGACAGCTCAGGGACAACGTGAGGAAGTATTTTTTTCACAGAGAGGGTGGTGGATGCATGGAACCACCTTTCTGAGGAGGTCGTGGGGTCAAAAACAGAGGGGGAATTCAAGAATGCATGGGATAGACATAAGGCAATTATAGTGAGCGGTAGGAGGAAGTAGGCTGTTGGTTAACTAGAATCTGCAGCTTATCCAGTAGGTAGGGAAATGGGCAGACTGGGTGAGCCAAGTGGTCTTTATCTGCCATCAAAGTCTATATTTCTATGTATGACTCTTTGCAGCTGACACCAACATTGGCGATAAGGTAGATACTCTGGAGGGGGTGGAGAACATGAATAGAGATCTCAGAAAACTGTAGTAGTGGTCAATGGTATGACAGCTGAGTTTCAATGCAAAACAAAAGTGCAAAATCTTGCACCTAGGGCACAGAAACCTAGGGGTGGTGTATAAAATGGGGGGAGAGGTATTGATGGTCACAAAGTTGGAGAAAGACCATGGGGTTATCATACCTGATGACCTCAAGGTAGCAAGGCAATGCAACACAGCAGTAGGTGGGATCAGTGTGATGCTGGGGTGCATAGGGAGGGGAATCACCAGCAGAAGGAGAGAGGTGGTGTTACCACAGTATTGATCATTGGTGAGACCCTACTTGGGGTACTGTGTCCAGTTCTGGAGACCACGTGTCAGGAGGGACGTAGACAGGGTAGAGGCCTCCAGTCCAGAGGAGGGCAACTAAAATGGTGCAGGGGCTGCATCAGAAGCCCTATAAGGAAAGACTGAAGGATCTCAGTATGTACACCCTGGAAGAGAGGAGGAAAAAGGGGGATATAATAGAGACCTATAAGTTCCTTGCAGGGGTGAACAAGGTACAGGAGGGGAGTACTTTTCAGAATAGAAGGTGCACCAGGACAAGAGGGCATGTAATGAAGCTGGAAGTGGGGGCAGGAATTGAGGAGTGGTGTGAGGAAGTACTTCTTCACTGAAAGAGTGGTGGACATCTAGAACAGTCTACCAGTGGAGGTGGTGGGAGCAAAAACAGTGGTGGGCTTCAAGCCTGCATGGGATAGGCACAAAGGAATCCTAGCAGTAAAGTAGGGGGGAAGTAGCTGGAGATCAGTTAGGGTATGAGGTGACAGTACAGGCATGGAGACACTGGGCAGATTGGGTGGGACAAGTGGCCCTTATTTGCTGCCAAATTCCATGTTTCTAGATATATATATATATATATATATATATATATATATATATATATATAGTATCAAGATGGATGGAGATCAAGGTAACCTGAATGCCTGAGAGGTATTGTTGATAGTTGTAGCTGTCAAGCAAAATGTTTCAGAGCAGTAAAATGTGAATGCTAGAATCTGAGAGATGGAACATTGTAAAGGATCTATGTTTTGAAGGACACAGAAGGTAGTGAGTTTCTTCCATGTTGTCCTGTAGGCAAACTTAGCTGACAAGGCTAGAGAATTCCAAATGGTTACAGAAACATGGTTCAGATATGTGGTTAGGTCATTTGCAGCTCTTGGAATGATGGAGGAGGAATTATCTTTTTGTTGACTTGAGGGTAAGCATCTCTGAATTGCTGAAACTGAAATGGAAAAGACAATTGGTGAGAAACTTGGATAGAACTAGTTGATTCTGAAGTGGTATGTAAAAGATGTCCATGTTAATCTTCTCAGGAAGTTCATTATGTAATGGGAGGAAGATTGCCTTTATTAATGATGGCTACTGCTGCATGGTTATCAAAATACATAGTTACAAGCTGATTGTTCCACAGATGTCCCCTAGTAAGAGCAACTGCAATGATGGGATATCTTCCATATAAGGAGAAAGTAGACCAAACATTTGGGAGGTAAATTTCAGATGGCCCAGGGTCTTAAATAATTAATTAGCAGTTTTTTTCTTGGGACAATACTAACTGTACTGAAAGCATTCATATAGGTTTTCTAGAAGTGTTATGTATGTTAAATACAGTGAGGTAAGTCCTATGCATTTTCACAATGTTTTAGAACTTTTATGAGCAAAATGCTAATCAATTTTTAGAGTTAAATAAAACCCTGTAGCCATGGACAGGCACACCAGGATGAGCTCAACATAGCAGAATGGCTAAAAGATGGAGTAGCAACAGTGATGATTTCAATGCTTAATTCAGAAGATGAATCATAATAAAACATGGATATGTCATTCCAGTCCAATAGGAAATGGGACCACATGGCATGGTCAGAATGAGCAATGACAGTGATGGATACATGGTGGGCTAGAGCAGAAACTAATTTAGGTAAATCGAGACAATAAGAAATAAAACTCTGGCCTTGTGGAATAATTCTCACTGCAAAATTGAGGTACCCCAACAAAGATAATTATTCTCCTTTTGTACAGGATTGTTTTGAAGAGAAAGGTGTAACCAGGTTTGAAATACATTGCAGTTTCTCAAGCAGGTGGCAAGCTTCCATACTGATGGAGTCTAATAACTAGTTCAATACTTAGAAATTCCAAAATTGTTACTGGACCTTGAGTTTTATCATCAGCTAGAGGAATATATAGAGATGAAAATAAATTATGAAGACAGGTGTTGCAGGCAGCAAGATATTACTCTGGAGCATCCACGAGAAAGAAGTTGTCTAGAAGGTGCAAAACAAATTTGCATCTCTATACATTCAAAAGGGTCCAGCATACTGAGCTTGAGAATATGTCAAAAGGTTAGGGCTGCTTTTACATCCAAAGATGAAATGGACTATGAAATAATGCTGTTTTTTCAAAGAGGTCCTGTACACATACCATAAAGAAGTATGTATAGTAAAAGTTTGAAAGCATCTTTAGGGTCTGCCTCAGTTAACCAGGCTCCAGGTCCAGCGATTTTAATGAATTTAACTGCATCATCAGACTTTCATTGTTGAATAATGCCTAGGAAATTCCTGGGGTATACTTCCAAAGGTAAACAGCTGGTTTTGCAGAAAATGAATTGTTGTAGTCATAGAAATAAGTACCGCCGTATCTTATTGCAAAGTCAGTGACTAAATAGAGGTAGACATCCAGCTCCTCAAGTCATAATGGATGAGTTTTGCATACTATTTCTTATAAACACTATTGGCTGCCACAAAATCTGCTATGCTCAATTTCTTGAGCAAGTGAGGATCTTTAGCTTTTAAGATGATGGAAATATCCCCACAAGAGACAACTCTAGTCTAGATGGTTTTGTGTGATGAGATAAGGAGAGCTACAAGGTTTACAGACTTCTTTTCTATGATGTCCCTCCTGATATGGTTTGGTACCAAATGTTTTGAACAGGCTGTGTTTGGTATGATAATTTGAGATGTCATAGAAGTAGTACATATTGATGGTATGGTTATGGAGAGACTTAAACCCACTGAAGTTCCTGGAGAAGATAATACTGGAGGTAAAGTCAACACAAGTGGTATTATAGATGTCTTTGGTAGAGTGGTAGGATTTTCAGAAGGACCTGGAAGTGCTGTTGAAAGTCCTGGCTCTGAAGTTCTATTGGATGGGAAGGATTCCAAAGCACTGACCCTGGCTGAGTTGACTTTGAGGATTAGCTCAGAAAACTGGAATGCAGTAGCTGCTGGAGTTGAAGGCACAATAGGAATAGCAGGAGTAGGATTGTCTGACATATCGGCTCCATATAAACTGAAGAGATCCTGCTTTTTGGCAAGAGGATTTTCATTGCTTGGAGTGCAGCCTTTTCTAGGTCCACTCTTTGGTCTGATAATGAGATTTAACGGCAACCTTTCTATAGACAGACTGTGGAGGTCTGGGCTACCAACATGAACTTCTACATTCTTATCTTCCCATTCATCCCCTCCTTTCTGCTGAAAAGGGCCTCCTGGTTGTCCCCAGGACCAAACTTAAAAGTCAGGGGACACAACCTTCGATGTGGCAGGTCTGTTTTATGGAGTTTATTACCAAAGGCTCTGAGGGAGGCCCCTTCAGTAGAAGTTTTTAAAAAAGAGCTTAAAACTTTTTTGTTTGCTCAGGCATTTGGTATTTGAATTGTTTTTGAAATGATTGTTAGTGGGGATTTAATTTCAGGATCTATTTTAATATATTTTCTATTATGATTTTATTGTTAATCACTTTGTGTTGTGATGTTGCTGTGTTATTTCCTTTTTGTAACAGTGCCCTGGGTCTTTGGGAAAGGGGGCCAAAATAAATAAAACTACTACTACTAAATCATCTACTACTACTACTAGTACTAAATCATCATTGTTCCAAAAAAGCTGATGTTCTGATGCCATTGTTCAGCACACATGTTAGACTACATCTAGAATATGCAGCACAAGTTCGGTGTCCTTACAAAAAAGTCAGATAATATAGCACTTGAAAAAGTTCAGCAAAAATGTACTAAGATCATTTCTGAATTCAAAAATAAAACATATGAAGACAGATTGGATTCATTTAAATTAATGCCATTAGAGATAAGAAGACTGTGGAGATCTTTTACCTATGTATGACATCATGAACGATCCCTATCTTATGTGCGAGCTTGGCCTAGAATACCAGGACAAAAGATATGAGATCTGAGGGCATCCTTTACAAGTAGTAGGCAGAACTTTTAATACCAACTTGAGGAAAAACTCCTTTACTTTGAGAGTGACCGGCCCTTGGAATAGTTTACCACTGGACATTGTTATAAGTAAAACTAAGGAAGAATTTAAGAGAAGGTTGGATACATTTATTATAGCAGGAGACAACCTCAAGTATTATTCCTATTAGTACAGGAGCATTCATGGGCATTACTGCTCCCTCGCTCCTTTGTGACCTTAGTATGTTCAAAGGACTGCAGCATGCATCTCATTGTTTGACATAGTAGGCTGTAAGGAATGAAAACAAAGTACAGTCAAGAGAAGCACGGGGTCTTGAGCCTCTCTCTAGGAGGCAGCCACCATTGGCGGGTGACCCCAACATTCCAAGCAATGCTCAGAGAATGGGACCCTGCTCCAAGTAAAAGGCTAGCCATATGGCCCTTTATGGTCACATGATAGTGCTTCTAAAGGCAGTTGTGCAATTGTTACATCGCTTATCCCAGGAGCAATGGATACAGGAGAAAATGGTTACTGGAGAAGGGCTTCCATCAGGCTCTCACCAGAGCATGCCATAGGACTGCTGGAGGGAAAGTGATGCCATGGAACACCTGAGCTGAAGCTGTTTCTGATCTCAGCAGGTTTAGGCTATGAGAAAAGATGAGAATGAATGACTGAGAAGGCATGAAGAGAAAGGGGACAGCAACACTTACAAATACAGTCTGACAAAACTGGAAGCAAACACAGAAAATTGAAATTAAGCAGCATACTTAGATGGATGTACACAGCGAACAATTTATTTGGCCAGTCAAGAAGGAAGTAGGTACTGTAGCAGGCACATTTGCATGGAGACTGAAACTGGGACCACAAAAGCCAACAAAGAGATAAAGAAAAGATGAGACCCGGCAGGAGGACCCACAACTAGAAAAGAGGCAGGAAGTGGGTGGCTGCAGCACAGGGAATGGGGTAGGTAAGTAGGAACAAAATGGGAGGGCAGAGGAGACGAGTGGGGAAGAGAGAAAGGAGAAGATACCACCAGAGCTGCAAGGACAAAGAAAGAAAACAGCAAGATATGCAAGAAAACAAGAGAAGCAGGAAAGCAGCAGAGTTGTGAGGAGGAAATTTAAGCACCGGAGCAGCTGAACCATGGGGCAGGGGGACATGGAGAGCACAGGAGCAGCCAAGCCGCTAGGAGAGATGAAGAAGACAGCAAATGGGAAAACAGCAAGGAGGGACATAAAGCAACAATGGAATGGAGCACAAAACAGTGATAACAGAAGAGAGTGAGTGGAGTGGCAGAGTCATGGAGGGAGAAGAACTAACAAAAGAAGCAGAAATGTGTAGGAAGTAGACATGAATAGGCAAGGAAAAATAAGGACAAAAGAAGAGAAGCAAGAAGCAGAAAGTAGATGAAAAGTAACACAGGGAGCCAAGCAGCACACTGGTGAGACCACACAGGAAAATATTTAGGCAATGGGGTTGTGGAAGAGTGTGACTTAAGTAGGGTGGGGAGAGGAGTCTGGCAGCCCCTCATCGAACCACAGCTGAAACCTTTTAAACATAGTTTTCCAAAGCACTTCTTGCAGATGACAGGCATTGCCTTCCACTGATGACAGTGGACATGAAAACAGTACAGGCACTGAAGGTAACGCTGGACAAATTTCTGCTCACCAAGGGAATCACTGGTTTGGTATAGTGGGTTGGAAGCCTATGTTTGCCTATTATGTAGTGTGTGTGTGTGTGTATATATATATATATATATATATATATATATATATACACGTGCATGTGTTTGTCAAGGGGAGTGGGAGCTTAATGGACCTAGAGTACCATCCAACATTAACTACATTACAGTGTCATACTGTCATAGTATCATTATCAATGGCTCAGTAAGTTGCATGCTTGACTCTGGGACCAGAAGAGCAGAAAGTTGTGGGATTTAATCCTACATCAGGAATCTAAGCTAATACCCAGTACTGACTCTTTGTTAAAGCAATTAGGGGTGCTGCACATACTGTACATTAAATGACAAGTTAAATGCAGGTCCCTTCTGCCATATCAGGTGGCTGTTCAGGTGGAAGATAAAGATCCCATGGCACTTATCAAACTGGTCAACTTTCCCCTCTCAAAAAAACCTATCTATTTGTAACCCAGCCTCCAGAACATGAGGACAGGTGCAATCACAGCTCAATGGGCCTTTTGTAGTTCAAACTTAAAAATAAAATAAATAGTGTTGTGCTGGCCTAATTGCATTATAGTGGCAGGTCCATTTGCAAAACTGTTGATCTGGGTTCATGCCTTGAGCCCTGAGTCACCAGAGGATCCAGCATTCCACAAGAAGCTCTTTTCTCCTTGGTGATATGGCTGCACCCTCTGCAGTAATATCGCCATGTGGGTAACCATAGGAAGCACTGCAGCTGAAATAGTGTAGAGGGCGGAGATGTTGCTTATGTGGCTCATCAGATCAGGTGGGAGGGGGTCTAAAGTGCTGAAAGGCAAGTCCTGGTGATTTCTTTAAAGTGACCAGAGAACTGACCCCGCTAAAGGGTTATACCCAAGAGGAGGGAAATGCAGTTCTGTAAGTGATTTTTGAAGGGCTAGCGGTTTACCTTTCAGAGATGGTGGCAACAACAGAGTCAGCCTTAGGAGGGGCTGTAGGGGCAGCTGCCTTGGGCCTCGCACTTGCGGGGGGAGGCCCACACTTTGAAACAAAACCACCTGGCCAGGATATCAGATGATTCACTTATTAAGACCCAACTGAGAGCAGCCCTGCAGACAGCTAAGGTAAGTCACTTAATCATGTAGTTATCACTGGAGAACCGAGCAATGTCACATGATCAGGGGCCATGCACGTGCACACTCTTTCCCATTCCTGCACCAGACCAAGACCAGATCCCATAGTAGGCTCAGCCGAGTCTTCAGCCATCAGCCTCTCATCCCAGACTGAGCCATGTGTCTCGCTGACTCAGAGAAGTCCCTCTCAGAAGTGCCAGCACTGCGTGACCCATCATCTGCAAATTTGCACTGGGTCACCAGCATTTGGCATAAAAAAATTGAAAAAATTTTTTAGTGACCTGGCACCTTGGCCTCTCCTCCTCGGACCCCCGGCTGGGCTCTGTGGCGATAAGTCTTCACTGTGTTGGTCTCTCTTTCTCTTGGTGTGGGGTGGGTGACAGGTGCTGGTGTTGGTAGTAGGGGTTGAAAGTTTTAGTGAGTCTTTCAGGGAGATTCAGAACAAAGATCAGGTGCTCAATGGCCTCAACCACTTTTAGTCCAGATGCTGTCTTGGAACAAACAGCAAGTCAAATCCAGCCAGTGGCATGTGGCAAGAGGCACTGTGTAATCTCTCCAGAAGAACCACAGGGATTGCAGAGATGAGACCCAATGCAGTACAACTGTAAACTGCCATGGCCTGCAAAACTTTACCTATATCTTGGAAGCTATTTGGATCTAATGACTAATATGGTTACAGGTCAGCTACAAACATGAGGATTGCAATTACCTATGTATCTCCACAGCCCTAAAGGAATTTTCGCTTTGAGTTGCCCACTGCAGCAGGTCTCTGTAGCTCCAAAGGTATTTTTTTCTCTCAGCTGCTTTCTGTTTTGGCTCTCCACAGCCACAATGCATTTTTTATGGCTGTAGTGGGCAGAACCTGCAGCTGTTTTGTGGTAGCTCTAAAAATGAGCTACCGGATTGACACCCTGGAACGCTTCCATTTTGGAGTTGCAGGAAGATCGTTCTGCAACTCAAAAACAGTATGCTGTGGGTGCACTATTTGTTTGACCAGCAGAACATGGCACAGTCCGCCGTGTCCAAGATGGTCGCTGGAGCCCAGTGCACATGTGAGAGTTGTTATGCATGTGCACTGAACTCCGGCAGCTATCTTGGACATGGGAGATTGTGCATGCATGCACGATGACTTGCACATGAGCACTGAAGTCTGGTGGCTATCTTGGACACGCCAGACAGTGCCGTGTTCCACCGTAACTTTAGTGAGCTTGGCTGCAGCTGAATCGGCTGAGACCAGAGTATGTTTCTTTCAGTTGCCCACAGTAGTGGGTCTCCACAGCCCTGAAGGGTTTTTTCATTCAGCTGCTCACTGGCACTGTGGTCTTCTGACCACCCTCAAATAGAGGCAGCACAGGTTCTTTTAATTCCCACTCAACAGCATTGAAGTCTCCTGCCTGCACCCAATACTTGCACTGTGGGTTCTTTTATTTACCTCACAGTGGCACTGAGGTTTCTTGCCCACTTCCAGGAAATACAGGCAGTACTAGTTCTGTTGTGAATATGACAGTAAGCGAACACCAGACTGCCAATTGCCAGTTATAGGATGCCCTGTGTTTTACCTCTGCCCTGGGCCCCGCAAAGTCTAAGACTGGCTCTGGGCACCAAAGAAGGTGTGGGAGCCAGATGGGTAATGCAGATAGAAATTAGAGTATAATGAGTGTGGAAGGCTGGATTTGCCTGGAAAGAGACAACAGAAAGTATAGAAACTGATGGCAGATAAGGGCCGCCTGGCCCATCCAGTCTGCCCAGTTTCATTGTGATTGCTTTTGCTGCAGATCCTCCTTGGTCTACAGCACTGTCTCTCCTGAACCTACCCCCCTCCAGCTTCATATCATGACCAATGAGGAATACTGACCAAAACAGGTCAGCTGGTGGTAGAGCAACTCTGAACTCGAGTCCAGGGCAGTGGACATCACACCTCTAGTGAGTAATAATGACCTTTGCTACCAAAAGAAAAATATTTATTATTGGAGAAAAACTGCTTGTTTGCCATGTGTAAGGCACTCTTGTGCAATACACTCTCATAAATTACACAGTTTTCCTATTTGCTTGTAAGCACAAGGTAAACACAATTCATTAAATATTTATCCTCCATGATACTCTAACAAACAGAGCTCAATTTTTGAAGTCCTGTGTTCCCCCTCCCCCTTCAAATGTATTTCCAGAAAGGCAGTGCTGGCCTTGATGTTGTCCACCGTAATTGTAATCTTATGAAGTGTACTGTATTGTATTAATGCCCAGGAGCACCTTGAAAATGAGCTTGCTCAATGGTGTTTATGCCTGGTTAAAGTGATTGATTGATTGATTGAATGAGATATTAAAAAGGTGGAGCCAGGCCAGCATGTATATTTGTTATGAGAATTCTGCAGGCAAAAGTCCTCTTGGCCACACTCCTCCAACAAGGCACTCACCTCTGCCGCCAGAGTGCTACCAGCCCAGGATACCAGTGCAGATTCTAGGGGTCTGGGGTAATTCTAAAGGGGGTTGGATGGTGGTCCCATACTGTTCCAAGAGTGCTCAGGGGGACTGTTAGGGGACCACAGCCAGCATCTTCTCTACCCCTTCTCCCTTGACTGCACACTGCCTCAGAAAGTTCTTTGTCAGCCAAGATTAAAATGGTCTGATTTGGCTGAAAAGCTTAGAATGGCAGATGTTTCCAAAATTGGACACATGCTGTCATCAGTTGCATCTGATTGTTGTAATTAGATGAGATTCAGAAAATCTGCGCACACTGCATCCAAGCAGATAATAAACGTAGTGGGGAAAACGCGGACGCAGGTGCATCCTGGAGGGGCGAGCTTGCTCTGTGTCTGGGGTATCAGATTTACTACAGCATTTGTTCACAATAAATTCAGTATGTTGCATCAATAGCAGCTATGGGTTGTATTTTACCTCCTCAAGTACCACCTTTCTGTCTGCATTGAGCATTTTGAACTGGCCATCCTGGTGAGCACTGGCACCACACCTCAGTGCGATCTATCTTTGCTGTTTTTTGCATCCTCGAGATGTGTCTGCATACAAGCATTTAAGAATCCAAGCAGAAAAGTGAAATATAAAATAACTTATAAAACAGTTTGATGATTTCTTTAACTTTACCAGTAAATTTAAAGGAGGGTTTGGACTTGAATCCCCCTTCAAGACATTAGGTTGGGGAGTAGATAGAAACTTTTTATAGGCATACTAGACGGCAATGTCTATGTTTCTGTGTTTCCATGTTTAATCCTGGGTAAGGATGGTTGGGTTTGTGGTTTTAGAACAGATTGGCAGGTTTCTTCCAATCTGATAATGTGAAGTAGCTAATGTGAGCTCATTGTGCTGTCATCTGGGAAACCTGAGTCCATGTGGGTGCCCCAGAATCCCTTGCTGCAGCTGACTGGGGGTTGAGCGTCTCGTGGAGATGAGGCACTCTGCTCCAAGGAAAGGAGGACAAGGGCTGCCCGGTACTCTCACCCCTTCCCCCACCAGCCAAGCTGTTAACAGAAATTGAGACTGCTGTGAAGGCAGCTGCATGCCTGCCCTCACAGTTAGAAGAACAGGGCTACCCTACCTGACCTGGACCACCTCCCTATCCATGATAATATAAAAAAAACACTTTCCCTGGTGGTGTAGGGACCTCCCTCCCTATCCCTGATCTGTCATTATAAATAAAAACATAAATCATTGCTTTCTCTGGTGGTCTATCGAACCCCCACATCCCTGATCTGCCCGAAAATAGACCCCTTCCTGGTGGTCTAGTGGACCCACCTCCCTATCCCCTATCTACCTTTTATTTTCCTGGTGGTCTAGTGGACCCCCCCACCCTAGCAGGTAGTGCCCCCTGCTCCCCCAACTCAGACCCTGAGTGGGCAACTGGCACAGCCCTCCACTCTCCACCACTGCCAGCTGCCCAACTGAGCATGAATGAATGAGCACATAATTGTGTAAGCACATGCGCATTCATTTATTGCAGCTCCTGGTCATTCATTGCCAGCTCTGTGGGTGTCACAGATTAGAGGGAAGGGCTGTTCCAGTTGCTTACAGAGGGGTGGAAGGTGAGAATGGTGTGGGGGTCCACCACACTATGCCCCCATCCCTCCCCCTACCCATGACTGGAACAGCCCTTCCCTCTTCTCTGCACCACCCACAGAACTGGCAGTGAATGACCAGGAACTGGTCTGTCAATGAATGAGCGTGTGCTTGTACAAGTACATGCTCATTCATTCATACTCAGTTAGGTGGCCCACCATGGTGGAGAGTGGAGGGCTGTGCCAATCACCTGCTCGGGGTCTGGGTGAGGGGGTCAGGGGGAACTACCTGCTGGGTGGGGGTTAGGGGTTCGCTAGACCATCAGGGAAATAAAGAGCAGATCAGAGATATTGTGGGTGGGCCGTGAGACCACCAGGGAAAGAGATGATTTATTTTTTTTCTTCATAACAGCAGATCGGGGATAGGGAGGGGTGCAGATTGGTCATGAGGGAAAGCGATGATTTATGTTTCTACTCATAAAGGCAGTTTGGAGATAGGGAAGGGGTCCACTAGACCACCAGGGAAAGTGATATATTGCTTTTTTTTTTATTCAGAGCTGAGTAATCAGGTAGTAGAATGGGTTGGGTATTGGCTACCTAACCAGATCCAACTACTCAGTTTTCATCCAAGTATTTTTGGGGTACTTTACAGGTACCTGCTGGTGCTCTTGCAGGTCAGGTATATTAGTACCCATGCATCCTTACTGATTGGTTGCTGTACCGGGTGGTAATCCCTTAGAAATACTGTTACAGCTTAGAACAACGTGTGTGTGTGTGTGTGTGTGTGTGTGTGTGTGTGTGTGTGTAAACTTTCTGTTCTTTTCTTTTTACTTTTATTTTCTGTTAGCAACACAATTAGACTTACTGCATAACTGCAGTAATGCCCTTGCAACTGGACATTTTCATGGACTTAACACCCTTTCTAGGGTTAATAACCATTGGCTACACTTCAGGCCATCAACCCCCTTAGCAGGGCATTAATCTTGAGGCTGGTTGTTCAGACAGTATTGCTTAAACAAATGAGCATTTGTCAATTCCGGATGTTCGCAACTAGTATTGAAGCCCTGGGGTACTAGATGCTTTGTGTGACTGTGTGGTGTGAATGGTGGTAAAGGATGAGCTGGCAGATGGTGAAAATAAGGCATCTTGTGTTAAAAAAGTATGTAAACTGCCTTTTTTAATTTAACATTATTTAGATATCTGTAAAGGAAGCTGCATACTGTAGAGAGAGGAGAGCAAGTGAGTTCCGTTGTTGTAGCCCAATCAAGTGGTATTAATGGTAATAAAGGACATGCTGCCAGAGGTTTAAAATCAGTCATCTTTTGTTAAAAAAATATATAAACTCCTTTTTTTAAGTTAAGATTAATTTGATATCTGTAACAGAAGCCGCTGACTGTAGACCAACTCATCTGTAGCCATGGATACACATGCACATTTGCACACCACCTGGGAATTGTGGGAGAAAAATTCTAATAGGATCACATTGTAAATTGTAAGTAAGGAATAACACATGATAGGGTGTGTGGCAATGCTGACTTACCACACATTCCTGGTGGGTTGTGAGGCATGAGGTGCAGCCAAGTGCCTTCAGCCACCTGGGAAATGCATTATATGATTTCCATAGAATCACATTGTAAATTGTAAGCAATAACACACAGTAGGGTGTGCAGCAATGCTAAATTGCTGCATGCCCCATGTGGGTTGTGAGGCATGAGGCACAACTGAGTGCCTTCAACCCCTGGGAGGTGCAATATAAAATTCCCTTAGGATCACATTGTAAATTGTAAGTATGAAATAACACTCAACAGGGTGTACAGTAATGCTAAATTACCACACACCCTAGGTGGACTGTGAGACATGAGGTGCAGTTGAGTGCCTTCAACCACCTTGGATGTGCGAATGTCTTCACCCAGGTGTCGAAGGCACCTGTGCTGCTATGGAAGTGCATGCTAATTACGTGGGAGAGTCAGCAGGTGGCTGTTCTGAGGAGCACCAGGCCTCTGGCTTCTTTGCTTGGAAAGAGAAGTAACATTCCAATTTAAATGGCACACAGCTGAATGCCACAAAATGAACCCAAAAAAAAAGGGAAATGGCAGCAGAGCAAGATGTAGCTCTGGGTAGTATGGAGAAGGCAGTTTTCATGTGCACTGACTAAATGCAAGGAAGAAAAGGAAGTGTCAGTGGGTGGCTGCATGATAAATGCAGTGTGCCCTAGCTCACGTGGCCTGGTAATATAAAGTGGGAATATGAGAATTTCTGGTTCACACTGTCACAGCAAGGCAGCATTGACAGAGCAGGGAAAACTAGAAATGGAAACATTAAATGTACAACAGTTTTGCACCCCCAGTTCAGAAGGCAGTATGTGGAAACCATTTGAAAAGCAAATTGCAGTTTGGTTAATTGGAGGAGAGGGATCCTCAAATTGGTTGATACTTGTGCATGACAAACTAGGAACAGGGAGTAGAGAGCATATGTACACAAGCAAGTGCCATAGCTACATTGCACTTACAAAATAGGAATCACCATGATGAGGAAAGGTTATTATGCATTTCACCAGGGGGCCACATGCAAATATCAGTAAGACTGACAGAGCCTGTAAACAGGGTTGGGACCTGGTCATGGAACTCTGGGGAATTGGCTAATGTTGTGAAAGGGGCACAGTCCCATAACTAGACAGGCTTGAGCAGATTAGATGGGGCTGGGATTGCAGCTGGTGCATCAGAAACTGCTTGTCAGTTCTGTCCAGTGGCTGGTGCAACCTGTACAGGGGCACAAGTGTCAGAAACAATCTGAGGATCCTACTCCTACAATTATCCAAACTGCAATGTGCTTTTCAAATAGCTCCCACCTCCTGCCTTCCATATGGGGGAAAGAGGGGTGCAAAACTGTTATATACTTAATGTTTCCATTTCTATGTTCCCCTGGTCTGTCAATGCTGACTCACCATGGCAGTGTGAGCCACAGGTTCCCGTATTCCCAGTTTATGTTATCAGGCAATGTGATCTAGGGCATGCTGCATTTCTCACGTAGCCACCCACTGACATTTCCTTTTCTTCCTTGCATTTAGTCACTGCACATAAAAACAGCCTTCTCCATACTACCCATAACTACATCTTGCTCTGCTACCATTTCCATTTTTTTTTGTTTCATTTTGTGTCATTCAGCTGTGTGCCACTTAAATTGGAATGTTGACTCTGTTTTCAGATGAAGAAGTCAAGGGCCCAGTGCTCCTCAGAGCAGCCACCAGCTGACTTTCCTATATCCCTAGCATCTGCTTCCTTTGGAGTGAAGCATTCACATGTCCCAGGTGGTTGATTGCATTCAGCTGCACCTCATGCCTCAGAACCCACCTGGGGCATGAGGTAAGTTAACATTATTGCACACCCTGTTGTGTGTTATTACTTGCAATTTACAATGTAATCCAATAGGAATTTTATATCACATTGCCCAGGTGGTTGAAGGCACTCGGCTGTGCCTCATGCCTCACAACTCACCTGGGGCATGCAGCAATTTAGTCTTGCTGCACACCTTGCTGTATGATATTGATCACTTAAAATTTATAATGTAATCTCATGCAAATTTTATACAGCACTTCCCAAGTGGCTGAAGGCACCCAGCTGTGCCTTGTGCCATACAACCTACCTGGGGCATGCAGCAATTAATTTTTTTTGTTAACTCTCTTTATACCACCTCCTCCTTCTCTGGCCCTTTAAGACATCTCTAAGGTGTGGATGCTGGGACTGACTTTTTCTCCTGCTCAGCTGAGAACCTCCTGCTGAATCTCTGCCCTGGGTGCTCCCTCACCTCACTTGACCTAACTGACTGCCTGGCTCTGACTCCCATGAGGTGGGACCACCAACTCCTCCAGCACTCTGTCTATAATCTAGATGGCAGCTGGGGAGAGGTTGAGAGAGTTGGAGGTCAGCAGGAAGGATCCGACGATGAGTGAGGGTGCCGTACACAGGTCCCGCTATCACCTTCCTGGATACAAGATCTTTTTCCTTTGTTACTGATGAGCTGGGGGTGCTGATGTGCAATGACATCCAGCTGCACCCGTGTGCAGGATGTCTGCTGTTGCCCCCATACCCCAGCTGCATGTCCCATTGGTTGCAATGCCCCCAGACTCCACTGGGAGCCACCAAAACTGCAGGAAGTGACACCCTCCCTCACCAGAAGAGAAGAGCAGTCCATCTGATGCTTGATCCTCTCCTCCCCGGCTGACCTCTGGCTACCTGAGTCCACTCCCAGACACGGGTCACCGACGTGGCATGAGGTAATGTTAGTGCCTCAGCCCTCAGCACCACTGGGCCGGTTGGCATGCAACAATTCAGCATTGATGCACACCTGCCATGTGTTATTGCTTACTTACAATTTACAATGTCCTATGGGAATCATATACTGCACTTCCCAGGTGGTTGAAGACACTTGGCTGCACCTCATGCCTCACAACCCACCTGGGGCCTGCGGTAATTTAGCATTGCCATACACCCTGTCATGTGTTATTTTTTACTTATAATTTACAGTGTGATCCTATGGGAATTTTTTACTACACTTCCCAGGTGGTGTCTAAGTGTGTATGTGTATCCATGGCTACAGAGGCGCTGGACCATGATGATGGATGTCTCTTGTGTCATGTGAGAAGAGCTGTATGTTGCTCGTCTTAGCTAATGATGGATGTCTGTGGCTGCTTCTGTTGCCTTGCCCCCTTTGGCTGCTTGGGGGCGGGGAAAATGTGGAGTTAGTGTTGAAAATCCTAACATCACATTTCCATACTTTTGTCACTTAAATAGCAACACAAAATAATGCATTAAGGGAGTTTTTTGCAAAGAATATATAAGGGATATGCTACCCCCCTAGTTAACATATAGTTGGAATTTTTTGTTCTTGTGCTGATTGACTCGATGGCATCATGAGTGGCAAAGCCACGAGTGATATCATCAGGTTAATAGGGATGAGAACAAAAAAATAACAAAAATATTTCGAGTAGGGTGGTAGCATATTCCATTTATGCCATACCTCCACAAAAGTGAAAAAAAAAATTGAATTTACTGCCATCTTTTACTAATTATAAAAAATCTAAACGGTATCTATAAATGAAACTCTACTCATTTGGTAGATATTTTAGTGCTGAACAATGTTTGTGCTCAAAGTACATAGAAACATAGACTCTGATGGCAGATAAGGGCTGCTTGGCCCACCTAGTCTGCCCATTTTCTTACCTATTAGATAAGCTGCAGATCTTAGTTAACCAATAGCCTTCTTCTTCCTGCCCCCCTAGAATTGCCTTATGTCTGTCCCATGCATTCTTGAATTCCCCCACTGTTTTTGACCCCACGACCTCCTCAGGAAGACCATTCCATGCATCCACCACCCTCTCCATGAAAAAATACTTCCTCACATTGCCCCTGAGCCACCCCCCTCTATCTTCAGATTGTGTCCCCTTGTTCTTGCACATCTCTTTTTCTGAAAAATGCTACCCTCTTGGATTTTGTTGATTCCCTTGAGGTACTTGAAAGTTTCTATCATGTCCCCCCTCTCCCATCTTTTCTCAAGGATTTGCATATTAAGCTTTTTAATCTCTCTCTCTTCATATGGCTTCTGGTGCAGACCCTGAACCATTTTACTTGCCCTCCTCTGGACTGCTTCCATCCTGTCTGTGTCCTTGCAGAGATAGAGTCCCCAGAACTGCACGCAGTACTCCAGATGGGGTCTTACCTACTGCCTGTACAGAGAGATAACAACTTTCTGTTTTCTACTGGTGATGCCTCTCCCTATACATCCCAGTATTCCCCAGTCCTTCTTACTGCCTTCTCACATTGCTTGCCTACCTTTAGGTAATCTGATATGACTACCCCCAGGTCCCTTTCCATTTTTGTTGTTGTTAGTAGCCCCACACACCCCACTGTGTTCTCTTCCCCTGGGTTATTGTTTCCCAGATGCATTACTTTGCACGTCTTTGCATTGAATCTAAGCTGCCATAGTTTTGATCACTCCTCCAACCTTGCCAAGTCCCTTCCCATCCTTTCCATTCCCCCGCCCTTCCTTGTGCATCAACCTTATTGCAGATCTTTGTACCATGCTATCATGTTTTGTTTTAAAGCTATTTGCATTTGTTTGTTGGAAAAAGTGAAAAAAATATTTTTGGGCTGTTTTTTGCTAATTATAAAAAACTAAAGGGTATCTGTAAATGAAACACCACTCATTTTATAGATAATGTTCTGCTGAACAACTTCCATGCTCACAGTATCATGTTATCATTTTTGTATTAAAGTTTTTTGCATTTGTTTATTGAAAAAGTGAAAATAATTGAATTTTCTGCTGTTTATTTTGCTAATTATAAAAAAACTAAAAGGTATCTATAAATGAAATGCCACTCATTTTGTAGATTTTTTTTGTGCTGAACAACTTTTGTGCTCATAGTACCATGCTATCATTTTTCATTTTAAAGTTATTCATATTTAAATATGGTTAGTATAGCTAGTATGCATCTGCAGAGCTGGGCATCGAGAGAGAGAGAGAGAGAGACACACACACACACACACACACACACACAGGGCCAGATATTCAAACTGCACTATTTTGTGGAGCAAGCCCTTGCGCTGCACAAAATAGTTGCGCAGGGATATGGCCAGAGCAATATTCAAAGGAGTTGCGCCCTTGAGCAACTCCTTTGAATATCACCCCCCAGCCACAGCCACTGTGCATGGTGCAGTGGAACTTGCGCCACCGCAAGTGGTCAGAGTGGAGCATTCAACTTGCGGTGGCGCAAGTACCATTGCACCATGCACAAAATCCCGATATTCAAAAGGTGACATGCAAATGGGGCCATAATTCATGCAACGTGCGGGGGGCCATTTGCATCTGATTATGGCCCCATTTGCATGCCATTAGCATGCAGGTGTGCCGATCCCTGAGGACTTGCACCTGGTGCCCTGCCAGGCAGCAGCCATCGAGGACTGGCCCCTGCAGCCCATCGGCGGGCAAAAGAGTGTAAAATCCACCACCACCACCCCACTGGCCCGATCACGGGCATAGCTTCAATCCCCACCAGCCTGATGCGCAGGCAGCAATGTGTCCCCAACACATCCCTGGTGGTCCAGTGGACCGATAATCCCAATCACGGGATGGAGTTGTAAACCCCCACCTCCGAATATATCCCTGGTGGTCAGTGGACCGATAAGCCCGTGCGGGCTGGGTAATGAAACACACACACCCACCCCCAAACATATCTCTGGTGACTGGTGTCCCCACCCCACCCACCATGAAGCCCCACCACTCCGCTCCCCTGGCAGCTGGCGGGCGGCAGCATCCCACCTGCCTGCCGCCCCGCCGCCCACCGACTGACTGCCCGGTAGGGCTGCACGCCCATTGGTGCAGAGCAAGAGCTAATGGTGTGCAGTCTATCACGTATAAGATATGTCTAGTTTTTGTGAATGAATGTATTCATTCACAAATCTGGACTGTCTTGTATGGAAGGAGCTGCATGCCCATTGGCTCTTGCTCTGCACCAATGGGCATGGTGCCCTACTGGGCAGTCAGTCGTGGCTGGTGGGGGGGCATGTGGGTGGATGCTGCCGCCGCCGGCCGGCGGGGCGGTGGGGGGCTTCGTGGGTGGGTGGGGTGGGGGACACTGGGTTACCAGGGATATGTTTGGGGGGTGTGTTAATTACTTCAGCCCGCGATCGGGCTTGTTGGTCCACCTGGACCACCAGGGATATGTTCGGGGAGGGAGGGGTGTGTTTCATTACTCTAGCCCGCGATCGGGATTATCAGTCCACTGGACCACCAGGGATGTGTTGGGGGGAGACATTGCTGCCCGCGATCGGGCTGGTGGGGGAGAATTTAAGCCATGCCCACGATCGGGCCAGTGGGGTGGTGGGGGGATTTACACTCTTTTGCCCACGATTGGGCTGCAGGGGAGGCACAGGGAGTGGGTTGAGGGTCAGCCACAGGTGGCAGCTGCCGTGTTGCACCCTGCAATGCAGCAGCTCACCTGTGAGTGGCCCTCGACTTGATCCTTTTTTTTTGGCTCAAAGTTGTGCAGGCGCAGGTTGGGGTTGCACCTGCACAACTCTGCACAGCCGAATATCGGGCTGTGCAGTTTATGCATGGTTCCTCCCCTTCCAGTTCAGCATGCATTCATTTGCATTGCGCTGTTGCTCAGCATGTTTTCTGTGGCGCAACTGCCTCCTGCTGAATATCGCAGAATGGAGCAAGTTCGGACTTGCGCAGGTGCAACCCTATTATGCATGGCGCAACCCTTTTGAATATCTGGCCCACAGTGTTTTTTCTGTTACAGCTGGCCTGAGACCCTGGATGTCTGAAATTCCAGGCTGATCAGACAGATTGTTTTTTGCTGCGTAGATGAAAGGATAGAGCTGACCCCAGATTGGGTCAGCTTTTTGTTTTCAAGTACATGACTTCTCTGCCCAGCAAACCAAAACTCCATCATTATCAGCCTGAATGAGGTTTGGTGTCGCACTGACTCACCCCTTAAACTTTGCTCTGCATTGGACAGACAGTGGCACACCCCTCAAAGGCACTATCATAGCAAGATGTTTGCTGCAGACACACGCACACACACACACGTAAAAAGTATCTAACTCAAGCTCTATGGCCTGATATAAACTCAGAAACTTTTATAATGTTGATAGTCCTTTAAACTTTCCTACTCTGTTGTTCCTCTTTTTTATATAATAGTCCAATAACACAATAGCTTGATGTCCATCTATAATGCTTAGTGCAAGAACTGTTGCTATTTTTCATTAAGACTAAATTGATGTCAGGGAAGATGTCTGGCAGATTGTTTATAGGGCCAGTTTCAAGGAAAACATAGAAACATAGAATTTGACAGCAGATAAGGACCACTTGGCCCATCTAGTCTGCCCATTTTCCTACCTAACGGATAAGCTGCAGGTCCTAGTTAACCAACAGCCTACTTCCTCCTACCCCCTACTAGAATTGCCTTATGTCTGTCCCTTGCATTCTTGAATTCCCCCACTGTTTTTGAGTCTACGACCTCCTCAGGAAGGCTGTTCCATGTAACCACAACCCTCTCTGTGAAGAAATACTTCCTCACATTATTTCTGAGCCATCCCCCCCTCTATCTTCAAATTGTGCCCCCTTGTTTTGCACATCTCTTTTTCTGAAAGATGCTACCCTCTTGGACTTTGTCGATTCCCTTGAGGTATTTGAAAGTTTCTATCATGTCCTCTCTCTCCCTCCTTTCCTCGAGGCTGTACATCTTTAGTTCCTTTTGTCTTTCTTTATATGTCTTCTGATGCAGACCCTGCATCATTTTGGTTGCCCTCCTCTGGACAGCCTCCACCCTGTCTATGTCTTTCCAGAGATGGGGTCTCCAGAACTGTACACAGTACTCCAGATGTGGTCTTACCAACTGTCTGTACAGAGGGCCAATAACTTCCTGTTTTCTACTGGTGATGCCTCTCCCTATGCATCCCAGTATCCCCCCAGCCCTCCTTACTGCCTTCTCACATTGCTGGCCCACCTTTAGGTCATCTGATATGACTACCCACAGGTCACTTTCCATTTTTGTTGTTGTCAGTATCTCACCCCCATTGTGTACTCTTCCTCTGGGTTTTTGTTTCCCAGGTGCATTACTTTGCACTTCTTGCATCGAATCTAAGCTGCCATACATTTGACCATTCCTCCAACCTTGCCAAGTCCCTTTTCATTCTTTCCACCCCACCTTGTGTATCAACCCTGTTGCAGATCTTTGTGTCATCTGCAAAGAGACATACTTTCCCTTCCAGTCCCTCTGCAATGTCACTTATAAAGACATTAAAAAGAACCAGCCCCAGTATTGAACCCTGTGGTACCCCACTAGTAACCCTCCTTTCTTCACTGTGGACTCCATTTACTATTACCCGCTGTGTCCTGTTGTCCAACCAGTGTTTTACCCAGGCTACTACCCTAGGACCCACTCCCAGGCTGGCTAATTTGTTTATTAATCTTTTGTACGGGACTGTGTCAAATGCCTTGCTAAAGTCTAGTTAGGCCATGTCCACAGCCCTCCTGGTCTACTACTTTGGTCACCCAGTCAAAGAAATCAATTAGATTTGTCTGACATGACCTTCCCACTGTGAATCCATGCTGTCTTGGGTCCTGTGCCCCACTGGCTTCTAGGTATTCAACAATTCTTTCATTCAGAAGTGATTCCATCATTTTCCCTACCACTGAGGTCAAACTGACAAGTCTGTAGTTTCCTGCCTCCTGTCTTGCTCCCACTTTTGTGAAGGGTAATCACATCTGCCCTCCTCCAGTCCTCAGGTACCACCCCATCCTCCCATGATTTATTAAAAAGGGTAGTCAATGGTGTTACTAATTCTTTCCTTAGTTCTTTTAAAATTCTGGAGTGAATCCCATCAGGCCCCATTGCTTTATCCACCTTCAGTTTTAAGAGTTCTTTCAGAACCCTTTTTTCTGTGAAAGGACTAATATCAACCCTCCCTATGCAGAGTGCTTCTATTGACAGGATTAGGTATTTCCCCCTGCTTTTCCATTGCGAAGACTGAGCAGAAGTATTCATTCAGTATCCCTGCTTTTTCACTGTCTCTCTCTGCCCAACCACCTTCCTCTTTGTTCTGCGTCAGTATCCCTGCCTTAGTCTTTCTTTGCTCCCTAATGTACCTATAAAAGGTTTTATCACCCTTCTTAACCGAGTTGGTTATCTTTTCCTTGGTTTGGGCCTTTGCTATTCTGACTGCCTTACCCACTTCCTTCTGCTTTAACTGGTACAGTTCTCTATCCTGCTCCTTATGTGTTTCCTTATACTTCCTGAATGCTATCTTTTTTATCTTACCTTCCCCGCCACTTCTTTTGAGAACCATAGTGTTTTTTTCTTTAATTTTGATTTGTTTATTTGCTTCACACAAAGACTTGTTGCCTCTGTGATAGCAGTTTTGATGTTTCCCCATTGTTGCTCCACCCCACCTTCTTGCATGTTTGCTAGTGCTTTTCTGAGGCACTGTCCCATTTTGACAAAATCAGCCTTCCTAAAGTCCAGTACCTTCACTTTTGTGTGGCTTGACTCTACAGCTAAGTTTATCATGAACTACAGTTTGGTGGTCGCTTGTTCCCAGATGGCTACCCACTTCAAGATCAGAGATCCTCTCTCCATCCCCATTTGAGAGTACCAGGTCTAAGATTGCTCTCTCCCGAGTGGATTCCAAAACTAACTGTCTGAGGCATGTCCCTTGTAGGGCATCGAGAATGGCCCTGCTCTTGGATGTGGCTGCAGCAAAGGTGCTCCAGACAACATCTGGCATGTTCAGTTCCCCCATCAGCAATATCTCCCCTTTCTCTGCCATCCCAAGGATGCCTTCTATCATTTCCTTGTCCATTTCCTCCCCCTGAGACGGGGGTCTGTATACAACCCCTGTGCGGATTGTGGAGCCATTTCCAGTCTCCAGGGTGACCCACAGTGCCTCCTCTCCTCCCTGTTTACCCTTTAGTTCTGTTGCTTTAATCCCTTCCCTTACATAGAGAGTACTCCTCCTCCTCCTCCTCCTCCTCTTCTTCTCTCCCTGTCTCTCCTGTAGATTGTGAACCCTGGTATGTTGACATCCCAGTCATGGATCTCTGTGTACCATGTTTCTGTGACTGCCACAATATCCAGGCATCCCTCTTCCATCAAGGCCACCATTTCAGGGAGCTTTTTACCTAGACTACGGGCATTGGTACTCATTACCCTCCATTTTTTATGGCTTTATTTCTTTTTGCCCCATCCCTGTCCCTACTGCCTTTGTCTTTTTCTCCATTTACCCCTGCCCTTCTCCCTATTGACTGCTCTATTTTGGTGTTTACCTCACTAATTACCCTGATTTTTTGGGGGGCCTAGGATTTCCCTTCTCCTCTTCAGTGCCTCCCCCGTTGGCTAGTTTAAAATGCTTGCCACTGAAGCATTTAAACCTATCACCTAGGATCCTGGTTCCCCTCCAGGATAGATGCAGACCACCATGCCTGTATAGGCCTGCATCTCTCCAGGTGGAGCCCCAGTCCCCAGTGAAGCCAAATCCCTGAGCTCTACACCAGCTTTTCAACCAGTCATTGAATCCCATGGTGCAGAGTGCCCTAGCCTCATCCATGCCATAGACAGGTAGCACTTCCAAGAAAGTTACCATGTGTGCTACTTGTCTAAGGCCCCTCCCCAACTCCACAAACTCCTGTTGCACTGATCTGATCCCATTCTCAGCCAGGTCATTCGTCCCTAGGTGGATAATAACATCCAGCTCCCTCCCACTTGCCACTGCTCCCATGATCCTGAGGTTTAATTTCCTGTCCCTCCAAGCCTTGGCGCTGGGCAGGCACCTTACCTCCCTTTTTCTTCCTTCCCCCAGTTTTACCCCCCCAACAATCGAGTCCCCCACCAGGAGTTGTTCCCTTCCCCTGTGGGGTCCTAGGTCACCCTCCTGTGGGTCTCCATTATGGAGGTTCCCAGCATCCTCCTTGGTCTCCACTGCAGGTGCCTCCATAGAGGAACCATGCTTCACCAGAGTGGTGAATGAATTGTGGAGAGGCACAACTGGAGGGATGCACCTCTGTTCCACCACCTTCACCCTACCTGATCCCACCGTGGTCCAACCACTCCTCTTTCTTGGCAACCTCTGAGGTAGTGGCAGTGGCCTGGGTGGTCCCTGGGTGGGGGAGCAGGTTTCCCGAATCCTTGCCAGGTCAGCATGGAGACGAACAACCTCCTTCCTCAGACCAGAGAGGTGCCTGCAAATAGGGCAGCAACGCAGTTTCCAGAATGTCTTCTGGAAGACTGCTGCTCCACAGCCAGTGCATTGCACCACTCCCCACATGTCTGTGTCCTTCCAGTTACAGATGCTTTTTGGTTTTTTGTTCTTATTTTAGTGTGTGCAAGCTTGTGAGTGTCTTTACCCCCTATTCAGTGTGCTGTGCCTTTAAGGATATGAACAGGTGTATGTTGTCAGCAGTTTTGAGGAAGTGATGTCCGAGCCCCTGCTATAAAGGACGTTTTGTGGGTGGGGTTGGTGGGGTGAGGGGAAGGGTGAGTGGGAGTAAACTGCAGTAAACGAACATCTGTTCTTTTTAAAGTATTTAAACTCCCCACACAAACAACAGAGATTCAAGCAGGAAAAAGGAGTAAGACTTTGAAAAATTGTTCTTATTAAATCAGTTATTCTTATATGTGGGCTGCTCTGTACTTAGCTGAATTATTCCACTCTCTCCCCCTCTTTGGTCTTACAGCAAATGCATTGTTCTATTGGATTTGGGCTTTTCAGTTCTGAGCAATTATGGAATCAGCTCACATAAACTAAAGACCCAGTCACTCTCTCCTCCTTTATGGCCAAGTCCACTGGGTGACATGTGGTGGCCCTGCCATAGAGCTTAATTATAACCCCATGTTTCCAGTTGGTGCAGCTCACCTCTCAGGAAGTTTAGAAACCCTCCCTCATAACAAAATGGCACAAGACCATGTGCGAACTTGGAGATGGAAATATTGAAAGCAAATTTCTAATATTTAGGAAAACTTTTATAAGCAATGAGACATGACAGGATGTTGATTGTGCTGAGATAAACACATGACCAAGGGCATCATAAGGCATGAGGTCACAAACTCTCAACACAAACACCTTGGAGTGTCATATTAGGCTCTATGCACAAAAGCACGGATTGCCTATGTGCAACTTAGCTGAGGTGCATAGGCAGTCCTATGAACATATGAATGTGCCAGCAGAAACAGACCTCATGGTCTTTCAACATCTGCTCTAGTGTGGAGCTAGCAGCCCTAAGTTGCAGCTGCCTCACCTCTCTCCCTTTTTGTCTGCCCATGGCTGTTCTCAGCCTCACCCACCCTTACTCTTCCCTGTTCTCCGTCCCATGCCCTTTTAAAGCTACCCATAGTTTTGCATGATATCACCCTCTCTGGTAGGGTGTTCCACTTTGACACTACTCTCTCTGTGAAGTAATGCCTCCTCCTCATCTCCCTCCTAAATCTTTCCCCCTCCATTCTTAGTCTGTGCCCTCTAGTGTCCCTTCCCTTCCTCAATTTAAAAACCCTGTTGTCTCCATCCTTGATTATTCCCTCAGATACCTGAATGTTTGTATCATGTCCCCCCTATTCTTCCTCTCCTCCAGGGTGTAGATATTTAGTTCCCCCAGTCTGTTCTCATAGTCTCTCCCCTCCATTCCCTGTAGCATCCTTGTTGACCTCCACTGCACTCCCTCTAGTAGCTTGACATTCTGCCTTAGGTCTGGCCTCCAGAACTGCACACAGTACTCCAAGTGTGGCCTGACCAGTGATCTGTAGAGGGGCAAGATCACCTCCCTCCACCTGGATAAGAACCTCTTGCTAATACACCCCAGCATCTTGTTCACCTTCACTGCCACTTTCCTTTATTGGGCAGAACTGTTCATGCTCCCTGTTACCTTCACCCCATGGTCCTTCTCCTTAGTGATCCCAGCTTCACCATCCCACAGCCAGTATTATCTCCTTGGGTTCTTTTCCCCGAAGTGCATAACCTTACACTTCTTCACATTGAACCCCAACTGCCACCTCTCTGACCACTCCTCCAGTTTGGTTTGGTCCCCCCTGTAGTTGCTTCCATCCCTCCTCCTCATCCACTACTGCACCCATTTTGGTATCATCTGTGAACAGACTTACCCTGCTCACCACTCCATGTGCAATTTCTGAGATGAGATGAGATGAGATGAGATGAGAAGATAATCCTACATCAGAATGCAACACAGCAGGGGTCTGGTGGAGTACAGTATGTGTGGGAGCTATAAAATTGCACTGAGCTTTTGTGTGTCATTTATATTTTCTTTTGTTGTAAGTTTTGATTCTTATTTGAATCATTAAATCTTTTAATAATCTGTCACTGAATTTTGGTCTAGAGTGCTGGATTCTTTTAAAACTTTAGTATTTGTATTTTTTCAAGCACCCACTTTTTATGTGAGCACCATCTTCTGGAGTGCAGTTGGGGTCTGGTGGAGCTCTGGTGGCATTCATGAGTGGTATGCAGGCCACCTACACACACGATCCCCACCCAATCCCAAAGCTATGCACTGTGAGTGGTCCAGAGGCATTCCAGAGGGCATGTCTGTGCAGTGCAGCATGCACAATGGCACTGCATGTGGGGCCATGATGGTAAGCAGTACACATGGGGGGACCCTGCCATAACTATTTATGTGCTCCCTTATTTGTGGGGTGCAGTGGCATTGGGATCCCCTGCACACATCTGCCATAGCTCAATGGGATGCCTGGGAGGGCTGGGGGTGACTATTTGGGCAAACGCCCATAGTTTATTCCTGGCTGGTGTGCTTGCCTTCCCAGGATCCCTTGCTCATGCCCAGCAGAGGATCCACTAAGGCACCCAGGACAGGCATCCTATTGGATGCCTGTCTGCACCCTACCCTCTGACCCTGCATGGCTATGAGCCATTACCACATGGGCTATGTGCTGGGGTGAAGGGCCACAGGCAGGTGACTGGCAATGGTGAGTACCAGCTGGTGTGCACCTGTCCTGGGGTGTGTAGGCATGCAGGCTATTTACACACAAATGGCATATACTTTGCACATCTTTGCATAGCCCCCAATGTGCATAAAAAATGGGTTTTGATGCAAAAATTATAAAAACACATATTGTGCATTTGTGATTTTTGTTTCTCTGATCGTTTCTAGCTTTCTGTTGCCTGCATTTGTGGCAACATTTTTCTTTACTGGGCCCGATTCCTGAAGGCGTTACACCTGGCACAAGGCAAATTATGCCACACCTGATGGTGCCAATTGCACCTTGCACCAGGCATAATGCAAGTCGCAATTCCAAGTCATGGCTTGTGCCATGCCATATGTGGGTTGCGCCAAAGGTTGGTTACACCACCCACTACACCAGCAACCCACAGCAGCATAGCACAAGGGTGGGTTACGGCAGCAACTGTGCCCTATTCTGGAAGGGCGGCTGCAGTAACCCACCTATGCCATTCCAGGACCCAGTTTGGCATAGCAGGGTTACACCATCTTGGAAGTAGTCTAAGGAGCATCCATCCTGGCACATCGACAGATGCTCCCCACAGCACCGCAAAAATGCTATGCCTGTGCCTCATGTGCCCCTCTGCTGTGTCATGCCCCAACCCCCCTGAAATTCACAAACCCCCGGGCTCTGTTTTCATCACTGCACTCCCAAGCACATGTGTTAACTGGCAAGCCCCCCCCCAATGTCCTCAGGTGCTTGCCATTGCATTTCAGGTGGAGGGGCTCCGGGGAGGGCAGTAGAATGCATGCCACGACTTGCAGCACCCAGGTCCTGTGCACTATTCCTTTGCCGCTAGTCTATGGCTGCCACAAGTCACGGGTGTAGATGCTGGGGACCCTGCTTGTCCTGGAATACAATGCAGGGTTCCCAGCATAGTGCCACATGGTGCAACTCGCATACGTCCGTGAGTTGCGCCATGCATTTTGGAATCAGGCCCACTGTTTCCTGCCAGTTTTCTGGCCCCTGGAGGTAGCCATGCAGGCTTCTTTTATTGTCTTCCATCTGTTGGAATTTTCCTAGAATGCCTCTGAGAATTATGTTAATTAGACCTAGGACTAGAACTAAGGGCCAAGGATTCTAAACTGTTTGCGAAAGTTGACCATATTGAAAAAGTGTTTGCCTTCCCTCCCCAGCTGAAGTCAGATTTCTCTCCACAGTAAAAGTTGTTATTCTGGTTTTGTGACACTTTTCTTTGTAGAATCCTTTCACTGGGTGATAATAAAGCCTATACACCTTTGAAGGTCTTAGGTCTAATTGACATCATTCCCAAAGGAATTCTGGGAAAATTCCAGCAGATCAAAGGGCAGTAAAAGAAGATGGCATTGTCTACCTCTATGGGCCATAAACCTGGAAGGGAAAAGTAACAAAAAATCTTGCCACACACACACACACATGTAACAACACCAGAAACAGAGAAACAAGAACTCAGTGTACAACCCATGTTTTTATCTTTTTTGCATATAGTTTCTTTTAGAAAATATGATTTGGAATTGATGCAAAATAATCCTTCCACAGCTGAGGGTTACTTGGGGTGCTGCACAGAGATGTGTGGCAATTTTAAGTAAGATCTGGCCACAGTTTTTAGGGCTACAGGTAAGGAAGTTCGGGTAAAAATATTGGAAATTGCCAAAGTTATAAGTCTGCATTCACAAAATGTAACATGGGGTCATAAATTTGTTGTTTTGTAATATTTCTACACCAAATTTTCAACATAGCCTTGCTATGACCCTGCCTCATGAAGAAGGGCAGAGAAAATGTTCAACTCATGGCCTAAAGGTAATTTCACATTGGGACTGCAAAATAAACTTTTGGGACTCAAAAACATATTTTGGACAGGAGTTGAAAAAATGACAGCTGTCACATTTATGAGATGTTGTAAAGAAATGGCTGTGTTGAAAATTTGGGGTAAAAATATTGAATATTAATAAACTTATGAGTCTACATTTGCAAAATTCAGCATAGCCTCATTACTTTTTTTTTTAAATATTTTTAAACCAAATTTAGAACATAGCCTTCTTATGATCCCTCTTCACAAACAAGTGTAGAGAAAATTTTCAACTCCTTCCTGAAAGGTGATTTCACGCAAGGATCACAAAATCACCTTTCGGGATGTAAAAAACACATTTTGGCCAGGATTTGGAAAATGATAGCTGTCATACTCATGAGGTGTTATAAAGATATGGCTGTGTTGCAAATCTGGGGAAAAATATTGAAAATTACTAAAGTTATGAGACTGTGTTCACAAAAGTCAACATACACTCACCATTTTGTTGTTTTTCAATATTTCTCCTCCAAATCTTCAATGTAGCCATCTTATGGCTCCGCCTCATGAAAAAAAAAAGACAGATAAATGTTTTGACTCCTGCCTGAAAGATGATTATGCACAGGGACCACAAAATCACATTTTGGGACAGGTCTGCCTAATAACAGTGTCATTGTTCATGAGGTAGGATCCCAAAGAAGGCATGTTGAAAATTTGGGGTGAAAATATGCAAAAATGGGCAAGTTATGGCATTAGGATCAAAACCCCATTGAAATACATTGAACTGCATACCTGTTTCCTCAGTTCAGGGTCAGACTTTGAAGAGTGAAGATGTGTCTGAGGTACAGAGAGGATTATGGCATTAGACCCCCAATCGGTAAGTAAGGACTGGGGTTGGGTGCTGAGTGGGAGGGTGGGTGGGGAATCTAATGAGCACAAAAGACATCGATGGACATTGTTCTTTCTACAGATATAAAAAAATGAGGATTGCTGCATTGATGGATTACACCCCCCGGTGTCACTATAACATTTCTTTGAGGGGGAGTGAAGTGGTGGGTGCTGAGATGGAGGGTAGGGTGGAGTGAGTGATTGAAAAAAACACAAATAACCATGCTTGTACAATAGTTGGGGGGGCATCCAAAAAAAACAGGATTGATGACCGCAACACTGGGGGATTGGGCACCCCCAGTGTCACTATTATGTTTCCGGGGGGTGCTGAGAGGGAGGGTCAGGTGGGGGAATATGAAAAAGTAATCAGCGGTATCCTGATCCCAACACTGGGGGATTGGGCACCCCCAGTGTCACATGTATGTTTCTGGGTGGGAGTGGGGTGGTGGGTGCTGAGAGGGAAGGTCGGGTGGGGAGATATCTCTAATTTAAAAGGAAAAAACAAATGGTGTCTGTAGCAGTCTACTGTGCATGCACTAGTAGTCGTGCATGTGCAGTAAGGTACGGCAGCCATCTTGGACACAGTGGAATGTGCCCTGTTTCATTGTGACCACTGCTTTTTATTTTCTTTTTAAATTAGAGCTATCCCTCCTCCCGATGCTCCCTCTCAGCACCCACTGCCCCCCTGAAACATACAAGTGACACTGGTGGTGTTCAATCCCCCATTCTCGCGATCTGGACACAGCCGATATAGTACAAAATAGTGCAGTGCAAGTGATGTGCTCCATGGATGCGGAGGATGCAGAGGCAACTGTGGTTCAACTCCAACATGTTGTTCAGTCGCAAAGAATAATAGGAGTGCTGAGTCCTTTTTCGATACTAAGAGGTCTGCAGGGCTCTGCCTACTGCAGCCCTAAAAAGTGACAAGTTTTATTTGTCTGCATTTAAATATGTACTAGAAAAAGATTTTAGACATTTAAAAAAATGCATGCAAACATTGTGGTGCATTTGCAATGGCACAGCTGCAAAAGAACAACTGCTGCAGGTCTTGCATCCAAAACTTTAAAATTCCAGGTCTATGTTTAATGCAAATACATTTCACTTTCATGTTTTCAATAGTTTTGTCTTGATGCCATCATCAGTCTTGTAAAATAGTTCACACTAATAATGTGAGTTTACTCACCTGGTAAAGGTGATTGAATGAGCAGCCCTTTTTTTAGCATTCCTTTGTAGTCTATAGTTCAAGAACATCCAGCTGTCCACATCTGGCTTCAAAACTGCTGTGTTTGTGACATCACAGCCTTTTGATGAGGCAAGTACTATGATGTTCAACAAGCCCACTGTGAAAGCTTTTTATGCACAATACATGGACATGCTGTCAAAATGATATTAAAAGGCCTAGGAAAGACAAGTGAAATGTAAATAGGAGTTGGCTGGGGCAACCAGTAGCTGCCACCAGTAGCTGGTCCTGTGATTACCACATTTCAGAAAATTCTCTTTGTTTTAAACACAGACTTAAAGTGACAGTATCAACCATTTTCCAATCTAGTGTTTCTAGTTGAAACCCCACATTTTATGATTGCTTACCTTCTCTAAAATCCAATGATTTTTCTGCTTCTTTTATCTGCTTCCTTTCTTAATGGAACAGAAATGCTTGCTAATAAGGGCCCCTAGTGTTCTGCTGCACTTAGTTTTGATTTCTGCAGTAGGGTTCCTAGACTTCTGCAGCAGCATTTTCTGATTTCTGTGGCATTATTTAGTCATTTCTGTGGCAAAATGCAGTTGTTCCATTGGCTAAAATATAATATGATATCATCAATGATATCACATGCTAAGCATTTTGAAGGGTCTTCAGGATAAACAAAATGGGGAAGGAAGACAGGCACTAAGGGAAATACTAGATATCCAACTGTCAGTGCAGAACACAGGTCCGAAGACATCAGTTTATTACAAACCCACTGACTCACATTTTCCTCCTCCAGAGCTCCTTCAATCCTAAGCATGTTGAGAACGGCCTGCCATATTCACAGTTTCTCAGACTTCTCAGGTTATACAGTGAAGATGATGATTTTGCTGAGCAGGCCCAAATAATGCATAATTTTTTTTACTACTGGGGATACCATAAAAGCACAGTGGCAAGAGCACTCTCCCAGGTCAGTAACGTGCCCCGTAACCTTGACCCTCATAGGAAGGATACTGTCACGCAAGGACAGCGACGTATTCCACTAGTGCTTCCCTTCCATCAGAGTACACCTTCTCTTCGCAGGATCATCACCAGTAACTTTCCTGTTTTGCAAACTGACCCCAACATTGGTGCTGCCTTTACAAAACCACCTATTGCCTCCTACTGCCAGCCACACAACCTGTGGAATCTCCTGGTAAGAAGCGGCTTACCTACTACTGACAGGTCCTCCCTACCAGGTACCAAACCTTGCAACAGAACTCACTGCTACACCTGCAACTTTATTTCTAGTGTGACTGAAATTCTGGGTCCCACAAGTGTTTTTTGCATCACCAAGGAGTTCTCATGCACCTCCACTAATGTGGTATATTGTACTCTTTGCAGGACGTGTGCAGCTATTTACATCGGAGAGATTGGTAGATACTTTGCTAACCATTTCAGGGAACATTACAGGCCAGTCAGGAATGGAGACACTGATAAACTCATTGTATCCCACTTTATCTCCAGGGACCCCAGTGTCAATGATCTTTCTGTTTGTGTCCTTCAGCAGGGCTTCAGCGATTCTGACCAAAGAAAAAACATGGAAACCAAGCTGATCATCCACCTTGACGCCCAGCAGCCCTCTGCTTTAAATGATAGACTTATTTTCTACTAACATCTTTCAGCCACCGCTTGTTTTCCCTAAAGTCTGTTTGTATCTCCACACATCTAATTTCTATTTTCATTTTCCCCAGATGTCTCCATCTCTGTCTCCTTCCCCCACATTTGTCACCTTTCAGTCTTCTTACTAGGTTCTGTTAATTAGTCCCCACATTGGTACTTCTCTAGCTCATTCACTGCTATTATGCCTTGTCTTCCCATCATCACCTTTTTGTTTGCCGGATTCTCTCTTTATCTTGCCATTTATCACTTCTTCTCCCAGAGCCTCCCCCTTTTACCTTTCCCCACATATATATATCCCTTTTTTTACCTCCCCTCTACACTAACTTTGCTTTTTTCTCTTTTCGATATTTCCTGAAGAAGACCTAAGGTCAAAACGTCGATTTCTAACTCTATTTTCTATTTTCAGCATGCATTTAATATTACCATTTTGTTTTGCTAATGGGAAATACTGTATATCTGAATGAAAATTCGCCAAGAACAATGAATTCTGTGGCGCTATGTGTATTCTGCGGTATGATGTAAATTCTGATGAAAATTCCACGGCTGCCGAATCACAGAATTCCAGGGGCCTTGGATGTAATTATACCCAACCTTGTTTTGTTTTAAGTCCTTGATCTAGTCTTACTGCATACTTTTTGAACATTAGGAATGCCCCCGAGCAGTGTCAGTACTCATGATGCCACAGTCTCTTCTCTTGTCCCAGTGCATCATGTGAGGCTAGAGTGTGTTGGGGTGTTCCCAAGTATAGAAAAGATATAGTGAGAGTTGTTGTGTGGTAATACTAGTATGGTGGGTGGGGTATTTTTCACTTTTAGAAAGAAAAAAGGAATCAGAATCAAACTACCAGCTACATCCGCAATCTCTTCAGAATGTGATCAAACCTTACAAGTGTTTTTTTAAACTAGATACAATTTAAGGCCTAAGGGGGCAGACAGTGTCCCTTAAATGGTGGCTTCTGGCAGGTCTCATTGATTGATAGTGAAGTCACTGGTAAAATTTGAGTTTTGGATGCAGCACCATAATCACAGGTTCTGGGTTGAGATGGGCGAAGTGGCCCCAATTCGCTCCACGAAGTGGAACGTGGAGTGAAAGCGAAACTGCGGAGTGCTCTGCAATGCGAAATGAAGTACTTTGCATTATTAATGGGTAACACGAAGTCCGTTGAAAACAATGACTTTGCATTACTCCGCCTTCCCAAACCACTACTCCACTAATCCTTAAGGCAAAGTACATTGAAAACAATGTACTTCGCCTTACTTCGCCTTGTTTTTAAGCTCCAAAGGCAAATTTTGCAGTGATTCATGGGATTTCAGGTCACATGGGCTCTAGATTGTTCTGCACAGCCTCAGTTTGGGGTAGTGTGTGTAGGAAGCTGTAGGAGACAATCTACTGTGAGAGCTCTCTGTGATTCAAACCTTCTAAAAGCTGTTAAAAAAGCCTTTCTGAGTCTTTTTTTTGCTGAAACTGTAGCTCATCGATAATAGGAAACCCTCCTGTGCTCATATCATCGAGCATTTATTGTTTGTGTGTGTATTTTGAATGTTAATTTACAACATTCAGTCTGTGTACTGAGAAACAGTGGAAGTGTGCTTTGGGGAAGGGGCATATCTGTGGTGTAGGTAGATTAACTTGGAGAAAAAGACAGTGCATTCTGTTTTGGTGATATTTTTCTTGTATAACTGCATTAGTGTACACACAATAATATTTTCAATAATTCTTGTCATTTTTTTGCTGATTGTTGTGGTGCAGCAGTGCATAATTTTAGTTTGTTTAAAATATGTGGTTATAATACTGAAGTTTTCAATTTGCTACGTATTACTTAGTGTGTGTGTGAGTGAGTATGTGTGTGACGCGTATCATCAAATCAGGCACCTTTCATTGTGCCACATAATTTCAGCAATGTGAACCTGCTATCCACTGCAGCTGTGTAACTTTTTGTACTTCTTTGTGGTATCTTTATTGGTACTCACACTAGTGACTCTTACTGCAGCAGTACAGTACACTACCCCCCCCCCGCGGCCTGCCCCAACCGGCAAAGATATTCTTTTCCAGATTTGAATTTGAATTTCTGATGGTGAGCACTGGTTAGGTGTTATGCCTTTGCATCTGCATCTCTTCAGTGCGCAGCACAATCTTAATCTGTCTGTACATTTACATCTCTTTAGGGCCCAATTTCCATCTCTAACTTAAGTCACAGTTGTTTCTTTGGCTTCCCTTCAAAGTACTGGACAGGTGTGGTGCATAATTCAGCATGAACATTGTACTCATTAATATGCATTTTTAAGTCAGAACCATCATCAGGAGTCACTCGTGATACAAATCACGTTCTTCATCATCACGGTCACAAATGCAGTCACAAATTACGATTTACGATCACATCACGAATCACAACAGTAATTTTTTTTACTAGTTACTTGGTTGTATTGTAAGCCTGTTTTGTAGTATCTCTCCAGGCTTCACCACCCCACCATTGTACTCATTAATGTTTGTTTTTAAGTCAGGGAGTTGGACAGTGTCTGCAGTACATACACAGACTGGAAAGAAAACTGCACCCTTGCAGTTTAGCACAGCATACTTCCACTGCTCAGAATACATATGGAAGACGGCAAAAAAAAGGGCATAATTACATACAAGGGTCGGGGATGGTGGAGAAATACATTTTATAACACAGCAAGGAAGGTGCGGGGGGGGGGCACATGCTGTGAGGAAAAAATAATGTGGATCCTACGGTGATCCAGCAGCAGTTCCAGCATAGACATAACTTGCAACTGATGTCCCACTATGTAAGAAAAATAAAATTTACAGAAAGAACAAATTAAATAAAAAAGAGTACAGAAAAGACAAAAAAATGTAGCTTTTAGAAAAGCTGTTGGGTCTAAATCAAGTTTAAATCTCCTCCTCGCTCTGATTTAAAAGTATCAGCAGTCACAATACACACTACTCTCTCTCCGCTTGCACAGGAGAAAGTAAAAGTGCTTGCTTGTATGATTCACTTTCTTCCTGCCTAGTTAAAGAGCATGTGACTTACAGTACGGTAAGCCATGTGATGTGTGGGGGGGCTGCCAAATCTGAAACACCAAGTGGATCACTTAGAATCATAATGAGGAACGCGAAGTCCATTAAAAACAACGACTTCGCCTTACTTCGCATTGCCATCCCGCCTTAACACGAAGTGGTAATGACAAGGCGGAGTGCCCACTTCGCATTTAAATTCTTTGCATCTCTAGTTCTGGGCTCTTAACTACAGTAAAAACGACTAGCTAAGTACTGCAGTATACCGCACATAAGTCACGTGCCAGTGTTAATGCAAATCCAATAATATTTCTATCTGTAAACTTGCAAGTAGCTAATATTAAGTTCATTCCTCCCAATAGTCCCATCCGGTGCATAGTCAAAAATGTACTGAAGTCTCCCCTCTGTGGTTCCAGCCCTGTGATAGGTTTGGCTTGAGACTGTTGTGATTGACAGCAATGTGGTGGTGTTTTCTTCTAGACTGTATTTGCCTGTTAAATTTGCTGGAACTGTGTGGAACTTGGAATGGTGGGCACGGGTGGCAGCTCTGTGTATTTACTGAATATGAGACAGCAAATGCTCCACAGTGCCTTTCATGAGCTCCTTGTTGTCCGCAACTGGGTCCACTTGTCAAGTACTAGGATGTGACATACCAATCTCCCCAGAAACCTGAAATCCCAGTCTGTGTACTGACTGAGTCATTCATATTAAAGCCAGTAGCAATGGCAGGATGCAACACATGTGTGCCCGTTGGAGGAAATATCCATCCCTCTCCCGCTTGACCAGCTGATCCCGTCCTCTACCTAACCAACCAGAAAATGATGGCATGTCTCCTTATGCCAGATCTTAGCCAACCAGTTTAAAAAAGAAAGCCTACAGTGAGCTTTGATGCCCAGCTCCCAGGCCTGCTCATGCAGTCACATCACTTTTAACTACTAACTCTATTAAACTGGAAATTATACAGTATATAATAACTGGTCAGCAATTTCTCTCAATGTACTGACCAGGTTAATATTTTCCATAACAACCAGCTGTTTTTTATGACATTCATGAGCCACACCAGTCAAACTATGCTGCTGCCTCATTGGCCAACATTCTGTATGTGGGCGGGGCCAAACAGTTTCACAAACTGCTGGAGAAAAATTGTTGGTCTATTATAAAAAATAAAAGATGGGATGAGTGTTTCATATGAGAATTTAATGCACACCCTCATTGTGGGATGCTTTGATAAACCCCGAGGGTGAAGTAGCATCCCACAACTCGGGTGTGCATTAAATTCTCATATCAAACCCTTCCCCATCCATTATTCTCTATATAATAGACCTAATTACTGATTCTAGCACATCATGGCTCCAAAACCATTACTACAGCAAAATAACCTTTTATTTAATTTGAAAAGTTTCACCAGGAAAGGCGTATTGAGCTACAATAGCTCATTTCCAGATGTGTCCTGGGAAAGGCACGGTGTCATTATGTCACGGCCGAAACCACACATACAACAATGTTGCATGCAAACCAGCATGTGGTAAAATAAGGTCGCAACACAATGCCAACCTCACTGCCATAGCGCACACCATTGGCAGCAATGCCAAAATCTGTGCCCCCTGCACCCCACTTCGCCCCTCACATACCCTCAACTAAATTAACCAATTCCGCGGTGGGGGTGGACTAAGGGCCAAAAGGCAAATTCAGGAGTGGGGAACTTAGTTTTATTTTTTGCAACCTAAAAAAAAACATTGGGTGACAGGGAATCAAACTCCAATCCCCATGTCCTACTATGCCAGGTGCTTGTGCTTTAGCCACTCCAGCACAAGAGCAGTTTGACCAGGTACAGCACCTTCTGACATATTTACGCCTTCCTCCAGTTCCTATTGTGTGACAGGGATAGTGGTAGTTTCCTACCGCTATTATATCAATGTCGCTGTACTGCATTCCGCGCTTTAGACCGAGTGGTTATTCATGCACTATGTCGGTAGTGCTATATTCACCCAGTACCCTGGGGAAAGGGGAAAAGGGGATACAATTTTAAATATGAGATCCAAATAAAAAATATACATAGAGCTAAAACTACATACAACCAAATGCATTTAAAGCTATGCCAAACATTTTGGGGGGCTAGGCAGGCAGACAGCACTCGCCATCCAGATATACTGTAGACTATATACATATATGCATTATACATATACACACATATATGTTTTATACATATATATTTACACATACCTACTTATATCCAATATACATACACACAAAATACTTCAACACAGATATATTTTGCTTTTTTAATACTTGGGGTAGTAAGTGAGAACTTGGCCAGATGAGGAGGATAGTGGAGATTTAGTGAGCCTTCACCCCTGGGATGCACACCCCGCAAGGGGGTGGCAGGGAATAGGGGGGAGCATTGTGGGATAAATGGGGAACAGAATACTGGCACATAAGAAGGGGTGAAATAAAAGGGAGGAAGACCTGAAAGACTCTGAAGCGGGTCATCGCAATGGTTAGGCTGCACGTTGCCCACATAGCCAGTAACCATAACAGTAATACATAAATAACACAGAGATGTTCTACAGTAACGTAATGAAATGCTCCTACCCCACCAACCCATCCAAAAGCAGTGGAGCCCAACACCTCTTGATATGAGTCATTGTGTTACATTCTCCCCACCCCCACCCCAAAGCAACTAAGCTGTCTTTGTCTTTTGTCCTGATCAGAGGTGTTATCATCTTGTGCTGCTGGAATTGATGGAGACTTTCCGTGACACTGGTGAGGGAGAGTGGACAGGGTGACAAAGCTATGAGTATTTGGCAGTACAGGGAGTTTTGTGCCACTGTGAGAGTCGTTCTCAGTGCTCTTCCTCTGCTGTGGACATAATTTTATAATAAGCACCAGACGTTCGGTGCTCTTCCTTATTCTGGGGCCTTTCTGTACCCCATGGCCACCCTGATGGCTAATGTATTCCAAGCAGAAAATTAAATTAATTCCCTCCTACAACAGCAGCCTCTTAAACATGTGCTTATTAAGTGCAGAGACTTAGCAAGGGTGTATTCCAAGGAACATTTCAAAAGTGTTTCTAAATCATGGGGATAGCAGCTGCTTCACCAGGGAATGGATAAGAACCAGGTCTGAAGGGACATTTGCAGTTTGTTTTCAAACAGTGTAGTGTAGTAAGGGCTGCTCCAAAAGGTGCCAGTGAGAGCCAGACGTTAAGTGATTTAGTAAGTTGTTCTTAAATTAGAAATGCAAGAAATCAGGCTCAGTGCTTCACAAGAGCATTTCTAACCAATACTACACTTCGTTCAAAACGTACATCAGCAATTTTTCCTTTAAAATGTGCAGATTCGATGCTCAGAAATTTACACACACACCTTGCGTGCTGAGTCCCATTGATTTCTAATCAAAACATGGGAGGATACTGTAGCTGTAAAAAAAAAAAAAAAAAAGCTTCATCAACAATAGAGGTTAAGGGTGTGCGAATACCTTATTTCGAATATTCAGTCAAGTATTCATATTCTGGAGCCAATTATTCATTATCTGTGCTTTATTATTCATTATTCAACTTGGAACAGTGCACGAGACTTCAAGATTTCCTAAGACTTCCTACCCAATCTAAGGTTACTTAGGAAACTCACTGAAGGCAACCCGTATGTGAGTCAGCACTCACAAGGGCTCCCTGATTAAGCCTCAGTAATGAGTAGGTGATACATAGCATAGTTTGCTTCATGTTTTTATAAGCTTTAATAAAGCTTTTAAACTCAGTTGGTGTGTGTGCCCTTTCTGTTTCTCCAGTTTTCCTAACAGGAGCAGCACCTGTAGAGATGAGGAATGCATCTTTTCTGTTTGCCTCTATGGTAGGATGACTAACAAGTGGTACTCACATCCTGTATCAATCAATGTTGAGATAAAAAAATGCTGCATTTCTCTTAGTTTGTTAGTCACTTTTACAGAGCAAAGCAAATGAGAACAGATGCAGTGTGTGGAGACGGTCTTACTAGTCTCAGAACTGTCTTGTAGTGCGATCTGATCACTAGGTTTAAACTGTGGCAAAGCAACATATGCTGAGGAAATTTCCGTCACCGACTGCTTTTATTTATTTATTCATTTAGAGTTTGGTAACCAGGTAAGCCCACTGAGACCAGAGGTCCCTTTCTCAGGGGCGACCCGGAATTAATTACAGTAGATGACATTCATTGGTATCAATATACAGTAGTTACAGCTGATGCATACAAGGAATTGGTATCAAGCACGTAACATGGAGACAGCAGCCTCACAAAGGCTCACAAAGTGTTAGACAGGTGCACAGTACATTTAACAATTTTGCATAAGAGTTTCATGGGAGAAATACAAATGGCAATATTAGTGACAGCATGACAACAGGCCCAGGCAGGGGGCTAGCGATTACAACCACAGAGACTAAGTTCCTGAAGGTACACTTTGAGATCTGACTTAAACCCTTGGAGAGTAGGCTTGTCAACTAGACTTGCTGGGAGGGCATTCCATAAGTACAGAGCAGCATACTGAAAGGAGCGCTTACCTTGGTTGGTGCGAACATGAGGGATGTCGAGGGGACGGCTTGCCGAGGATCGCATGGTACGGCACTGTATTTTTGGAGTGAGCAGCCCACTCAGATGGGGAGGAGGGCTGAAGGAGGTGAATTTAAAGGCCAAACAAACAGAGGAATAGGCCAAATTGTGCCGTAAGGTAGGCCAGTTGAGGTCCGCAAGGACCTCGCAGTGATGCCTCCTGGGTGAGAAGTTAGTTGCAAAGCGTGCCACTCTGTGGTAGAGCACAGAAAGTTTGCTAAGCTCCTTTTCCCAGAGGAACTGTAGCAGGGTGGAAGGGAGAAGGGTGCAATTGGCTATGGTACATCGCACCTCATCAGAAAGAGAGTTACCCAGCCGGTAGAAGAGTCCAAGCCTCTGGTAGATGGATCTAGTTAAGGAGTCAATGTGGGGTTTGTAGGACAGCTCCTGGTCAAGGAGGATCCCAAGGTACTTGATCCTGTCTATGACCTCAACTCTCTTCCCTTGGGCTGTATTGAGCTGGAGTAGTTCTCATCTGTCAGTGCCCAGGCATCTGGTCCCAAACAGAACAGACTTGGTTTTATCTTTGTTCAGCACAAGAGAACTGGAGGTGAACCAGGCCTCAAGAGCAGAGCGACTGGCCTCCACTTTGGCAGAGATGACACTAGGTAGCGGGTCACTGCAGTAGACAACAATGTCATCCGCATATAGGATGAGGTTGCTCAGCCAGCAGACCCCCTCAATGTCATTGAGAAAAAGAGAGAATAGCAGGGGACCTAGGATCGAGCCCTGGGGTACCCCAGAGACAACAGGTCTGGTGCTAGATTGTGTTCCTCTCCAACGGACTTTTTGGGTTCGACTGATCAGGTAGCTCTCAAACCAGGAGAGTGAGTGCACATCCAGTCCTAGTCAGTGGAGTTTGGAAAGGAGAATTTGTGGCTGACCAAGTCAAACGCCTTGGACAGGTCAATGAATAGAGCTCCCGTCAGGGAGCCCTGGTCCATGGCCTTGAGGATGTCGGATGTGAGCCAGATAAGGGCAGTGTTGGTACCATGACCTTTCCTGAAGCCATGTTGTACGTCGGCTAGGAGTAGGTGCTGCTCGAGATAATCCTGCAGCCAATTGTATACCAGTCTGTCCTGCACTTTCCCAAGAGGGCAGAGTAAGGAGACAGGCCTATAGTTCCCCACTTTGTCCCTTGGTCCCTTTTTATGGACAGGGACAATAGTCGCTACCTTCCATTTACTTGGGACTGTTCCTTCGAGGAGGGACCTGTTGATCAGCAAGGTGACAGGGTAGGATATTGCAGGGGCAGTGGCCCTCAGCAGCTGAGGTTCAAGCAGGTCATGTCCCAGAGAGGAGTCAGGGTTTATTTTGAGTAAAAGGGGAAGCACATCTGTCGGTTTGACCAGTTTCAGGTGGAACTGAGGCCAAGGAAGTTCTCAGTCTGCACTGCTGTTGTAGGGAATCCCAGAGAGGCCGGGGGGAGAGAGTCCACTTGGATTGGAGAAGGAAGCACAGAAGGCCTCTGCCTGCAGAGGGGTCATTGGTGAAGGTATTCCCAACCAGGAGTGCACCTTCTTGTGCATTAGTGGCACACTTAAGAAGAGTGTTGATGTGACCCCAGAATTTATAAGGGTCACGTAGGTGACTAGTTTGGAGATCTCGCAGGTACTTGGACTTAACATATTTGGAAGCTTTCTTGCATTGGTTCCTCAGCTCTCTGTACTTCTCCCAGTCAGATCTACTGCCTCAGTATTTGTAGAGTCCCCAGGCCCTGTCACAGAGTAGCATACTTCGCTTAAGGCCCGGGCTGAGCCATTTGTAGCACTTGCCCTGTACCCTTAGCTTCTTACATGGGGCATGCAGATTGGCCACAGACAGAAATGAATTGGTGAAGTAGTCAAGTGCCTCATCCAGTGTGGGAAGGGAGACTATAGGATCCCAGTCCACAGCTCGCAAGTCTGAGCAGAGGTTTGCTGGTACAAGCCTGCTAAAGTTCCTGGCTTCGATTACCCTAGCAGCAGGTTTAGGAGGCTTATTAGGCCAGGTACAGAAAATTGGTGAGTGATCACTCAGAGAGTCTGCCATGATCCCAGCTGTCAATATCCGGTCTGGGCAGGAGACTAGTGCCCAATCGAGTAGGGAATGATTGCCAGACTTAGCGTTATGCCTAGTAGGCAGATCGATGACTTGGGTTAGGGAGGAGTCCAGCATAGGATTCTTGCTGATGGAAGTCCACAGGACAAGCCAGTTCAGATTGAAATCCCCAAGGAGAATCATCTCCCCAAGGGGGTGCTCTACCAGGGCATAGGTTAGAAATTCAAGGGAGGAGGCAGCCGATTGGGGCGGGAGGTAGGAACACCCTATGTACAAGGGTTTGGTGTCTCCGAGGAGCACTTTAACAAATAGGATCTCACTTACCAAGTCACAAAGGGGAGGGTGATCAAGCTGCGAAGCATGTAAAGGTTGTGCTGATGTAGATGAGAAGCCCACCACCTTTTTTCCCAACTCTATCCTTTCTAAAAACATGATAGCCAACTAAGTCCACTTCATGAGGGAGGATCTGTGGCTTGAGCCAGGTTTCAGTCACAGCTAGTACGTCGGGTTTGTACAGTGCTGTCCATGCCTTAAGGTTTTGGACTTTGTGCCTTAGGCTGCCAATGTTCATGTGCACCAGCTTGAGACCCCTGGAATTGGCCCAGAGAGGGTTGGTAGGGTCACTGAGAGTGAGATTAGGGGAATGGGGACCAGGGTTTAATTCAATGTCCCCCCTAATGCCAGCTTAAGCCTGACAAAGTAGCCAATAATTTTGAAGGGGTGTAGAGGAGCCTCCATTGGTCATGCATGCTAAGGTAGAAAAATAGGTTATAACAGCTACCCTTTCAAGTTAATCCATACACAAATAGGTGTAGCATGTTAAACCCCTCCTCCTCAGGTTCGAGGGGTCGAGTTAATCCATGATGAAAAAACAACATATACTTGGTAGGTGCCTACCAACTGTCCAAGAGTGCAGCATGTTGTGAATGAATGCCAAGAGGTTCAGTGATGTATCATCTGTCTCCATTAGCCCCACACTGAGAATAGCAGACCTAGAGTGACCAGGAGACTGTGGATGGATAAAGGGAGGGCCAGAAACACAGGAAGGGGAGGAATCGGCAACAGGAGATATTGGGCTAGATTCACAGAGCCCCCAAAAAACCCACAACTGTGGGAAAAACTCAACACAAGTGGCTTGCCATTTGTGGAGCAGCAGTTTTTCCCACAGCTGTGATATTCACAAAGGTGAAGCTGGTTTATGACTGGCTCCATGATTTATGGCAGCTTGTGGGTTTTTTCCCCACAGTTGCAAAAAAATGTTACATCCAGTGGGACCAAGCGTAACGTCTCCCGCAGCTACAGGGGATTGAAAATACAGGTTTCGGTCTGCAACTGGAGTTATGGAGTTGGACTTAGTCCTATGTTGTTGTGTGAATCCAGCCCATAGTCATTTGCACACACCAGTGTGCAATCAAGCAGAGATGTGCATGCATGGAGTTTGTACTGCTCCAGATGTCTTGCAGTCTAGTGGAAAACTCCCCTAACAGCCTCTGAGAGTAGAGTGGCAATTGCCATTCTGGTACCACAGTTCATAGAAGTGTGGAATGTGATGGGATCTGGACCTATGGTTAAACTGGAACTGTTTATGTGGGGGAGTTGCAATCTCTACATTTGAAGGAAGTGTTTCTGTCATCCCTAGGAGGTGGAGCTCTCCACAGTATTCAATGGAGAAAGGTGTCAGAGGAGATGGAACTGAGTACCTGTGATTTCCTGCCCAATTTAACCCCTGGATCTGGTGAGAATGTGGAATGTGACTGGGATTCCAGTGAAAATGTGGAACCTGAATCTGGCAAAAATGTGAAATGTGAATCTGATAAAAATGTGGAATGTGACTGGGAGTCTGAAAATGTGGAATATGGATCTGGTAAAAATGAGGAATGTGAATCTAGTGAAAATGTGGAACGTGATGGGGAAGTAGATGGTTCAACAGATTGGTAGCAGGTTAAGGAGCCTTTCATGTCTAGGTCACTGGTTCAAATCTAGCCCAGGTTGGTAGTGGGTGGAATGTGACTGGGACCCTGTTGAAAATGTGGAACATGAATCTGGTTAAAATGTGAATTTGGTGGAAACATGGAATGTGAACCTGGTAAAAATGTGGAATATGACTGGGAACAGAGCAGTAGTTGTTTTTAAGGATGAACTGATGGTGGTACTGGTGACAATGGCAGTAGATGAAGAGGACACATTTGCACTGCTGGTATGAATGAAAAAGAAAAAGAAGAATTAGCATTTCTATCGTGCTTTTCATACACACTGTATGCCAAAGCACAAGCAATGCAAGACTGGTAGTGAAGTGACTGAAAACATATAGTGGCAGCCATTTTTGCATGACTGGTAGTGAAATTACTGTAGAAGTGTAGTGGCAGCCATTTCACACAACTGGTAGTGAAAATTATTGTAAACTTGTAGTGGCAACTATTTTGCACATCAACATCCACACACAGCCTTAGACAATTGCATGAACTGGTTTTATGGGAAGGGTAATGTTGGCTAGGACACTAGGGAGAATCCTCTACTCTTGCAAAGTGCCTTGTGTTCTTTTACTTCCACCTAGACAGCACCTGAGATGAGTAAAAGAAACATAGAAACATAGAAACATAGACGGTGACGGCAGAAGAAGACCAGTGGTCCATCAAGTCAACCCATGAGACCTACGCTCATGACCTGCTGCTTGCTGCTCTTTACCCTACAGCAGCTTTGCTGGGGCTGGACCAGCTATGTTTGCTAGTACCTGATCTGTCTGTCATTGCCATATTCTCACAGGAAGATCACTGATATTAAAGCAGCAGCATTTGTTAGTCAGCAAAAAATGTCATCCATATAGTTTTTTTAGCAAAAACATATTTCTAACATCTTTACATTCATGCTCTGTTTAGTTTTATTTTTCTCAGATACTGTTAAAACAGCTTTCATAGCAATTTTTGTAATTCATGACTCACATCATTAAAGACAGCTGCCTCTTGTAGTTTTTAAAATTTTCTTCCGTTGATCTTACTTGTTGAATGCACATGCTAGATTCATAGTATGGATGTATTAGGGTAATGTTATCACATGTTTGTAAGCTATAACCATTGACAAGGCATGGGTGTGTTGAGCATTAAGGCATGCCCCAGGTGTGTTGTGAGGCATGAGACTGAAGTCTGAGTGCTCTCCAAACACCTAGGAAGTATATTAATGCCTGATACACCCATGCCCTGGAGTGGGTTATTATGCTTATAAAATGAGTTACAACAGCTAAAAAAAACAAAGGAAAATAATTTTTATTGCCTGGAAACATGTAGAATTTCCTGTTATGCTTCTGCACTGGAAAGTAGTTCCAAATAATAAAGACAATTTTTTAAAGCAGTACTTAACCGTGCAGTTCATATTTTATTAAATAAAAAGGACCAGTTTATTTTTTAATATGCTTTATTTGTGTGCCTGACCAGTGCCTCCCCCCCAGTTAATGGAACCTCTTCCGGAAGTATGGATACAGCATGTTGTGCTGTGAGCTGTCCTTGTCCCGTAACAGTAGCATGCTTACAATTAAAAGGACATATGCAGCACATTGTACTTCAAGCTCCACCCCCAGTATTGTTAAACTAAGCACCCTCACACTTGTACCTTACATTTCATTACTGCTGGTGGCTTCCCACAGCTTTCTGCTTTTTGTGTCCCCTGTCCCCTCTCTCTCTCTCTCTCTCTGTCTCTGGATCACTGTGGCAGCAACACTGTAAGCCTCTCTCCCACTCTCTCTCTCTCTCGAGCAGTTCGGTAACAGCACAACAGGGGACAGTGTGTGAGAGCAGATCATCGCTGGTAAATTAAGTATGATCCTAGGCAGGGGTGGTTGCAGGGGAACCTTGGCTGCATGGGAGCCCAAGGTAGATTTGACTTTACATCTTGATCTGGTCTGTCTCACTTAGAGAACAATTGCGGTTTAATGTTTTGAATTTAGTGGGAATGTGGGAACATGCATATCGATCTTATGTTTTACTACATTTTCTAAGGCATTTCATTCATGCCTTGTAGTCCAGTTCACTGATCGTATGAGTAAAGAGCATTAATCAACCATCAGGTGATGGCTATAAGCCAATCATCTTTGTGATACTGCGCTTGCTTTCCAAACCCATTTTATAAGTGATGGTAAACAGCACAACACTGTACTAAGATACATGTTATTATAATATAGCATAATTATACATTACATTATACTATAAACATAGAAGATGTTGGCAGAAAAGGACTGGTAGGCCTGTCTAGTGTGCCCTATTTTCCCTGCCTAACACTACACCCTGGACCCTACTTGGTCACAGGTGTCCCAACATCCTCCTTTACTTATATTTTTTATGTAAGCTCCCTCTGGGAGCTTACTAGCTGTGTTCCTGAATTTTGCTGCGTGGTATTTGGGTCCGCTTGCAGGCAGGTGGGGCTTGGGCCCATGTAGCATAAATTAGTGGGGGGAGTTGGTGCCAAAGGGAAGTCCGGGAGCAAAGGGGAAAGCTGGCTTCTGGTTCAGGGGCTGATGCAAGTTTGACTGTGGGCCAAAGTTCAGGGCCCGTGGTGGGGCAATGGCCAACCTGGACCACTACCTTTGTTTCCAAGAGAAGTTGGAGGGGTCCAGTTGAGCAATCATGAAGCTGTATGGAGTGGGCCTTTTGCGGCCAAGAGGAGTGGAAGCTGGTACCCGGAGTATGCTGGGTAGGGCAGTGTAGAGGTCCTGGTGTTTCTAGGCCAGTCAGCTGCAACAGGGTCTGGGTGTGTGAGTCCGTTGGTGAGAGCCCAAGTTTGTGGAAGCAGTGGTGACAACCTGCTCCCAGTCACATTCTGGACTGTTTCTATGTCTGTCTGTCTGGATAGTGTTTGCAGCTTAAGGATGCCCCCACATTCTCAGTGCTGTGAGTGTGCAGGACCAGGGACAGCCCTTTTTTTATGGCTGTCCTGTGGGGTTCTCAACAGGCAGCGTGGAATGTGAGTGCAGTAAATAAAATGTATTCTGAAGTTTGTGTAGGAGGAAGTGTGGCTGAAGTGGCTGTGAAAGAATTTAGCTTCAATTAATGTGTGTCGCTGCCATTATCAGTCAGAGCCTTATTCATCTCTAAGGAGAACTATGCAGTCAAGATCCCTGGATCAGTTTCTGCAATCAATGTAATCTTGGTCCTGGCCATGTGTGACAAAGCCCACCCACCATGTGCATCCCCCCATGCTCCATGGAGTGGCCTGTTTTATCTTTCTGCAATTAAATCTGTTTTGAATCATTGTGTACAATGAACTTACTCAATCTATCTCAATGTACCAAGGTACTGCTTAACAAGTTTTGCCCCCTACAGTTGCCAACAGCCCCATACAGGCAGCTGACACCCTCAGGACCATCGCAGAACCAGGTAACTGAGCAAATCTTGTGACTGTGGTTACTAGCTGTGAGTGCCCCCCTCCCCAAATCACCACCTGACATACACCTAGACACCGGGGGGGGGGATTTACACTTATTATACACATGTGCCTATCCCACACATGTTTGAAGCTCCCCACTGTCTTTTCCCTTACTACCACTTCTGGCAGGCTGTTCCAGGCATTTACCACTCTTTCAGTAGTAGCAGTAGTAGTAGACTTTATTTCTTAAGTACCCAATCCCAGGGGCTCTGAGTGATGTGCAATAATCATAAAGATACACACACACAGTTAATAAAATCCATACATAAAAGAATATATTGTAAATAATATGTATATATATATATATACACACATAGAGAGAGAGAATGAAAAATGGATGGATAGCTAGTTATAACTTAGATTTTATACACCCCTGAGGTGTGGGATGCAACATAAACCCCGAGAGTGAAGCTCGAGGGGTTTATGAAGCATCCACACAGAGGGGATAATCTCAAGTTTTAACATTACCATCTTTATTTTGTATAATTGTTGGGGTCATTTTTTTTGCCACAGTGAATTATACAAAATAACTAAATTCTGCATGGGGTCAAGCCATGGACCGGTTAGATTTTAATACTCCATCCATAGCGCTGGCTCGTAAATGGAAGGAGCTTTATTTTTTCTGACTTATGGACAATTAGTTAGTTGTTTTTATGTGCCCAGTTGTATTTTGTTAAGGTGATAAAATAACTTACGCCGACTTCTGTCGTGGACATTTTCAGCGCTGAAGAGCGGGACAGGCAGCGCCAGAGCAGGAAGTTTGGTAGCAGGCGACAAAGCAAAGCAGGGAAACTGCAGTATGAATGTCGTTATAACCAGCTGGTTATAACACTGGAATTATAACCCAGTTTCCCTATGGAAAAAAATGGGAGCCAGTTATTAGATAGATAGATAGCTAGATAGATAGATAGATAGATAGATAGATTACAAAATTCTGTAATGCAGTTGGCAAGAGAGGTAAAGTGTGGCAGTACAAAGCTTGAAAATCAGATACTTGTAGTACCAAAAGCCTCCCAAAAGAAGAAAGACTTCGGGCCCCCCTTAAAAGCTTCCACTGAGGGGGATTCCCTCACAGCCTTGGGAAGCCTGTTCGATAGGGCAGGGATGACAAGTACAAAGGCTTGATCTCCTGATGATTTCAGCCTTGCCCTAGGAACACCTAGGATGCCTACCTCAGAGGAGCAGAGGGGGCAATAGGTCTGAAAGGGAGCCAGTAGGTCTCTCAGAAGTATGTTGCAACATCCCCCTTAACCCCCCCCCCAGTTTCATAGTATGCTTCATGTTCTAGTGCTCCTCCTACTTTGAAATAGCCTCCCCTCCTGCACTTTATTCACCCCCATGAAGTACTTACAGGTCTCTGTCATGCCCCCTCACTCTCCTCTCTTCCTGGGAGTACATGCTGAGTTCCTGTAATCTCTCCTCATATGGCTTCTCATGGAACTCCTACATTATAGTAGCCCTCCTCTGGCTTGCCTCCACCCTGTTGATGTCCTTGCAAAGGTGTCGCCTCCAGAACTGAAGGTAGTACAGTATGCGCCACTTGTAACAGACTAATATGGCATCCAGGATTACGTACATTACAAGCGGCATCCACTACATCTTGTACGTAATCATGGAATCAATTGGATGATTGTTTTTGTATTTTTGCTAACGCAGACCACAAAAGGAGAACTACAGTCATACAAATATCTGATCAGTTAAGACCAGTTGTGATTACAGCTCTTTTGTGATTACATGGTTACCTTTTTAATTTCTGGAAGCCATACCGGATTTAACCTTTATTTTCCAAACAAATATGAAACAAGGAAACAAATAAAAAAAATTAAAAAATGCTGTGTGCTGTACCGTGCTCTGATTTAAAGTTCGCTGCCAGGCTGTGTGGCAGTCTTTGTGGAGATGAAATAATCAGCAATGCTGGTTTGCTTCATGCTGGCAGTGGTATACCTCATCCAGATAGACTCCGTTAATGCTAGCTGGTCCCATCTTGGAACAATGTCATCCCTCTGTTCCGCCATACGATGCAGAGTTAGTAAGGCACCCCTCACATCTGCCGGTGTTACTTGAACTTCCTTCTGGTGATCCTCCTCCTCCTCACCGGACTGGATGCCCTCTCTGCTTTAGCTTCAGCGTCAGACCAGAGCCCTTCCAGCACTTCTGCTATGTCATCAACAGCAGACGGTTCAACCTCATTGCCCAGGTGACAGATCTCATCAAGTGCTTCGAATGAGAACTCCTGCCCATTTTCCTGGGGCAGATCTTCAGGTTCCTCTGGCTCTTCGGCAACAATGCCAATTAAATCAGCAGTGGTAAATCCTCACTTACGAAAACAGGACTGTATTGTCTCTGATGAAACTTTGTCCCATGCCTTTTGGATTAGCCACACCACATCCAGCAGGTTAATCCACCATGCACAGACCAAAGCAGTGATCTCCTCATCCCAATCAAGCATGTCCAACAGCCTGGCTCTCATGTGGGCAATGTAGTGTCTTTTGAAACTATAAATCATGGGCATTTGTAACCTACTGGAGCAGTGCAGATTCAACTTCATTATCTTTGCCCTCATTTTTGCGCTTATGCTCAGGGTTTTGGTTACTGTGCCAGTCAACAAGCAACTTGTCTCATTTTTTTAACAGATCAGACACTGTAGACTTTGGAACCGAAAAGTGTGTGCTTAAGTCTCTCACACTTAGTTTAGGGAGCTTATCTATTTCATTAAGGATCTCTTTTCTTTGATAAAGGAAGGCAGGTTATCTTACCCGACAGCATTTTCCCTGGATACATGGCACAGAAACACAGCTTGGACAAAGAAAACAATTAGCATGCTTGGGGGTGAATGGAGGGCATTTAAGTAGAGGATGACTTAATACTTGACACCTGATAGTGATCACAAATTAACCGTGAATTGAGCGAATCGAGCTAGCAGTCCTATACAAAGGTGTGAATTGCTCTCCCTGGCTCTCACAGGCAGACGTTAAATGTGGAATTAAAGGTCCACTACATCTGTTATTTTTAACATTGGCCGAATAGCATACGGCAGTTGGCAAGTATAAATTGTCCATTACAAGCGTCTGTCCATTACAGCCATGTCTGTTACAACTGACGCATACTGTACTGCAGGTGGGATCTAACAAGTGAGCGATACGGAGGCAACACCACATCCCTTCTGCTAGACACCCCCCCATGCACCCCAGCATCCAGTTTGCCTTGCCTAATGCCCTGTCACACTGCCCTGCTATCTTGAGATCATCAGATATGATCATCCAAGGTCCCTCTCTTGCTTGGTAACTGTAAGTCACCGGGTCACCCCTGAAAAAGGGATCTTTGGTCTCAGAGGACTTACCTGGTAAACAAAATCTAAATAAATAAATAAAATAAATAAGTACCTCCTCCAGTCTTATATACAGCCCCTGGGTTACCCCACCACAGAAGCATGTCTTTGCATTTTTTGGCATTGAAACCAAGCTGCCACTCCCTAGATCTCTTTTCTAGTTTTCCCAGAAACTTTTGCTTTCTCACCACCCTCTCCTGGATGTCTCCCCAATTCAAGGTTTTTGTGTCATCTGCAAACAGATACACCTTCTGCTCCAATTCCTCAGCAATGTCACTTATGAAGATATTGAAGAGGACATAGCCCAGTGGTGCTCTACTGGTCACTTTCCCATCCCCCAATTGACTTCCTTTTACCACCACCCTCTATCTCCTATCCTTTAAGCAGTTTGATGTGCAGCTTTACTACCTTCTCCCAGCCCCCAGGTTGTTAAGTTTCTTTATTAGCCTCCTGTGTGGTACAGTGCCAAAGGCCTTATTGAAGTCCAGCTAGAACAGATCTACTGCCCTCCCCTGATGCACCTCACTAGTCACCCAGTCAAAGAAATCTATGAGATTTGTTTAGCACAACCTCCCCTCCTGTGAAGCTGTGCTGCCAGTGATCATGCAAACCATATGTTTCCAGGTACTCCATCAGTCTCTCCTTCAGCAGTGACTCCATTAAACTCCATACTACAACCTCATAACTTGTAAATGTTATTTGTTTCCCTTGTCAGTAGATCACTCTTTTCACGTTGCTGGTGGGGATGTATTTGTTTGCTTTAGTTGCATTTCACTGTTCCCACCAGCCCTTGTAACTAGCCTGGGGGTCACCATTTTCTGGTGGTTGAAATCTTATTGTCCTTGAGAGCTGCATTACAATATGAGAACATGATGCCACAGCACCCATTTACACCATGTATCTCTATGCTGAAAGTACATATAACCTGAAAATAAACCTCTCTAGATTCAGTGCAGGGAAATGCAAGGTACTGCACCTGGGAGCCAGAAACCCGGGCCAAGTGTGCACCCTGGGGGGGGGGGGAAATGCTGCAAGTCTTGATGGCAGAGAGGGGCCTGGGGGTGGTGGTGGATGTCAAGATAAACAACTCGGAGACTTGTAGGAGGGCAGCGGCAAAGGCCAACAGGATGCTTGGATGCATCACTAGAGGGTTCACCTCCAGAAGGAGGGAAGTGATACTCCCACTGTATAACTGCTTGGTGAGGCCGCACCTTTGAGTACTGCATGCAGTTTTGGAGGCCACATTTAAAGAGGGACATTGAATTCCTGGAGAGGGTCCAGAGGAGGGCAACCAAAATGATTTGGAGCTTGGGGAATAGAACCTATGGGGAGAGGCTCGAAGAGCTAAATATATACACATTCAAAGAGAGGAGGGACCGGGGGGACATGATAGAGGTCTTCAGCTACATGAAGGGGATAAATAGGGGAGGAGCAGTCAGGGTGCTCCGAAGGAAGGAGGGGGAGCAACTAGAGGGCATGGGTGGAAGCTGAAGGGGGGAGATTCAGTGGAAAAAGGAGGAGGGGCGACTTCACTAAGAGTGTGGTTGAGCCATGGAATGCACTGCCCAGGGGGCTGGTGGAGGCAGAAATGGTGGATGGGTTCAAAAGGGGTTGGGTCAGATACAGGGGAAGGGTTCTGGAAGCAAAAACCAGTGCAGCAAGAATATCCAGAACTGGGAAGGGAGAAGCTAGAGAGGGAGAGAGGGGCAGCATGGTCAGCTCCCAGGGTGGGGGCTGACCAAACGAGCAGACACGAAAGACTGTTAAGCCTATTCTGCTGGCATTTTAGTGTGTTAGTATGTTAGAAACACACAGAGTGAATGCATGCAAGGAAAAACCTTGCACTACATGTATGATAGTTTGTAAAGCTAACTGAAGGTAAATGTGGTATTTCACACCTTGCTGCAACTTTTTGTTCAAGTTTAAGTAAGTAGACAGGCATACTTTGGAATCTAAAGGGTGCTGACATATCTTGTTCTCATATGCCTATGTAGCTCTCAGGCCCAATGAGATTTCTACAACCAGAAAATGGTGACTGCCGAGCTAGTTACAGAGGCTGCTCTGAACAGGGAAAATCAACTAAAGCAAACACATTTATCTGCAACAGATACACAAAAAGAGTTGTCTGTTGACAAGGAAACAAATGACATTTACAAGATATGAGGGTGTACTACTCCTTTAAATACCCCACTACTGATGTGAGACTAACTGATCCATAATAGCTGGCTTCCTCGTTGCTGCCACACTTGTGCAGCAAGACCACATCAGCCCTCTTCCATTCCTCTGGAACCACCTCCTCATCTCCAAGGAGGTGCCAAATAGTGTTGCCAGAGGGGCGGCTAGCACCATGCTTAGTTCCTTAAGTACCATTCAGTGTATCCCGTCCAGTCTCATCATCTTGTTTTCCATTAGGGCTTCCATCCCACAGCAGACTGTCTTCCATAAATGGACTTGTTCCCACCCTTCTCCCCCTCATGCCTGTTATAGCATGTTGGCCTGTTCACGCCCCAACACTGTGAATGCTGATCAGAAGTATTTGTTTAAAATTTTAGCTTTTCTTGAGCTTTCTCTCATAACAACTATGCTATTTTATTCTATTCTCTACATTATGTTATAGTATGTTATATTATATTATATTATATTATATTATATTATATTATATTATATTATAGGTCTAGGTCAAAATAGCATGGAAAGAACAGCACGGTCAAAAACCATAAGCAGAACAATGTAACAAAAGAAAAAGCCAGTGAAAATCAGCTACAGACACACATAGTGCTATTAGCACCATGGAGGTCAAGATGGAGCAGCAAAGAACAAACAGTACTCAGAGAGGCTGAAACTTCAGGGGTGGACTAATACCATTATGGAAATCGGGGGCTTGTGGAGGTGAGCAGATTTAATAATAAAATTCTGTAGGGGATGCAACTTGGGAGGGGGGAGAGTGAGGAGGCAGGCAGATTTAGTAATAGAACTCCACCAAGGATGCAACCTATGGGGGAGAAAGTCGAGGGGGCAAGACAGCCAGAAAAAAGTATGGAGTCATTGCATACACAGCACTATAATGTCCACACTATTATGTCCATGTAGCTGTTTTCACTCATGTTATTTTGTCCACTCAGATTTCACCACACTGTTATTGCTGTGCAATCTTGACTGGATTCCTTCTATTATTAAATTATTACAAGATATGGTGCCTGTTATTCCAATTTCTCCTTCCCTTCTCCTAATTTTGCCTCTATCTGTTAGTCATTTTATTGTATACCCAGCATTTCCTCCCTCTCTCTATCTAGTTATTTTATTTTTTTATTTTGCTTAATTATGTAAACTCCTGATTCACTCTTTAATTCCCTTTGATATAACCTGCTTACTGCTGTTAAATAACCTTAGTAATTCACATATGCCTATATATTGCCTTTTTTCACATTGACTTACTTTACCTTTGAATGTGCTTGTTCTTCTCAATCCCCTTCCCTTTCACACCTGAAAACTAGCTTTGGCTCAGTGTCTCTTTCCTGGTTAGCAGTTTGAAATGAATAAAGATATTTAATTTTTTCTATACAGTTTTCTGCTCCCCCGTTACCACCTCCACCTGACTTGGCAATGGGAAAGACATTCATTTTTCTTTGTTTACTCTCCACTATCCCTGGGCGTTGAATCATGGTTTCGCATGTGCATGGAGGTGTGCATGCACTCTGTAGCCTCAGTAATTGTCCCCTCCTCCCATCCTTGGCCTAGTGCCCAGGTTCCTGTGGCTTGGCACTGGCCAACTAACTTCCACTGGGAGGCACCCAAGAACCAGAGAACCTATGCATCCCTTCCCAGAGAGGAGAGCTGCCTTGGAGCTGCTCAATCCAGCTCCACACCCTCCCCCACCTACCTACCCCTGGCGGCCTGAGTTTGCTCCTGAACTTGGGTCGCCAGTGTAGCGCAAGGTATGGCATCCAGCACCTCAACCCTCAGCACCACCGGGCCAGCAGAGATATTTAATTTTTTCATGGTGGGCATGGCACCGGAGTGGGAATTTTTGATAACTTCAAAATCCTCTATCTTGGTTCAGGAATAAAAGAAAGCAAAAATAAAAATGGGTATCTTAATATTTTTGCCAAACAAACAGTATTTTTTTTTTTGGAGTGGGTTAGAATCTTGTTTCAGCAGGTTGAGGATACTCCATACTAGAGGTCCTCTCATCTGAAATGAAGAGTCTCATCATAACCCAGAGCTAAGTGTTATGGGGGGGAGGTAATATAAAAAAGTTAAAAAAGTGTATAGATTAAACTTTAAATTATAAATGAAAGCTGTTTAGAACATTTAACAAGGGTGCTCACAGTGCTTCAAATTTATTATAATTAACTATAATAGTAAAATTTATCCATTCAGATTTAATTTGAAAAAAAAGCTGCATAATTAGATGGTTGTAAATCTTTCCAATGTTGTAGAATTAATTTCTTAGCATTTATTAATATTGAACTTGTAGGACCAATACGTTCTTGAGATAATAACTTATGAAATGATTGAAAAGGAGTAATGCCAGGATCAAAGGAAATTGTACGGTAGGCCAATAATTTGTGATATAAAGGCACAAATCTTTTGCAAGTAGATCTGTATAATAGAACAAGAAACCAACATACGTCGTAATATTGAGCCTAAATTTGTATCACATCTTTGACAAAGGTCAGAAGTAACAGAGCTGAATTTAAGTCTCTTTGGTGTATAGTGGAAATGCAGACAGGAGCCACACACGAGCTGAGGTGCTCACGATAAAAGCAGTAAAACAACAGGAGAAATCGTGCACTCGCTCCTCTAAATGGAGAAATGACGCTGTTCTACAAAAGTCATTGAAATAGTGGTTTTATTCAGTGCTCAAGTAGGTGTAAAAAATACAGGCACTTGTCAAGCCTGATGCATTTTGGAATAGACTTCCTTTCTCAAAGGCCATTTGAGAAAGGAAATCTATTCTGAAACATGTCAGGCTTGACAAGTGCACTGAATAAAATTGCTGTTTCACTGACTTTTGCAAAGCAGCATCATTTATCCATTTAGGTGGGTGAGTGCCCAATTTTTCCTGTTGCTTTTTTTTTTGATGTATAGTAAATCCTATGTAGTAGGTTGAATTGAATTTGTTTCCATCTACTATTTTTTTGTGATACTACTGTGTGTGAAGTCACAATATTCACCCACTGTTCCTCAGACAGAGGTGTAGCTAAATCTTTCTACCAGGACTAAGAGAATCTACTGTAATTCTACTGCAGTCATGGCAAGAATAAATGAATATAATCTTATGATTCGTTTTTCTTCCAAATTCAAATTAAATAAAAAGGATTCAATAGGACTTAAGGGGTGTATTTAGATTATGTAAGCATTTCATCACAACTTCCCAGATGTGAAGACGAACATGGAATTAACCTGGCTGATGTCTTAATTTTTCAGTAAAATGTTGAAATGAAAGACATTCCCTTTGGACAAGTATAGCTCTTAGTAATAGAAATTCTCTTGTATCCGTGATTTGGGGAGACAAGAAAGTGGAATATGTGAATTACAAAACAGAGCAAAAAGATGTGTAGTCTTGCCATTATATTCCATTAACTCATTTGTCTTTTGCCAAACTATGACTGTGGTCTTAGTGCAAGAAGAACATGGAAAATGGTAACCTTCTTTTTCAAAATCTAGTTCCAGAGCCATTAATAAGTTTTCACTTGGTAGCAAATGAGCTTTGAGTGGGAGCCATGGCAAAGGCAACTCCAGTAATTTTAGCCAGAAAGTGACAGATTGTAATTGTTCAGGCAGGTAGTAGAAAAACATATTTGGTAGACCTAGCCTCCCCCCCCACCCCCAGTTCTGGAGACCAATACAATTCCTCTGATTTTAGTCTAGGTCTTTTCCCAGCCCATACATATTTACTAAGGTGTTTTTCAAAATTAGTGAAGAATTTCTTTGCCACCCTGATGGGAAGGGTCTGAAACAAAAATAAGGCGTGTTTCACTGCATTCATCTTTACAATGTTGACAGTCCCCGTCAGGGTTAAAGGGAGCATAGCCCATCTATCTAAATCATCATCACTTTTTTCTAACAAAGGATCATAATTTCAATTGAAGAGTTTGTTTAAATCTTTATGAATGTAAATCCCCAATTTTTTTCTTTTTAAACAGGCCTCTCCCTGCTAAAGTATTATCATCTCTAATATTTGGAGCTAATGCAATTGCCTCACATTTCTGATAATTGGCTTTATATTCCAAAATATTACTAAATGAGTTTATTATTATCAAAATCTAGGGGACAAATTCTTGAACATCTCTTACAAAAAGAAGAAAAGTGTCTGTGTATAATGCAATAATATGTCAAGAGTTATTCCTTTTAATACCTATAGAATCTTGAAAGTCTTTTTATGGCACTGGCCAATGGTTCTATAAAAATGATGACTAGGAGAGGTGATGGGAACAGCCTTGTTGAGTACCTCTTAGAAGATTAATTGGCTTGGAATAGTGTTGACTTGTTTTAATTCTTGCAGAGGGCATTTTATAAATAATGCTAATTGAAGCTACAAGTTGTTCTTTTAAACCAAATGTTACTAATGTTCATTTATGAAAATCCCAATACACCCTATCAAAGGCTTTCTCAGAATCAAGTATTAGCAGGGCTGTGCCCTCCTTAGGAACTTCCTCAAGTATTACAGAGGCAGACTGATCAAAATGTCTAGCAACAATAAATTCAGAATTTGGGTCAGCATATCCCCAATCAGCCACAGGCCAAACATGAGATCTCTGAGTTACTTTGTTTAAAAGATATGTCATTCTGTAATCCTAATTTCACTGCCTGTTCAAAAAAAGCTAGTTTCAGTAAACAGCTGCTTATGGTGTCATATCCAAAACTCACAGCCTAGTCCTCCCTGCAAGCTATCTTATAGGACTTATTTCCACCATGTTACATAAAACTGCAGTTGTACTGTAGTAAATATTTGAAAAAGGAAACTGAGACTGGGTGGGTAAACAGCATGCACTTCCATAATGTGCGGATTCAAGGTACTTAAAATGTCATGGGGAGGGGAGCTGCAGTGCAGTGGTAAACATGGCTTTTGAATGATAGAGTTGTGTGTGATTCTTCGAATCATACAGGGATGACATTTCAGAATGCTACCTGGTTGCACTTTTGGAATGCATCAATGACACAATCTCAGAAAGTAGCTAAAATACACAGTTTGGGAATGTGGCATGGATTCCACAATTCATAATGTGGCAATGTCACACATTTTTAGAATGTGGCAGAGATATGCAGTTGTGAAATGTAGAAGACATGGAGTTGCAGAATATGGGAGGGATATGCAGTTTCACAATGTGTCATGGATGCATCATTGTGGCATGTGGTTGTGATACACAATTTCAGAATGTGGTGGGGATGCTTGATTTCAGATTTTAGTGGCAACATGCAATTCCACAGTGTGGCTTGGACATGGAATCTCAATGTGGTGGGGATCACAGTTTCAGAATGTGATGGTTACATACAGTTTCAGAATGTAGCAGGAATGCTTATTTTTGGAATGTGGTAGGATGCTTAATTTTGGAGTATGGCAGGGAAAATACATTTTCAGAATGTGTTGAGTATGCACAGTTTTGGAATGTGGTAGGGATGCACAATTTCAGAATGTGGCACAGATGCACAATTTAAGAATATGGCTTGGACATCCAATTTTTAGAATGTGGCAGGGACACATTTTTAGAATGTGTGTGGGATGCGCACTTCTGGAATATGGTGGAGATGTGCCTTTTCAGAATGTGACTAAGATGGTAAATATTGGGATGTGGCAGTGACACACAATTTCAGAATGTGGCATGAAGATACAATTTCAGAATGTGACCAGAACACACATTTTAGAATGTGGTGAGAACACTCAGTTTTGGAATATGGCTGGGAAATGCTACTTCAGAATGTGGCAGAAACACATAATTTTGGAATGTGGTGAGGACAAACATCTTCAGAATGTGATGGGGGATGCACAATTTTAGAATGTAGTGGTGACACAATTTCAGAATGCCACAGGGATGAATAATTTCCAAATGTGGTTGGGAAACACAATCTAGAATGTGGTGGCAACATGTAATTTTGGAATGCAGCATTGATGTGAAATTTCAGAATGTGATGGGGATGCACAATTTTGGAATGTGCTGGTGATGCACAACTTCAGAATGTGGCAGAGGGATACAGTTAGAAATGTGGCAGGGATGTGCAGTTTTTGGAATGTGGCAGGAATGCACACTGTCAGAACGTGGCAAGTATGCACAATGCTGGAATGTGGTGGTGATGTGATGTACAATTTAAAATGTGGTGGTTGCACACAATTCTGGAAAATGGCAGGGACAACCAATTTCAGAATAAAATGGTGTGCCCCATCACATTCCCACATTGTGTATCCCCACTATATTTGGAAATTATTAGTCCCCACCAGATTCCTAGATGTATGTACCTGTCACATGCCAAGATTGTGTCTCCGCCATATCCCAAGATTGCATGTCCCTCCCAACATTATGAAATTGTGCAACACCTTGACATTCAATAGTTTTATCCAGTGCTGCATTCCAAAACCAACCACTATCACATTCTAAAGTATACTACCCTGCATCTGAACATTCTGGAAACACATGCACCGCACACAAGCCTGTGCAGTTCTTTTCCTAAATGAGTACTACAAATATAGTTACTTAAACTTTGGAAAATAAATGCTATAAGGTTACTGACAGGGAGGACTAGGTTGTGAGTTCTGGTTATGACATCATCAGTAGCTCTTCACTGAAACTAGTTTTTGTGAACAGAGAGTGAAATCAGGGTTGTAACTTTTAAACTAAATAACTTAGAGATATAATTTTTGGTATGAGCCTTATTGGGTATATGCTGATTCTAATTCTGCAACGTAGCACTTTTGGCTGGACTCCCCCTTTAAGAAGCTGTCTTATATTACAAGATAATCTTCTTTCAATGAACTCTGAGCTTTATGAATAATTTTGTGTACAACATTATTTAATCTCTTAGCTAGAATTTTTTGTGAAAATGTTTTGAATCACAATTGAGCAGTGAAACAGGATATGAGCTACACAAATCTGAGTTATCTTTTTTTTAACAGCAATGAAAGTATGACTTCATTAAAAGAGGGTGGGAGGGTATAGCCCTGCTGCAGTTGATTGTACACTAAGAGGAATATTGATGCTAAACCCCCAATAGGGCTTTGTAGGAATTGTTGACAGAGCCATGAGGACCCAGGGCTCTGCCATTAGGCAAGTCTCCTGTTGCACCTTCGATTTCTTCCAAAGTAATTTCAATCATTAGGGGGTAGAACTGGGGGAGGGAAGGGAGAGGGAGCTAAGGTGCTTGCCTGGTGCCATGGCTTGGAGGGACAGGAAGCGAATCCTCAGGATTGTGGGAGCAGCTGCACAGGGGAGGGATCTGGATGTCATTGTCCACCTAGGGACAAATGACCTGGCTGGAAATGGGATCAGTGCAGTGCAGCAGGAGTTTGTGGAGTTGGGGAGGGGCCTTAGACAACTGGCATACACAGTAACTTTCTCGGAAGGGTTACCTGTCTATGGCATGGGTGAGGTTAGGGTACTCCGCACCATGGGATTCAATGATTGGTTGAAGAACTGGTGAGGAGCTCAGGGGTTTGGCATCATTGGGGACTGGGGGTTCACCTGGAGGGATACAGGCCTATACTGGCATGATGGTCTGCATCTGTCCGGGAGGAGAACCAGGATCCTAGGTGATAGGTTTAAATGCTTCTTTGGCAAGCATTTAAACTATCCAAATGGGGAGGCACTGAAGAGAAGCAGGGAAATCCCAGCCCCCCAAAACAGAGTAGATAGCAAAGTAGACACAAAGGTAGAAAATTCAACAGGGAACAGAACAGGGATAAATCCAGAAAAAGGCAAAGGCAGTAAGGACAGGGCTGGGACTAAAAGGGGTAAGGCCATCAAAAAATGGAGGGCAATGTGTACCAATTCCCATAATCTGGGTAACAAGCTCCCTGAGCTAGTGGTCTTGATGGAAGAGGGACGTCTGTATATTGTGGCAGTTACAGAAACATGGTACACAGAGAACCATGTCTGGGATGTCAACATACCAGGGTACACAATCTACAGGAGGACAGGGAGGGTAAAAGAGGAGGAGCAGTAGCTCTCTACATAAGGGAAGGAATCAAAGCAATAGAACTAAAGGGTAAACAAGGAGGGGAGGAGGCACTGTGGGTCACCCTGAAGACAGGAAATGGCACCACAATCTGCACAGGGGTTGTTTACAGACCCCCATCTCAGGGTGAGGCAATGGACAAGGAAATGATAGAAGGAATCCTTAGAATGACAGAAAAAGGAGAGAGATTATTGATGGGGGACCTGAATATGCCAGATGTTAACTGGAGCACTTTTATTGCAGCCACATCCAAGAGCAGGGTAATTATCGATGCCCTACAGGGGGCATGCCTCAGACAGCTAGTGTTGAGATCCACTCAGGAGGAAGGACACTTAGACCTGATACTTTCAAATGGGAATGAAAAAAGGATCTCAGATTTAGAAGTGGGTAGCCATCTGGCAACAAGCAACCACCAAACAGTGTAGTTCACAATAAACACAGCTGTAGAGTCAAGCCATACAAAAACAAGGGTGTTGGACTTTAGGAGGGCTGAATTTGGCAAAATGGGAGAGTACCTCCGAAAAGCACTAGCAAACAGGCAAGAAGGAGAGGTGGAAGAACATGGGGAAAATCAAAACTGCCATCACAGAGGCAACAAGCATTTGTGTAAAGCAAATCAGTAAAACAAAATGAAGGAAAAAGCCACTATGGTTCTCAAAAGAGGTGGCAGGGAAGATTAAGGAGAAAAGGACAGCATTCAGGAAATATAAGAAAACGCAGAAGGAGCAGGACAGAGAACTATATCACTTAAAGCAGAAGGAGGCAGGGAAGGCAGTTAAAAAAGACTAAAGGCACAAACTGAGGAAGATAGCCAACTCTGCTTAGAAGAGGGATAAAACCTTTTATAGGTACATTAGGGAGCAAAGAAAGACCAAGGGAGGGATACTGAGGCTTAATAAAGGGAAGGGAATGTGGGCAGAGGGTGACAGTGAAAAAGCAGGGATACTGAATGAATACTAATACTCAATATTCACAAAAGAAGAGGAGGGGGTGGTACCTAAACCAAACAATAGAATCACTCTGGATAGGGGGGTCGATACCAGTCCATTCACAGAAGAAAGGGTTCTGAAAGAACTCTTAAAATTGAAGGTGGACAAAGCAATGGGGCCTGACGGGGTTCACACCAGAATTCTAAAAGAACTAAGGATAGAACTAGTGACAACACTGACTACCCTCTTTAACAAATCATGGGAGGATGGGGTGGTACCTAAGGACTGGAGGAGGGTGGATGTGATTCCACTTTACAAAAGTGGGAGCAGAGCAGAGGCAGGAAACTACAGACCACTTAGTTTGACCTCAGTGGTAGGGAAAATGATGAAATCACTTCTGAAGGAAATAATTATTGAGTACCTAGAGGCCAGTAGAGCACAGGACCCAAGGCAGCATGGGTTCACAGCAGGAAGGTCATGTCAGATGAATCTAACAGATTTCTTTGACTGTGTGACCAAAGTAGTAGACCGGGGAGGGGCTGTGGACATGGCCTACCTAGACTTTAGCAAGGCATTTGACACAGTCCCACACAAAAGATTTATATACAAGTTAGCCAGCCTTGGAGTGGGTCCCAAGGTGGTAGCCTGGGTAAAAGACTGGCTGGACAACAGGACACAGAGGGTAATAGTAAACGGAATACAGTCTGAAGAAAGGGGGGATACTAGCGTACTGCAGGGTTCAGTACTGGGACCGTCCTCTTTAATGTCTTTATAAGTGACATTGCAGAGGACTGGAAGGAAAAGTATGTCCTTTGTAGATGACACAAAGATCTGCAACAGGGCTGATACACAAGGTGGGGTGGAAAGGATGAGAAGGGACTTGGCAAGGTTGGAGGAATGGTCAAATGTATGGCAGCTTAGATTCAATGCAAAGAAGTGCAAAGTCATGCACCTGGGAAACAAAAACCCAGGGGAAGAGTACACAATGGGGGGTGAGATACTAACAACAACAAAAATGGAAAGGGACCTGGGGGTAGTCATATCAGATGACCTAAAGGTGGGCAAGCAATGTGAGAAAGCAGTAAGGAGGGTTATGGAATATTGGGATGCAAAGGAGAGGCATCACAAGTAGAAAACTGGAAGTTGTTATCCCTCTGTACAGACAGCTGGTGAGACCCCATCTGGAGTACTGCATGCCATTCTGGAGACCCCATCTTCGCAAGGACATAGACAGGATGGAGGCTGTCCACAGAAAGGCAACTAAAATGGTGCAGGGTCTGCACCAGAAGACATACAAAGAGAGGCTAAAGGAGCTTAATATGTATACCCTCGAGGAAAGGAGGGAGAGGGGGACATGATAGAAACCTTCAAGTACCTCAAGGGAATCAACAAAGTCCAAGAGGGTAGCCTCTTTCAGAAAAAGAGATGTGCAAGAACAAGGGGGCACAATTTGAAGATAGAGTGGGGACGGCTCAGAGGTAATGTGAGGAAGTATTTTTTCATGGAGAGGGTTATGGATGCATGGAACGGTCTTCCTGAGGAGGTCATGGAGTCAAAAACAGTGAGGGAATTCAAGAATGCATGGGACAGACATAAAACAATTCTAGTGGGGGGTAGGAGGAAGTAGGCTGTTGGTTAACTAGGATCTGCAGCTTATCCATTAGGTAGAGAAATGGGCAGACCAGGTGGGCCAAGTGATCCTTATCTGCTGTCAAATTCTATGTTATGTGTTTCTTTACTGAGAATAACAGTATCATTTTCTGGTAATGAAGGGAGTTGCGATCTTTCAAGAAGCATGTCCATTTCTTCTTCCGATGGTGTCCTTTCTGGAGCATATAATCTTTGATAATAATCAGTGAAAATGTCATTGATTGTGATTGGATTGTATACTGTGTTACCTTGACTGTCTTTAATGGAGTGTGTACTATTATACTTCTATTCACATTTATCTGGTTTATCACTGAAAAAGTAATATTTGGACTTTGCTGTGGCTGTCTCTCCTAGCTCTGTAGAATCTCTATTCTATAATTCTCATATATAGAGAAGTTACAAGATCTTCCTCCTTTTTTGAATTTATGTGTTTGCATTGAGGTGCATATAATCTCTTCTCAAGTTCTATTAATTTCTTATCATATTATATCACATGTCCTATTTTTTTCTTATTATAATACACATAGTCTAACCCATTCCTTCCTCAGCCATACACTATGCTGATAATCTGGTCCTCTAAACCAGCTGAAAGAATACTGATCAGCTCACTCAGCACCTGACAGTGCACCTACGGTCTGTTCACATCTGACTATCACTGAACAAGTGAATCCTCAATATCACAAAACCTCAATCTATGCTCCTTGGCACATCTTCCAAACTCAGGGCATGCCCATCCCCCCATTCATAGTATATCAAGATGGCACCTTGGTCCCAACCACTTCTTCCTTTACATACCTCAGAATCATCCTTGACCCTACTCTTGATTATGTGTCTCATGTTATGGATATCTGTGAATCTGTGAGCTCCATTCTTGGTGTCTTATATGAAGTTCCCGAAGATCTGACACTTCAGGCATACCTTGCCATTACCAGAGGAATGCTACTCCCCAAACTTCTCTATGCAGCCCCACGGTACTCTGCAGCCTCAAAAACCACCCTCCTCAAATGGGATGTCAAGTATAATAATATCTGCCACTTTGCATCAAAATCACCTAGATTCCCCACTGCTCCCTCTGTGATGAGCTGGGTTGGCTCCCCCATTGCTCCTGCATGACCACAGTTACAGAGGTGTCATATTTAACATATTATTAAATGGCAGCCTAGAGCCCTTGCCTCTTCTCTTCAGATTGTTAAAGATTGCTACCCCCTGAGATCTACAGAAAATGCCCTTCTCACTGTTACTAGAGTTAAAACTCAAGCTGGTGAATTGTCTTTTCCTGACATCCGATGCCCCTCTGCACATTCCTTCTGTCTCAAATATTGTGAACATCTCCTTGGCCAGGCACTGTGCTCTTGTCATGGTACTTGAGCATTTTCCCTACTTGCACTTTTTCCAAGTGGAATTTTGCTGACTTAACAGCTTCTTAACAGCACCCTACTGATGTAATTACTATGACTATGACTTCTTCCCCTCTCCTCAATGTTTTATGTCTCTCTATACTAAATGTACTTTTATTATGGTTTTCATTACAGACACATTGACATGTGACTACTTTTGTTTCTCTCTCTCCACAGCACACAGAACGTACTGCAAATATATATTTATATATATATATATATATGTACATATATGTATGTATATCTATATATATATATATATATACCTTACTGATACCACTGCATCTTTTCTAAGCTTATTACTGTAATTGAAGGCACTGCAAACTATGTACTTTCTTATCAGATTTACCCAGTTCTGTTTGTTTCTTGTTAAAGTATGTTTCAATATATTGCAGCACCACACTAGTCCTGGTGCTCCTAAGATTGGTTTTTTCTTTTTCATTTCCAGTGTCTGTATTCTTGGTTGTAACCTCCTGGGTTGCACCTGAAAATGGGCATTCCATTGCCCAGTGTGCCTGCCTGGTAAACAAAAGCTAATTAAATAAATATTGTTTATTTTTATTTGTAGCACAGCTGATTAAAATTTCTCTTAAATAACATTTTAATGAGTCCCATATAATATTCAGTGGAATATTTTTTTTGTATTTTGAGCCATAAATATCTGTATTTCCTCATTATTTTTTCTGTTAATACTGTATCTTTTAGAAGGACTTGATCTAACATCAACAGATTGTCTCATCTTATATAGCTCAGTTTAAACGTGGTTAAAATCGGAGCATGATCCAAAATTTTTATCAGGCTGTATGAAATGTTTTTTAGCGTGTGTAACAAAGCTTTAGGAATAAGCATGTAATCCATTCTTGAATAGGAGGCATGATTTGATGAGAAAAATGAATATGTTTTAAAGATCTGGATATAAATCACTAAATGGATCAGAAAGAACCATCTCTTCCACAAATCCTTGAACCAGAGAGAGAGAGCTCTAGTTTTTCTTTCTGGTCCATGTGATCTGTCAATATCATGTAGAGCTAGATTTAAATCTCCCCCTATTATTGTAGGGAGCTGGGAACTGTGACAGTATTAAGAAAACCTCCACAAAAAAGATAGTGTCTTCTAGCCAAAAGGTTAGAGTAACAAGCTGTGAATGAACTTGGTACATCCAGTAGACCTGGGTTTGATTCCTACAACCTCGACTTGCACACTGTGTGATTCTGAGCAAGTCACTAAACTGCCCCAGTGCTCCCAGGTCACTCCTGAAAACAGGCACTTGTGCCTAGTGGGCGTTACCCAAAAACAAATCTTTATCTTTGTGATCTCTTTTGCCTCCATCTTTGCCTCCTTCTTTGCCTCTATCTTCTTTTTGTTGATCTTCTGTCATTTTTTATTCTTGCTGATGGTGCAACTCATCACTTAATTGTTAGGAAGTGGACAGCTGTACTTGCATGTTATTGCTGCCGTTATCTTGAGAAGATTGTTCCACTTTTCTCCTTGCATTCATGACTTCAGTGGAGGTGCCACCATGGTCAGAATTCCATAAAAGACATTTAATGTTTCTCTTCACCTCCTGAGGTGAAAAGAAAAAGTATGTTGATCCTTGAAATAATACCCATAGCTTCACTGGAGGTAGAAGTGAGAATTTTTTAAGATGGTCTCTAAAACAATTTAATATTGCTGAAAAGGCTTTCCTCTTTGTTAAGACCTCTGGACCAAAATCTGGATATACCTGTAAGGCAAGTCCTCTAACATGGAGGCCATTCTCAAGTCTTGCTTTATTAAGGGTATGCTCCTTATCCTGGAAGTAGCAGGGTATGATATAAACAGATCTGGAAGTGAGGTTTGATATAAACAAACCTTGGCATTTTCCCTTTATAGTTATGATTCATCATGGCTCTATGAGCCCTGTCCAGCTCAATTCTTCTTGTTCCTGCAGCATCATTCATGGCTTTAGATAATAGATAATCAAGAAATGTCAATGGATCAGACCTTTGCATCCCATCCAGAATACAGCTGATTTTCAAATTCCACCTCCTATTGCAAGTCTCCAGGTCTTCCAATTTATGTTTAAATTCTTCTAGTTCTTTTTGTTGTTTTTTCCATTTGTGTAATCAGTGGATTAATGTATCCTCTTGATTTCTAACTCTATTCTCAGCCCCCTCAATTTGTAGTGACATTGCCTCTACTCTGCTCTACTTTGCCAGACAAAAGGCTTCTGGAGTTGTTTATTTCAGCAAAACCTGCTTCCATTTCTGCCATCAAGTCCAACTCTGAATATTTTATTTCTACAGGGAGAGGGGATAGAGGAGATGTGTCTGCTATCATTTTAGGGCTAAACTCTTTATCTTTTAGGTCAAAAGCTGAGGCATTCCTTTTTTAATCTGATTTATTTTTGTATTTCCCTCCAGACATTTCATTAATAATTTATTAACTATATCAGTGGTTATGTCCTGTTAAATTAAACTCAGAGACTGACTTAGTATTGATACCTGAGACTGAAAAATGTTCATATGTGAGATGGCTTGATGAAGTTTCTTGTGAACTAGCAGAAGCAGAGGTTCTCAACAATGATTGCAGACTCCCAGACAGTTAAGTAGAGAGATCACAGACAAAATTCTCCCTGAATAGTCCTGGGTTAGAAACTGGGGATGATAAATATAATATTGTCTTTTCCTAATGTTTCTCCCCCTCTTTATTTGCGCCTGATGTTGATGCTATATTACTTTCAGCAGGGCTTTTGGGATGAAAAAGATCAAGAAACTGCAGAACACTCAGCTGGAGGGGCCTGAGGACCGAAAACCAGCTGACGCATGCTTGTATCAACCAGAGCTCAGTTCATTATCTCTGAGTCAGTCATCAACCCAGATCTTATCTGTATAGCTCTCCTGCCCTGCTCTAAACCATTGGTTTTTATTTGCTTAATCTTAGGCTTGTGGGAGACACAATATTTTCCCTGCTTCTGTCGTATTGTTTCTATAACAGTTGCTTCAGTCATATTAGAACCTGAGGAAAGAGTTGGGAATAGTGATGGGTGAAGTCAATAAAATTCACTCTGCAAAATATTTCATGGATTGTACTCAATTTGCGGAGTTCAATTCGCAAAATTCACCAATTTGTGGAGTCAGAGCCCAAAAACTACTGTTTGCCTTCCCCTGCTGATCGCTGACCAAATATACAAAATAAATGTAAATCCTGGTGTCTAGTGGACCCCCCACCCCCTCCCCACCGATTGCAGGTCCCAATAGTAGTTAAATAATAATTGCAATCCCTGGTGTCTAGTGGACCCCCAACCCTGCCGATCACCAGCCCAAATAATAAAAAAAATAATCAAAGTCCCTGGTGTCTACTGGACCACTCACCCCACCAATCATCAGCCCCAATAATAATAAAAAATAATAGAAATCCCTGGTGTCTAGTGGTGGATCCCCTGCCCCACCCATCCATTCAGGTAGTGCCCACCCCCCCGGCCACCATTCCACTTTGCAATGGTCCCCACCCAGACCCCGAGCGGGCCACCTGCACAGCCCTCCACTCGCCTCCATGGCCAGCAGCCTGACTGACTTCTTTTGTAATGAAATGAATGAGCACATGCTTGTACAAGCACACTCTCATTCATTCAATCTGTCAGCCAGGAAGTGCTGCTCCAGAGATCCTCGGGGGTGGTGGGGTCCACAACACTCTTCCCCCATCCCACCCCCCCCCGCAGATCACTGGAGAAGCCCACTCCCTTCTCTAGCCCCCTGAAAAACACCCCTGACACTGACGCTCTGACTGACTGACTGATTGAATGAATGAGTACATTTTGGGTAATTTTGGATAATTTTTAAAAATTATGTGAAGTTCAAGGCAAGGCAAATTTGTTGACTTCACAGCATATTTGCCTGTGAATTAAAACTTCGCTGCATCTCTAGTTGGGAAGAGACCTCCTAAGAGCATTTGTGCTCTCAGTTGCCACCCTTTTTTATATTGTATACCTCTCTCTTAGATTAATGGTGATTTAAAAGTCTACAGCCTATTTTCAGTTAGATTTAAAATTTCAGATTTAAAATTTATGTGCCTAAGTAAGCTGACATCCAAGTAAAGATATTGTTTTTAATGCTTTTTTATGCTGTGTTTTATTGCTTGATATTTTGACTTAGCTTAAGCTTGATGGCAGGTCTCTTACAGTCTAATGGGTGAGAATCCAATGACTTGACTGATAATAAGAGAGGATAATCTGTTCTTTTGAACAGTTAGTTTCTGTGGTTTGTATACCTTATATAAGAATGTATATCAATAGCTGTTAAACTGCTAAGTGTAACTTTGAAATAAATGAAAATACAGCCTACTCCGTTCCTGAATGTCAGAAATGTAAAATGCAGCTTCTGCCTTTAAATGTTCTTCTCATCTCCAAAACTCTGATATTGTATTTATATCTGTAGCCTTTTAGATTTTGTTGCTTATTTTATACCCAACCACATTTGCTCCGAGTTGCTCTGACTTGTTTATTTCACTCACAGTGTGGGGTTTTAAACCAAATCAGTCAATATAGAGAAATATATAACACAGCATTTCTTACCCAGTTCTAGCAGCCAGGTGTAATCTGAAATAAAGCCATGAAAAAATCATGCTCTATGTTGTAATTTTATTTAGTGCCTTTTAATTAGTCTTTAATAAATCTTTAATCAGTATCAGCCAGTTCAGGTTTACATCTGCTGAGCTAAAAGTACTATCCTACTTTTGCATTCAATTTGAGTGTTTACACTCCATTTTTGGGCTTACCATGTTTTAGATTTACCACTGTTACCCACTTATACCAAACTGTGCTGCTGAAAGACTTACTTTGTGTCATAGATACATAAACACTGTTGGCAGATAAGGGCCTGTGGCCCATCCAGTCTGCCCATTTGAGCTTGTAAGTTCACTTTATGTTTTTCTAGAAGTCTGTTGCCCTTAACCCCTGGCCTCCAGAATTCCTTTATGTCTGTCCCATGCATTCTTAAATCATGTGATTGTTTCAGCCCCCACCACTTCCTCTGGCAGGGTGTTCCACTGTCCACCTCCCTTTCTGAGAAGAAATTCTTCCTCACGTTTATTGAATCGCCCTCCCTCCAACTTCACCCCATGCCCTCTAGTCCTGGAACATCTTTTTCACTGGAAAATACTATATTCCTGCACCCTGTTCCTCCCTGTAAGATACTTATCTGTCTCTATCATATCCCCTCTCTCCCTCCTCTCCTCCAGGGAGCACATATTTAAGTCCTTCAGCATGTACTCATAGGACTTTAATGTGATGTCTTAACTTATGGCTTCACCATATACAAAACATTAGCTGGCACCAATAAAAAAAAGACGTTCTCTTCTTTTGTAGCATTCAGTGTTCAGATCAGTTTGGTGACCTACGTTCATGAAAGCAGCACTGGGAATTAGGATAGGGATGCCAAGAGAAAGGCCACAACAGCAGCTAACATTTATTAATGAAGTACAAGGAACTGGACTGCGACCATTACCACAGGAAGTGAACAGTCAAACAGTGACTTGAATAAATTATGTACTAAGTATAAAGTCCTAACTTTTGTGAGATTTTTATTTTAAAGAGGCAAAGGTTATTGAAGCTGACAGAACACACACCTGGGTTCAACAGGTGACAACAAGCTGAACTCACATTGCTATATACACCCCGGACATAGCAGCAGTTTAAAATGATAACTTAGCTGTGTGCATTATCTGTGTTCATCTTGTTTGGCTTCCATGATGTAGCAATGTGAAGAAGTAGTTAGAGGTCTGGAATCCAGCATTTTCAGCCTTTTCAGTAGATTAACTACATCTGTGCAGTTCTGCTCCCTACTCCACACTGCTCACTCACGTCTTGCTGCAGACATCTTGGGTCCAGCTCCTTCTCCCTAGACAGACATTATTGCAGAAAAATCTATATGGTGAATAACAAATACTGCTGCTCCAAATTTAAATTATATTATTATGAAATATGGTCATGCACTGCAGCAATGCCAATGAGCTGACAAGTCACATTCACTAGTCAAGCTTGACAGGGAAATAAATTCTCTGAAGAAAAAATATATTTTTAAATTTCCTTTTAGGTCCGATGCCACAAACGTAGCACAATGTCTTGAGTACACACTGTGCACACACACAGAACCCAATGGCAGCTAGCTGCCCAAAAGTGATGGGAGTCAGCTGACTATTCCCATCCTACAAGCTAACTGCTATATACAGCAGTACATTTGCAGTTGCACAAGTGGTCATTGAGGGACCTGAGTTCAAGTTTCTCACAGGAAGATGTCTGATATTAAATTAAAATTATATTATTATAAATTATAGTCAATGTGACAATGTCAGTGAGCTAACATATCTCATTCACTAATATTCAAAAAAAATGATTTTTAATTTTTTTTTTGTATGAAGCCAAAAACTTAGAACAACATTGTGAATGTACATTCTACACACAGACACACACACACAAATGGATGCTAGCTGCCAAAAGTAATGAGAGTCGGCTGAGTATTCTACCCTACCAGCTAACAGCTAGATACAGCAGTGCACCTGCAGGTGCACAAGTGGCCATGGAGGGACCCAAACCCACGGTCCTCACAGGAAGATGTCTGCTATTAAATTTAAATTATATTATTATGAAATATAGTCACTCACTACAGTGATGCCAGTGAGAAGACAAGTCTCACTTATTAGTCAATCCTGACTAGTAATTTTTGGAATTGTTTTTTAATTTCTTCTTAAGCATGTAACCACAAATTTACAGCAATGTCTTGTGTGCAAACTGTGCACACACAGAATGTACGTGATAAAGACATGTGTTAAAATAACAAGAACAGAAATTATATCTGGGGCTAAAAAATGTAATGTAAAATAATTTGGTGTGGCATGTGCATTCCTGAGCATCACTCTGCAGTATGATCACCCTCACCTGCTCCTTGGTGCTCTTCACCTACTGTGGCATTGCTGGGGCTGGACCAACTACATTTTCTAGTACCTACTCTGTCTGAAATTGTTGTATTCCTTACAGGAAGATGATATTAAATTTATATTATTATAAAATATAGTCACTCACTGCAGCAACGCCATTGAGCTGACAAGTCTCACTAACTAGTCAAGCCTGACTAGTAAACAAATTCTCTAAAGAAAAAAAGTATTTTAAATTTCCTCCTAGGCACAAAGAAAGAAACTTAGACTGATGTCTTGAGTACACACTCTGAACACACACAGAACCAAATGCCAGCTAGCTGCCAAAAAGCAGTGGGAAGTCAAATGATTAGTCACACAATACCAGCTAACAACTATATGAGGCGGTGCACTCACAGTTGCACAAGTGGCCGTGGAGAGACCTGAGCCCAGGTTCCTCACAGGAAGATGTCTGATATTAAATTTAAATTTTATTATGAAATATACTCCCTGACTGCAACAATGTCAGTGAGTTGACAAGTCTCACCCACTAATAGTCAAGCCTGACTAAGAAATTTCTTTTTTAAATTTCTTCTTTGGCATGCAGGTACAAACAAGGTGATTGCACAAGTGTGTATGGTGCACACTACTGCATATACGTACAGGACAAAATGTAGCCACCCAGAAGCAGTGCTGGTGGGAGTCAGCCGACATTGGCCTCCGCAAAAAAAATAAATACATTTATTTATTTTGTGCAGTTGTGCACTTCAATGCACTTCAGTTATACTGAATCTGAATATTTAGTTTGTCTTGTTTTTTGTTTCAGACAAGTAAAACTAAATAAAAAAAAAACTTAAATTCCTGTCCACTAATTAAACACTACAAAATCTCCCTTGCTCCTTTAAGTTCTTTAAAACTGTACATCTTTAAAGAGCAAGTTTCCCACATTTTTTTCCGGACCTGCAAAATGAACACGAGGCTCCCTACTTGAATGAGAGATCCTCCGTAGTGGTTTTAAAATTTTCTGTTAAGCCCCCTAAGGAAGGGAAGGGATTGTATTTTGCCCCCAAGGGGACTAGCCTTTTGATTCCTTCCATTTTCTGATCTCCAACACTGTCCCTGTACTTCCCTGTTTTGTGATGTCATTATATGCCTAGTGTGGGGACATGCTCCCTGCAAGTCTGTGGAGCATCATTTTAAAAGTTATTTTTACAATTTCAATCAATCAATCAATCAAAGTCTTTATTTAACCAGGCAATCACCATTGAGCAAGCTAATTTTTCGAGCTGGACCTGGGTTTGTTAATAAGGAACAAGGGACAATATACATGGGATGCAACACACAAGAACATAGTAATACTACAAATAAAGTGAGATACAATAATACAGTAGATACAAAGTATCAGCAGGTAGCATTTTATAGTAATATATGTTTGGAACAGAAGATACAGCTAGTTTTGGGTAGGACACAATTTTTCATAAAAGTAAAGAAATATACATATCAGGTACACCCACCGAACACAAATAAAACCTAATATAAAAATATATATAGTGATATGGTATGGAGAATTTAGAGCTAGAACCAGGGTCAAAGGAATGAGAAAGGGACAGATAGGGGGGTAGAAAAAGGGGAGAGGGAAGAGTGGGTTGCCATTGGAATCTCTCCTGGGAGTCGGGACCTGTCCCATTTAATATGTACATTAGTGATATAGGGGAAGGCATTAAGGGCAAGATGCATCTCTTTGCTGATGACATAAAATCATGCAGGAGGGTGGGCAGTGAGGAGGAAGGGAAGAGTGAATTACAGAGGGATCACCTGAAAAGGTTGGAGAGGAGGTCAAAGATATTGCAGTTGATATTGAAAGCAAAGAATTGCAAGGTGATGCACCTAGTGAAAAAAGTCCACAGAGTACTGGGTGGGCGGGCTTAGGCTAGCCACTACATAGTAGGAGAGAGATCTGGTCATCTTCATTAGCAGTTCCCAAAAGCAATCCAGTCAGGACAATAAGGCACACAGCTAGGCAACAAAGATAACAAGGTGCATGTGAAGGGGGTTGGAAAGTAGGAAGAGGGAAGTAATATGGCCTCTGTACAGGTCAGTAGCATGGCCTTACCTGGAATAGTGTGCCCAGTTCTGGAGACCACATACAAGAAGGAATATAGATAGGTTGGAGTCTTACAACAAAGGGTAACCAAAATGATGCATGACCAGCATAAGTCATATGAGGTGAAGGCACTAAATATGTACTTGTTGGAGGCCAGGAGAGAAAGAGGTGACAAGTTAGGGAGCTATAAGTTCCTAAGGGGAATAAATAGTGTGAACAGTGAGGAGTTATTTATTAGAAACTGGATGCAGGCCATTCAGCTAGTGCTGCAGTATGGCTACAGCTTGCCATGCAGATCACCCAGGTTCATGCTCTGATCTTAGGTCACCTGCTACTGACCAGCAAGACAGGGTTCTGGTGTCTGCCTAGGATGCTTCCAGCACTGGGAAGGGAAACCAGGCCCCTTAACAAAGTTCTTGATGAAAGAAGCTCTAAGGAGTGGTGGTGGCTGTCTGTAAGGGTAAGGCAACTATTGTTGTTTGCACTGCTGAAGTTCTTTGTGGATATTCTGCATACATTTGTCTGAGTGAGACTTTTTCAAGGATACCACAGACGTTTTGCATTTTATTGTGTCATGACTGTAGAGGCCACATCACTTGATATAAAATGGATTTTAACTTTTAATGAATGAAAAGTATAAAGAGACAGTTTTTTTCTGTGATAGCGTGATGTTTACCATTCATCAGCAATTTTTAGCACGTTTAAATTTGAGTTGCCAGCTCAAGTGCTCTCTATCACTGTAGTTGCTTGGGGAGGGAAGGGCAGGAAAGTCACCTCCCTCTGTTGCATGACCACCCCTTGGTGGTCATGGGGAAGGGGTGTCATGAGGGAAGGAATGACCTTCAGCATGAAACCCATTGGCTTGACATGTGACACAGAGGTGTCACAGGTCCAGAGCTGGGTTGGCAGGGGAGTTCTGAAGGAGTGGAGGGACTCCCATCTCTCTGACGGCCCTTACAGGTACAAGGCTGGGTGGAGCTGTGGGGTGAATAAATAAGGGCCAGACTTGGGATAAATGAAGTCCCCTCATCCCAGCACATCCATATGAGCTGCCGGACCTGCCTCTTCCTCACCAGCACATCCCTCTAGCATCCCTGCTTTGTATCTCCTCAGAGGCTTGGTTCCCTCTGAGGTTCTGTCTTTGGGTGACAAGGCATAGGTTTCCTACCCAGGAGCCAGAGATAGTAGTATCAAAGGCAGGACTGGTGTTGCACAGGCAGCAAAGGGACACTGAGGGAGATGGAAGAGGTTCACTATTCAGGCCCAGGGTGCGAGAAAAAGAAAGCATAAAAAAAGAGAAATAGGGATGCAGTCACAAGCGAGTATGATTGGAAATTGGTGGATAGAAAATTCAGGAGGGATGCGAGAAAATTCTTCTTCACTAAGAGGATAGTGCAGCTGTGGAACAGATTAACAAGGGAAGTGTTGACTGTGAGTACAGTACTGTAAATGTATTTAAACATGCTGGGACACAGCAAAGAGACTCATAGTTCCACTAGAAGGAACCATGGAGTATGAGGATTTCAGATGTAGGGGCATAGAGTTATAACCTTCCTGGAAGCTAAGCTGGTGGATGAGGCAGAAATATTTGTATGGGCAGACTAGATGGACTGTTGGTTTTTATCTGCTGCAATGTGTATGTATCTGTGAAAGAGCCACAAGCTAGGGGAGGGGTTCATTCATATGTTTAATCAGCAAATTCTGATGCTGTCTCTTGCTCCCTCCATCCCTGTATACTGTCACTAGGCTCAATGTGTCATGAATCTCTTACGAATTTGGGTAAGTGAATTGTGCCTCCGGAGTAACTGCAACAGAACTTAGACAAACACCAAGTTCTTCCTGTAAGATTTTCTTTATTACAAAGGAAATGACATACTCAGGGTTGTCTTGGCTGTCACTTCTTAGCCTGATGCCTTTGAGAGGCTAGGTCTGTGGTTTGTCTATATCCCTACCAGCAATGGTGTTCTAGCCACCGGAAGGATATCACTCTGTCTTAATTACCTTGTTTTCCCTGTTCTTATACCTATGCAGCTGTGTAATATGCATTGTGACATCATGACTCTACAGACCGTTTTTATATAAAAAGTTATAAAATATCCGGCCCTAACAGGGTCAGAAAAAAATATTTTTGGGGAAAAAGACATCTTGTGGAACAAAGCTTATGTATAATCAGAGCTCACAGTTTCCACGTAGTTGTTAGGGTAAGTAGGTGAAAAAACAGCCAAAACCAGCCTTAGCTGCTCTCTTGGACTTCAGAGTGCCCTCTTATAACCTTTGTACCATTCTCTTGGCTGCCTCTTGTAATCAAGTGAGTATAGTCCTTGCAATGCATAGCTACATACATACATGCTTAGATATATGCACATTCATGTGTTACATATCACTACAATTCCCCCTTCCCCCCTCAGCACTGTGCTGCCCTCTGGCACACAGTGGTCACTTAGAGGTCTCAATGCCAGTCACCCGCTAGAGAGTTATGCAGGAGTGAGTGACCATTCTCCATCCTGCCAAGGGCCTAGTATCCAAGGGCAAGATGGGAGGATTGTTGATATACTGCCACGCCATCATAAATGGATCCATGACGCCGGCACGACAACAAATTCGCCAAAGTCCTTGCCAACATTGGGAACCCTGAACACCCTCAACCCTGACGCATCCCCGAAACTACCAGCACAGAAGCAAGAAAATGTATGCTAATTGGCAGCAGTTAGTAATGTTCCTAGTAAGATAAATCAAAAACTGGCCTCCAAATGAGCCGTATATAACTATACCTTAATAAACACTGATTTGAAAAACTGTGTTTTTAATAGTTTTCTTTTTATGGACAACATTTTGTGCAGTTCTCTTCATGAAACTAGTAATTTGGAGTTTTTACTGTGTCAAGGTTTGTGTTCAGAATGCTAAACATGAGCTACTGTCCTATTAGAACCATGCTTTGAGTTACGTGCGCAAACCATGACTTAGTAAAAACTGCAGATCACTGTTTCCATGAAGGGAACTGTAACAGAATGCTGTCCATAAAAACAAAACACTGCAAAATACAGTTATTCACACCACTTTTTATTCAGGTACAATTAAATATGGATCATGTAGGCTTATGGATATCATGTCTGTAAATGGGAACATTATAAACAACTACCAATTAGAAATCATTTCCTGTCCTCTTTAAGGGGACATTGGCATACACAGTAGGCTGCGGGCAAGCACTGTGAGGACAAAACTTTATGAAGAGGATCACCCCAATCAGAAATAAAGTGTCATCCAACTCCAGAATGTTTTGAGGCCTGGTATACAGCTTTCAATCCAGTTTGACACTTTTCTAAGGGCATCCCATAGTTTCCCTGGTGTGAGCAACAGTGTATTATTTACATATTATACAATGGCAGGAAAGAATCTCGGGCTCTGATTGGTCACTATAGAACTGGATCCATGGTGTTATCCTAGCACAACACCACAAATCTAGTCCCACCATGCAAATGACCACATTAAACAACATAAAACAAATCACTAAACCGTCAGTGCAGTCAGCTTCGCCATAATCACCTTCACAGCTTCACCAGCCCCCACTCGTCTCCTGGCCTGAAAACACACAGTACGTGACACAGCGCTTCAGTTAATTTTTTTTCTTCTTCCGATACCACTACAAACAAAGGACCACTGTACCAGGAGAAGCAATAAAATCATTGTGAGACTGCTACCATCAGCTTCAAAAGAATCCTGCCACTCCCATTAGGTCTTCCTACCGCCCCAAACAGACTCACGCAGTCACTCAGTCAGCGCATCGGTTGAACAGCACACTGCGCTTTAAATGCTCACAGTTTCTCTTCTTCTTTGCCTTCTCACAGTACAAAAGTAAACTCTAGCCACCTGTACCATGAAAAATTCCTACTGAAACCCAAAGTGAAACCCAATCTCCACACCGTGCAGATGGCAGGGGCGGGGAACTTTTGTGCATCAAAAAATAAAGAAAAAACTAATCTGACACGAAAGGGGCTGCAGTCTTAATACAGAGCCATGGGGGGGGGCAGCTTTAGGAAGACACAGAGGCTAGATCACAAAACAACTGTCTACAATAGAAACAAGGTTAGGGAAATAGAGTCACAGAGCCAGAGTAACATCACAGCAGCTCCACCTACTGGCAAAGTCAATCGGCACAATTTTTTTTAAAAGTATACCTGCCCATAGAAAAAATATTAAAAATAAACTTTTAAAAGTACTTTTTCTTTTTTTTTTTTTTTACATGAGCCATTGTATAATAGGAATAATGCACTCCAGGGTGTGTGTCGTGCTGCGATAACGCCATACCTGGGGCATTGGACGCACTCAGCCCGACCACCCCAGGTGTGGTGTTATCCCAGCACGACACCCACCCTGTCATGCATTATTCCTTTATTGCTTCACTGCATTTAAATCATCACTACTGCACTGTTTATCAGGTTTAAGAGATGTCAGCATTGCAGTTTCTTTTAAAGCAATAAAATCTTTCAGTCCATAAGGTACAGAGATAGAATAAATAGGTTCAGTAGCAGGCAGGTACACAGTATAGGGTGGTTGCCTCTCTGTAATAGAAGAGAGGTCCACAAGTGATCGCTTGCATATAAATGTGGTTTGGGGAAACAAATATTTTTTAGAAATTTGGAACCATCTTTGAGAAAATCAGGGATAAAAGAGATGGTAGTCCCTTTATTGAAAACTAAGAACTCCCAATCCCTTTTTAGTTACTGTGTACCATTTTGTTGGAACAGTTTGCTTTTGGAATTTAGAAAACAGACGAGTAGGCCCCCCTCTATTTCTAAACTGAAAAAATATTTGTATTCCACTCAAAAGTGTTGTACCTGTCATAGTAACTGAGAAAATTGTGCTTGAATTTTTAATTTGTATTGTATTTTTTGTTTCCTTTTAAATGATGTATTTATATTGCACTGTATATATTTATGTAAGGTCACCATTGGAAATGAGTCATGTACTCAATGGTTTCAACCTTGAATAAATAAACAAACAACTTGGCACAACTGATAGGAAATCATATTTACATTCCTGTGTATGTTTAAAAAAAGTTACAAGTATTGCCACGTAGAGTCACCTGTCAAAGCACAGTCAGGATTTAAAATCACATAAGGGCCATTTGTCAAATGGTGGATTACATTATGTTCAAGGTCTGATATTCTTTTAACTTTCAGTGAGCATGTTTTAGATATTTCACATGGAGTGTAGGTTTTCCCCCACAGGTGTACAACCTGTCTTGCCACAATTCACAATATTCTTTTTCATATCCTTTCATAGTCTTTCATCATCTGTGCCAAAATCATATGATGTCTCTATAGCAGCATAAAGTGAAAGATCTGGGGAATAAAACGCAACAATAATTAATGTGTAACTTGTACCTAGCTGACATTTAAATGAAACTGGCAAGCAGATAACAAATTCTAACCAGATAGTGCAGTGTTGCAAGGCTGAATGGAATGGATAGAATGTTGCAGCAAAGGACATGGTATCCAAATCTAGATTCCAGACAATGTTCGAATCAATAGTATACATAAGCCATTGTATAGCATCTTGTTCCACCAAATCCATTGCTATTATACCATTCCTTAGGTCAGAGAATGTTCCCTCATATAAGCTATGTATTTCCGATTGAATTATACTATCATGTTGTACCTCCAGAATATTTCTCTGAGTTATATTAAAAGACAATTCTGTTCCTAATGTGATATTTTTAAATTCAGTTCTGATTTATTAAGAGCTTCATTGATGCTAGTCATAGCTTTTGTTACGTAATTTAGTGCTGCCCCCTGTTTGGATAGATAACAAACATCATATGTGCTTAGGAATGTTCCCAATAATCCCAGGAATCTCTTGACTTCCTAAAAATGTATAACAGTTTTCTTCTACTGGCTCATAAGAATATGTTCTATTCCCATTATCTCTTAGCATATTTACTTTACATTTCTGAACCACATTGCTTATAGTAATGCCATTCCACTGTTTAGCTACACATTCTTTAGGCAATAGAGTTATGGAGGTTATACTGAATGTGGCATAATACAAAGGATGTATTTTCCTACATGCTTGCTTCGGCAGCACAAATATTAAAACTGGAACAATAAAGAGAAGATTAACATGGTCCCTGTGCAAGGATGCCATGCAAATTTGTGAAGCATTCCACATTGACTGTAGTGATATGTAATATATGTGCATATATCTAAGCATTGCAAGGCCTATAATTGTTTGATTATAACAGGCAGCCAAGAGGATGGTACAAAGGTTAAAAGATGCACCTTGAGGTCCAAGAGAGCAGCAAAGGTTGGTGCTGGTTGGTTTTCCTAGTAGTTTCAACTCTTCTTTAAACTTGTCCCACCTTTCTTTTCACAATATCTGTTCACAAAGTCCTCAAGACTATCTTCAGTGTTGGCTGCCATTTTATAATATACCCGGGTAAAATTCTAACAGGTTTGACTCAGTTTGGTCCCGTCCACTCATGCTACACATGGGCGCCACTGTTACAAATCTATTATTGGGTAAGTGAATTGTGCCCCAGAGTAATTGCAACAGAATTGAGACAAACACTAAGTTCTTTTTGTAAGGTTTTCTTTTTTATAAAGCATATAACATACTCACAGTTGCCTTCGCTGACACCTCTTAGCCTGATACCATCAAGAGGCCTTCTCAAGCTAGGTCTGTGATTTGTCTATATCCCTATCAGCAATGGTGTTCTAGTCACTGGAAGGAAAGTGGTCTGTCTTAATTGCCCCGTTTTCCTGGGTCATAAAAACATATTTTTGGGGAAAAAGACACCTTGTCGAACAAAGCTTATGCATGCACAGAGATCACAGTTTCAGGTAGGTGTTAGGATAGGTAGGTGGAAAACCAACCAGAACCAGCCTTAGCTGTTCTCTCAGACCTCAGAGTGTCCTCTCATAACCTTCATACCATCCTCTTGGCTGACTCATCTAATCAAGCAAGTAGAGGCCTTGCAATGCATAGTTACATATATACGTGCTTAGATACACTATATGCACATACATTTATTATATAATACTACAAAGGCTCTTAATGAACTGGAACACACTGACAGACAGAACTTTATGCCTAAGGCAATCAGGCAGCAGAGTCGTGTGGCCATTCCTGGCCCCTGTACCTGCCAGCTATCAGTGACTGCCTCTGACAGTATGTTCTCTTTGCCTGAAACACCCATAATATTAAAAAAAGTTTTAAAAATAGTACTGAGGACTCTTCCTGCCCCAGGCAGAGCACACAAGTGGAAGGACACTGATCAGGAATGTGATTAGGTGAGTTTGGAAATGAGCATCTAATGAGAGTTTGTTTACATCCTGATGCATAGCAGCATTCTGTAACTTTCTGTCTGATCATGGTGCAGGCCCATAGGAATCAGTGGAGTCTAGGATTTGTTATAGGCAATATGATTACAGAATAGCTGATCTCTATTTCAACTATACAAAGAAGTTCTCTAATGCATGTTAATAGCAAACCAGATCATTTAAGAAATCATATACTGAAGTTAGATCTGACTCTTTAACACCACATTACAACTTCACACAAGGGAAATAAAAGTCTGCCTGCAGCAGCATTTAAGCATTTTCTTAAGAAAATTAGCTCTGCTGTTCCCAAGCAGTTCACTTGTGAACTAAACCTGCATTTCAGCCTAGGTCTCTGAATGAGACTGACTAGTGCATTATGCAGTGAGACAGCAGAACCTAGAACACTTTCTAAAGCCTGCTCAATATTAATCAGAGAGAATCACAGTGAGACCAAAAAGGCAAATTCATCCTGCAAATTAGGGTCAGTAAATACTAATTAGCAAATGTATGCTAAATTGTGCCACACTAAATAGCACAACACAATTTTAGCACATTTGATCTAAATGTCAATACACCCAGTCTGTTAACTGTAATTTGCCTTTTGGCTGGTTTCCAGCAGAGAAATTAATTTCCTGTTCCCATCAACTCTTATAATCCCCAGAGGGTATGGAGGACTGTGAGGTCCCCGTGTTTTTGCTGTTCTGTCAGTGTCTCACCCAGACTGCAGAGGGTGAGGTAAGAATAGCTCCAGACCCTCCCACATAATTTTGCAGGTTGTTTGCAATAAAACAGATAGATAAACACTTAATGAAGCTATGCAACCTGACAGAAAGGAGATTTTCAAGTGGTAAACATAAACAATTAGATCAGTCAGCTGAGTGGAGCTGAACTCAGTTAGTTGTTAACCCATCAGGAAATGCCCTCCCAGCTGTGAATAACCACTAGGACTGCCAAATGCCCATCAGTATTCACATTACAGCTGAACTTTCAACAAGAATTAACATAACGTATTAGCTGTTCTTTAACAAGAATGCATTTACTATTCAAATTAAGTAAATACAGTACTATGAAAAACTACACTTAGGTTGTATGGGCTGACAGTTCACATACAGTTCATAAATCAATGTAGTTTCCCAAGGTTCCTTTTAAACTTGTTTTTAAGAAACTAGGGGGAGAAAGGAAAATAGGAAAACGTGTATGCACAACAAAAACCTATCTCAACCCAAATGAATAAAATACACATTGTATGAAAGAGCTATATATATTGATTCTGAATTCTATATTCAGTTTGGGTTGAGATAGGTTTTTGTTGTGCATACAAGGTTCACATATAGTGCCATCCATCTGAATTGATCACTCAGATCAAAAAGACCCAGTTTACTGCATGACAAATCAGAGTAACTGTCATTAGATTCTAGATTTTCTGCAGTATCCTGCATGATATCACAGTACAAACAGTGATTCTGTGCTTGATCCTGGTGGACAGCACTTTCATTTTCTCTCCCTCTGATCAACTGCCTGGTCCTCTGGCCATTGTCCAGTGATCTCCCAGCCCTGACTGCTCATAACCCCACCCCTGGTGAGAGTGAGCCTGCAAGCGTATACGTGGCATGGGGTACAAGAGCTCTGGAAGCCTTTATCTAGATGACCCTATTGGTTTTCCTCCCCATTTTCTGCTTATGTCCTTTCACTTTCCCACCAATTGCTCAGTGCTGAGCAATGCCACTTTTGGCCTCATTCACACACAGTAAACCCCCATACAAAGGAGGAAACTTTGACCCACCACTGGGATTGCTGTGATGGTGGAACATTGTGCCAGCCTCCCCCAGCAGGGGCATGCTGCCGTTATTTGTTCCAATATTTTTTGATGATGTTTTGTCTTGATGATGCTTGATAATGCTAGAATGACTTTGAAAGTAATCCAATGATCATTAGATTACTCCTGGATGGTTTCTAAAGTAATTTGGCTTGTGCTACACACTTGGGAGCAGGGGTCACATGGTTGCATCCCTGTACCTCCTACAGCAATGTTGCCATGAGATAAGCCAACTGCACAGCATGTATCCTGCAAGCTAGTCATTTTTTTTGTGAAATAAAGATGAATTTGCCAGTGAACACATTACGTTGTTTTGCAAAGTTCACAATGCCCCAAACATGTCAAAATGAGGTCACCTCCTTAGGTCTTCAAGAAGAGCAAAGCTTGTGACTTCACCACATTTTCTCCAGTGAAGGAAATGTTCACAACACCTCTGTTATTTGTAATAGCAGGATACTCCAGAGAGTTGGTTTGTTCTAGGAGCTAGATCACAGCTTCGGGAGCCAGGAGACTCAGGTTCAAATCTTACCAGAGGCCCATACTCACACCGTAACTCTAAGTAAATCACTTAACCTCTCAGTGCTTAAGGTCACCTAGCTGTAACAGTTAATATAACCAGGGCCTGACCATTACCGAGATGCTGCATCTTAAGCTGAACTGATCAGGATAAGTAAATTGTAAAAAAATTAAAAAAAGTCATCTTATTTACAAGGAGCTGATGAGCATATACAGTATTTGAAATACAATTGTGAGAAAGTGAAAAATAAACAAATGTCCTAGCTGGGATTTGAACTTAGACCTGTCTGGAATACCATTCTGCTGCACTAATAGCTGTGCTACCAAGACAACAGTAAACCTGGGGATCACAAAAGCACTCAGCCTTTCTCAATGCACATCTGATGCCACACAAATTAGAATTACATTTTAGTAGCAAGGAGTGTAGTGTGTGTTTATTTGAAACACAGTTTTGAAGTGAGAGGGAAATAAGTGCCTTACTTCTCACTTCCAAACTGCATTTCAGATATATGCACACCGCACTCCTTGTAAATACTGCACAATTTAATTATAATTTGTGTGGCTCCAGGGTGTGCATTGAGAAAAGGATGAGTGCCTGTGGGACCCCCAGGTTTCCAGTTATCCTTGTAGCACAGCTGGTAGTACAGTGGAATGGTATTCCAAGCAGATATGGGTTCAAATCCCAGTTAGAGCACTTATTTATTTCTGACTTCTGACTTGTATTTCAAATGTGTAAACTGTGCCCCTTGCAATTAAAATGTAATTCTGTGTTGCTCCAGGGTGCATATTGAGAAAAGATGAGTACCTTTGGGATCCCCACATTACCGGCTGTCCTGATAGCACAGCTAGTAGTGCAGTAGACACCCCGGGGGTGAAAAGGGTGAGCAGAAACCTGAGAAAACTCAAGGAGTGGTCATGGATATGGAAGCTGGGTTTTAAAGTGAAACAGTGCAAAATAATGCACTTAGGGCAGAAAAACCCAGGGGTGGAGTACAAAACGGGTGGAGTGGTATTGATGACCACCAATCAGGAAAGAGATCTGAGGGTAATCAAATCTGTTGACCCAAAGGTGGCCAGACAGTGCAACAAGGTAGGTGGGAGGATTTGAGAGATGCTGGGTGCATAGAGAGGGGTATAACCAGCAGAAAGAGGGAGGTGGTGCTGCCTCTGTATAGATCACTGGTGAGACCCCACCCTCAGTGCTGTGTCCAGTTCTGGAGACCACATCTCCAGAAGGAAATAGACAGAGCAGAGGCAGTTCGGAGGAGGGCAACTAAAATGGTGCAGAGTCTGCATCACAAGTCCAATGCAGAGAGACTAAAGGACCTCAATATGTGCATCTTGGAACGGGGGATAGGATAGAGACCTTCAAATACCTCATGGGAATAAATAAGGTACAGGAGGGAAGTATTTTTTTTAGAAAAAAAGGTTCTCAAGAACAAGGTGACATGCTATGAAGCTGGAGGGGGTAGATTCAGGAGAGATGTGAGAAAGTACTTCTTCACAGAAAGAATATGGGAAACCTGGAACAGCCTTCCAGCTAAGGTGGTGGGGGCAAAAATTGTGGTGGGGTTCAAAAATGCCAGGATAGGCATAAGGGAATCCTAGGGGAAAGGAAGGGGGGAGGGAGAATGAGTCAGAGATCAAGTAGGGCCTGCGGTGATTCTATAGGTGGGGGAAAATGGACAGACTAGGCAGACCCGATGATCCTTAGCTGCTGTCAAATTCTATGTTTCTGTGCTTCTATGGAATAGTATTCTGAGCAGGCCTGAGTTCAAGTCTCAGCAAGGGCACTTGTTTCTTTTTTATTACTAAATTGTGAAAATAAAACATTTCTTACTAGGAGCTGAACTCTTATGGATTCATAGCCTTCCTGGCACACGTCCAATGACTGATAGATGTTAGGTGACACAACAGTCAGACATGTTAGCAGGGGTAAACGTCCAGTAGTTCAGGTACTAAATAATGAGCAGAGTTGGTCCTGGGTACTTGTAAAACAAAACTGTCTTACATTTTGAGTCTTCTTTTCTTCTTCTTCTTCTTCCTCCTACATAGATATACTCTACCTGTGTTTCGATACACCTTTCTATTGTGTCCTGCACAATCAGGATATTTAAAGGATCTCAGCATGGATGATAAAATCAAATCTTTGGATGGGGACATTGGTATTAAATACAGCAAATGTAGCATGTAGCTTTTTAACTCCACACAAATAAACTATGACTCATTCACCTGTGAAAAATGCTTATACGTGCCACGCCGGCAACCCGGGTTCGGGAACAAGCACAGGTTGTCGGGGGTCGGCGGGGAGGAGATGGATCGAGCATCCAGAGGACTGCTCTCCATCTCCGGGTGAGGATTCGGGTGGCGGTGCCTGCCTGACTAGCGGAGGCTGAGGATCGACAGCCACGCCATGGGGAGACAGGGGGCGGGACTTGGCAGGCGCTTAACTGAGTGCCTGCGGGGCGTCGCAGCGCACTCAGTCGCCTGTAGCATCATTACACGCCATGCCGCCGAGGGAGAAAAATTAGGGAAAAAATGGAGCCTGCAGCACGACGCGTTCCCCATCGCCATTCCCAGAGGACGCCTCCCTGGCATGGTCCCGTTTGGGTGGGTTGAGTCACTCCCCACCTCCCTGCCACAAAGGGTAAGTCGCGGGATGCTGAAGGAAAGGGGTCTCATGTCCGGGGATGGCGCCGGAGGAACGACGGAGTGCGGGGGTGGGTGTAGCTCCTGAAGAAATAACATCCATTAAAAAAAAAAAAAAAATGCTTATACATATACAGTACAACTGTGAAAGACAGATTGTCTTCATAAATAGCAAACTGAATTCAATCGAATCAAACCAGCATGAAATGAAATAAAAAATATGAAGTCTCAGTAATACCAGGTGGTCCCTCCCCCATGGGATTTTACTTTTGGTAAAAACTCCATTCCCAAAAAAAGATGGCACCCGTTTTCTAGTTAATCGAAACAACACAAATACAGGGTAGAAAAGGGATAGGGATGAGGAACAGGACAAAGAGGTCCTGACTGAGTCTGATTGGACAGAACTACTGTAGGTCCTAAGCATAAACTCAGAAAAGGTCACCGAGCTGTGGAGTTTGAGATCTCATTAAGCAATCACTACTCAGTTTTAAATGATTCAAGCCCTGACTCTCCAGAACCCCAGATCAAGCCCAAGACCATCACTATACCTTCTGATAATATTGCTGTGACTTTGATTGATATGGAAATTGACAATACTAATAGCCCTAGCAATCAGTCACAGCAGGCCTAAAACCCATCCGCCACTGCCCTACCTATTAGCAGTGACAATATGAGAGTGAACACTGATGGAAAAATAACAGTGCCATCCACAACCCCCCTATCATTTACTGGAAGTGCAGAAAACACTGAAACATCTCCTAGTGAACCAGACACTGTTCCCCTAAATTCCCCAGAATCTACTCCATGACTAATATATGTATTGGTGGATTACATGACTTAATATATCGACAAAGCTATATGTGGCCACAATAAGGCCAATCGTTCCAGTTGCAGCTTCAGGGAAGCTAAGATTCATGATATTACCAACATGTTGGACAACATTTTACAGAACATGGGCACTAACCCTCTTGTTGTATTCCATGTTAGTACGAACAATCAGCAGCTCTACTATTGAGACTATTCAAGCAGACTTCACAAACTTGTGCAGCAAACTAGAATCTACGGGTTGCAACATATGTATCTCAGAAATACTCCCAGTGCCACGGGCAAGATACTACAAAAACAAAACAAATCAAGGCAATTAATGAATGGTTATGAAAATGGACATTACAAAAATAATACAGTTGTCATACACACTGAGAGGAGTTTGAAAACTGGTACAACCTTTTCAGTTGGGATGGGCTGTACCTCAGCAGGCAGAGAAACTTAATGCTGAGGAAACAAATTTAAACATATATAGGAAAGGTTTTAAACTAGTACCAAAGCGGGTCTTCGGAACTCAATATTCAAAGGGATACTCCATTACTCACTTATTAGTACCACACATAAACTAAACATCATGTCCTTCAATGCATGCAGCTTAAATGCTACTAAGATTTCTGAATTAGAAACAGTGGTACTAAGGGACAATTTAGATATCGTTGCAATTAACGAAACATGATGGGATGACTCAAGTGCTTGGTTTACAGAAATTAGAGGGTTCAAACTCTTTTCTAACAACAGAAGGCATAAAAAAGATGGGGGCGTATGTATGGTCCTAAAAGACAATATAGAATGCCATCAGGTATTTCCTCATAACACTACCGACAATGAAGTGGAAAGTATCTGGGTCCAGGTCACACTAAGTAAAAGCCAGCAAAATATCACCTTGGGAAGCTGTTATAGGCCCCCAAACTTGACTCAAGAGTATACTGAAGTCCTGACCAAAGAGATTACTGACTTTGCTGAAACAAGGGTAGTTGTCCTGGGAGATCTGAACCTTCCAGACATAAATTGAGAACTACTGACCAGCACAAACAGTACAGAATATGCCTTCATTGACTCCATAGCCTCAGTGGGTATAGCCCAGTTGATAACATTTCCTACTAGAGGAGACAATACCTTAGAGCTGATCTTAATAAATGAAGAAAATTTAATACAGGACATCTGGGCTAATTGTTCATTAGGGGGAGGTGACCATATCACTATTGCCTGTAGCATCAACTCCATTTCACACAAATCATCTGTACTGCAGAAAATTAAAAATGACAACAGAACTGATTTTAACATTAATCGGCACTTTAATAATATAGACTGAGATACAGAAATGCATGAGACTTCCTCAGAAGATAGCTGGACCATTTTAAGGGATCGCATACTAACTGCTGAAAACAAGTTTGTTCCTTCAATTGTGAAACATAACAAAAAAGGGAGAATACCTATGTGGCTAACTGGGGTAGTCGAAAAACAAATAAAGGCTAAATAAAAAGCTTATTCCAAACTAAAAAAGAACAACAGTACTGAACATTACACAAAATATATAAGGCACAGGTTAAAAATGAACACACTTAATCAAAGTGGAAAAAGCCAAGTTAGAATTTAAGATCGCACACACCAGGGATTATAATAAATCTTTTTTTGCTTATGTAAATTGTAAAAAGAATAATAAAATTAATATTGGCCCAATAGAGAAAAAGGGTATTATTATAACAGATGAAAGTCACATTGCCCAAGAGTTTAACAACTATTTTTGCTCCTTTTTTTTTTTTTTTTTTGTATTATCTTTTTTCCCTTACATGCTACCGTGCTCGGCCACTCCTTCAGGCTATGCCAAGGCACCTCCGATCTGTCCCGTTCCCATGCCCCCGTCCCTTATATCTGCAGTCATCCCCAGGGTGACCCAGACATAACCCTTCACTGGGTGGGTCCCTCTCATCCGAGGGGAGATGCACCTGTGGGACAGGCAAGCGTACTGCTGAGGGATGGTCCCAAGGAGATTGTCGGCATCAGGCCACAAGGCAGCCATCATCCAGTCGAGCACGGAGCGAATTTCCATTTTCCGATGGTGTTCCCTCTCTTGTGCGCAACTGCGTTACCCCCGCTCTCCACCAGAGGTCACTGCTGCATGACACACTCCCACAGCCCACCCCAGGAGATGAGAGCAGTCCTCCGGATGCTCAATTATCTCCTCCCCCACCGACCCCCCAGTGACCCGAGTCCATTCCCAAACCTGGGTCGCCGACATGGGTCAAGGTAAGGCGCCAGCACCTCAGCCCTCTATGCCACCGGGCCAGCCTTGCTCTGTTTTTAACAAAAAAGATCATGGGCCAGATATTCAAAACTTTGCCCTGGGGTTAAATAAGCACTGCATGGCATGCTAAATTAGCTTGGAACCAATAGCCCACTATATTCAAAAGGGATAGCCCCTGTGCTAAACCTGCTGAATATAGCATGCAAAGGAAGCCAGGTAAACTGAGCTGGGAGTCCAGTGCAAAAACAGCCTGGGGAAAAAAAAGCTCTGAATATAGCAACCAGGAAGTGCAAACCACAACAGCAGCCCAGTGCACCGCAACATGAAGGAAGGTAAAGGTAAACTATGTGGTCAATGTGTGTGCTAACAAAGGAGTGGATTCATTAAAGCTGCAAGCACCAGCGCATGTGAAATTCTGCAGAAATGTACTATGTTTTGGAATCGTTTGCGCAGACACATTTGCGCAGAGCTAAGATGTTTGCCCGGCACTATCACGTTTGCCCAGGGCAAAATTTTGCTATATTTAGAAGTGACATGCAAATGAGCCTACTTAGACAGTTTGTGGGCAAATATCCAGATTTGCATCTCATTATGTCCTGATTTGCATTCAGTTTGCCCAGTGCTATTGCAGGGTTCCACAGCTCCACCTGTAGGTCAGTCTGGAAGTACAGGGGCTGGCTGGGTCTGCCCACAGCTCCACCTGCAGGTTGGTCTGGAAGTGCATGTTGGTAGCTGCAGGCTACATTTGTACAGAACTGCATAGACTATTGTGCCCCAGGGGACTACACAGCACAGGCACAGGTGGTGGTGCTGCATGTAACAGTCACACTGTAGCCCCTGCTACAGTGCGCAGCAGACACTACAGTAACAAGGGGGCCAGTAGTGTGAGGGACACAGCAAAGTACAGCAAAGCCTATGGTGTGTGTAGGGCATCAATGACCACTGCACTTTGTACAGCGACAGGCCCATCTTGCAGGTATATACTGACAGTGGACATTACTGTTATGCTGTTGTGCGACCCACAGATGCTGCACACTGGCATGGGATACTCACAATGACATATACATGGCTGGCTGTGTGTCCTGTAGTGTCTGTACAGATGTGCGGTATGTGGCTGGGGGGCACATACCATCAGACAGGCACACTGGTGTTGGGGCATTCCCTACACTGGACCATTTGCAGTGCGTGGATTGTCTCAGCCTTGTGGCAGCACCCAATATGTAGTGCAGCCTGACCACCTGTACATCCTCCTCTCAACATCCTCCAAGCCCCCAGTGCTGTATGTCTATACTGGATTCTGTTGGTGTCCACCAAAAGGTGGTCTGCAGGTGTGTGCTGTATGGACACAATGCCATGGTGTCCACTGAGTGCCGGATCACCACTTAATGCCTGGCATGGCTAGGACCGGTGGCAGATGATGACAACATAGGAGGTGCCATCCGTGTGCAGCATGTTTCTTCTATGGTTTCTTTCTATGTTTAATATTTACTGGCAGACCCTCACAAGCTCCAGAATTCACACTTGTAAATTACAGAGTTCCATAAATCATGGTTCTATGTCGTGCAAAGTCACACAAAGCCACAAAGTAGCGCAAAGCTGGTTTGCCCAGAGTTAAGACTACCTTTCCTGGGCAGTAATTTGCACCGCACAAAGTGTCACGCTAAGATGCGCAAAAACACTTTGCGTGATGCTAATGCACTGAATATAGCACTGTGCTGGTATTCATGTACACGCCCCTCTTTTTGCCCATTGCATACATTATACTTTTTCCCAGTGCTAATGCAGTTTGCTCACGCTATTTGGCCTTTTGAATATGGTGGACCCGCACAAACCCGGTGCAAACAGTTTGCACCAAGAGCAAAGTTTTGAATATCTGACCCATCTCTAACAACCTTGGCACAGCCCAAAGCAGTATATTTTTTCCAAGGAGGAAGTTGCTGCAGCTATAAAAAAAACTTAGTATTAACACATCTGCTAGACCGGATGCTATATCCCCCAGAATAATTAAGGAAATGATGATAAGTGTGACAAACCCAATTACAAAAATTTTCAACAAATCTATCACATCAGGCCAGGTCCCCTCTAGATTGGAGAACCTCTATAGTAGTCCCCATACACAAAAAGGGAGCAAGAGAAAATATAGCCAAATAGAGGCTAATTAGCCTGACTTCCATCCTAAATAAAACAATGGAACAACTAATTAAAAACAGAATTGAGATGGAATTGGAAACATTGTTATACTGTGATAAACACCAATATGGATTCACTAGAGGCCATTCCTGTACTATAAATCTAGTCACTTTCTATAATCAAATCAGTAACAGTCTTGACAAGAAAATACCAGTTGACATCATCTTCTTGGACTGTGGAAAAGCCTTTGACAAGGCCCCTCACCCTGAATTAATAAATAAGCTCAAAGATATAGGGCTAAGCTCAGAGCTAATAACATGGATATATAACTGGCTCAGGGACAGAACCCAGTGGGTAAGAGTTGGTAGTCACCTCTGGCCCTTTGGTGAGGTCAGTAGTTGTGTTCCACAAGGATCGATCCTTGGACCGACTACGTTTAACATTTTTGTTAGCAACATAGGCAAAGGTCTTAAGAACCACTTTGTCAAATTCGCTGATGATTCAGAATTAGTTGGAGAGGTTGTCACCCCTGAAAAAACAACAATCATGAGCAAACGACTTAAAGGAAATAGCTAGATGGGCAAAGGATAACAAAATGTCACTTAACATAAATAAATGTGTCATCCTGCACATGGGGAACAACAACCCTCATTTAAAATACACATTAGAAAACCAGGCACTAACTCCAGTAACCAAGGAAAGGAATTTAGGGATCGCTATTACGAATTCACTTTCTGCCAGTGGACACTGTAAAAAAAATAGCCCAAACATCTAATATGATCCTAAACTGCATTAAGCGTACCTTTGTCAACAAAGGCAAACACATTATTATTCACCTGTAGAGATTTTGCATCAGGCCCTATCTCGATTTCTGTTTCCCTTTTTGGAACCCTTATCTCAAAAAAGACATCGACTTAATTGACCAAGTCCAACACCGAGCTAGTAAAATAATCCCCAATCTAAGGCATCTTCCATACAAAGACAGATTGACTAAAATGGGTTTGGTAGATTTGAAAGCTAGAAGAAGAAGGGGTGACCTTTTGCAGCTTTTTAGGATACTACAAGACTCAGAACTTAGATCGCAATGTGGGCTAGAGTTTGCTGTGCGTAATGCAAATCTGAGAAGCCACAAGCGCCAACTAGTCATCTCAACAGTGAACACCCAAAAAAGGGATAATTACTTCCTAATAAGAGCTGCTAAGCTATGGAACTGTCTACTTCAACATGTGATAAAAGCAACTGATTTTAATAATTTCAAAGCTAGACTCGATAAGCACCTCAATTGAGGTAAAAGACAATAACAAATATACCCACACATATGTGGGAGACATCCACAACAGGCCTCGGCCTTCTCACGTCTTATCCACCTAGTAACCTAGTAAATGCCCTACCAATCATTGTGGGTGGTTGTGCTGCTCCCTGGCTCTGTGTCTTGAATCTACTCCACTGGAAATAAAAACAGGATCTGTCTACACAGAGGCCTCCTGACACTGCTGCTCTCTCTGTTGATGAGGTCTGATTTATGTAGTTGTTTTAGTGCGGTCCACACTATATGGCGCTGGTGCCCATATAATGATTCCTGGGAATGTCTCGACCTCCAGAAATGTTTTTGTGGATCCCTACTTTCCAGATCCTATACTGAAAGCAAGTTTTTTGTGGGTGAAGAAACCTGTCTGGTGCCAGCTGTAATAAAGTAGAGAAAGCATCAGTCTTCTAGGAACCAGTCAGAAATCTTAAGAGACCTGAGATTTTCCCCTCAACCTGTCGTATTAGTTTTGAAATATTCCCAATCTTGTTCATGCGCTCCTGTGGAACCAGAGCGGTGCAACTAGGGGCAGCTAGCCCAGAGAGTCAGAATGGTCCTAAAAGTTGCACTCCCAATGGGGAACAAATGTAGGCTCACTCGAAGATTTAAATCAGGTAACTCATTTATTCATATAGCAAATTGCTCATACAGTTGTAAGCCACAGCCAATAACCAAGTGAAAGCAGTAACCCCAGCACTTCACATTCAAACGAGGCTTTGTCAGTGGGCCCCCTGATGAAGCCTTGTTTGAAGGTGAAGTGCTGGGGTCACTGTTTTCACTTGGTCACTGGCTGTGGCTCAGGACTGCAATTTTCCATATGAGTAAATGAGTTACCTGATTTAAAACATTGAGTGAGCTTATGTTTGTTGAACTTCCCCATTGCAGTGCAACATTTTGGAACTTGTTCTATTAACATAGAAGGTCAGGTGTATATCCTGTACAGGAGCTGTTATTCACATCTGGACCATTATTCCTTCCATAATTCGTAATGTGGGATCCTATAGACTCTGAATAGTTTTAATTGTGCTCTACTGGTCTATGGGCTACAGCAAAAGTCCAAGAAGCAACACAGAGGCAACTACTGCAGAGTGGTCTGTGTTGGATAGGATGCTTTGACCAGCACTGCCAGACACAGACAGCTAAAACAGACCTTCAATTGTGCAATTACTCTCTTTTCTGGTCTTGTAAGGACTAGGATTACTTTATGAAGCACTAGCAGCCTGCTCCGACCAACACTGCTAGTTATGTTTAGAATAACAGGCGCCCTAGGTAGTAGAGTAGGTGGGGAATCCATTTAAATTACTACTCATTTCCAAAGCATACTTAATAATACTTGCTTATGAAGTGGGGTGGGGGAGGGAGCAGATCCAGAGTGACCTAGAGTCCAATCCAACTTTAAATTACTATGTTACAGTGACCTGGCTTCAGGAGCCGACTCAGGGCAGAAGGCTGGGCTGGAAATCAGTTCTTCCAATGGCAGCCCTTTGCAGCCTGAGAGGATTATTGCTGGGTTCATCACTGCAGCAACCCCTCATGGTGGGCTGGGGAGCCTGCTCCCTCGTGAGGGTGGGGCAAAAGTGCTGAGAACCACTGCACTACATGAAGGCTAACCAAGCATCACCAGTTACTGGGGGGAGGTGGAAGGCCTCAGGAGAGAAAGTGTGAGAAAAATCACAGGGCCATCTAGCCCTACTTGCACAAGAATTTGCATACCCACGATGCCTTGCTCTGGGAACGAAGCTTGAGATTGTGTGTGTGGTCTGGAGAGATGCACAAAAACCGAGCAATTAGGATATTTCATATACTGCTTTCCCTGCATACTGCATCTCTAGTATGCTCATTCCTGGTGTTCTAAACTGACACAGCAGTACTGCACCAGGGGTGAGTGCTGTTACATATCCTTTCAGTGTTGTCCTCATGCCACAAAGTCATTAAATAGACCATAAATCCATCAATAACAAAACATTAAGAGTCCTTTGCACTAATCATGTCAGCCTGGTACACGTGTATTTTGTACATAAATGGCCTATGAGCTTTACACCCAGAAGCCCCTCTGTGAGTCTTGGTCTTTTGTCAGGACTGCTGTTTCCCATTCAAACTGCAAGTATTCTTAAAAATATATAAAATATTCTGCTGGCTGTCTCCCAGACCTCCACACCATAGGGAAGTACTTGTGGATTTGTGTGTAGGGACTTAACAGGGCTTCAGATATCCCAGAGATCTTGGAATTACAACCTGAATGAGCTACAGTAGAAATCCCCCAGTATAACGTGTGCTTCCATGTGCCCAAAGCCTGTCACACCTGTGTCTTTCTGTACCCCACAGACATGCCTCCTGACACCCATTTTGTTCCATGGGCCAAGTTGGATCAGATCAAGAGGACCTGCATATCCCAGGACAAGTGGGTTGTTACTTGCCAGGGGTTGGGGCTTTCAGGCTTCCTGTTGCATGGTAGTTCATTTTTGGGAAGCCTGCACATCACATGGGTGTGGTACATAGACTGTATACATAGGGACTTGGATATTCTGGGTTGAACCAATTGGACCTTGGCAAACAATTCAACTTATCAAATAAACTTAACAAAGGCTTCTAGAGGAGAAGGCAGATCCATGTACACCAGTTGACACAGGTATTGGAGAATGGAAGGTGGTAAGGAGAAACGGGAAATGGAGGGGGGAACCTGTATATGGAAACTATGAAAGGGAAAGGATAAGGGAAGAGGAAGCATCCACTGAGGTAAAGGGACCTGCATCAAATAAATCTGCAGCACTGGCAGATTTGGTGGACCAGGGGAAGCATGAGGTAGTTGGGACTCAAAAACATCCTGAGGTAAAAACCAACTATAAAGGAACAGGGGAGTTAAGTAGAGCAGGGGGAGAGGGAAGAAATAAAGGGCAGAAAGAGGGCACAGATGGAAGGATAAGTGGGACTGTGGCAGAAGCCAGGGAAGGGAGTACAACAGGGGATGACAGAGGACAGGATGGCAAATGTGACATGCAGGAGAAAGTGGAGGAAAAGGAGCACTGTGGGAGTTTGCTCAGTCGAGATAATGGGGAGGAAATGGATAGGCTGATGGGGAAGGAAGCTCACCTAGAGCAGCCATGGGGGCAAAAAACAAGTTGGTGAGGGAAGAAAAAGTGGTCTTTGGAGATTCCATCATAAAGGGCATACACTGGGTAAGGAAATGGGACCCAAACCATAGACAATCAGTCATCTGTGAACCAGGGATGGAAGTGGGAGGGTCAGGGTCTGGGATTATGAAAGTGGCAAAACAGGTGGTGAGGTAAACCTCACTTGATTATTTACCTGGGAATAAATGATTTGGCTGGGAATAAGGTAAGGGTTGTTCAGTGGAGGTTCAGGAAGTTGGCAGAGTGGTGTAGGATAGTAGCAAGCTCTACAGCATTCTCTGAAGTTATTCCTGTACCCTGTACCAGCACAGGAAGGAAAAGGAGCATAGAGGACTTTATTGAATGTCTGAGGAACTGGTGCAGAGTAGAGGGGTTAGTTTTTCTTGGAGGATGAAGAAACGGATGGCTGGATGAGGGATTTTTTGCTAAGGATACACTGCACCTAAGTGAGAAGGGGTCGAGAGTCCTTAGAGGGAAGCTAAAAGGGTATATGGATGAGGTCCTGAAATTAAACTGTTAAGGGAGGAGTATGAGGCTAAGAAGAAAGAAAGGGTCATCAAGGAAAGTAGGAAGCTAGCTGGCGCTACCCCAATAGTGGGGACTGACAGTAAAATTTGGGATGGAACCAATGGAGGGACAAACACTTGGAGGGCCATGTGTGCGAATGCCTCTAGCTTGGGCAATAAAATCCCATACTTAGAGGCCGTCATAGTGGGGGAGGACCTGGATATAGTGGCAATTATGGAAACCTGGTGCAAGGATCATCAGGACTGGGACTTGGTCATACCTGTTTTTACTCTATTTAGGAGGGACAGGAAAGGGAGAAGGAGGGAGGGGTAGCTCTTTATGTAAGGGGGACTGCATAAAGGCTACACAAATACAAGAGGAGCAGGGGGAGCAGAGGTACTGTGGGTCACACTGGAAAAGAGAAAAGAGCCAGTTATGCATATGGGGGTGGTATACAGACTTCCAGCACAGGGAGAAGAAGAGGATAGAGAGCTGTTGCAAGCAATACAAATGATGGCTGGCAAGGGAGAGTTGTTGTTAGTGGGGAACTTCAACCTTCCAGATGTGGAGTGGAGTCCCCCAGCAGCAGCAACCTCAAGAAGCAGGAATATCCTATGCTCTGTGCAGGGGTGAGCCTCAGGCAATTTGCAATGAAATCAACTCAGGAGGGTGCAGTGCTAGACCTGATACTAACAAACGTAGACTGTGGCAATAATGTAAAGGTGTCAGATCACCTGGGGACCAGCAAACATCCGTCAGTGAGGTTTAATGTAAGAACTGAATCAGAACCAAACCATACCAAAATGAGGGGTCCTGGACTTCAGGAGGTCATATTTCGAGAAAATAAGGGTATGCCTGAAGGGAGCCCTAGCAGAACTGGGGGAGAAAACAGGGGTGGAGGAACAGTGGGCTGTAATATGACAGTGTTAATAGAGCAACCAAGGTATGTGTTAGGTGGGTCAGTAAAAACAGGAAGAGGAAGCTGATCAGGTTCACTAGGAAGGTGGCAGAAGTAGTAAGGGTGAAAAGACTAGCCTTCATTAATTACAAAAGAATGCAGAAGGAGGAGGCTAGGGAATGTTCCCAAGAGAAGCAAAGGGAGGTTGGGAGGACAGTTAGGAGAGCAAAGACATTAACAGAGGAGACTATAGCCAAGACAATTAAAAAAAGGAGAAAAGACATTTTATAGGTATATTGGAGAAAGGAAGAAAACAAAGGGAGGGATAATTGGGTTGAAAGGGGAGAGGGGTTTTCACATAGAGGAGGACTGACAAAAAGCAGACTTACTGAATAAGTATTTCTTTTTGCTGCACCTTCCCAGGGATATGTCCCACCCCAGGCTCTGATCACCCCAAGACCTACCACTCAGCGATTCAGATCCAAGGCTTGCCTCCTACTGGGTGGGGCCACTGGCTGGCCCCAAGACCTGCAGACATGAAGTCGGGGCTGTGGTAGGCATCCCTACTGGAGAAACACCCAGGGTCGGGCCATGGGACTGGGATGCACACCAGCGGAACTCACATCGATCAGTTGTCAGAGGGGCTGGGGGATAAACGGGCACCAAGGCAGAGCATCATAGAGGGAGGTGGCCTATTTTTTTTTTTTTTTTTAGTATGACAATCCCCCAGAGGGAAGGAACATGCAATAATGCCTGCATCTGTTCCTCCCTTCAGCAATGTAGGCGCCGGTGATTGTAAAACACCCCAACTTCCACTAGAGGTTAACATGTCACCGGACACTTGCCCCCCCCAGAGAAGGAGAGCAGTCATCAGGACATTCAATCCTTCTCCCCCCCCCCCATTGGCCCTCTGCCTCCTGGGTCCATATCCAGACCAGGGTCGTCACCGTCGCAAACAGAAATCCAACCACTGCACCGGCGGTCCAGCTGAATAGGTATTTCTGCTCAGTATTCACAGGGGGGACAAGGCCGGAGATGCAGGACAGGGGCATAACCAGCAGAAAGGTGGACACCAGCCCCTTTATGGAGGACAGAGTCCTGAGTGAGATAAAGAAGCTAAGGGTGGACAAGGTTATGGGCCCAGACACAATGCCCCGAAGGGTGCTAAAGGAACTCCTGGAAGAGTTGGCTGCAACCCTCACTGAGTTGTTCAACCTATCGCTAGAGACAGGGGAAGTGCCAGGGGACTGGAAGAGAGCAGATGTGGTCCCACTCCACAAAGGTGGTGATAGGGATGAGGTTGGAAATTACAGGTCTGTCAGCCTGACTTCAGTAGTGGGTAAGATAATGGAATATTTGCTGAAGGAAAAGGTTAGTTGAATACCTTGATACAAATAGCCTACTAGACCCAGGACAACATGGTTTTACCAAGGGGAGGTTCTGCCAGACAAACTTAATAGAATTTTTCGACTGGGTGACTAAGGTGGTGGACATGGTCTATCTGGACTTCAGAAAGGCCTTTGGCACCGTCCCTCATAAAAGACTGATAAACTATGTAACCCAGAAGTGAAACATAGAAACAGAGAATTTGACGGCAGATAAGGACCGCTTGGCCCACCTAGTCTGCCCATTTTCCTACCTAACAGATAAGCTGCAGATCCTAGTTAATCAACAGCTTACTTCCTCTTACCCACCCCTAGGACTGCCTTATGCCTGTCCCATGCATTCTTGAAGTCCCCCACTGTTCTTGACTCCATGACCTCCTCAGGGAGGCTGTTCCATGCATCCACAACCCTCTCAGTGAAAAAATACTTCCTCACATTACCCCTTAGCCGTCCCCCCTCTATCTTCAAATTGTGCCCCCTTGTTCTTGCACATCTCTTTTTCTGGAAGACCCTACCCTCTTGGACTTTGTTAATTCCCTTGATGTACTTGAAAGTTTCTATCATGTCCCCTCTCTCCCTTCTTTCCTCAAGAGTATACATATTAAGCTCCTTTAGTCTTTCTTGATATGTCTTCTGGTGCAGACCCTGCACCATTTTGGTTGCCCTCCTCTGGACAGCCTCCACTCTGTCTATGTCTTTGTGGAGATGGGGTCTCCAGAACTGCACACAGTACTCCAGATGGGGTCTCACCAACTGTCTGTACAGAGGGATAACAACTTCCTGTTTTCTACTATTGATGCCTCTTCCTATGCATCCCAGTATCCCTCCAGCCTTCCTTACTGCCTTCTCACATTGCTTGACCACCTTTAGGTCATCTGATATGATTACCCCCAGGTCCCTTTCTATTTTTACTGTTGTCAGTATCTCACCCCCCATTGTGTACGCTTCCCCTGGGTTTTTGTTTCCCATGTGCATTATCTTGCACTTCTTTGCATTAAATCTGAGCTGCCATACATTTGACCATTCCTCCAACCTTGCCAAGTCCTTCTCATCCTTTCCACTCCATCCTGTGTATCAACCCTGTTGCAGATCTTTGTGTCATCTGCAAAGAACATACTTTCCTTCAGTTCCTCTGCAATGTCACTTATAAAGACATTAAAGGACCGGTCCAGTACTGAACCACGGTCCCCACTAGTAACCCTCCTTTCTTGACTGTGTACTCCATTTACTACTACCCTTTGTGTCCTGTTGTCTAGCCAATTTTTTATCCAGGCTACCACCTTGGGACCCATTCAAGGCTGGCTATCTTGTGTATTAATCTTTTGTGGGGACTGTATCAAATGCCTTTCTAAATCTAGGTAGGCCATGTCCACGGCCCCTCCCTGATCTACTACTTTTGTCACCCAGTCAAAGAAATCTATTAGATTCGCTCTGACACGACCTTCCCATCGTGAATCCATGTTGCCTCGGGTCCCAGTGCCCCAATGGCCTCTAGGTACTCAACAATTCTTTCCTTCAGAAGTGATTCCATCATTTTCCTACCACTGAGGTCAAACTAACCGGTCTGTAGTTTCCTGCCTCTGTCCTGCTCCCACTTTTGTGAAGAGGAATTACATCTGCCCTCCTCCAGTCCTTGGGTACCACCCCATCCTCCATGATTTGTTAAAGAGAGTAGTCAGCGATGTCACTAGTTCTACCCTTAGTTCTTTTAGAATTCTTGGGTGAATCCCATCAGGCCCCATTGCTTTGTCCACCTTCAATTTTATTAGTTCTTTCAGAACCCTTTCTTCTGTAAATGGACTGATATTGACCCCGTCTTCAGAGTATTTCTCTTGTTTGGTTTAGGTAACTCTCCTCCTCTTCCTTTGTGAATACTGAGCAGAAATATTCGTTCAGTAACCTGCTTTTCACTGTCACCTCTACCCAGATTCCCTCCTTTATTAAGCTTCAGTATCCCTCCTTTGGTCTTTCTTGCTCCTAATGTACCTATAAAGGTCTTATCCCCTTCTTAACAGAATTGGCTATCCTTTCTTGGTTTGGACCTTTGCTATTCTGACTTTCCAGCCTCTTTCTGCTTTAACTGATAAAGTTCTCTGTCCTGCTCCTTCTGTGTTTCTTATATTTCATGAATGCTGCCTTTTCTTCTTAACCTTCCTGCCACCCTCTTTGTGAAACCATAGTGTTTTTTCCTTCGTTGTGTTTTATTGATTTTTACACAGAGGTTTGTTGCCTCTGTGATGGCTGTTTGATCACTCCCCATTGTTCCTCCACCCTCCTTCTTGCCTGTTTGCTAGTGTTTTCTGAGGCACTCTCTCATTTTCCCAAAGTCAGCCCTCCTAAAGTCTAGTACTCTTGCTTTTGTATGGCTTGATTGTATGGCTGTGTTTATCGTGAACCACACTGTTTGGTGGTCAATTGTTCCCAGATGGCTACCCACTTCTAAATCTGAGATTCTTTCTCCATCCCCATTTGAAAGTACCAGGTCTAAGATCGCTCCCTCCCGAGTCGGTTCCAATACTAGCTGTCTGAGACATGCCCCCTGTAGGGCATCAAGAATGACCCTGCTCTTGGATGTGCCTGCAGCAAAGGTGCTCCAGTTAACATCTGGCATATTCAGGTCCCCCATCAACAATATCTCCCCTTTTTCTGCCATTCTAAGAAAGCCTTCTATCATTTCCTTGTCCATTCCTTCCCCCTGAGATGGGGGTCTATATACAACCCCCATGCGGATTGTGGTGCCATTTCCTGTCTCCAGGGTGACCCAAAGTGCCTCATCTGCTCCCTGTTTACTCTTTAGTTCTGTTGCTTTGATCCCTTCCTTTACATAGAGAGCTACTCCTCCTCCTCTTTTACCCTCCCTATCCCTCCTGTAGATTGTGTATCCTGGTATGTCGACATCCCAGTCATGGTTCTCCGTGTACCATGTTTCTGTGACTGCCACAATATCCAGGCAACCCTCTTCCATCAAGGCCACTAGTTCAGGGAGCTTGTTACACAGACTACGGGCATTGGTACTCATCACCCTCCACTTTTTGATAGCCTTACCCCTTTTAGCCCCATTACTGTTCTTACTGCCTTTGTCTTTTTTTACATTTAAATCTGTTCTGCTCCCTAATAACTTCTGTACCTTGGTGTTTACCTCACTAATCACCATGTTTTGTGGGGGGAGGCTTGGATTTCCCAGCTCCTTTTCAGTGCCTCCCCCCCTTGGCTAGTTTAAATGCTTGCCAATGAAGCATTTAAACCTCTCACCTAGGATCCTAGTTCCCCCTCTGGACAGATGCAGACCATCGCACCAGTATAGGTCTGCATTCCTCCAGGTGGCTCCCCAGTCCCCAATGAAGCCAAAACCCTGAGCTCCACCGAGTTTTTCAACCACTCATTGACCCTGGTGAGAAGTGCCCTAGCATCTCCTTGCCATAGACAGGCAGCACCTCCGAGGAAGGTTACCGTGTCGCTACTTGTCTAAGGCCCTTCCCAACTCTACAAACTCCTCTTGCACTGCTCTGATCCCATTCTAGCCAGGTCATTTGTCCCCAGGTGGACAATGACATCCAACTCCCTCCCTGTGCAGCTCCTCCCACAATCCTGAGGATTACTTCCTGTCCCTCAAGCAGGTGAGGCAGGACGCTTACTTCCCTCTCCCCATCCTCCCCACCCCTACCCCCTAATGATTGAGTCCCCCACCAGGAGTTGTTTCCTTCCCCTGTGGGGTCCCATGCCACCCTCCTTTGGGTCTCCTTTGTGAAGGTTCCCAGCATCCTCCTTGGTCTCCACTGCAGGTGCCTCCATAGAGGAACCACTATCCACCAGAAGAGTGAATTAATTGTGAAGAGGTACAGCTGGAGGGATGCAACTCTGCTCCACCACCCTCTCCTCCTTGAGCCCACCCTGGTCCAGCCTCCTCTTTCTTGGCAACCTCTGAGGTAGTGGCATTGGCCCTGAGTGGTCCTTGGAGTGGGGGAGGAGGTTCATAATCCTAGCCAGATCAGCCTGGAGACGGGCAACCTCCTCTCTCAGACCAGAGAGGTGCCTGCAAATAAGGGCAGCATCGCAGCCTCCAGAATGTCTCCTGGAACACTGCCTTCCCACAGCCATTGCACTGCACCACTCCTATCATGTCTTATTTTGTGTCCCTCTACTGTTTCTCTGGATGCTTACTCTCTCCTCTCCTTACAACTCTCACCCTTCTTGTTCTGGGACAGCAACTTCCAATCTTCTTCAGTAGTCTCCTTCTTCCTTGCTCAATATCAAACTACCAGCAGCTAGGGGGGGAGAGTGAGCTACTTTTTCTACTTCAGGGTTGACAAAACCAATGTTTCTCTATGATTCTTTTCTTCATACTGCCAAACAGGAAGTTCCTGTTGACAGTTAAACCAGTGGCTATAAAAGTAGAACTGGCTTTGGGTTGGGTGGGTGGAGGGTGGATGGAGGGCAATTGGTAAGAAAAAAGGCTAGCAACAGGAATTTGTAATTTGACTCACACTAGTGGATCCTAAAATAGTACTATTGGTAGAGAACTAGTGTACTGGCAGGAGTCAGAGGGTGGTGGTAATCAGGGAACACTCTAGGGAGGAAGAGGTAGCAAGCGGGGTGCCACAGGGGTCAGTGTTGGGGCTGGTCCTCTTCAATGTCTATATTGAGGACATTGTAGTGGGGCTGAAGGGGAAGGTATGCCTATTCACAGATGAAACAAAGGTATGTAATGGGGCTGATATGCCAGAGGTTTGAAAAGATGAGGGAGAAACTTAAAAAACTGGAGAAATGGTCTGGAGCATGGGAGTTGGGATTCTATGCAAAAGAGTGCAGGATCATGCATATAGGGCACAAGAACCCAAGGACAACTTCCAAACTAGGAGGGGAGATACTGCCAGTCACAAAGCAGGAAAGAGACCGAGGAGTTATCATTTGGGATGACCTAAAAGAGGCTAGACAGTATGACAAGGTGGTGGGGAAGGCTAGCCAGATGCTTGGATGCATAAGGGGAGGCATCACAAGTAGAAGGAGGTAGGTCATTTTGCCCATGTATATGACACTGGTGAGACCACACCTGGAGGACTGCATCCAGTTCTGGAGGCCCCATCTGAGAAAGGAGATAGGGTGTAGGCAGTGCAGAGAGGGGCAACTAAAATGGTGCAGGACCTGCAGAAAAAGACCTATGAGGAAAGACTAAAAGAATTAAATATGTATTTCCTGGAGGCAAGAAGGGAGAGAGGGACACGATAAAGACATACAAATGTCTCACTGGTATAAACAGAGTAAAGGAAGGGAGATTCTTCCAAAGTAAGGGATGTTGTAATACAAGGGGGCACAGTATGAAGTTGGAGGGGGGATGGCTCAGGGGCAACATGAAAAAATAGTTTTTCATTGACAGCGTGGTGGATGCTTGGAATGGCCTACCAGAGGAGTGCTCTATGATGTCGGTTCGACAACTAGGTTGTCGACCAACATCACAGCGATGGAATTATGTTGCCCTCAAGTTGCGGTTGGCATAATTCTGGCAGAAGACCCCAGTCTTTTTTCTATTGGGGGCTTTACCCCTGAACCCACCATGTTGGGGTCTCTACCCCCACACCTCCAATCTCTAGGATTCTAACGCTAAGTCAGCATTGAATCGGGGAGAGGGTGCATGACCAGGAGACAGAGTGCTGGGGTCTCGGGCAGACCACTACAGTGAACTGTCGATGCTGTCGGCATCGACATGTTCACTGTAATGGTGTCGCCGTATGGTGGGCATACCCCAGAGGAGGTGGTAGGGGCTAAAATGGTCACAAGATTCAAGAAGGAGTGGACAAACACAGGGGTATCCTGGAGGTAAGGGGGTGCTCTGGAGTTCAGTGTGTGCATCAGACCTCATACCAGGTAGGGATAAATAGAACAGACTGAGTGGGCCAAGAGATCCTTATCTGACATCAACTTCTATGTATCTGTGTATCATGGTTTGAAATGCCACGTCCACCGGTTTGAACTTTTAGGGATTTGCCATGATTTACTGGAAAGGCATTCCTGCTAAATGTACACAATGTCTTAAAGAGGGAAACTACATTATCAGCTGTAGACAACAGACTGAGCAGGTTCCTTTTTCTGCTAGAAGTAACACTGCAAAAAAGTGTGCCAGCCTCCATTATTTATCACAGTCATATTGTTCCCCAGGACAGCTTTCCAAATAGCAAACACTGCAGAGACATTAGTGTAATAAATGCCTAAATCATTTTATGTCAAAGCCCATCAGTAGACATGCAGCAGTCATTTAAAATACTTAATCATTATTAGGCAACCCAAGAGTGGTACAGTGTAATGGCTGGGCTGAAGCTGACACTGGAAACACTGAGTTTAGTGATCAAACTGTGTAAGTAGGTGCTTATTTAACATTTTGCTGTAGATCTGTAGAGGGACTCTTTTTAGGGAAATGATTCAGACTCAGAGGCATTCAGAAATGATTTTCCAGTCTTCCGTTGCTGTCAATGACAGGGTAGCTTGGTGCTCGAGTAAAGTGCAAGCTCATTGATTTTACCCTGTTGGGTGATTCTGAATCCCAGCCAGAATGATTTTAGTTTGTGGCTGGTTAAGCCAGATAATAGGACAAGCAGTCATCCCACACCCGACTGGACAAATCTGGTTACTGGAAGCTCCTGATGTTGAGAAGCACCACATACAGTATGGTTGCCTCATATCACTTGAAGACATCAAGGTGTCCCCTTACAGAGTTTGCCAGGATGATGGTGTAACTGGGCAGATTCCAGATGATAAGCAGGACTCTTTTTTTCATTGTCCAGCAAACTGGTTTCGCCTTGGTTAGAGAGTTGTGCCAAACAAGGGCCTCAGATTCCAGAAGGGGGTCCTAAAAGTGATTTACACACACTGACAAGTGTGACCTCACCAAGGCCTGAATGCATGTGGACAATTGGATATTATAGCCCAATGCTAGAATTCAAAGCAGTTCTAGACATAAGGGCTTGCTCTGGTTTGAGATGAAAGTGTAAAGAGAGATAATGAGGTGGGAAAATGTTCACCAACTATTTGTTCTTTACTTTTGGAGACACTGAAGGTCACCATGCTAGCATTCTAATGTGCATGTCATTAGGCTCTCAAGGGTGACAAAATCAAGTTTGTGTTGCTGTTAAGAGGATGCTTTTTGTGGATAGTACTACATTATAGTATGTGGTTAGGGCTTATTGTGTATGAAAATCAGTGCCTACTCAAAAGTTGTGCATGTTCTAAAAATTGTTGTGCATGTTCTAAAAGTTGTTGCCCATGTTCTATCATCAAATGAATCTCTGTCCCTGCTCACAATGACTCCTGCGTGGCATCTGCGATCATTTTCACTGAGCGCAACTTGTGCAGGTTGCATCCTACCTTTGTGACCACACTAGTGCTCCATGATGATGTGTGAGGGGATTTCCCTCAAAGCACATAGCACTTACTAGGCAGAGTAGAGACGCTCCTTGGCCCACTCACTCTCTCTGTACTGGTGCTCACTTACTCTCTCTGTGCCAGATTTAATATTTTTTTGATACATAGGAAGCACTTATTCTGTAGAATCAATTCTTAGCTTACACTTTCTCTCTGCCCTGGTGCTCAGCACCGCTCACTAGTTCCCGCTACAGAACCATATACTATATTCTTTGTAAACAATTTAATTAATGCACCAGTTAGGGTAACCTAACACCACAAAAGTTGGGAAATGTGGTGTTAGGGTTTCCAACCCTAGTGCCCCACCCCAACCCCCCAAGCAGTAAAAGGAAAAACAACATTAGGCTTTTGGGCCTCCAGAGTCTTACTGAATCAGTGGTGGGGTCTTCCTTGGGGTTGTCAACACTAATGCCCACCCCATTCCATGAGCAAACAATGTCACACATGATCTCTTTTCTTTACGCTGGGTCCACAGGGCCCTGCATGAAGAAAAGTACAACAAACTGTGTTGGCAACCTGTGGTGAGACATACTTTTCTACCTTTGAAGAGTGTATCATTATGAGGTAGTGGCTTAGAGCATTATCTTGTGCTTCAGATTGGAGGCTAGGGGCTGGGAAGGAGGGGTAAGCATTAGGGTTGACAGCCCCCAAGAAAGACCTCACCACTGATTCACCAAACTCTGGAGACCCAAAACCCTAATACTGTATGTTTCCTTTTGCAGCTTGGGGTGGCGGGAGTTAGGGTTTTAAGTTACCCTAACTGGTGCATTAACAAAGTTTTTGCAAACAATTTCCTTTTTTTTTTGAGATAGTAGAATTGTATCCTCATTCACGTAGGTCCTTTTGGGACCAGCATGAACAGATGCAGATGCCCTGCCCAAAGAGAAGACTCTGTCCACCTACAGAAGTTCAGGGCCCATGCAGTTTGGTGCAACAACAGATGTGAAGAATTCATGGGGTTGTCTGGTGGTCTGTAGAAGTGCAGGGCCCTATGGTCCCTGCACTCTATGTGGCCACAACTACAGATGCACAGGGCAAAGATTGCATCTGTCAGCCAATGCACAGGGCCCTCTGCCACCCAAGGGGGGAGAGGTGTAGGGCCCTATGCCAAGAGGACAGTTGTCTTCACTATATGATACCCTGACCCATGTGGACAACTCTGCACCTTTCAATCCCTGGCTGGGGGAGTATTGCATAACAGCACCATCCCCCCACCCTCACCCCATCCAGCTGGGTCACTGACCTCATTCCCGAACTCAGCTCACCAGCATGGAATCACAAAGCATACTCACTGGGTCAAGAGTGGCACTACACACAAAGTCTGTTAACAATTATATATTTTTTTCAATTTTGACACCTAATTTTCAAGATACCCGTTTTATGATTCACCTTACAAACACAACATGAACTATAGTATACTGGCTGATATGTCATTTTGCACCAGAAGTGCGAAAACACATCTCATCCAGGATTTAAAAAATGACACATGTCATGTTTATGAGGTGGTGTGGAAAAATGGCTATGGTGAAAGTTTGGAGTCAAAATAATGAAAATGAGTGAAGTTATGAGTGAACGTTGAAGTACTAAAATGTTTACTCATAACCTGGGCATTTTACAATATTTGTACACCAAATTGTCAGCACAGCCTTCTTATTACCCCACCTCATGAACCCCATAATGAAAATGTTCAGATCCCTGCCAAAACGTCATTCCACAGCATCGAAACATCATTCTGCGCCACAGCTGTGAAAACACATTTTGGCCAGGATTTGAAAAATAACAGCTATCACGTTCATGAGGTGGTGTAAAAAATTGCTATGTTAAAAACTTGGGATCAAAATATTTAAAATTACTAAAGTTACACGCGAGCACAGTAAAATTTCAATGTATATGCATAACTTTGCCATTTTTACATATTTTGACACCAAATTTTCAACATAACCTTCTTATGATCCCACTTCATGAACAAGAGTGGTGACAATTTTCAAATACCACCAGAAAGGTTCACCAAGTGACCACAAAATGTCCTTTCAGGCTGGGTTTGCATAATTCCACCACCATTGGGCATGAGCTGAGGTCCCAAAAAGGCCATGTTGAAAATTTGGGGTCAAAATATGCAAAAATGGCAAAGTTATACATCAGAGTTATTATGCATCAGAAATCAAAACCCCATTGAAATACATTGAACCACACTTACTGTACCTTAGTTTCTCATATTGCAGTCTGCAGTTCCAGCAGCAAGACGTATCTTCGATCAGAGAGTGGATCTTCACCCTGTGACTTGTTTATGTGAGTGAGGATGTGTGGGGTGTACTGGGGTGTGTGGGCTGGTGCATGATGAGTGGGGGAGTCAGGGGTCAGATCAGCAAGAGACCATTTTCTTTTCTGCAGTTTAAAAAACAATCAAGGGACAGTTTTCTTTATTTTAGACCAGGATGGTGATCGGAGGGTGGGAGGTGCCACTAGACACCATGGAAAGACAAAAAAACTAACATGGACGGCAATCAGAGGGTGGGGGACTGCCACTAGACACCAGGGAAAGATAAATCTATAGACTCCAGGGAAAGATAAAGCAATTATAAGACTAGCGATCTGAGGGTGGGGGTGCCACTGGACACCAGGGAAAAATCAATTAAGTATGGGGATCACAATCAGAGGGGGGGGTGCCACTAGACACCAGAGAAAGATTAATTAAGTATGGGGATGGTGAACAGAGGTTGGGGTGCTACTGGCACCAGGGAAAGATCAGTTAATTACAGGGATGGTGATCAGAGGGGGGGTGCCACTAGACACCAGGGAAATACAGATATATTAGGGGGATGGCAATCAGAGGGTGGGGGTGCCACCAGACACCAGGGCAACATTACATACAGAAAGGGACAGGAAATGGGGGGGATCCAGCAGACACCAGGGAAATGGCAGCTCACTGCTGTCACTGTAGCTTGCAGTTACAGTTCCAGGTGGGGCTGCAGATGTCAAGAAAGTCAAATTGTTCTCATTCAGAGAAAGCGGGTGAATGGCTCCTTTTGCTAAGCTAGGCACCTGAGATTTTGGGTGCCCAGAAAAGGTATTTCTAGCCTTTATTTTGAAAAACAAACATCAAAATCTAGCTAAACTGGGCCTGTTTAGCTGGGGTTCTGGTGTTTGTTTTTTTAAAATGACATCATTTTTGTGTATGTTCCATGCTTGTTAGCTCGAGGAGAAAAGCAATAAGATGGCATCTCTGATGGTACAAAAAATGTTTCATGCTGTGCCAAGCAAGCGGTGAGAAACCAAAAACCAAAAAAGGATCCTGCAACATCTGATTTTTCATTTCATATCAGAACATTATCCTAAAAACCCTTCTGAGCAAAACATAAAACTTTAAAGCCTTATAACCGTGAAACCATTAAATATTTGTTCACCAAACTTTTCAACAGCAATACCTTAGGACATCACACCTGTGTCCTGCAAGTTTTGAGAAAAAATTCAGTTCCGTGTAGGCAATAGGTGAGAACAAAAAAAAAACATGTTAAGTTTGGGAACAAAATTAGACATCTACAGAAAAATAACACAGTACAGTATGTGGATCTCGGAAACCACACAAGCTGCCATCACTAAACTTCCAAAAGATTTAGATCTAGCCTTTTAGACAACACATGCAAAATTTCAGCTGATTTTGTCAAATGGTGCCAAAGATATTAAGGTGCAAAGTTACTCAACCCTAACTATAATGTTGCTACGGTGTCTCTATAAAAAATATGGGTGACTATAAACAAGTCATCTTGTGTTTCCATGTCAGGGTGAAGATAACAGCATGGACCTCTCAAGCTTCACTCTCAAGGTCCATATGCTGTTACCTCAAACCCTTGATGGAAACACAGGCTTTGCTGTGTATGGCCACCCATACATTAATCCTTATATATTGCATGCTAATGGTGGAGCAAGGGAGGCTTATGATTGGGGACACTTTGCATGGCTTCCTTTGAATTTATCTCTTCCCCACAACTCTTACAGTAACTGTTTTGCCAGCACAAAATTCATAGCTTCCAAAATTGAGTACTGAGCATCTGCAATGCAGGGTATCCAGTGAGGATGGTGACTAAATATGAGCGACCGTCAAAATGGCAACTCATATTCAATGCTTTCTTCTTGGGCTACCCTGCAAGGGTAGTGACCCTACATGAAAGCAAGTGTAAGGAAGGGTGACCTGAAGGAGGGGATAGCTAGAGGAAGAGGAGGGATAGGAAAGAGGGTTTGTGAGGGGGTAGTGTACCTGCTGCAGCCGAGATAGCCATGTGGGGTGGTGGTGAGGGTGGCTAGCTGTGGCACAATAGGTACTGGGTTTGGGTCTGTGCCCTGGGAAGAATTTTGCCACTGGCTGCCAATATTTTTTTGGGGGGGGTTGGAATCTGGAGTGTCACCACCTCCCCGACATGCACCCCCTTGGAGTTGAGAATCTTTTAGTGGGGGTCCCCCCCACAAGTGGGGGCATGGGGAGGCATAGCACCCCCACATAAACACTCAGACTCCTTGCTGGATGTCTTTTCATCGGCATGTGTATATTGCCACTTTGGTTTTCGGTGATATACACTCGCCATAATAGCAATCGTTGTTTTGCAATCGCTGTTATGACATGGAACCCAATGCAGACACGTACCAGTGCACCAGTATGTAGTTTGCCTTGCTTTGTGGTATGCAGTACTACATTCATTTCCCCCATTAGCAAGACATGGCACTATCTCAGTTGATACAGTATCCTCACACAGCGACAATACAATGATATAATTATTGGAGCAATGGTTTGATCTGACGTTTCCACAAAAAGAAGAACAAAAAAAAAGTAATCCTTGAAATATTGAAATTCAAAAACAGAATATGTACAGTTTTTTGAAAGAGAACAGAGAAAAACCAGCACAGACACAACACAGGTCATGAAAAAGACTAGAATTAAGCTGCCAGTTCAAAGTGCATAAGAAGGAAATCATCACTAACAAGGCTGTTATTCCATTGAGTGATTCTGGTGACATCATAAACCACAAGAGCAGAGCTTGAGTAGTTTATGTCATCACTGGATTCCCAAAATGGAAGGACAAACCTAGTTACTGCTAGTTTTCTATCTGTTGTTCTTTGTAAAATATGGAGCACTCCAAACATTCCATCTCATAATACCATTGATCTGATGTCAGAATGCTAGTATTATGACTTTCCGATGTCACAGTGATGGTATTATTATTTTTTTTTATTTACCAGGAGAGACACACTAAGCTGAAAGCTTGTTTACAGGTGCGAGCTGGGAGCACAAAGAAGTTAAGCGACTTGCTCAGCGTCACACAGTATGCAAGTGGGGGCTGTGGGATTCAAACCCAGGTCTCCAGGTTTGCAGCTCAGAGCCTTAAACTACTGTTATACTGCTTCTCTTATGACTTTTTAATGTCACTGATTCTCTATAGGAAAAAATGGCACCCATACATTACAAATGATTTATCAACAAAGGATAAAAACAGCACACAGAGGAAGGCCCCAGCAACCATAGACTCAGTTTTCTGAAAGCAGATAAGCAGAAATATGTGATAAAGACAGCGTTCAGAAGGTCTAATAAAATGGGTAGTGCACCTTACCTTCAAGCAAAAGCATATCAACAAAAACAGGTCTGCATGGCTGCAGACATTAGGTCAGCATTTTTAATGAAAATAACTCCAGCTTACCAGATTTAGCAGTACTCCGCTGGTATTACATTGCACACTACAGCACCTGATGGGGGTATCAACATGTTTTGTGACATTAGTATGGTGCAATCACTATGGGTGATCTGGCATTTGGTGAGGTTCAGCGGGGTTTTGGTGTGTAGCCTGCGATTGGCTTTTTCAGACTGGACTGTGATGCCCTTTTGCTTCCAATAGTTTCTTGCCATCTTTACCTTTGCAGCACTTTGGGTACTTGATGAGACGGATTGGTTGGTCTGTTGCTGACTGTGGGATGAACTGAAATATGGCTGCTTCTGGTGTGCAACAAAATACATATGGGGTGGCTTGAGAAAGCCAGATAGTGAGACTGGTTGGGTTCTCAGTGGTTTTACCACCACTGTGAGGCAAAAGCTTTTTGTATATTGTGGTGCTTTGAATTTTACACTGTGTTTAATCAAAACTTTATACAGCAGCTCTGGAAACCTGATACTGGTGTTTTTAATTATGTTAATTTAAGGTGATGACCTAAAATCTGCCTCCATACAGACCTGTTGTTGCTGATAAGCAAATATATATATGTTCATAAGAGATCTGTTTATATACAACATCAAAAAAGTGTGCTCAGTGCTAGATGGATAGCTTTTGGTCATTATGCATAGCATTATCCACAGTCCAATATGAAATATGAGTTTTGTTTATACTATACAGAACATTAATAAAATGATACATATCTCGAATATTACTACATTCTCACTGAAGTGAATATCAAAGTATCTGCATACAAGTAGGAACAAAGGCAAGAGACTGTGCTATGCAACATCTGGCATCCAAACTGTTGGGAGTGAACTCAGCTAGAATTAGGATGGGTCTTACCCTTCAGGCCTTGCTCTATCTGCATTACCACCCCACACCAGAAAACAACACAGTGTGGTTTGGAAGGTCTCATTACAAATAAAAAAAAAAAACAGGAAATTTAAGTTCATACCACTGATATTCGTACACACAATAACTGTCACAAATACAGCTGGTGATGGACTGGCAATATTATAGGATGCTCAGGAATATTTATGTGGCTGGAATAAGGGAGACTAAAAGAATTTTTTTTAGGTCAAAAATCTCAGAGTCTGCAAGGAATCCCAGAAAATGTTAGTCCATTACTAAAGATTTAAAAGGCCAGTCAAGGCTTAATGAAACTATTCAGCGTTCACCCAAGGACACTTTTGATCACGGTAGTCCACTTCCTCACAAATGTAATAATTTTTTTGTTGAATCAGGAAATTTCTTTTGGGATTTGATACAGCCCCTTTGGAACCCCTGGGATATTTATAAGGAAAGTCCCTCCCTATTTTCCTTTAGAGAAATCAAACAATGTGAAGTCTTGGAAATCTTGCTAGATTTAAAAACTAGCGGGAGTTGTGGTCCTAATGGCTTAACTTCAACTATGTTAAAATATTCTGCTTTTCAAATTGTTGAACCACTTACATATTTGCTTAATTTTTCAATTTCATCAGGCTATTTTCCACAGGCACGGAAGCTGGCCAGGGTTGCCCCAATTTTTAAGGGGGGCAGCCCTGGTCACCTAACCAATTATAGGCCATTTCTTTGCTGCCTCTTGTAAGTAAGGTATTAGAAAGACTGCCAGCTAGGCAACTAGTGCAGTATTTGCAGAAACAGGATCTCTTTGATCAATTTCAATCTGGATTCCATAAATTTCATGGAATGGTGGTCTCTGTGTCGAGGGTCTTAGATGACATCAGTAATGCAAATGATGACCAATATTTTACTGGGTCTATTCTGGATGATCTCTCCAAGGCCTTTGACATGGCTGACCACCAAATATTATTACAAAGCTTTTATAGTGTATGGTGGAATGTAATTCAGCATGGATTTCCATGCTGTGTAAAAAGTCGCTCTGCTGCACTAGTGACGTCCATACTGCAGCAGAATGACTTTTCATTCTGCTGCAGTAGGTATGTCATCAGACAACACTCACAAGCTGTTCATGACTCGCAGTAGGGAAGCAACAACTGATCAAACACAGAGAAGCAGGAAGTACTGGATACCAGAAAAAAAGGCAGGATCAATTAGATAAGTTAAATTTAATATTACTGTGCTGAAGAATCAACCAGATTTAAAAAAAAATTACAACACCCAGTCCTCAGAATGAATGTCCTCTCACTAAGCGAGAGGAACAGCTGCCATTTTTTTTTAAAATTCTAAACCCTGCCCAAACCCGTAAGTCAACCAGTTGAATTGCATGAGTGAAGCAAATGGATGCTATGTTCCTAACTCTCGGCAGGATACAATTATTTTTTTATTTAAGAAGTAACAAAACAAAGATATCAAACTATATTTTTATTTGTTTTGGGTGACACAATGCACAACATAGAACAGTGAATGGCTCATTATACACAACAAGGATCTTCTCAGCCTCGTAGTTACTATGCCAACTAAGAGACCTCTCGAGCTTCATTCTTGAGGTCATCTGGTCGGCATAGTAACCACTCAGTTGAGAATAGCCTTGTTGTGTATAGTGAGCCATACACTATCCTATATATGTGGTAGATTTGAGTAGGGAGGTACGAAATTGATTTTGTTGCTGCTTAAAAGCAGCAGTGCATGAATCCACTGAAAATTCTGATCTATGTTTTTATGCTATTTTAGATTGACCCTTACCTCCTTCCTTGTATGTGATACCCTTCTTTCTCCATTTTGAGTCTACTTTAGTATTTTTTTCACATCTGAAATAATAAAAGGAGTGCTCCTTTTAATATGTCTTGGACCAGGTTTTCATCATTATTTCCAGCTGTTTTTGAACACCTATTGTTCCATAAGGTCAGGAAGCACTGCCTGCTGCATGCTAACTCATTTCAGTCCCAATAGAAGTGATTTTAAACAATTGATATACAAAAACAGCTGAGAATGCTGATGAAAACTGGGTCCAAGCCATATTATAAAGAGCACTCCTTTCATTATTTCAGATGCGAAAAAAGTACTAAAGTAGTCTCAAATTGTGGTAAAAAAAAAAGGTGTCATACAAGTCAGTATAAGAGGTAATCTAAAATAGAATAAAAAATTATAGGTCAAAATTTTCACCACATTCATGCACTGCGGCTGTAAATTGTAGATGTCAGATTACAGCTGTAAATGGTGCTAAGTTTGCCCCACTGCCTGTGGTTAGAGATGTGCCCCAGGGCTCTGTCCTGGGCCCCCTTCTTTTTTTTGATTTGCTTAAAAGATTTGGATAAAAGAGTGGGGGACTCTGTACCAGTTATATGCTGATGACACAATAATTTATGTTTCTCAGTCTCCAGTGTATGAGATCCAGAATACACTTCACAGCAGTTTCGATGGACTTCAGGCTTTTTTTCACAATTTCTAAATTAAAACTTAATACCACCAAGACTAAATCGATGTTATTTGGACCTGTTGTCGAATTAAAGATCTGTGAGAAGTTATTGGTATTAGATAATAGTAGAACTACAATGGAGTGTGTTGAATCATATAACTACTTGGATTTTTGGCTGGAACTATCAGGTTCAGGGAATAAACATGTTGATAAATTGATTTCACAAGGTAGTAAGAGGGTAGGTTTTCTGTATAAGAACCAGTATTGTTTGGATTCGGTAACTCTGAAAACTATAGTTCAGGTACAGATTCTCCCACTGATTGATTATGCTAATGTGCTGTATGACAATGCCTCTAAGGATAGGTTACATAAATTAGATGTGTTATACAATCGTTTAGCCAGGTTAATTCTTAAATGTCCAAAGAATGTGCATCATTGTGAACTGTATTTGAAACTGGGTTGGATTTCTCTAACTAATAGGAAGAAACTACATAAATGCATTTTTGCTTACAAGTGTGGATTGGGTCTTGTTCCTAACTTTTTAAGTAATAGGCTGTTTTTTAGAAACATTGAGCCCTCTCTAAGAAATTCTCATTTACTGGAAGTATTGGTACTATGTACCAAAACTAAAAGATCTGTGTACTTTTTTAGTCAATTTGTTCCCATTTACTAGAATAAATTTCCATCTGAATTTAGAAAGCTACATACAAAACCTTCATCAGTTTCAGTGTTGAAACACCATTTTTTCTAAAGATTTGTACTTGTTTTAATTGGATTTTTTTATGAACATACGAAAATGCCAGCAGATACAGACCTAACGGCCTATCTAGTCTGCTCAATTGTGCAGCTAGCCCCTCACCTTGCAGTTGCTTTTAATTATGGAAATGTATATGTTATTGTATGTATTGTATGATTATATGTATTTGTATTTATAAAGATTACCATTGTGAATGAGCTTATGCTCAGTGGTTATAACCTTAAATAAATAAAACAAAAACAAACTGTCTAGTGGTGGGTTGGGGGCAATATTCTTAATGCTTGCTGTTCCATAGATGAGGCATCAGTGATTGGTTGTCAATTCTCAGAAAACCACAGTTCCCTAGATGAGGAATTCCCATCCCTCGGTACCTGTACATAGTCACTGTCAACAACAAACACCAGCAGTCATTTCTGTGTCTCCCCACACACACACACACAGACACACATGGTTTAAGATATGTCTAGCATGTATTGGTATGGCTAGATAATGAAAAGTCTAAGGCCCTGCTATTCAGAAAGTTAGCCCATCTTTAACATTATTAATGATGCAGTAACTGGTCTATGCAGAGGCCAAATTCACAGTGCTCTAATGCACAGTGCTTAGTGGACAGTATGACTGTGCAGAATATTCTACTGCACCAATGCAAATGAGGAACCATCTCATATACAAAGCATTATAGAGTATTTGGTGGGTTTGGGAAGTGGTAACAGCTACCTATAGTGGCACTAATTACTGATTCCCAAACCCTGCTCTTAACAGCATGCACATTCATGAATGATCACGTGACCCCCCCCCCGGCAACTGCTATTGGTCCCCGGCAGTCTAGTGATCCCCTGCCCTCCCTCCAATATCTGGCCATACAAATACATTGTAACATGTGCCCACAGTTCCTGGTAGTCAAGTGTTCCCTCCTCCTTCCTGATGCTCAACCTGAGGCTTGGCCAGTCATGACTTACTATAAGTAAAGACATCCCCATTCAGTCATGTTTTACCAATACTTTCACAGAACAGAGCAGTTTATTGCCAAAGCATGTTATTTCTTTTTTCACAAGAGCTTAGAAACTCATTGTTTCAGGCTGCTCATTGCAGGGGGGGGGAGCAGGAGAATAAGGGGCCAAAGTGGGGTTAAGTGTGGGGGAGTAGTTAGTTCAATTTTGTTGTGACCAGGAAAGGATGGCTAGCAATTCTGCCTATTTTCAGCCTTGTCTGGGATGCAGACGGAAACCAAGTGAAATTAAACCAGATTAAACTGCTGCTGGTATTTTTACATCAATTCCTGTAAGCTGCTGGAGGCATTAATAAAAAATAGAATCATAGATCATCTTAAGAACATCCACGTATTTGATTCAAACCAACATGGTTTTACCAAAGGCTGATCCTATATAACAAATCTTCTTTACTTTTATGATAAAGTGAATAAACTGTTAGACAAAGGTATTCCAAGCTGATGCCATGCTATTTGACTTCAGCAAATAATTGTATTTAGTCCCTCACTGGGCAATTACCCAAAAACGTTTAAAATACAGCATTGACAGATACATAGTAAACTGGATCAATAATTGGTTAAGTAATAGAACCCAATGTGTATCAATACGTGGTAATTTGTCATCAGAAGGAAATGTCACTAGTGGTGCCCTCCAGGAATTAGTTATTGGTCCCATTATCTTTCAAATTTTTATTGCAGATTTGGAAGATAATATTAGCAGTGTAGTTATTAAATATGCAGACGATACAAAACTATGCGGCCCCTGTGAAACTTTAGAGCACATAAAATCAATACAAAAAGACATAAATTTAGTAGCTACCTGGACAGAAAATTGGGGAATGCGACCCAACACAGAAAAGTGTTGTGTCATACATATGGGGAAACATAATTCTATGCATACCTACACATTAAATAATGTACCCCATTCCACATAAAATCTCTGAAAAAGATCTGGGGATAATTATTGATAATAGTTTGAATTTTATGGAACAATGCACTCAGGTTATCTCCAGAGCAAATAGAACTATGTTTGCAATAAAATGGAATATTAGAAGTAGGAATGTTGAAGTCCTGTTACCGCTTTATCTAGCATATGTAAGACCCATTATGGACTATAGTAGCCAGTTATGGAATCCTTATACTGCTATGGAGATAAATAAATTAGAAAGGACCCAAAGACGGTATTCCAAATCAATAATTTCCATTAAGGAGCTAGATTATGGTGAAAGATTGACCAACTTGGGCCTGCACAGTCTAGAGATGAGGAGGCACAGGGGTGATCTGTTATTATATTATGACATCTTCAATTATCCAGGCTTGTTGATTGATCTGAATATCGAATACAGGGATGAGAATTATGAAACAAGGGGTCATCCATTGCAAACTAAGGTTGATAGATTTTATACAAAAAAATGAAAATACTTTTATACTGTAAGAGTAGCTAACCTGTGGAACAGACTACCTTTGGATTTAATATCCAATCCAAGTAGAGAAAGTTTAAAAAAAAACTTAGATAAATATATTTCTACAGGTGGAAATCTTGATTACTAACATACTAAAATGCCAGCAGAATAGGCCTAATGGTCTCGAGTCTGCTCAATTGGTCAGCCCCCACCCTGGGTGCTGACCTTGCTGCCCCCCTCACTTTCTCTGGCTTCTCCCTTCCCAGTTCCGGATATTCTTGCTGCATTGGATTTTGCTTCAGAACCCTTCCCTGTACCTGTCCCAGCCCCTCTTGAACCCCTCCACCATCTCTGCCTCCACCGCCCCCTAGGCAGTGCATTCATGGCTCCACCACCCTCTCAGTGAAGTAGCACCCTCCTTTCTCCCTGAATCTTCCTCCAGCTTCCACCCATGCCTCTAGTGGCCCCTCCTCCTTCCTTCAAAGCACCCTGACTGTTCCTCCCCTATTTACCCTCTTCATGTACTTGAAGACCTCTATCATGTCCCCACGGTCCCTTCTCTCTTCCAATGTGTACATATTTAGCTCTTCGAGCCTCTCCTCATAGGTCCTGTCCCTCAAGCCCCAAATCATTTTGGTTGCCCTCCTCTGGACCCTCTCCAGGAAGTTAATGTCCCGCTTTAAGTGTGGCCTCCAAAACTGCACACAGTACTCAAGGTGTGGCCTCACCAAGCAGTTATACAGAGGAAGCATCACTTCCCTCCTTCTGGAGGTGATCCCCCTAGTGATGCATCCCAGCATCCTGTTGGCCTTGGCTGCTGCCCTCCTACAAGTTTCCGAGTTGTTCATTTTGACATCCACCACCACCCCCAGGTCCCTCTCAGCCATCGAGACTTGTAGCATTTCCCCCCCAGGGTGTACACTTGGCCCGGGTTTCTGGCCCCCAGGTGGAGTACCTTGCATTTCCCTGCATTGAACCTCAGCTTCCACTTTCTAGACCATCTTTCCAGAGCCTCCAAGTCCCCATGTAGGGCCACCCCCCTCCTCCCCATCCACCACCGCCCCCAGTTTTGAGTCATCCGCAAAGAGACTCATCTCACTCCTGATTCCTGTCCTTATATCAGAGACGTAGGCGTTGAACAGGAGGGGCCCAAGGACTGATCCCTGTGGGACCCCACTAATGACCCTCTTTGAGGATGAGACTATCCCGCCAACTACGACCCTCTGGGTCCGGTTCTGGAGCCAATTGCCTATCCATCTGATCATCTGGTTCCCCACCCCCATTATATACTATCTTAAAAAGGAGCTATTTATGGGCCTCAGCCTTTTTTGCTCCTTCCACAACTTAGTGAACTTAGTGAACTTTGTGAATGGGAAAATGTGGCCAGGACACAGGGGAAAATGTCCCTACTCTTTTCAAAAAGTGCCATGGGATCTTTACCATCCACCTGAACAACCAACAGAGCAGGCAGACAGGACCTCAATTTAACATTTATTTATGACTTTGGTAACTGGGTAAGTGCACTGGTCCCAGGGACCGTTTTCAGGCACGACCTGGGCCACATACAATGGCACAGAAGTAGACTATAAATACAGTACAATGAGCAGTAGGCAAGAAACAATAGAAGAAAACAAAAATACAATGATATATAAGACACAAGGTTGCAAAATACAATAAATTCAGATTTACAAATACAGTAAATTCAGATTTACAGTAAATGGCAGAAACATAGAATTTGATTGCAGATAAGGACCGCTTGGCCCACCCAGTCTGCCCATTTCCCTACCTAATGGATAAGCTGCAGATCCTAGTTAACCAACAGCCTACTTCTTCCTACCCCCACCTCCTAGAATTGCCTTATGACTGTCCCATGCATGCTTGAATTCCACCACTGCTTTTGACTCCACAACCTCCTCTGGAAGGCCATTCCATGCATCCACAACCCTCTCTGTGAAAAAATACTTCCTTACATTACCTCTGAGCCCCCCCATCTTCAGATTGTGCCCCCTTGTTCTTGCACATCTCTTTTTCTGAAAGATGCTACCCTCTTGGACTTTGTTGATTCCCTTGAGGTACTTGAAAGTTTCTATCATGTCCCCCCTCTCCCTCCTTTCCTCGAGGCTATACATATTAAGCTCCTTAAGTCTCTCTTCGTATGCCTTCCAGTGCAGACCCTGCACCATTTTAGTTGCCCTTTTCTGGACTGCCTCCATCCTGTTTATGTCTTTGCAGAGATTGGGTCTCCAGAACTGCACAAAGTACTCCAGATGGGGTCTCACCAGCTGTGTGTACAGAGGGATAACAACTTCTTGTTTTCTACTTGTGATGCCTCTCCCTATGCATCCCAGTATCTCCCCAGCCCTCCTTACTGCCCTCTCACATTGCTTGCCCTGTGGGTCATCTCATATGACTACCCCAGGTCCCTTTCCATTTTGTTGTTGTTAGTATCTCACCCCCATTGTGTACTCTTCCCTGGGTTTTTGTTTCCCAGGTGCATTACCTTTCACTTCTTAGCATTGAATCTAAGCCATGCATTTGACCATTCCTCCAACCTTGCCAAGTCCTTCTCATCCTTTCCACCCCACCTTGTGTATCAACTCTGTTGCAGATCTTTGTGTCGTCTGCAAAGAGACATACTTTTCCTTCCAGTCCCTCTGTAATGTCACTTATAAAGACATTGAGGAGGACCGGTCCTAGTACTGAACCCTGCGGTACCCCACTAGTAACCCCCTTTTCTTCAGAGTGGACTCCATTTACTATTACCCTCTGTGTCCTGTTCTCCAGCCAGTTCTTTACCCAGGCTACTATCTTAGGAGATAAGAAGCAATATTCCTGAAAGGAAACATGGACCAAGAGATAGGTGAGCAGTCACTCCTAGACGAGGAAGGCGATCTCCAGAGATGGGGAGTAGGGGGAGAGAGGGGAAGGGGTGGGGATGCAGGGATAGGAGGCAGATAGAGACAGCACACCAGGAGTACAGCATCCCCCTCATACTGCACTACAGTGATAGTATTGGGCTTTACTCCAAGTTCCTGTTGTGGGGGTTAGAAGCCACAACCTTTTGATCTCCTGGCCTTAGAGGTGAGTGTGCAACCTGCTGAGCAATTGACACTGCATTGTATTTCTAGTTTAATTCTTTATGGGTGTCTGGTCAGGTGGGGGGAGGCAGGGGTGTGTGATTTTTGATGTGCTGGTGGGGGGATATATAATGATAATTATAACAACACAGCCAGCAGTGAAGTTCGCCGAAAGGTGGGAAGCAAGGAGATTTGTGTATGCAGAGGGTGATGATATTCCTTTCTGTTCTTCTTTATTTGGCATCAGCCATCCTGATCGCCCATTTGGGGTCTCTTCAGTCAAAGCCTAGAGGATCCAGTTGTTCTTTGTTCTGTAGTTTACAGTGTCCTTGCCTGATGATCCTGGTGGAGTCCAGTTCCCCAAGTGTGAGTGCTCTATGCAGTTTTGGTCTGGTGGCCCATTTGTCATAGCTAATTGGAGCACCAGCTCTACTCAGACCCTTGTCGTCTTGTGTGACAAGTTCACAAACACTAGAAAAGACAACACCTGTCAGTTCCCTACTGAACACACTGGTTATCTGCCTATAGCCACATAGTCTGGATTTAACTTGTAATACAGTATAAGGCAATTCGTCTAGAGTAAATGTCAATTCTTCATAGTGTATAAGATCATGTCATAGAGTCTAAGCATGTTATAGCATGACCTGGCCATGGTTCAATGTGTATCTACACAGAGTATAAGAATGTTGTTTTATGATTGGTAATAGTAAGCAGTGTAATGATACAGTAGGGAAACAATAATATAATGTTTGTACAATAATTTCCAATATGCTTTCTTCCTTTGTCCCCCATGTAAGCTGGTTCTGGAGTTCCTCTCCTTACTTAGCACACAGCTCATACACTGGCCAGTAGAACTAGTGCTCAATTCATATATAGTACAATATATTACAATTGTGTTTTGTGTAAAGTATTTCATACAGAAGTAACACAAAACACATTGCAGATGTCATTAAGGGGCAGCTGACATGCATAATGTAGAGGTTACCAACTTACAATATTAGTTGAAAGTGGAATTAAACAGAAAAAAATGACAATAAAAAAAGAAAGGTGAGAGAGAAGCTGAGATTTAAAGAAAGTGTAAGAGAATAGATAAGTAGACCATTGTACAAAGAATCACACCTTGTAATGTCAGACAGAACATTTTCTGACTAGCAAAATAAATAAAGGGTAACGTACTACAGAAAATTAAAAAAAAACTAGCTACCTTATAAAAAGTAATGTTCTGTTCATGGTCCCCCCATCCTGTGTCTATGAGAAAAATTGTGGGCCCTTTTTGTCTACCATTTTTCATTCCCTTTGATCTTGAATGCCATGAGCTGCCTGCTAAAGGATGCCTCTGCAGCTGTGCTGCTCAGAATCTTAAAAGGGTGCATCCCAGTCAGCGAGCACTGTCATATTTTTATAGGGACTAATTCCACGAGCATTAATTTGTTTTCTTTATTAATTCAGCTGTAAAAGATTAAATGGTCTACAGAGATTTATGCTTTTTCAGCTTAACTGAAACAAACAAAACAGGCTTATTTACTAATTATCTCAATCAGGAGTTATCTAATCATCTGAATAATTACTTACTGCTCCTCTTGGGGCTGTACACAATGGTGTCTCCTGCCGTCTTGCACCTAACTGATCAGAATGGCATTCATTAAATCTGGCTTTGTGCCACATTTCGAATCCTCAAGTGGAAGTGAATGATGCTGTAGCAGTACTCTACTTTCGACACAAAGGAAAGAAAAGAGTAATGGCACTTTATTTTAAGTGTCACTTTCAATGTACCGTGACTGCAGGGTAGGTAATTGTCAACTATATGCCACATAGGCAAATGAGCAATAGTTACTGTATACATTTTTTGCATGTATAAACAAAAGCTAATAAATAAAAGAAATATCAATTACAGTCTAATTGCATCTAATGCTCACCTTACTGGCGGTCAGAGATGAAACCCAGTCTCAGTGTCACTGTGCTGGCCTGCATCTAAATATTTGATTATTTTTATTACTATTTTGAGGAACTGAATGACTCCTAATAGTTTAAATGAAATTCAAGGCTAAAATCTGGTAAAATTCTGCAATATGGACCGTCTGGACACCAGGAAAAACAGAAATTCATGGAATTTATCATTTTCTATCAGATCAAGAGAGCTACAGAACTTTTTTGTTTTGTTTTGTTTAAATTGCTACCTGTACTATTTTCATTTTGATTTATTAAATTTGCTGTATATTAATCCTTCTTTTATTGGGCATTGGGTCATAATGTCGGTGTCAAAAAAACAGTGTGGCAATCAATGCTGCAAGGAAAACAGTGTGTGCAGAAACAACATGGGGAAAAAACACCAACCCAACCAAAAACAGGACACACATTGCTGTTTCTTTGTCTTTAACCCCCCCAACACACACCCCGGACTAAAGATACCATATTCCGAGGGGGGTGGACTTTGGGGAAGCAAAGAAACTTGGAGAGAGTAAAATTCTTTAAAAAAAAACATTCAAAAGTTGTATTACTCAGAGACCTGGGAGAACTGAACCATGATCCTAGATCTCTATCCTTGCCATGTGCTAGTGCCCTTGCCACTCCACCATGGGAGTGGATCAGCCAGGAACCAGACCACATGGCTACTTCACCCTTTCTTTCTTTGCAGCACAGAGTGACAGGGGTAGCAGTAATTCCCTATCGCTATAAAACCCCTGTCACTCTAATTCCTTTTGCGCATTCCACAGTGCATTTCTTTCTGCGTTATTATTGTAGTGCTATACTGACCCACTGACCACACTCGCCTCTGAGGCTGGGAGATCAGAGGGCTGTGGGTTCAGCTCCCACATCTGGCACTTGGGTTAATATCCCAGTACTGACACTGTAGTGCAGCATGAGAGGGGTGCTGCACTTCTGAGGTGCTGTCTTTCAGATGAGACGTTAAACCAAGGTCCCATCTGCTTGGATTGGTGGTAGTTCAGGTGGATGTTAAAGATCCCATGGCACCTATCGAAAAGGGTAGGGGAATGTTTTATTTAAAGAAAAATTAGTGCAGTACACTCAATAAACAAAATACAATGTCAACTTTACAGAAACTGTAAATAAGGTTTGCAAGAAAGACAAAATTAAATCAACCCACAAATAAAACCAATAAACAAGGGTGGGGGGGAAGGAAAAAGAAGTCAAAAGAAACATTTCAGTTTAAATAGAGCAAAATAAATGCTTACTAATACAGAGAGGAAAAAAGAAAAACATCTTCAGGGTACTGCAGTTTCAATCCATGCACAATTGTTCCAATATGAACTGTATACAGCAGCAGTTAACTTTTTTTCCCGCATTTTGGATTAACACAAGGCTAGGAACAATCTGTGCAACTATTTGTGTTGCAGAAAACACCTTCTGTTGCAGGAGAAAGGTGCACCTGGCCTGCCATAAATAATAATGGCAGGATGCAAAGATGAGACGTAAGGTCCCTGTGTGATTTTTCTGTAATCCAAGGGGGGTATATCCCGTATACCAGGATATCATATGTTACATTCTGAAGTGCCTTTTCTTTCCATTTATGTAAAAGGAGGGTCCTAACAAACTGACTATATGGGCAATCAATAAAAAAATGATGCATGGTTTCCAGTACCGCTGAGCAAGAGTCTCGGGGGCATATTCGCTCCTCTACTGATTTATGTTTTAGGTTGTTCTTGACACCCAGTTTTCCAGGACAAGCTAGCCAGGAGATATCCCAAAACTGTGTGGGGATCCTGGGGTCAGTTAACTGAGAGAAGAGCATTTCTAATTCCAGAAGGGAGCCTTGTGTAGATACTATCTCTGGTAAGTCAAAAAAATGGGTATCTAAAACAAAGTTATAAAACTGTCTCCTGGTTTTAGTCAATATATGTGCAGGGGAGAGTTTCCATTGCTGGATCTTCAGAAAAGGGGGGAAAAGGAAGCTGGGGATACCTAGTTTTCTGAAGTTCCTAGGGATGTCATGCGGGAATTGTTGCTATATTTGGCATACCTTAATGGTAAAAGAATATATAATTAAATGCCAAAATAGGGGTAGATCATGGAGTAAGTGGGGTATCATGATTTTCAGGAATAGGCTATGGAAAAATACTATCGGGTTCAGCATCCTTACCCCACCATGACAATAATCCATGTATGTGTATGATCTTTTATGGGATTTAAACGGCTGCCCCAGAAGCCTTGAAAAAAAATATTGTAAACTCTTGCCTCCAGAGAAAAAGAGACCAGAAATACTGATGCCACGTGTAAGAAGAGGGGAAGTATTAAAGTTTTCAATAAAAACACTCTTTTCCATTTTGCAATGCTATGTTCTTTCCAAAAGGAAAGGGAGTGTGCTGCTCTATTTAATACTATATTCCAGTTATAGCTGGCATCATCTGAGGTGCCATAATATAATCCCAGGATTTTTATTGGAGCGATTGCCAGAGAGATATCTACAATATGCATTGGTAAGTCTATGCTGGCTGAAGCTGGCACCACTAGTGCTGTTCTTTTTGCTATATTTATTTGGGAGCCCGAAGCTGTCTCAAATGCTTTGAAAATAGGGGGAAGTACTATCTCCTGAAGATAGGGGGTAGTACAAATGCACAAATCATCAGCATATGCACATACTGGAGGTAGAGGTCTTCCAATGGGGGGAAGAGATTCTAGGTAAAGATGGGTGCAGTAGTAGGGTTCATAATAAAGGGTCCAGTTGGAAAATATATAAAAGAGGATTTAATGGGCAGCCCTGTCGCACTCATCTAAGGCCTAAAAAAAGGGGGCATGGAGAACCATTTATATGGGGTTGTATCCAAGCAGTACTATATAAGAGTTTAAGCCAAGAGATGAATTTCTGGGTAACATGGTAGTATGCAAGAACCTGGAACAAATAAACATGGCTGACCCAGTCAAAGGCCTTTTCTTGGTCCAATGAGAGTAACAGGGCAGGTGAAGAGGGGGTACTGTTTGAAACAATGTCTTGAATGAGGGATAGGTTGGAAAGGATAGAGCTGCCGGGAAGGGCACAAGTCTGCACCTCAGAAATAATCTGAGCAGCAACAGGGAGCATCCTATTGAGCAAGATGGAAGTGAATATTTTATAGTCTACGTTTAGCAGACTTAGTGGTCTCCAGTTCCGTATATCGGCTCTGTTCCCTTTCTTGAATAATAAAATCATAATAGCATCAGAAAATCCTTTAGGAGTAGAATTAGTGCTTATGATGGTATTATATATTAACGTCAGAAAGGGGGCAAAAAATAACATAAACTGTATATATAATTCTGCAGTAAGGCCATCGGATCCAGGGGGGAAGTGTGCTTCTTTTGGCATTTTATAGCCTGCTGGGTTTCCTCTAGTGTTATAGGTTCAAGGAGATGTTTCAATGTATCTTGGGATGGAGGAGGAATAGAAATACCTGAAAGGAAAGGTATGATACTATCCATAGGAGTTGTGGTGCCAAACATCGTAGCTAGATAAGAGCTGGTGATACACTTTGTGTCCAGCAAGAAATTGTGGGGGGCATTGGAAGCAGGATCAAACAAGTTCCTCTATGTGGGTTGCATTTACCCTGTCATTGCAACTTTTATAGATATCTAAGGAGGGACCGGAGCCTTGTGTCCCATGTTGAGCTTCCATCCGTAAAGAATGTGCTCAGTGATACTGGAACTGTTCCATTTCTTCCTTAATGGACTTTATTGTGTGAGAGTAGTCCATGTGGGATGTGAAAGAAAGAGATATGGCCTGTTGTAGTTTTTGTCTGAGAGTGAGGTATCGAAGATATGAACTCAGTGTTCTCTTCCTCCCTGTATGTAGGAAGAAAATCTTGATATCACTCTTAGTGTCTCCCCACCATTGTAGAGGGGAATGATATGCTTCCAATACGGACAGCCGGGCCCTTAGAAGTTCTGTGCAATGCATTGAAATGGCCAGGTCTGTCAACAGTGAACTATTCAATTTCCACCTAGAGTGGGGTTGACCAGGAAAGGAGTTCCCTGAGGGGGAGCAAACCAGAGAGATCCCCAGATGGTCTGAAGTCTCACAGGGTATGATTCTTGCCTGTGTGACTGAAATATTCTGTGAGACAAAAAGAAAATCTATCCTAGTAGCATATGGGCCTCTATGATAGGTTTTGGCACCTGGACCATGTAAAGTATTATGTCCATCTATGAGGGCCGCAGTCTGAATAATTTTGTTCAGGGCAATTGAATCTGCGAAAAGTTTTTGGGTGGAGCCGCCCCGGTCTGAGAGAGTAAGACCACAGTTGAAATCGCCTCCCATATAGATTTGCCGGTTGGAATACAGGTATTGGTGTATTTTGTTAAATAAGTCTGTTCTGGAGGCAATGCTCTGGGGGGCATATACATTAATGAGCCTGAGTTTGTGTTGTTGGTATGTACAGTCTACAAGCATGTCTCATCCTGGTATTATGTCTACCAACTGGGAAATTTGGAAATTAAAATTTGCAAACAAAATACCTAGGCCATCACACCTATCCTCTCCGTATGACCAGAAGGAAGAGCCCTGATGCCAACAAGTTTTAATTTGAGAAAGCTCATGAGGAGATTTCAAACTGGTGTCCTGGAGAAAATAGATGTCATGGTGTAAGTCAGAAAGGTACTGCATTGTAGAGAGTTGTTTTCTATAGGATTTAATGCTGCATGCATTTAGGGCGAAGCAGCGGAGTCCTTGGTGGTGGTTCATCCCAGAAAGTAGTGTCATTGTGGAGGAGCTAGTGTCGGGTAATGTTAGCATGGGTCCTACCTCCATCTGCTGAAGGGGGGAGATCAAGCTGGGAGTCAGAGGAGAAGTCCATACGGGAGGAAGAGGCTAGAGAAGAATCCTAGTCCCCCATCTTCCTGCCTGTCTCCCCTCATTGTCGCCTCTTGGCTAAGGCCTGAAATTTATTCCTCCTGATAATTGTTCTCTTGGGGGTGCAAGCTTCTGCTTTCATTTGCCTTTACCCTGTTTAGAAGGGGATTACCACAATTGGTCTGAGTCCTTTGGGGGAGGTAGGTAGCCTGGGTACTAGCAGGGACTGATTCAGAAGGGTACTGCTGCTATAGGGGTGCCAGGGGACTGGAATGGCCCCTTGTCCGGTCGTAGAGATCAGGCTCTTGCGGAGGAAAGGAGGTTCCTTGTGCCAGGGTAGAAGTGGCAGGGGCAGGGCCTCCCTGCGGCATAAGACCTGAGTCTGGGAATCCGTTATAAGCGCTATCTGGTCCTGGGGAGGGCGGTCGAGCCTATTATGATCCGCCCAAGGGCACTGGTGATAGGAGTGCCCTGGCTTGTCACACAGATTGCAGTATAGAGGGTTTGGACAACCTAAACTCACATGTCCATAGGATAAGCGCAAAGTACATCTGGGCTTGTCGCAAGTGCTGCTCAGGTGGTTGCGAGAGCCACACTTATGACAGGTCCATGGTTGTCCAGGGTAAAAACATAAGCCACGGTCCCTGCCTATGTGAAAGCTGCCTGGTAAATGAGAGATACCTTTATCTGTGTTTTTAAGTTGTACCTTTACTTTCCATCCCCCAGTCCATACTAGGTCCTCGTCCAAAATAGGTCGAGGGACCTCTAGTATATCACAGCGCTGCCTGAGCCAGTACTGGATGTCTGCTATGCTCACCCCCTCACTACGAAACAGTAAGGTAACAATTTTCACAGTTGGTTTCATGAGGGGGATGACCATAAAGGGAGCCCAGAGTGGCAGATGTTTTACATGCTCATATTTCTCCCAGAATTTCTCCAAAGTTTTTAAAACTTAAGTCATACACAGATTCCCCATGCATATGAATGAAGGCAAATAATTCTGTTGCCCCATCCCTAAAAAGTTCCGCAACATACTATGCAATACAATTCTTCCGTCAGGGCTTGTAGCAATGTCTCCCATGAACTTCATACATACAGCATTCCTTCGCTGTGCTGGCTCACCTAAGTTTGTGAACAGATCACTGAGTTTAAATGGGGTCGAGTTAGTGCCCTCACCTGCAGGCTGTGGACCAAATGGCTCAGATATACCAGCTAAATTATGTTCTGAAGTCAAGGAGGATGAAGTAGATTCAAGTCTGGCTAAGTTGGGGCCCGTGACATCAGGTGTTGTTCGGGAGATGGCAGGTTTGCTTGAAGCATTACTAGGGAAAGACACTGGTTCCAGAGCTGTTTTTGTCGGTAATGGTGTGTCTCCTGAAGATCAGAATTCGTTGCGAGCCTCAGAGATGATTTCCTGAGCTGAAACAGCCCTTGGGGAGGTCCAGGGTGCTCCTTCTGAATGTTGCTGCCAGCCAGCAGCATGGAGCGCTGCCGTGGGTGACCAAATGCTCTCAATGTCCTCTGTGATGCAATGACTGTCCCATAGATGCAAAGAAAAAGGAGCTCCTGATGCAGAGTTTGTGGCATTTCTGGTGCTAGGAGTCATATCAGAAGTGGCTGCTGCAGGGTAAGTTCACAAAAAAGGCTGTGAGGAAAACTGTGAATCAGAGTGCATTAGACCAATAAGAAAGTCTGTGTGTGCAAAGTACATGCTTTGCAGATTATTTTCTGTGTCATTAGAAGTGCCCTGAGTTCCTGAAACTGGGTAAAGTGGTGTCTGAGGCAAGTCTTCTTGATGATTGTTTGGCAATTCATTTAAAGTGGTACCTTCAGTACTTCTTTCTGCAGATTGCAGCCTTGTAGTTTCTTCAGAGATAATGTCAGGTATTCTTGACTACATGGGTGAAGCTATAGTCAGGTCAGAATCCAAAATATCTTCAGCAATTCCACCAGCAACCACACTGTCATCCATCATCTTGGTACTGCAGACAAAAGGGTCCCCTCTGCTCACAGGAAGCAAGGCCCCCTGCAGGCAAAGAGTAGGGGAATTTCCTCTGTGTCCTGGCCAAATTTCACTCATTCACTAAAAATACCACCAACAGCTTAATCTGGTTCAAGATCAGTTGGCATTCATCTGTATCCCCCTCCCCCGGGTCGTGCCTGAAAATAGGCAGGATTTGTCTAGTGCACTTACCCGGTCAACAAAAACTAAATAAATAAATATTGTATATTGGACTAATTTCTTTGTAGGCTGGGACCAGGCCTATATCTTCCTAAGCAAGTGCAGTACTTTACAATTTAGAAATAGTCCTTGAAAATAATGTGTAAGGTCTAAATTATTTTCAAATCCAGCCCTTGTTAACCATACCTAATTACTGTATTTCTCTCAGAGTTACACTGCACTCAGAAAGTCAAAAACAAGAAACATTTGTACTAAGATTGCTTTGCTGTGAATAATAAAACTGACATGTTGCACTTCATTTTCAGTAAGATTCTGCATCTAAAGTACTTTGTTTTTTATCCAAAAGAGACTGAAAGCACAGGGTGGGGACTGAAGTGATAGCTGTTTGTACCCCACAAGCCTCTCTCTTTGCTCCTCCTCCATCCTTCAAAATCAGCCCTCCCAATTCCAAGGGCCATTATTTAGTTTTGTTTAGTTTTTTGTTGACCAGGAAAGGAGGACTAGACAATTCTACCTATTTTCAGCCTCGTCCTGGGGAAGGGGGCTACAGATGGATGCCAACTGACATTGAACCAGATTAAGCTGTTGGTGGTATTTTTAGTGAGTGGGGGAAATTTGGCCAGGACACAAGGGAAATTCCTCTGCTATTTCCCAGTGAGATGTCAGCAAGGATGGATGTGCGGGAGGCTGGGGAGCAGGTATCCTCCCCAGCCTTGGCTTTGCTAGAGACTGATGAGTTTTTTGATGCCAGAGTCAGAGTTGGAGAAACTGATTGGGATGAAACTACAACAAAAATGAATATTATAACTACCTTACCATTGACTGGCATCGAAAAGGAATCACCAGAACATATTTTAAAACCCATTATGGAACCACAACAAATATCAGAGAAAGATACCACAGAACTCCAAGCCCTATTACTTGCCAAGGAAAAAACATTTTCATCTAAGGACAAAAGAACTTTCAGCTGCAATAGTGAGGATTCGAACTTCTGGAACTGACAATCAGCAAATGGGCCCTTTTGACAACCAAGCCCCAAGCTCAAGTACTGACTTAAGAACATCAGAGGAACCCGCTCCACACATACTTACAGGAATGTTGTCAAACCAAGACAAAGACCTGTCAAAAGTACAAATTGCTTCTTCTGCACAACAGGCTGCCAATATTTTTATTTTTTCAGGCGTATCTACAAATGAGGTTCCACCGGGAAGGGCACAAACGAGCAATGTGCAGCCCAGCCTAAAACGGACCTCAACTCATGAAAAATCTACCTTGGAATCAAGATGGTGAACTATGGAATCTGCTTTGTTGGCTGCCACCTGGGAGAAATCACTGACTACCGGCAAATAGATTTTGGGGTCCTCGCCCATAAAACTCTTGATGATATAGCAACATAACACTGACACAAATGACAAAATAACAGGTAAACCTACTTTTTCAAATATTACAGGTCAAGAAAATGTTACTGATTGCACTGCTACACATAGGAAGTACCAATGGAACAAAATTTTCCTTTGAATTTACCTGATGAACTTAACCTCCCGCTCCACACAAAACCCAGTATTGCAGTTTACAGAAACTAATGTGGCTACTCCTGCCTTAACCACAGTGACAGAACAGGCTAGTGAAAATAATGGTGCAGGGCCAAATACAGTTCTTTCTGGTTCCCACCCCAGACCTCCCAATTAGAATAATGCCACCTCTTCTGATGTTCCTACAAATAACATGAACAGACCTAACTCAAGACCTTATGCCTCACTTTTTCATACTCCTATTTATCCAGCCAAAAGACACAATGTAATGAGGCTGTTGTATAAAGGAGGAATGGAGAATTCCCCGGGCAGACTTTTTGTGGCCAAAACACTTCTTAAATAAAACATGCACTTTCACACAATGGAAATATGCGCTTTAATTCATGTCTCAGGACAGACAACTTTTGATGTCGGCTTTAAACTAAATAGTGGACTACAAAAATTCTGGAACCAATACCATGAGCTCAAACACACACACCCTTTGGTCTCTATTTGAAGCCATACCTCTTACCAAACTAGCTCACAAGACAATGATTGTTTTATTTTGCACTGAGAGAGTTAGCATCACGGACCTCATTTACTGGTTGAAGCAATGTTGCACTGTCCTAGAAAACCCTGAAGCCATTTTTGATGTGGAGAACATTTGGACAGGGGGATGGAGAATAACAGTAGTACTGCATTTTAATGACATTGGTTTACAGCTCCTGCCCAACTGTTTTTTTTTTTTTTTTTAGGGAGAGACAGAGGTGTGTTCTCCTACACAGACCAACCAAATGCCTGCTATAAGTATGGATCCACAGGGCATTTAAGCTGTATTTGTGACCAGTTAAAGTGTGCATTGTGTAATACCATACACCACACTAATGGACACTGCATTAGCAAAGCTGTATGTAATCTTTGTGAAGCTAGGAGATATTATTATCAGAACAGTCAGTGGGCAGTCCACAACCGGGCTGACCCATCTGATAGAGAGGAACAGCGGTTACTGGTAACCATAGTATAAAGGGTTAACTTTACAACTGCTACACCTACAGCCCCCCGCCCGGGCAGCAAGAGCAGGGAGAATGAGAACCACAACCCATTACAGAAGAACAAGAGAAACTTATCATTGAAGAAAACCCTGTACCTCAAAATGCAGAAATGGAGGTCTCACTATCCCCACAGGCATCAATATCCACTGACCCTGGAGTCATCCCTCCGCCACTGCCCCCCCAAACCAAGTGAAAAACCCAAAAGGAGGATGATTACTAGACGTAGACAGGCCTGGAGGCAACCAATACCTAATGTTTCCCAAACATCAAAAGTGCCCCTTACTAATAGGCATGAAGCATTGCAAAACACTTCAGAATTTTCAGATAATGATTCAGAGGACTCCTCCATTGGATCTAGTCACCAGGACCTGGTTTCTGACACTGACAAGAGTGAGCCTGACTGAAATAAAAAAAAAACTGACTACAAAGCCATCTCACGAGAAGAAACCCATTGTATCCTCTAAATCTACAAGGAAAAAAATCTTTAGGGAGACGAGTTAAATTTACATACCCATCACACCTTCAAATCCTTGATGAAACTCACCTTATCACTGTGCACAGTCAATGGGAATAGTATTACAAATAACAAAACAAGCATTTGTCAGTGCCGAATGTTGGCTTGCTGGCATTGGCATTGGCAGTGCAGGAGTTAGACAGATGCATCATAGGAATGGCAGTGAAGTATTGAACTGATGCCAACCCACCCCCACCCTGCACAGAGTGACAAGCATTAGGGTGTCCCTTTGGGTGTTTGGTAGTGCAGTGCGGGAAAACATGTCAGGCAGGATGTGAGAAATGACAGCTGCACAGTTCATAAGAGAGTGTAAAAATGCCAGTGTTGAAAATGTGGCATGTAAATATACCAAATTTGCGAAGCTACTAGGGTGTGTGGAAATATGCAATGCTGCGCTTGCAACACTGCCATTTATATGGCGTTCAGCATCAAATTTTCAACATAGGCATTTTAGCACCTCTGCTCATGCACAGTGTCACTGTTATTTCCTCAAAGTGTCCCAAGAAGTGATTTCACACACAGCGACCACGCTATTCTGCTCGGAAGTGCAAAAACACATTTTTGGGCATGATATGACAAAATGACGGCTGTACTGTTCATCAAGAGGTGTGGAAAAATGGCAATGGTGAAAATCCAGACTGAAATATCACAAATGCATGGCCAGTGCAGCGATGCGTGCAATCTGCCAACGCATGCTCATAACACAGTTATTTTATGAAGTATCATCACCAAATTTTCAACATAGGCATTTTAGGTCCTCTGCTCATGAACTGTGTCACTGTCATTTTCATAATCTGGCCCAAACACTGATTTCCCACAGTGACTGCGCTGCCAATGCGCCCGGAAGTGCGGAAACACATTTGGGCAGGATGTGGAAAATGACAGCTGTACTGTTCACAAGGAGGTGTACAAAATGACAATGCTGGAAAATCCAGCAGTAAAATATTGTGAATGCGCGCGGTTACGAGCCCAAGGAAAGTAACCGCGCAATGCACGCTCGAAAACAGGCATTTGTTGGATTTTTCCACCAAATTTGGAACTTAGGCTTTTTAAGAGGGCACCTCATGAACACCACCACTGTCATTTCGTTAATGGGTCCTGAAAGGTGATTTCGCGCAGTGACTGCGAAATCACCTTTCGAGGCCGATAAATGCCATGACAGTGACAGAATTCATGAGGAGGGGCCCCAAAAACCCCATGTTGAAAATTTGGTGCAAAAATTCCAAGAAATGCCTGAGATACGCAACAAAGTTGAAAAAACCCTATCTAGCCCATTATACAGCTTACCGGCATTTCCTCAGTTCGCAGTCGGCTTTGAAGAGTGCAGACGTGTTCCCGGTCCACCGAAGATCATCGCACCAGACTCCGGAGGTAAGTATGGGGTGAGGGGGGGTGTGGGGAGGCAGGGTGCACAGTGGGTGGAGTGCGGGTTGTGGGAGGGAGCAGGGAGAAGCGCCCGGGACCGCTTTTAATTTGCAGGTTTAAAAAAAAATGACGCTGGACGCTTGCCACGCTAGGGGTGGGCTCCCAGCATGGCAGAAGGATGGCTGGGTGGGCGGAGTCGACGGGGGGATTGACACCCCAGTCAGCCATGGCATCAGTTGCCATGCTGGGGTGGGCTCCCAGCATGGCACCCTGTACTGGGGGGGAGGACAGTGGAGCTAACGGGAGATTGGGCACCCCCGTCGGCCATGGCATCAGTTGCCATGATGGCGTGGGCTCCCAACGTGGCACCCTGTACTGGGGGGGACAGCATGTAGTAAAGTGGACATAACTTCTAAACAAAGTGACGCTGCATGACGAGCTTGTCTCTGATTGCAGCGGCACTTTGTTTAGAAGTTTTTTCCACTTTACATAATGTTGGTGTCAGCGCTAGCATGCTGGCTTATTGGGGAATGAGGGACGCACCTACTGATGCATGCCCCTGCATCTTCGCCTAACGGCAGCTGCACCCCCAAAGCTGCACTCTCCCAATATGTTGACTGCCACGCAAGCGCGGCAAGCCAACATAAAAAGGAGTGCAGTATTTTCACATTTACTTTCAAGTAAGTCAGACATTCTCTTTATATGGGGCACAAGACTACAGTACCACCTCAGAACTAACACAGGCTACAAAAGCCTGGTACACTGGCCCCTCTTACTGGTCAGTGAGAACTGGCACCTGTTCAGGTGTAGGAATTTCTTTTTAACAAAACAGCAATACAAGTACTGTGATCAAACTGATAGATCTAGTCTGAGGTAAGGTTAATCTCCTGGATACAAAATATCAAAATACATACTACAGGTTAATTAATATTTATGCCCCCAAAAAAAATATCTGAAATAATTTCTTTTTCAACAAATACAACCTTATCTGTTTTCCTCCCAGAATATAATCTGGGGTGGTGATTTCAATTGCGGCCTCTCCTTAAAAGACAGCGGACACCCGATGGCACAACAAAGAAAGTTTTTTGTGACATAACATGCCTCAGCAAAATTCTACAGACATCAAACCTTATTGATGCATACCATTCAACCTCTTTCCAAACAGATCCCACTTTTCATAAAGGCTCTCTAGCCAGTAGGATAGATTTATTTTTTATTAATAAACCTGTACAAATTCAGGACACAAAAATAATACCAATAGAACACTTGGATCACAGTGAATTACACTTACATATAGGCACCGAGACCCCAGCAGAACATGGACCTGGTTTATGGAAATGTAGTTCTTCTTTATTGTCACATAATGATGTAAATCAAGAAATTCAGTACTTCATCACTGCTAGAAAATACATTTTTGTGATGTATGATGACCCATCAATTTGGTGGGAGGATATGGAGTCAGAATTAAAGAACTTTCAAATCCATCAGTAAAGCACACAGAAACAAAGATTATTTGCAATATTTAAAAAACAGATATTTACGAAAACTGATAAATTTATCACAAACTACTACACATAACTTCTCAGAACAGATCACATTACTTAAAAATGACATGCAATAATTTCATGAAAAGCAAGCTAATAGCTTAAGACAAAAACAGTTATTTGGTGCACTGGGCAGACCAATTATAATATGCCCCTTTGACAGTTGTAAGGACAGAATTAAAAAAACTATGGAAACCTTATTTGATAGTTCAAATACACTCCATACTGACACTAAATCAATGTTAGAAATCATTACCCAGCATCCCTCACAACTACTCCAAAAAAAAACAAATCGATCTCTCACATATCTCACAGTTTTTTAATAGCTTCCACATTCCCACATGTCCCCCAGAAACTCTCAAACCTATAACTGAGGATATTAATCCTGCTGAAGTAGAATCAGCCATTACATTATTAAACAATGTGAAAGCCCCAGGGAAAGATGGCATAACCCTAGAGTTATATAAAGTACTTGGTAAAGAAATTATACCCGAACTAGCATCAGACTTCAGTATTACAAACATTAAACATTCCACTGAGAATGTCTGAAGGCTTACTACTTTTTTATACAAAAAAGGAGACAAAAGAAATCTAAATAACTGGAGGCCAGTTAGTATCCTAAATGTAAACTTTAAAATTTTAACAAAGATTTTAAATACTAGACTATTGCAAGCTGCCAAGCACCTCATTACTCAATAACTCGGGGGGAGGAGGGTTCTTTAATTCAGCTGGTGATTGACTGGGGGGGTCCACTAGACACCTGGGAGTCTAGAGTCTACACTCTTAATTAGTGTAGAAATTGAGAAATTTCACCCCCGGGTGGCGAAATTGTGCCAGCAAGAGGTGAATTTCGCTGGTTCGAGGCAAAATTTCATCCACTCCGCAGGCAAAATTTTGCATTTTGTCCCATGAAATATTTCACAAATCTGCAAATTCTGCAAACTATTTCACCGGGTAAAGTTTTACAATTTCGCACAACTCTAGTGGGGGTACAGGGAGCATCAGAGATACTGGATAACAAGCAACACAAGGTATACAACATGTACAAAGACAAATATATACAGAATCACACTATACAGTGAATGTGAGCAGTATATGCAATGAGGTTATGCAAAGGTGACTAATTGCTGGGTCACAGAGAAGCAGAATAGCAGAGATAGCAAGCAACATATTGCTAGAACATATCAAAAATATACAAATATACAGCAGGTAGGCTCAGGATCTCTAAGCCAAGTAACCATTTCCTGGACTGAGTTGATTGGACTTGAACCAAAATGTATTGTGTAAGAGACACCTGGGGATTTGACTAGCAGCCACCTTCAGAGCAGTTGCGACATGTCAGAGGAGCCTTGAAGTACTCCTCGATCAGGGCCTTAGTAGACTGAACGATGGAGGAGGTAGTTAGTGTGATGGAGGGACTAGTGCATATGTTTGCAAGTCTGTACCTGACTAAGGTTTGACCTGCATTGTGCTTGCACCTAGGGATTTGGAATCTGTTGCCATCCTCTAACAGTAATAAGTAGGAGGGACTGAAAGAGGGGGTCAAAAGATCATTGAGGTAACCTGGTAATTTACCTACCCCATATTTGCACCAAACAGGGCTGTGTACAGAATTGCAGAAGGAGGGGTCCCAGCCTAGCTCCATATACATAGCATAGTCGTAGGCCCAGAATGAACAGGCCAAGACAAATCTGCAGAGGGCATTAAAAAAGGAAGTGAGTTTAGATAAGACTGTATTGGAGGCACCAAAGAATACACCATGTTGAAGTTTCCTTGCAGGATGACTTCCCCTCCAGCTCCAGCTGCAGCCTTCTTCATCACTTTGTCTAGAGCCCTGTCCAACTCTTCTTTCTGTCTAGGGGGCTTGTAGATCAATCCCAAGATGGGAGGCTACACTCACCCTCTCCAATATAGGCTGCACTCACATTGATTCTAGCATGCCTCCACCCCCTGCTTCCTTATCCTCCATCACTCATACCTTCCTTGACACATAGTGCAACCCCCAGCTCCTCTCCCCTTTACCCTGTCACTCTTGAATAATACAAAGTATTGGTCCATGAGATCTAAGTTGTTGGGTGATGCTCACATTTCCTTTAGTGCCATTATGTCATTCAATTCAATTCAATTCATGTTTATTTTTAAAGCGCCTTTCAAAATCAAGGCACTGTACAAATTAAATAAAACAAGAAAATCCAACATTAAACAATCACAACTATAAAGGAAAAGCCAAAGTAAAGAGATATGTTTTTAAAGCAATTTTAAAACTGTCAACGGTCCGGCATTCTCTTAACCAATGAGGTAGAGAATTCCACAGGGTAGTAGCTGAAAAGGCAAAAGCACGAGATCCTGACAACTTCAAACGAACCCTGGGAATCTCTAGCAATCCCTCATTGGCGGAGCGGAGAGGGCGGAGGGGGCAATAGGGAACCAGAAGATCTTTCAGGTAACCGGGTCCCTGATCGTGTAGGGCTTTAAAGGTTAGTAAACCAACCTTAAAGGTGATCCACCACCGAACAGGAAGCCAGTGCAGTTCACGAAGCACAGACGTAATATGACTGGTTCTAAGAGTCCCAGTCAAAAGCCTGGCTGCAGCGTTCTGCACCAGCTGAAGGCAGTGGATGTCAACCCCTGGTAGCCCTAGGTAGAGGGAATTACAGTAGTCCAGACGGGTGGTAACAAAGGCGTGGACCAAAGTCGAAGGGTCCTCCTGGGGAATCAGATGTTTCACCCGGGCGATATTCCTCAGATGGTAAAAAGAGGATTTGACAACAGCTGACACTTGTGATTTCAGGGTCAGACCATCATCAAAAATAACGCCCAGATTTCACACCTGTCGAGAGCTAGAGAGCGGTACACCACCAAGTAATAAACCCGATGGCTGTCCAATACCCAAACCCCTCCCAGGATGAGCTGGATCCACAACCAATACCTCAGTCTTATCCGGATTAAGTTTTAACCAGCTCGAACTCATCCAAATTCTGATCTCATCCAGGCAGTTGTTAAGTACGGAGAGTGCATCACTCTGATCAGGGAGAAAGGATAGGTACAGCTGAGTATCATCTGCATAGCAGTGAAAACTCAAGCTGTATCTCCTGATGATTTCTCCCAATGGCAGCATATACACTGCAAACAACATGGGAGCTAAAATGGAGCCTGTGGTACCACATGGTAGGGAGAAGGCGTCAGAGGAATAAATTCCGTGACAACTCTCTGAGAGACCTACCGTGAGGTAAGAACTGAAACCATTCGTGGACTGTACCAGACAGCCCATAAAAACCCGAAGTCGCGCCAGTAGCACCCCATGGTCTACAGTGTCAAATGCAGCAGAAAGATCAAGAAGGACCAGAATGGTACAAGTCTTTCGATCTCTGGCCATTAGGAGGTCGCTCAATACCCGAACAAGGCAGTCTCAGTACTATGCCTTTTCCTGAAGCCAGATTGAGAGTATCATAGACATTATGGGAGGTAAGATGATCATCCAATTGCAGTGCAACTGCCTTTTCAATAACCTTACAACAATGACAGGTTAGAGATAGGCGGTAGTTAGCTAGACAGTCTGGGTCCAAGGAGGATTTTTTTTAGGAGTGGCTTCAACTACTGCTCCTTCAAGGGGTTAGGAAAAACCCCTCTCCAAGGATTTCAGACAATGTTAGCAAGATTGGGTAGATAACTTCTACACAACCTACTAACAGCAGTGTAGGACCCGAATCAAACTACAACTGGTTGGACGCATTGTTTGGATGATCTTCACAATGTCAACGAATTCGGAGGTGAAAATCCAACCAGACAGGCCGAGACTAGGTACCACCAATCATCCACCATAATCCCAGAAGTAGAGGTCGGACCAATGCCGGACCTGATGCTGGCAACCTTAGTCTGCAAAGAAGCGAGCTAACCCCCGCATCTAGCTGAGAAAGGATTTCTAGGCTGAAGACAGACTGGATTGCACAGTCTGTCCACAGTCCGGAAAAGCTGAGCCAGTCGATTCTTTGCAGCAGAAATCTCTCTGGACAGGAATTCTGCCTTCTTACGAGTGATTTCTGATTGGTAGCCATCATAATGGGCTAGCAATCTAAGCCTGTCAGCATCAAGGCCCGATTTACGCCAGGCTCTCTCCAGCCTTCGGCCTACTCGCCTTAATCCTTCAAGGGGCCATCAAACCATGGACTCCTTGGACGGATGGTGAGAGTCGAACACGAACAGGAGCCATTTTGTCCAGAGCATCTCCACAGCCTTACCTATAGGCAAGTACAAGACCATCTGGACTCATGCATTCACCACAAAACTCGATAGATCCAACACCGCCACTAGGTCATTGGGGCCAATAACCCTTAAAGGGCGGTATTGGACCATCTCCAGAGGGCAGACCTATTAGAGGGGGGCCCTGAAGCTGAACCTTATGGTGTAATGGTCCACCAGCTGACTGGTTCCACCCCGGTCAGTGATCTCCATACCCAAGAGAAAGACCAGATCTAATGAATGACCCCATATGGGTAGCGGTGGTAATAACCTGTGTCAGGCCCAGTGTATTCATCAACTGGAGGAGACTTTGAGACTAAAATAGAGAGAGTTCATTCGACTAGACGCTGAAGTTGCCCAGAAGTATTAATCTGGGAAACCTCATCACAAGGCTCGACAATGAAGTCTGCAATCTCCTGTAGGAATTCGCCACCGCTACCTGGTGGACGGTAGATGAGGAGAATCCCACAACCTGCACCTCGCCCAGGATATATTCAAAAGATCTGGTGTTCCCAATGGAACATCCACAAGGCCCAGTTCCGATTTAAATATAATGGCATAATTCTCCACTCTACGATCCAGCCTTTGACGGTGTATCAATGAGAACCCAGCTGAGTTGCCAAGGCCAATATAGGGCCAGGATTTTCATCCAGCCAGGTCTCAGTGATGCAAGTCAGATCAGATGACCCAGCAAGATCAGCTATAATAGCTGTCTTGTTTTTTATAGATCTGGCATTGCACAACACCGCCAAGGCAGGATGAGATGTCGGGGAAGACCTCGGCACCTGTCATGGTTGTCATCTGCTGCAATTGGCTGAAGCTCGCTCAATTTATTTGTAAGGCTTCTGCCATTTGAGCAGACCACCCTCCATAAACTATGCCAGCAATTCTTCTTTTATCCATTTGCTAGTTCTACTTTGTTTGTCCCCTTTATTGAACTTTCACTGAACCTTCACACTTACCACTTTCTAGAAATTAATCTCAGGTATAAGGCCCTACCCTCTGCTCCTTCTGTGTTATCCCCAGTTCCCTGATTGCTCCTTCAAGATGGGGGGAGTACTTCACAGGTCTTTCATAATTGGGCATGCTCCATAGCCAAGCCTAGCCCCAATTTACCCCCTACTAGATTAACTGCCCAAAAAATGAAAGCCTCAGTTGTCCATCCTGGTGCCTTGTTCCCTCCCTCATGGGATGAAGGACATCTAGTTTAAATATCATCCAGACAGTATTAAAGTACTTGCAAATGGTAAAGTGACAATGGGTCCTGAGTGCTGGCTAGCCTGTAGGAAACTATGTTTTACCTCATTATTTGAATGCACTTGGATAGAAGTAATCAGTTATTGACTTGAAGACTTTTCAAAACATATCATGTACAAAGTCAGTGTCCACTTTAGATCATATAGTTTGCAGATATTGAATTAATTCAAGTTCATCGTGGACTGAGTATATGAAGTACAGTATAAAAACATTCACAAGGTACAAAACATTTCTCAGTGACTTCCACTCAGTATGTAAAATGCAATGCAGTGCACATAATTTAGTCAAAAGTTTCTCCCACTCAGCCAGAAGACAAGGAAAACAGCCATGGCATTTCACTCATCTCGAGCTTCATCAGGGGAGAGTCAGAGAAGATTTCTCAGCACCTTAAATACTCGATGTAGGTTACAAGACCTTTCAAAAAACTATTTGTACAGGGTACATAATAAAAAAATAATCTCCCTTTTGATAATCTGAGTATATGGAAATTTATAAGTGTAACCCCTCACCCCTGCCTTTTTACTAAAATGACAGGTGGCATGCTGTTGGCGTTGGCAGCAATACCTGGTGGGGACCTGGGTTCGGGGAAGATGAGGTTACCTGGCACAAGGGGACCTAGGTTTGGCTACTCTGCACAGGGGCACCCAAGTAAATCCGACTACAGGAAGCAATAACTGTAATGTCCAGAACCAGGATTGGGATTTTTCAGTGTGGCTTTTATTCATAACTAGCTGAACATAACAAAGCATAGATGGACCCCCAAAGGGTTACGTTTACCGATAATGCAGATTGGAGACTACCAGGTGGTCCACTTAAAGAATGAACCCATTTCTACTGTTTTCTGGTTCTGGACCCACCAGGCACACAGCCTGGACTTGCATGCGCTTTGGATACACAGCCTGACTGGCCCAGCTCCCCTGCCGGCCACTTGACTGATGGTCCATTTAAAGAATGAACCCAAATTTTACTTGTTGTGGCTTCCCACACCACTTAGAGTCTGCGACTCCTAGAGAGATTTTCTTCTTACTTCCTTCTGACTCCCATCAAACAAGGATAATTCTTTTCCCAAGTTGTGGCTCCCCACACCACTTATAGTCTGCGACCCCTAGAGAGATTTTTCCAATTTGCACTCCATCGCCTGGGTACCTACTCATCACTGGCCAGGCGCATGGAGGGCAGTAGCAATCACAGAAGAAACGTAGAGAGGTGGACCTGGTTACTAAAGATGGGGGTGTTCCCACCTCCAGCTCCACAGCCCATACCCGCCATTTCTCTGGACAAACAGAAACTAATACTTCGAAATGTAGATTAAACGGTGGATGGACTGTAGCACCCCCTCTACAACATTACTTGAATCCATACAAACTGTAGATTTTGATACTACTCCATTTGTTTGTCCTAGTACAATAGGCCTCCCAAATAGTAGTCCAAATCCCATACTTCTTCACATTTTCCAAACTGAAGAAACACATTGTTTGCCCTCTTAAATTAGATCAAAACACTCACCCTTTCGTTGCAGGTGCCCCACAGGCGAAGTACAACTTCTTTCCTCTTGTCAGACCAAAAACAGAAACTGTAAAAAAGGCAGCTTTCTTCCTGTAGTAGAAATTAGGGGATAGCTCCTGGAATCCACAGGGATACTTACTTCCCGGAGGGAGGGGCATTGAGACCTGGACAGCAGTCTCCACCACTTGAAACTGGACACTGACCTTCTCACACAGAAGGTAAACAAAAGACACTTCCTTCTCCCAAGGAGGTAAACAGAAAAACTGACTTTGAAAACTCCCAACGTTCTATCTCACTCCCTCTGCTGCAGATTCCAATGTGGCTTATGCAGCTGCGACAGTTCTATGGTGATGTCATCTCTCAGTCTCAGCTGTGACTGAGAACAGAGTGAGACAGTGTGAAACAGATTTAACTGGAGTTTCACAAGCTGCCTTCCCTGCCTACCATTAGGTCTTACTGGGATTCTAGTAACCCCGGGTAACAAGGGGTTACATAAGCAAAGCACAATAGCTCAACATAATGTGAAAAATCAAATGATTAATAAAGTGTAACTATTGCATTCCAAAAAGGATCTCAACTACATCATGTATTACAGTCCAGAAAGCATGATTTTTTTTAAAGAAGCAACTTAGCAGCTTAACATTTAGAGTATATACCCAATGGATTTGTTAAAAATGTTTTTAACCTATACAATAATGTGTATTGCCATTCTAGTTACATATTACAGTATGCTGCTTTATACAAAATTGAATAGGTAGCTAGATGGATGATGACAGCAACAGGATGATACTCCCATATGGTAATCCTTCAGCAATGTTACTCCTCTAACATGTTAATTAATTTTATAATTGTACTTTTAAATAAGCAGCGGAGATAACAATTCTTAGAAGCAGTGTAAAACAAGACAGACCACAAATATTTTTAAAGTTCATTCTCTAACAAACACGATGTATAATCTTTCTTTGGATTTTCTCTCAGTTTGTTGTGTACTTGACTTAATTGGCTTCCCATCTTGGTCTGCTGTCTTTCTTGTGCAACAATTCCAAGTTACAGTGTGGTCTTCCTTGTTAAAAATGCTTCCTTGTCTACATTATCGTTCATTTTTCAAAAATACATAAAATAAATAAATGTTAGCCAGTGTATTAAAATGGCAAGACAAGGCATTAAGGCATCGAATCCCTAGGACTCTGGGTACCATACATACAAAAACACAAATCAGAAAACAGATAAAACAAACACAGCAACAAATGGCACAGCTAAAAATAAATACAACAGGCTAAAGTAAAATAGAAAATAGCCTGGAACAGAAAGCTATTCCTAAAAATATCTAATACTAAAAAACAGTATTTTAAAAGATGGTGTCCGGAAATGCCTAATTTAACAAGAAGGCCTTGAGGTGGGTTTTGGAAATCTCAACTGAAGGGGCCTCCCTTACAGCTGGAGGTAGTGAATTCCACAGGATGGGGCTGGCGACACTAAAAGGCTCTTTCGCTGGCAATTTTTAAGCTGTTGATAAAAAAAGATAAAAATCTTTTTTATCAAGAGCTATCGATTTTGTTTCTAACAATAGTCACTGGAATACCTACAATTATCTAGAGTGCACTCTGAGAAAGTGTTATGTTTCCTATACCTTATTTCACTGTTTGAAGGAATGGTTTAAAATCCATTTCATCATTAAGGCCTCTTGGCTTTAAAGTTTTTAAACAATAACTCCAATCCATTCTGTTCTTAATACACTGTTATGTCAATCCCTTCCCCTGGATCTGGACTTCACATGTTTGTGCCACAACCAAGACAACCCCCTTGATGTAGAGTTGTGAAGTTCCTTAGAGTGTCGCCCAAGGGGACTGTGTACATTCTCTCACCATAGCATCCCAAATGTTCCTGGATGTCATTTTTTAACAGGGTGTATTGTACACGACATATAGTTTTGGACCGCAGCAAATGATGCAATATACCACAAATGTAGTGCCACAACTGATAAAGTCTCTTATCTCAAAGCTGCACTCACAATTCTGATTCTTAAACGGGGTGCCTGCTTTTGTCATTTCACAGGCATTGCATCCTATACACATGTGAAAACCTGTCGGTAGTGGGGGTTATCAGTTTCTGAGATTTTCTAATTTCTATGGGACATAGTGGTTGTGTACAGTTCAATCTTCAACATTTTTGGCTCTGCAAAAACGGATTCATGGGTTCTCTCCTAAACTATGTCGTAGACCTTTATCTGTCATTGAGATAGGCCAATTTTTTGGACACTTTAACCTACCTTCCCTGCTACTGCATTAAATTCAGTGCTTAAGATCACAGGGGCAGTTTCATTTCTTGGTTTGGTTTTTGACTGTAAAATGTCTTCCCCTCTACGATTTAAAATGTTCTTGAATGCTGCAGAAACTACCAGGCAGCCCTTGGGACTTTGTTAGTCCTTCTGTGTCTTGGGTAGTGCATATAGGGCTATCAGGTTTGGGGCCCAAATAAAATCAAATTCTTGGTCAGTTATTGCTCCTGAAACCCTAGCTGTTTGTAACAGTTCTATTTTGTAAGAACCGGGAAGTACAATAATTAGTGTAACCAGTAGGCAAGTTTCAAACATTATAACATAGGTTAACACAAAGAAAAGGCAATACTACATTGTACATATACTAGAGGATTATTCTGCAGATCTCAGTATTTTCCACAGAAATGGTTGTGGGATGATTTTCCACAGAAAAAAATGCTGTTCCACAGAATGTTATTCTGTGGATCGCAGCAGGTGGAATTCTGCAGAAGAACCAGTGAAATTCTGGCTGAAATTCCTCTGGTAGAATGGTCATGCCATGTTAATTTCACCAGCGGAATTCCACATTTCACACAGCACTAGTGAACTTTTGTTTTTCCATCTAAGAATTTTGTCACCTTTTTTAGAACTATTTTCTCAAATGATCTAATGCTGCTATTCATAGTACCTAGACAGAAAATTGTTTTTTAAACAATCATTTTGTTTCATTCCATATATTGTGCAGCATAAGATTGTCAGCATTTATTGTTACGTTAGTATCGCCAGGTTCAAGTCCCAGCTTGTGCTTTTTGGAATGTAACACATGATGCATTTGAAATTGCTTTTTCTTGCAATAGTTACATTTGAGTAATCATTTGATTTTTATATATTATGGCGAACTATTGTGTCTTGCTTGTACATTTCCATACATAGAGATTGTCAAAACAGATATTGTTGTTTATTATGTAACTCATACAACTCATTTTTTAAAATGGCATGTGACCATTTAAGGGGAATTTAAGGGACTGAGAAGTCATCTCTGACAAGCCCTGCAATGGACCTTGAGATGAGCAAAGAGCCAGGGCTGTTTCCATCTCCAGCTGGCAGGGTGGAGATAACGTTTCACTACATTTTACACACTGCATTGAACTTTCCGTACCGAGCAGAATCACTGAGAAATATTTTGCACTTTGTGAATGTTTGTATAATGTACTTCATCTACCCTGTCCATCATGAACTTAAAATAATTAAATGTCTGCAAACTATATTATCAGAAGTGGACAGTGACTTTGTACATGATATGTTTTGAAAAGTCTTCAGGTCAATAACTGATTACCTCTACCTGATTGCATTCAAAGATTTAGGTGAAACATCCAATTTAAATATGCCTTGGTCCCACCAAAAGGCATCCCGATACCCAAGAAGCGAAATCCCTCTTTGGCCTACCACCCTTTTATCCAATTAATGAACTGGAAGATTTTCAGCTTCCTTGCCTCCCCGCTTCTGTGTAATGTGAGGATCACTGAGAAGGTCACTGTGCCAGATACTGACTCCCCCTTTTATATGAGTTATTGGATGTACCTGTAGCTGGCAGCAGCCCAGAGTTATCCCTGTCTAAATCTGTGCTATATTGATTCTACACAGCCACCATTTTTGGAACTTTGTAATGTTATGCATGGGGAGGCTGTGCCTTATTACAGTAGTAGCCAGAGATATGCCCCAATAAATATCTCAATAATCCAGATATATCTCAGGAAATCAGACTGAAATGAATACAAATTTCCTGTGCTATATCTAGATATACTGAGATTTACTGTATCTCTTGCTGCCACTGTACATTGTTGTGAGGCACTGCTTCACCCCCTATGGCATTACAAGGTCCCAACAGTGGTGACATATAGGATAAAGTATAGGTCTGGGTGCGTAACGAGAATTTACACACACCCGAGGGGTTTGATGCTACATAAACCCCGAGGGTGTGTGTAAATTCGAGTTTACACACCCAGACCCATATTTTATTTTATATACTGTAATTGCTGGGTTTTCCTTTTTTCACCTCAGCAATTGTATAAAATAAAATATAGCTGTGCAGCCGGGGTCCGGTGAAGGTGAAGTGCGTGGCCGCAGTCGGCAGTTTGATTTTGTAATTTTTTTTAATCTTGTGCACAGCACTGACTGAGGCAGATTTTGCTTTTTTTTTTTTTTTTCGTACTTACCGCCTAGTCCAGATGGTGGTTTGCTGTCCATTAGCAGTTCCCCGAGCAGGCAGGTGGTGAAGCGAGGAAGTGCGGCGGGTGCATGCACACAGTGAGGGAAATCGTGCACGTGGTTGCTGTAATGAACACTCCTTCATTACGGCAAGTTACACCACGGTTTCCCTATGGGAAAAAGGGGAAACCGTTAATTATAGTATATTATCAAAATAGGGTAGACTAAGACAGCGATGAATCTGGACTGCTGCCCAATACTTAATTTAAGAGTTTTTCATGTGATTTTGAACAATGAGAGATAGTGTTCATAAATGCTTTCCTTTTATTAACTTTCATTTTTAACCAATAAGGCATCAGTATCAATCATTCATAAGACTTCTTTCAATGCTCAATCAACTCAGTGAATATTCATGATGGTGATTATTTTTAATTAAGTTTTGCATGAGGTTGTGGTGTTAGGCTATATAAAAGACACGTTGATGATTGTACAGCATCCCTTGAGGAAAACAAATTGTCAAACTGATCAAAGAGTTGTCTGTCTGGATGGGTCCCATCTTGTTTGTGCATCTGGGATGCCTGAATAAAGTTTCAAAACATTTAGCAGTAACCTAGTGAGGAGTTTCAGTTTTCTGCAATTACAAAGAAATATAACACTCTCTGATTAAAAGACTGGTACATTCATTCTGATGTTGAAATCCCAGGAAACAGTAAAATAGTCAAATATTGACCACAGCATAGGTCGATGCTCATTGAAAGTCCCATTTGCCAATCATATAGTTGTATTATGAGGTGGTTCAGTTAAAAGAGAACTATGGGGTAACTAGAAGCCCAGACCGATGCACAGATCGGGGCTTCAGTACCCAGAGTCTCCCTGCTGGCACAATATAAAATAAACAGTTTACATACCATACGGTGCATAAAAAATGTGACTATATGCCATATGTATGCCATGCATACATTTGGCATATAGTCAGAATATGTAAAAATAAAATCGGACACAGCAGAAATTGAGTTACCCCATAGTTCTCCTTTAAGCAATAAGGCACACCAGGATATGTGCTGTATTGGGATGACATCACACCTCAGGTGTGTCACGAGGCCATAGGCTGAACTAACGGAAAAGTGACACTATTCCAGTGACACATACCCTGAAGTGCCTTATTACAATTATAAAAGGGGTCCATTTATGTGTTTATTGTTGTAAGTAGGCTGTTTTACTTTTGGGTTACAAACTTTTGGAAACTAATCTGGCCCACAAGCACAGCTGCTGGAGAGCTGTCTGCAATGCCTGCAACCTGAGTGTATGCCCTAAGCTTGGGTTTCCACAGCTTGCTAGTAGAAGGTCAGGGTTACATCCTCCCAGATGCTTCCCAACTCCAAGGGAGGCAGGCAGGCCCACCCACTCTGTGAATTCCTCCTGGTGTCCAGTGAGCAGCCAGAGTACAGTAGCTTATTTAAAAGGGAAGGAGGTTTGGATGGCTCGGGGGCAACACACTTTGGTGTGCCTGTGCTTGGAGCCCTCCCCACTGATGTCCCTATGAGAACAGAAAAGCAACAAAGGAAATACTTTGCTAGCAGTGGAAAGACAGTTTCAGCACTCTCTGGCCTCATGCCCCCATCTGATAACTCTGAATCCTTTCTTTGGAGGAGGAAGCCCCTCTATAGGTCCTGCCATACGGTGCAAGCCATACACATGCTGGCCAGTTATGGGTGTTGTGAAGGCTGTCAGGGTGCCAAGGAAGTTCTGACGTGGGGAGTCATTGAAATGAGGAAGAAACACAATACAAAACTTTACATCCAGCCTGGTTTTGATGGGGGGGGGGGTAATTTGGAACCTGGTCACTCATCCCTGCCTATTATGGAAAATTAGAGGCTAACAGAGGAATGAAACTGAAGGAGGCAATAATTTTTTCATGCTGCATTGAAGGAATGATTGAATTTCCTAAACTGAATACTATATCTTTATGGGGTACTGTTTTTGGCATTCCCTGTTTATGAAAAATGTAACATTTCTTCTATGATACATAGTATACAGTATGTCACTGTAAATACTGCACTGAACCCAATGGATACAAGATATAATCCACTCCAGCAGTGAACTGCTCCCACTAAGAACACTGCCTTTTGGTCTAACCTTGTGATTTCCCTTCTGCAGGGAATTACTGGAATGCTGCTTCATTCAACACACCCTCTTCCTACCTTCACTTCTCAACATTCCAAGGAGAGACGACTGCTGACATCTCCTTCTACTTTAAGACCTCCGCACCTTATGGAGTGTTTTTGGAGAACCTAGGAAACACAGACTTCATCAGACTTGAGCTCAGATGTAAGTGTATTACTTTAATACAGTGGAGTACCGGTCATATAGTCAAATGCTGTGGCTTGATTTACAATGTAGCTCACCTCCTAAACATTTGACACTTATCAGTGATGCTGTTTGGGAGACATTATTGCATTTTTCATGCAAAAGACTATTTTCATATATCAGCAGTATTCAATTTGAATAACACTTTGTAAGCAAAAGAAACAACAGTATGTCATATGCCAAGATGGTAAGTTACTTGTCATACTGTATGCACAAACAGCAGCAAAAGTTTGGATATCTGAATTAAGCATACAGTATACAGATGTGGTTGGATCCATAACAAAGTTCACAGCCTACCCCTACTCAAGATGATAGCAGACTATCCTTGCCAGATATTCTATTTGCAAAGAATGTATTTTTTCCAAATAGTTTTATATCATATGAGAATTGTGACTGGTTGGCTATTTAAATGTATTTATTTACTTTGCATTTGATTACTGGGTAGGTGCACTGAGCCAATGGATTGTTTTCAGGCATGATGGATTAACAGTGGGCTGTGACACCTTTCACATATAAGTTATTGGTTTGGTAGTGGCTGATAGACATTATTATCTGATGGGTCTTCAGTAGCGTATGTAAACTGTGCTGTGGAAACATCAGCCTAGGTCCCCATGGACAGGTGTCCACAACACAAAGCCCTCATCACGGTTGGTACCAACTGACGTAATTGATGAAAGTCTGACATGAGAAGCTGAACAGTCATAGATGCAAACCAACACAGTCACCCACTGGATGGAGTTCCTTCATAACAGGGATGAAACGCATTGTCAGGGCTGTGAGAAGAAGCTTGCACTATAGCTGTTTATGCTACACTGTACCTGTCATGCGCTGTATGATAACAGAGTACTTTGGGCCCCCATGCTGTCACTCTGACACCTTTAGAAAATGCTAAAGTTCACTACAAAAATTAAAACATCAATAAATATATTTATGAAGAGCTGCTTGCACACTATCAGGCTGCCTCTTTGGTGTCATAATGTACGTGGAATTTGTAATGCATTAATGTGATTTATTATGCTATTGCCCACATCAGTCATACCACAGCTCACAATCTAGATTCAGTTTGTAAACCATCTGTGGCTGTGACCCCACTAGTAACCCACCTTTCTTCAGAGTGGACTCCGTTTACTATATCCTCTTCTTCCTGTTGTCTAGTGAATTTGTTACCCAGGCTACCACCCTGGGACCCACTCCCTGGCTGGCTAACTTGTTTATTAATCTTTCGTGTGGGACTGTGTCAAATGCCTTGCTAAAGTCTTGGTAGGCCATATCCACAGCCCTCCCTGGTCTACAACTTTGGTCACCCAGTCAAAGAAATCTATTAGATTCATATGACATGACCTTCCCACTGTGAATCCATGCTGCCTTGGGTCCTGTGCCCCTCTGATCTCTAGGCACTCAAAACTTCTTTCTTTCAGAAGAAATTCCATCATTTCCTTACCACTGAGGTCAAACTAACAGGTCTGTAGTTTCTTGCCTCTGCCTTGCTCCCACTGTCGTGAAGGGGAATCACATCCGCCCTCCTCCAGTCTTCAGGTACCACACCATCCTCCCATGATTTGTTAAAAAGGGTAGTCAGTGGTCAGTATTGGGTAAGTTACTTTTTCTATTACTTTTGGAAACTTGTTTCAGAAAGCTCTGTGCAGTCACTAGCAAGGATGGAGAAGTACTGGAAATTGTAATACACTTTACAGTAACAATTACTTATGTCGTTTTATACAAAAGAAATATGTAACTATAACTGATTACATTTATTTGAAAGTAACTAGTAACTAACCTATTACTTTAAAAAAATAATCTTTTGTAGTTATTTATTATTTTTGTATTGTTTTTGTATAAAAAGAAATAAGTAACTATAATTGTAAGGTGTATTACTTTTTCTAGTACTTATCAATCCTCGCTAGTGACTGCACAGAGCTTCCTGGAACAAGTTTCCAAATGTAATAGAAAGTAATAGAAAAAGTAACTCACCCAACACTGTCAGTGGTGTCACTAGGTTTCCCCTTAGTTCTTTTAGAATTTTGTGGTGAATTCCGTCAGGCCCCATTGCTTTGTCCACCTTGAGTTTTAGGGGTTCTTTCAGGACCCTTTCTTCAGAGAATGGACTAGTATCAACCCCCTCCCCATCCAGAGTGCTTGCATTGCTTGGTTTAGGTACCTCCCTCTCTTCTTCTTTTGTGAATACTGAGCAAAAGTATTCGTTCAGTACCTCTGCCTTTTCGCTGTCACCCTCTGCCCACCTCCACCCTCTCCTCTTTATTAAGCCTCATTATCCCTTCCTTGATCTTTCTTCACTCCCTAATGTACCTAAAAAAAGGTTTTATCCCCCTTCTTAACTGAGTTAGCTATCTTTTCCTCAGTTTGGGGCTTCACTATTCTGATTGCCTTCTCTGCTTCCTTCTGCTCTGATACATGTCTCTGTCCTGCTCCTTCTGTGATTCCTTATACTTCTTGAATGCTGTACTTTTTCCCTAACCTTCCCCTCCACCTCTTTTGAGAACCATAGTGTTTGTTTTTTTTACTTTGTTTTGTTTTGTTTATTTGCTTCACACAAAAGGGTTGTTGCCTCTGTGATGGCAGTTTTGATTTTTCCCCATTGTTCTTCCACCCCTCCTTCCTGCCCATTTGCTAGTGCATTTCTTAGGCACTCACCCATTTTGCCACAGTCAGCCCTCCTAAAGTTCAGTACCCTCACTTTTGTGGCTTGACTCTACTGCTGTGTTTATTGTGAACCACACTGTTTGGTGGTCACTTGTTCCCAGATGGCTACCCACTTCTAAATCTGTGATCATCTCTCCATCCCCGTTTGAGAAAAGTGGATGACATTTGTTGGCTTGAAAGCGTACAGATGGCATTTGTGGTAAAAAATACAAAAACAACTGAGTTAGACTATACCACAAGATTACAATATCGTAATCTTTTGTTGGAACAAAAAAAAAGTCATGCAAAATAGGTAGTAGCAGCATTATCCATCATGTGGATTCAGAAACCCTTTCTGATTACAGTACTGTAGAGTGTTTTATATTTTTATTTATTTTATTTATTTAGTTTTTGTTGACCAGGTAAGTGCACTAGGCAAATCCTGCCTATTTTTAGGCATGACCCGGGGGAGGGGGATACAGATGAATGCCCATTGACCTTGAACCAGATTAAGCTGTTGGTGATATATTTTTAGTTAATGAGGGAAATTTGGCCAGGACACTGGGGAAATTCCCTTACTCTTTTTCGATAAGTGTCATGGGATCTTTAACATCCACCTGAACTACCACCAATCCAGGCAGATGGGACCTCGGTTTAACGTCTCATCCAAAAGACGTCACCTCAGAAGTGCAGCACCTCTCTCATGCTGCACTACAGTGTCAGTATTGGGATATTAACCCAAGTGCCAGATGTGGGAACTGAACCCACAGCCCTCTGATCTCCCGGCCAGTGTGCTACCTACTTAACCACTGACACTGTCAGTGATATGATACGAGTGATGTGGCACAGACTACTTCAAAATCTCACATTTAGACAGTAAGATCATTTTCATACAAATAGAATTCATAACTACAGGTGGATTTCAACAACTATAATCTATTGCAAAATGTAACTGCACCAAACCTTCTAGGATAGTTTCATTGTGTGGCACATGCTTTACTTCTCCCACCTGTGCCCATTTTCAGCTAGCTAAAAAATAAAATTGCAGATCTGTCATTTTTTTATACTTCATTCAGTGCCTGAGTACCCAGCAACTGTTCAGTGGATAATGTGATTTTAACCCCCAAGATCCAGATTTGCAAAGGAAACAGAAAAAAAAAACTGCAAAGTGAGCACTTGCCTCAGGGTTTTACTTAAAGAGCCTCCAACACCATTAGAAAAACTTGAAAAAACATGCGCGATTTAGAAACAATTCAGTTTATGTTTCATATATTTTCTATAACTCTTTCCCTTACTTCTCTATTACTAATTTCAGTCATATGAAAGAGGATTACTGTCTCTTAGACTTTATCTGCTCTTTCTGCTTGCCTACTCCTGACATCATAATCCTGTTTATGGCATCATAATCATTTTCAGAGCAACAGATTCTGATGTGATAAAAAGAACTACGATGTCAGGTATAGGTAAGCAGCCAGAACAGATTGGGCAGCAATCCTGTTTATACGCAAATGTCCTTAATGATAAAAAAGCAATGATGAGAATTACATAAAAAATTATTAAAGATAAGTTGAACTGTGTCTAAATATGCCATTGTTTTCAAAGCTGTCACAAAAGCATCATGAGTTCTTTAAGCAAAAAGACATGACAGGGTGTGCATTGTGGTGGGATAACGGCACACCTATGGTGTGTTGTGAGGCATGAGGCATCACCAAGTGCCTTTACCACCCAAGTACCATTATCCTACCACAACACATACCATGGAGTGTCTTACTGTGATTATAAAATGAGTATAAGAAATGTATGCCAGCACAGGCTACTTACAGTCCATGGTTCACATCGACACAAAGCATTAAAGAATTCAGAGCCAGTCCTTGAATAAGGTGCAAAAACAGTGCTAACGTTTAATTCCAAGTGCACAAAGCTCCATAAAAGCCTGATGTCCCCTCATACAGTAACGCAAGAGGTTTCCTTGGCAACCAGATACCTCAAGAGTGAAGCTCAAGCGGTTCCCTGGTTGCCATAGAAAACTGTAGATGGAAGACGTAAAGTATGTCTGTGTATGGATGCCCATACATTATCTTTCATAGTGTATAGACATCCATGCACATTTCAGATATTCCATTTTAGTGAATTGGCAGTTGGAGAAGGGAAGACTAGAGGGTTGCTGGGGTGCTCCAGTTATTGATTCCATGTGTGACTAGTGACTGCTGCTGAAACTGTTTTGGCAAATTCAAGTTTAAAAAAAAATAGCTTCCTGCTCATTCGGCTAGAGTAAAGCAGCTGTGCAGCAACCTTGTAAGTTGTTATGCTGCAGGGATGACATCACTACTGCAGCACAACAACATATTGACGTCACTACTGCAGCACAACAGCTCTATTCTAGGCATGAATTTCCATGCAGAACAACATTCCACCATACACTATAATATCTCTACAGTTTGGAAAGGGGGATCATAATCCAGAAACTGCTGTAGAACCCTTTGGTGGCCCTCTGTCTATGAGGTATCTTAGAACAGCAAAAGATGTTGATTTCTAATGTGTCACTCAAATTGAGAACTAAGGCTGTCATTCTGATACTGCAGATGAAACATCTGAGATTTTTGCTAGAGTCTGATGCTTTGAGCTCTGTTGGGTAGGGGTGATGCCTGTATTAGGATAGGTTGATTATACAGGTGTGTGAGACCTCTGAAATCTCTTCATCAGATATGTTTTACAAACTGAATCAGAAACTCATTTTATAGGTAGTAAAATCAATGATGCGTGCCAATTTCTTGCATAGAAGTTGCTTTTGCTGTTTTTTCGTACAGTACCTAATCTATGCCTTTTTCCTTCCTTTGTGTTACACAGATACAGAATTTCAGTGCAACTTGTGCATCAGAGTTTGTTTCTTTTTTAAGCTCTTTCTTTCAAGCAACTGCATAGAATTTTTTTTGGGGGGGAGGGGGAGGCTTTCAGAAAAATAAATCCATAAAGAGGAAAAGGTTTCAACCAAGATGAGGCACTGACAGCTCTAGTACTAGCAACAGACTGGGAGGTAGGCATTTTTTCAGGATTCACAAATCATTAGTTACTGTATCTCCATGTTTACCATTTACATTCCTGCAATTCGGGGATCAGTGTGCTGCTTCCTTTACCAGAACCCTTGGACCACCTACTGCAAGTGCACATGTTTTCATCCACTAGTGATCAGAGGAAAAGCCATGTGGTTTGTGGAACTGGAACAGTGTGGGCTGTTGTACCATCTCCAGATGGGGTTTGATGCTGAACAAGGCTCTAAGGGAAACAAAAATATAGCTCTAAACTGCTGTAAATGCTCAGCAATAAAAGCAAATGAATGAAAAGAAATCCCTGCGCCCAGATGTGTGCAGTGATTATTCTATGCAGTTGCAACTGTGGAGGTTCAGCCACACATTATAATATGGACAAGAAAAATCCTGCCATCTGATTGGTCAGTCTGGGTCTTTACCAATGAGTAAATCTCACAATATACATATTGGTAAAATCCCAGCTGTTAGTTTTAATCTAATATGAGTTTTTTTTGTTTGTTTTTTTTTTGAGGGGGTGGGCTTTTGTCATTGTGTCCATTTTATAATCACAATAATGCACTCCAGGGTGTTTGTTGTTGGACTTTCCCACTGCTCATATGGTTTAAGGCACTAGGCTGTACCTCATGCCACACCACATGAGTCACGATCAAATCCTGCAGCTTCTTACTCTTTGTCTTACATGCATTGTTGCTCAGTTGCACAACAGAAGGAGTGGTGGGGTTAATCCATTTGCACTGAAAAACTTCAAATGCACAGTAGGAAAAGAAAGAAAGAAAATAAAGCATGGTGTTTTTTGCCCATTTGGCTTTAAAGTATTTCTACCACATACGTATAGCTTGGAAAACCATCACAGTGAAACGTCAGGTAGGGAGGACTCATTGTTTTCCAGATGGCCAATCTAGAGATTGCAGTTTTCAAATCATCCACAATACATGGCTCTTTTTCAAGCATTCTTTATATCCATTTAGCCCAGACCCAGAGATAGCAGCAGCCTCAACAATGCAAACATGCTCTGGAGTTTGTGCCAGAACAGTGCCTCTTATCGACTCATAAGTACTGGGTATTAGATTAGACAGGAAATTGAAGTGAATCAGCTCAGCTGAGTTATCTGACATTGATCCCAGGCTAGTCGGAAGCAAGCAGGGGTGGGGGTGAGAAGATAGAGACAGATAGATTTGGAAAGGCTTGTCAGAAAGATTCATAGTCTGAAAAACTAACCTCAGATAAAAATGAGTCTGAAAATTTGAAATCAGATTCTGTACATACAGGAAGGAAGGAATTTACAATATAGGAGAGGAAGAGAAGGGAGAGAATACTGCTGTCATATTCAGTGCATGGGGAGATTCAGACTCCTTTAACAGCTACATTTATAATTCTGTTGGGTAGCATTCTCTTTTAAACCCAACTCTATTTAGAGCTGGGACTCATGGTATGCTGTTAGGGAACTAATTGTTATATCATAAGAAAAGGTATTCACATTTATACAAAATACTAAGCAGGAGTTAATATTATTTATAAAATGGCTATAATCTGATTGGCCAATGTCGATTAGAACACGTGGTGTATCCCAGCATGAAGCCATGTCTTGGAAGTTTACATTAGTATGCATTACATTCTTAGGAACACATGGAGAAGGCTTGGTTATTGTCCAGTGAGTGTCCTGGAAGATACAGATAAGCAAGAGTTCTTCATGAATTATCCATGAGCAAGAATAGTTGTACTAATTGAATCTTAGGGACCAGGTAATTCATTTTAAATTTAGAGGCCTAAGCAATTTTATTTAACTTTTGAGTCAAAAGGTAAAGTGTTGGTAAATGAGGCTGGATTGTCTAGAGGATCAAAAGGATTAATAAATTATTTTATCAATACATGAGAAACAAATGGGCAATCAAGTAATTAAGTATATGGTAGGGGCAGGCTGTTGATCACTGGGGATGGAACCACTAAGCAAGAAAGAGGGGATAGTAGATAGACTGAATAACTACATTGTGTTAGTATTCAGCCAGGACATCTGTGGGGGGGGGGCATGTCTGTCTGGGGGTAGAAATTATGGTAGAGGTGCAGGCCAAGTAAGATGCAGAGGAATCATGACATAACTAGTAGGGAAGTATCTGGCGGGGATATATCTGACAAAATCCCAGGGCCCGTATGATATGAACCGGAAGGCAGTAGTGGAGTTTAAAAAGGTTCTGATCTGATCCATCACTGACATCTTTCAAGACTCATTACAAATAGGGATAGTACCAGAAGGCTGGAAATCAACCACTGTATCCCCCATTCAACAAGGGAACATGGTCAGACCCAGATAACAACAGACCTGTAAGCCTTGCCCCAGTGCTTTGGAAAGTGCTGGAATAAATGACAAAAGATGTGATTCAGCACATGAATGAAAATGAGCTGTTCTCTAGCACACAACATGGTCTCACAAAATGTAGATCCTCCTAAATCAACCTGATTGCCTTCTTCAAGGCAGCAACTAGGGAGTCAGATAGAGGCCTTGCAGTGGATGCAGTCGACCTGAACTTCAGCAGTGCCTTTTACACTGTGCTAAGTGCGACACTCATGGAGAAAGTAGCACACTACTGAGTCAACAAAGTGCACAGGACATGCATTGCAAATTGGTTTATTTTTATTTTTTATTTATTTAGGAAATTGGAATTACAACACTTTGAGTCATAGACTCATTTCCAATGGCTCCACGTCAGAATAAAACATAGACATTCATACAGTACATACATAGAATAAATGTGGGTGAGCAATCATACAGAGTACAAATACAATGAGCACAGTTTAATACCTATACATTTGGTAGCTAAAACAGGGCAGAGCTATCGACATATTTAGCTAATGAGCGGTTAAGACCTATACAATTGGTAGCTAAAGCAATGCATGATATGAGCTGGTAGTAAACCGCCTCAGGGAGGCCTTGTCATATACATAATATAAGGCATTCATAGTGCAGTGCAACTATATGGCAACTGAGAGAAGTGAAGAGACTATAGGCTAGAAATAGTGAAGGCTCTCCACTGCCTGGCCAAGGGTGGGTGCATGGCCTACTAGCATGGTGCAGGATCCACAGGTTACTGGTTACACTGGCATTGATGTGAGGAGAGGATATGGGCCCTTAAGGCAGCTTTAAAAGGACTTAGATTGAGGCTGGCTTGGTGGTGCTGATGGTTGAGGCACTAGATGCCACACCTTGCTCCACACCGGCAACCCAGGTTTGGGAACGGACTCCGATCACGGGGGTTGGCAGGGGCAGAGAGGGACTGAGCACCCAAAGGCTGCTCTCCCTCTACGGGGAGGTGGGTTTCAGTGGTCGGTGCATTGGTACCCCTAGAGGAGGCTGGGGGGACACGGTACTGACATTGTAAACAGGGGGGTGAGTTGGGGCATGGCGCCGGGAGGGAGTGCGTGCGGATGCATGCGCACTCCCCCCATTGGCATCATTGCATGCCCCACTCACGTAAGCACTAGAGAGGAGGAAAATGGTAACTGATCATAGCGACTTGATGGCCATCCTCGGGATGCTCGACCTCGGGAGCACTGCTGCGATGCTGGATCCTGTGTCAGCGGGAGTAAGGGGGACTCTCTGCTGCCCCACCACAGGGGGAAAGCTGTGTGGGTATTTGGCAGCAGGGGCTCCATTTGGGCTGTAGTGGACCAGACGGTGGCTGGATGACTAGGATGCCAGGATGGAATGTGCAGATCAGGAGCCACAAGGTAAAAAAGTACTAAGTAAAATAAAAAAAAGGACCTAGATTGGTGATTGATGTGACAGCTGGTGAGAGGGCATTGTACCAGGATGGAGCTCTAAGGGGGAAGGATTGCTGGGCCAGGGTGGTCCTGACTCTAAGCACCTTCCACATAAGTTTTGGGGCAGCCTGTGCAGATGCTGAGATGGTGGCTACCTGAAGAGAAGCCATGACACCTATTGGGGTTAAACCCATGTGGATTTATTTGGTGAAGAGACAGGCCTGGTATAATAGTCTTTCCAAAAGGGAGAGGATATTGGTGAGCGCGTATAGGGTGCAGGTATGTGTTTTTCTGTCAGAACCAGAGATGAGCTGGCAGGCCTTATTGATGACGACTTGTATTTGATGAAGCGCCGTAGGATTGGCGGCAGCATAGATTGTGAGGCCATAGTCCACCAGCAATAAGAGTGAGGAGGTAATGGTTAGGTGAAGTGCTTCAGATGGCAGGCAATCTTTATGTCTGTAAAGGAGACCAATGCAGGTGTTGGTGGCGGAGGTGAGGATTTTTATATGTTCGTGGAATGAGAGGAAAGAGTCAAATGTAATACCGAGATACTTATAGGTTGACAGGCAGGAACCAGAAAGTGGAGGTAGAGGAATGCCATTTAGAGCCAGAGTGGATCTGTTAGCTGAGTGGAGTACTCAGGGGTTGTTACTGGGTCAGCTGCTCTCTAACATATTTATTGATGACCTGGAGAAGGGGTTTAGCAGCAGGCTGCTAAGGTTTGCTGATGACAATAAATTCACGACTGGACACAGCAGGGTGGGTTGATGCACTAGAGGGGGATATGCACACATTTGAGGCATGGACTAATAAATGGGTGCTTAGGTTTAATATGGAGAAGTGCAGGGTGCAGCACCAAGGGGCAATGAATCTGGGCCACACAAACTCCCTATAGGATGGAAAACCATGAGCAGCACAGCCACAGAAAAGGTCTAGCAGAGGCTATGAACAGTAAGCGAAAGCCAGACAGTCTATGTGCTGCCACAGTCAAGCATGCCAGTACAATGTTCTGATGCATTATGACAGGGGTAAGAGCAGTATAAACTAAATAAATGGGTACAACTCCACCAAAAAGCCAGACTCTTCCAAATTTTACTTCCTGTAACACATCAGTGTGAAGGGCAATGTTTAGTTGCCATTTTGTCCTGCCTACTAGTCACTGTGTAAATCTGTAATAAACATAACAAATGTTTTGTATCACATTTATAATCCTTTATTGCATATATATGGGATATGCAACAGGGACATGTGTGATACATTGTTTATCTACACAAGAGCAGCTTGGCCCTTGGGTAACCCCACAAGTGGCGTAAGCCATGATTGAGGTGCCCAAGGTCTAACTGCTTGAGTGTAGATAAATAATATATCATAAATGTCAGAAATTCTGCACTTGTGACATTTATATTGTAGTTGGAATAGCCATCCTTATCCTGCACAGTCACTGTTCTGAGGATTTGCAGACCACTTTTTGGAAGTCCATAAATAATGTATCAGACAGGTTCCCAATGCATGTCCTGTTATAAAATGGGCAAAACATTTTCTCCAATCTGATTGGCTAAATGACCATTGTACCCGTGTCCTTATCAGCCCATAATTTGCCAACCGGCACTTCATACTACTGGGAAAGCCCTATAACCTGAGGTATCACTGTCCCACTTGTACCCCAGTCATGAACATCAGAGTGTGAAGCCGACCGCGATGTGTAAAAGCCGACTGCAAAACTCGAGTTGCGGTTCCTCATCATTGAGCTGCAAACATGAAAATACTGCAACTTACAGGTAACAAACTGAAAAAAACATCATTATAAAACCTGATCTAACCGTAATTTTGTCTCTTCGCCACGGATGCTGTTTCTCCGGTCATCCTGCCATTTTCACTCAGTACACAGTCAGGTCCCTGAACCACACCCTTTCAAATTTACAGTGCCAGAGTTTTTGAACTATCTGGTCTGTATTATTTCTAACCTTTTCCTGATTTGTTTTAACACACACAGCTAAGCGACAGTAGAAAGAGGAGGCGGAGCCGAGTACTAGAGCAGCGTGAACATGTATTGCCATGGCGACACTCGCTGCTGACTCGGCGCATAGTTCTCTGAACTGTGGACTCGCTCCTCTGGTTTTGATTACGGGCAGGTTTTCCAAAAGAAAACAAGTAAAGCTAAACAAAAGAGACAAATTTTTAGTTTTTCAAACACGCACTACCTACTTTAAATGAGTGGCATATCATCATGTTACTGTACTGCCAGCACTCGCTCATGCCACATTATGCTATCAGCATTGATGAACCTCCTTCCCTCACACCCTGTGGAAATGGTAGGAACATCCAGATACTTTTTTGAATACATACTTTAACATTTATGTCAGGATCAGGTGTGTAGGTAGCTGGGAATGCAGTCAATGCAGTCAAAGATGGCAGGAGTAGGAGTGTGGGCAGCTGGAGCTCCACTCAAACACAATTACAGGGACTATTTTTTATTATTTTCTACTGACCTCTTTTATTTACTCTTTTTTTTTTTACATACACTGTGTGTATGCATTCTTTCACTGAGGTCTTTGGGGGGGCCCATTTTATAAGTGGAATAAGACACTCCGAGGAGTGGTTTATGGCATGATAAGAGCACTTCCCAGGTGCTAAAGTCACTCGGCGCAAGCGCCTCGTGCCTCGTGCCTCATTACGCACCTGGGGCGTGCTCTTATCAAGCCATAAACCACACCTCGTCATGTCTTATTCCTTACTTATACAATAGGTTGATGTTTCTTTGGGGTGATTGACATGTACTGTTTATCCCACATATGCATGATAAATTACAAGTTCTAAATTGATCACACATATGTGGAAATGACATTTTTTATGACACTGCATTTGTGTCCACACATATTGTATAAACATGGATACCACTAGTGCTCCCAAACATTATGTGTGCTCCCTGCACCACTGCTGTAACCCTTCTAGCTGCTTTTCCAAATATATTTTATACTGCATGCAAACGAGACTATTCTCTTGGTGCTCCATAATAAATATTTAACATGAATGGCAATCTCAATCAAGTACATTTTCATTTACTTAGAAACACAGAATTTGACAGCAGGTAAGGATCACTTGGCCCACCTAGTCTACCCATGTAGCATTTCAGTGAAAACATTTCATAAACATTTCAGTGAAAGCACATTCCAACTAGTTTTGAAAAACATTTATGAACAGTACTTGTCGGAGACACAGACAACTTTATTTTCTTAATGCAGTAAGCCAACGTGAGGCATTTTTTTTATCAAGATGGAAATGTGAAAGGAAAAGAGTGCCTCCCACTGGGACTTGACTCTAGAACCTAAGATTGCTAAGAATATGAATTTTCATGAACACATATGTAAGAGACTCCGGGCACAATATAAATTTATTAAAATATTTCAGCAGAACCATAAATGAGTGGGACAGCAATTTGCTGGTAACATTTGACATCGGGGATCCATATACCAACTTACCCCATGAAAGAGGACTAGACACATTGCGAGATGCTATGAAACAGAGGAAGGACAGATATCCACCTAGTGCATTCTTGACACAGTCTACAGAAATACTATTGTACTGAAATACATTTATTCACCTTTGAGGGAAGGTACTATGAACAAGTGAAAGGCATGACCATGGGGAGTGTCGTGACCCCTGCCTATGAATATGTCTTTATGTGAGATTTTTGAAAATACATTTTGTCATAGGAAGTTGGCAATCCATTCACAAATAATGGCATCTATTGGAAGCATTTTATAGATGTCATATTTGTGATATGGAAAGGGGGACCATGGTAGTCTTAATGATTTTCATGTACATTTGAACACCAAATTGGAGGCAGTATGGTGCAGTGGTTTAAGGCTTTGAGCTGCAAATCTGGAGGCCTGGGTTTGAATCCCACAGCCCCCACTTACATAATGTGTGACCCTGAGCAAGTCACTTAACTTCCTTGTGCTCCCAGGTTGCACCTGTAAACAAGATTTCAGTTTAGTGTGTCTCACCTGGTTAAATAATTGGAAAAAAAACCCACCAGGACAGAATATCTTGAACTCACCATGACCTTCGGCCCCAACAGAGTGGCCTTTCTTGATGTCATGATACATAAGGGTATGGGTGGTTGCAGACAACTTTGTTCAGAAAATATTCCAATAGGAATACAATTCTGTGCAAGAAAAGTTTCCATGATTCTAAGTTGGCAAGGAGCAATACAGCACCCAAGGCCCAATTCATAAGAGTGAAGAGGAACTGCAGTGTAGTGCAGGAGTCTGAGAAACACAAAACTGACATGGCTGAGAGATTTAGAGCAAGGGGCTAAGCAAATGAGTGGATAAGAAAAGCAGCGGAGGAAGTTAGAGAGCTACAGAGGGAGACGCTACAATCAGAAAGATAAAATGAGTGACAGCACAGTCTTTTCAACTGCCTACAACCATGACAGCAAATCCTTAAGAAAAATTTTTATTAAACATGGCTGTGCCACCGACATGTATACACATCCTAAAACCCTGTATGTTCTAAATCTTCTGGCAGCCTAAGGGCTAAACATTGGTATATTCTGCAGGGTGAGAAACACTGTGAAAAGGAGGTTCAGAAATCCACCATTATTAACCTCCAAGAAGAATTAGATGTTAAGAGACAGGTTAGTGCATACTTAACATGAAGTCCCAGCACACTTAAGGGTCATCTCTTAATAGAACCACTAGAAAATGGCATGTTCCCAAGTGGGAGATGCTTCCAGTGTGAGAACATAATTTGAAAATCAGTATATGAGCATCCATATATGAACAAGAGATTTCAAATCAGGCAGCATATCAATTGTGGTACTGCCACTGTGGTTTATTTACACCAGTGTCCATGAGACAAATCTTATGTTGGTAAGACTAAAGGAGAGCATCACACCAGGATTAGCGAACACACAAGTGACATTTGGAGGAAAGAAATAGCTTCTGCAGAGGCAAGACATTTTAATAACAGTAGGCACTCTGTTGCATCCTTCAGGTACAGAGGACTGGAAAGGGTTAACAACCTAAAGAGGAACAGTGATTGGGATGTCTCTCTAATAAGCAGAGAGGTACACTGGATCCATACCCTTGGAAGATTACAAACAAACAGGGGCATGAATAAAGAATGTCACTAGTTTCTGTTCTGGTGATGAGAAAATAAAAATTGCCAGAGGACACAGGGACATAATACAGTCTATGAGTGTCTGATCAGAATGCCTTGTACTCCTTTTTTGTCTAATAGTATTTACATGGACATTGGGACACTTTGGTTGAAATGCTGGGTATTTAAATGTAGGTCTGTGTACTGACTACAAATTGTGATGGTTATGTACATATAGAGGATTGTGTATGAGTAAGCATACACAACAAGGCAGTTATGATCGAGAGGTTTCCGTGGTAACCAGAGACCTCGAGAGCATAGCTCGAGAGGTCCTTTACCACGGAAACCTCGAGATCCTAAAACTGCCTTGTTTGTGTATGCTTGCTCATACACAATATTTTATAGTGTATGGGCAAGCATAATCAGCGCTCCGTGATCCCCCAAATAAATCAAATAAGGCTTACTTAGGGATGTGTAGCAGCAAGCCGACTTCTGTATCGCCGTGGGCTGATCAATTGCGCTTTCGCGAATGCGTTCGATCTTGTTGTGCTGTGACGTACTCGCTGCAGCACAACAAGATAGTGACGCACTGAGGCAAGCACAACAACGCTGTTGGGAGCATGGATTTCCATGCTCAGCAGCGTTCTACCATACACTATATATTGGTATTGTTTGCTGGCACATGATTCTATGAGTTAGGAAATGTCTGCTGCCCCAGTTGCTCTCATGAACTGTCGAAGCTGGCTGGAAGACAGAGTAAGTTCTCCAGATGAAAGGGGTGAGTGTATTTTACTTTGATAAGAAAGACAGAACAGATTAAGCCCCACTCCTGCTCATAGGCTAAATAAGCCTCTCAGATGTTATTCTACAGACACTGAGCCCCACATAAACAGAGAGAAGTGTGGTGCTTTAACCAAGCTGGATGACTTACCCTATAAGTTATGTGGGCAAAAGTAGGCTTTTAGCAAGCATATCATGTCTGAAAAGATGACATTTAAATGAGAATAAGTACAGAACATAAGTAAATGTTTTATTTTCTGCAGGAGATGTAATTTCAGGAAACACCTGAATGATTATTTGACCACCAAAGAAAGCTAAGAAAGGTACAAGTTTGCATTCAGTAAACCTTAAATGCCACAAGCACTGTTCATAAATGTTTTTTTTTTTAAACTAGTTGGAATGTGTTTTCACTGAATGAAAATACACTTGATTGAGGTCGCCATATATGTTAGACATTTATGATGGAGCCCTGAGGGAATGGCTGCAGTTTGCATGTAGTTTAAAATATATTTCCAAATGTAGCCAGCAAGGTTATAACAGTGATGTAGGTAGCACACTTAGTGTTTGGGAGTATTGGTAGCACACAAGTATGTGCCATTAAGGTTTATACATTATATAAAACATTTTTTATGTTTATTACAGATTAACACAGTGACTAGTGGGCTAGACAAAGTGGCGAATGGTCACGAAATGTTGCCTTTTATATAGATGTGTTAGAGGAAATAATAAGATTTGGAAGATGATGGATGTTTTGTGGAGTTGCACTCATTTATTTGGCATGCATTGCAGAGGGAAGTCATTTGGGTGACCCAAGACCAAGAGGATTTATTAATCCCATAGAGAGAATTGAGAACAACTTGAACTCCTCTTTGTTTATCACTTGGGGGGAGGAGATCAGAGCAGGCCATGGGAGGTTATCAGGTTATCCTTTCTACAAGGCCTTAGTTAGACCCCACCTGGAGTACTGCATCCAGTTCTGGTTACCATTGTAAGGAAAAGGCTTTGACAACTCTGAGACAGAGAGAGTCCAGTAGAGCCCCATTAACCTGATTAATCAATTAGGAGGCAAGACCTACATGGAGAGAGTGGACATCCTCCAGCTATTTAGTCGACAACAAAGAAGTCCAACAGGAGAAATGATCATGGCTTACTACATACTAAAGATGAGAGAATGGATGGAATTTACAAAGATGTTTGAGCTAATCACAGCAACCAGAACTAGAGGGCATGTACTCAGACTAAGGGGCAGAATAACAGGAAACATGGGAAAACATTACTTTACACAGAGTGTGGTTTTCTCATGGAATAGCCTACTTTGTGAGGTTAAGGAAGATAGCACTGTTTAGGCTTTCAATCTGGAACTAGACAGATTCCTGTGGAAGAACAGCAGTGAGGTTTACAAAATATGGGTAATACTGCATGGGTAACATTCTTGGCTGTATCTCCATATCCACATTGGGTATAGTCACTGCTTTGTTTTAACTATAAGTGAATGTGAAAATTGGCAACTTTGGTTTGATTTTGATTTGGACATAGGCAGTGGGTCTGGGGCCACTTTGTTAAGCATGACACTCCCCTCCATGTTATGCCGATAGCCTTGACATTAATGAGAGACTTTGGGAGATGAACACCATAAGTAATAAACCCAATTTGCACATATAACTAATCCTCCCCCTTCCCCAGTCATCTCATCATGATTCTCGGGCAGCATCATAGTAGCAGTTCATGTGCAGCTCAGTAACAAACTGTTGTGCCCCATTCCTTAAATGGTCCTGCACTGTTCTCTACCTGGTTAGAATAGCTCTGCAAGAATAGTGCTGCACAACACAGCACTATCATGGACAGAGAGCGGGGATTATGAGCGAAAGGCAGTAAGTGCTCCCCTGGTCGCTGTCCATGATAGTGACAGAGGACATGGGCAGCAGAATTCTGGAGGCTGTCTGAGCTGCTCCCATGGCATGGAGAGCTGAGGCATGGAGCAGCTCTGCCAGGTGATAGTAGAAACCAGGGTTCTATTCCTGGTTTCCCTGAATTTTTGCAGAATCTGGACTTTACCACTGTTATAAGGGGCCATGGAAACAGTATTCCATGACACCACAATTTTTGTCTTTCCCCATGAACCACTCCCCTTGGAGTTAGGATCTTTTAGTACAGGGGTGCAGGGGGTGGAGCCCACTGCAAAAAAGAAAATGATGGCATTTTTTACCGCACAGTTCTTGACCGTGCTATATAGACTGGTGCTATTCTGATCTATTGCCCACTGTTCTTAGTTTGTCAGGCAGTAGTTACTCTTACGTCACGGGCAGTAAAGATTAAGTTTGAGTTCCATGTTGCCTCTCAGCATCAAAGTAAAAGTGTTAAGGCAGTCTTACTCAGTGTTATGTTTTATGTCCTGTACCCAGGGGAGAATGAGTCAGAAAGAAGCTTGATGGCCCATAAAATAATAATCCACAAGATAGAGCATAACTGACAGGTTCATTCACCAGCGGCTGTTTTTCAATACAGAGCTCCCTCGCCTTTTTAACATCCCAGAATGAGTATGTGTGGCCTTCTACTTAAATGGTTAATAGAGCAGGGTAAGCAAAGCGAAAGTCTACCTCTTTATCACTGAGGTTGTTCATGATGGGGATAAAGGCTTTACATTTTCTTTGCACAGCTCTTGAGAAGTCTTAAAATACATACAGTTGGTGGCTTTCCATCCTTAAATGACTGTACAGCTCTATATGCAGCCAGGATGTACTGTTTATCATGGTAATTATGAAGGTTAAGAAAGATTCGCCTTAGCAGTGCACTTTGTTGTGGCTTAGGCCTGAGTGCTCTATGTGCTCAATCAGTTTGTAGCTTTCCCTTGGGGCAGCAGACTGACAGCTCCTCTGGAAGCCACTTTCAAAGAAGGCTACCCATATCTTTGCCTTCAGCTCCTTCCAGCAGCCCTCTTAGAAGCAGGTTATTGCATATGTGATGGTTTTCCATCAAATCCACAAGGTCCTTCAATGTTTCTAGCTTATTTTCAAGCTGCACCATGTGATTGGGTAGTTTTGCCATTTTGTCTTCATGGCTGTCATCTGCAACTCCACGTCAGTCGGTCTTTTCACACGTTTCTCATTGTTGGCTGGAGAATAAATTTTTGTAGCTACTTCAGAGATTTTGGGGCCAGGATCATTAGCACTTGGTCCAAGATTACTTCCCCCATGCCGTCATTACCTCCACTATGATCTCCAGCCCACTACCACTTTTGGCTTTCTGACCAGCTGTACTTTTAGTGTCCTCCTTTTTTGGTCCTTTGGCTTGCCCCAAGTTAACTGTAGCAAGACATCCATTAATTGTGCCTTTATTGGTTTGTTTCTTGTGTTTACTCGCCATTCTGCTTCATGGTAAATAATAAATATAAATCAGTTTTCTAGATGGGATTTCACCCATGCCTCCCCCCTCACTTCCTGATTTACTGCTACCCCCCCCAAGTAACTCTTAAGCCCGTTACTCTGTCCCAGCCGTGCTTGAACCCATTAATGTTTTTTTTGCCCGCCACCTCTGCTTAGAGGTTGTTCCATGGCTCAACCAATCTTTCTATAAAGTAAAACTTTCTCACATCCCTCCTGACTCTCTCCTCCCCTTCACCAGTTTTCATTCATGTCCTCTTTTTTTTTTCTCCATTCCAGCTAAATGGTTGTTTCCAGTTTACCTTGTTTATGCCACTCAGGAACTTGAAGGTATCTTCTATGTCAGCCATCTCCCTTCTAGCTTCCAATGATTACAAGTTCAGTGCCCTGAGTTGGTCCTTATAGGATGTGCCCTGGTGGCCCTGATTAATTTTGGTTATTCTAAGCAGCACCATTTCCAGCCTGTCTCAATCTTTCAACAGGTGAGGACTCCAGAGCTAGGCAAAGTAGTCCAGATAGGGTCTCACCAGTGATCTATAGAGAGATAGTATTACCTATTTCCTCCTGATATCAAAACCTGTTCCAATATACCCTGACATTCTGGTTGCCTTGTTGTAGGCCTTGTGACATTGGCTAGTTTGTTTCAGGGAGTCACTTAGTGTATGATGACATCAAGGTCTCTTTTCTCTGAAGTGGTGGCCATTGTTAACCTAACCCATCTAGTATTCCTTCCTTGGATTCTTGTTCTTTTAATATAGCCTTGATGGTGGAGGCTGACCTGGACATACTGTAGTAGCAGCAACTGAGACGTGGTTCACTGGAACTCACAAGTGGAAGGTAGCTGTACTCTAGTCAGAAGGGACAGAGAGGTTAAAAACGGGGTCAGGGTGGCCCTCTACATCAGGAATGGTATAAAGCAACTGCAATACAGGGTAGGCAGGGGGAGGCTGAAGCACACTGGGTCACCCTTAAATCTGGCTGTGGCACAGCAGTTTGCAAAGGCATGCTCTACAGGCCTCTAGCACAGGAGGAAGAGGTGGATAGGGCACTAATGGAAGAAATCCACAGGATGGCAACAAAAAGGGAGGTACTGCTGCTGAGTGATTTTAACGTGCTGGATGTAAATTGGACCATCCCAGTGGCTGCCTCAGTCAGGAGCCAAGACATCCTGGAATCCTTCCAGTGGACAGTCTTAGGCACCTAGTGAAAGAACCCACCAGGGACAGTGCGATCCTAGATTAGTTGTGACCAACGGGGATAGAATCAAAGAAGTCAAGGTGGAAGGGCACCTAGGGGCTAGCGACCCCTACACAGTCTGGTTTAACATGAGTACAGAGTCACAGTCAAGCCACACAAAGGTGAGGGTCTTAGATTTCAGGAGGGTTGATTTTGCTAGGATGCGATATGTATCAAAGAAGCTTTGGTGAGGAAGGAAGTTGGGGAGGGGGTTGAAGAACAGCTGGCATATCTTAAGGAAGCCATAGAGAAGGTGACAAACCATTCTGTTGGGCAAAGAAGTAAGGTCAAGGGAAGGAAATAAAACACTGTGGTTCTTGAGGGATGTGGCGGAGAAAGTAAGGGCCAAAAAGCTGGCTTTATGAAAATACAAAGGGACACAGAGGGAAGAGGACATGGCGGTGTATCAATAATCAGAGGGAGGCAGGAAAGGCAGTTAGGAGTGGAAAGGCACAGACAGAACAAAGAATAGCACAGACAGCCAAGAAAGGGGATAAGACATTCTATAGATACATCAGTGAAAGAAGGGAGACCAGGAGCAGGATTGTAAGGCTCAGAGGGGAAGGGGGAGTGTAAGGAGGGAGACCTGAAAAAAACAGCAAAACTGAACAAATAATTCTGTTCAGTATTCACAGAAGAAGGGGAGGGAGAGGGACCACAAAATGGTAACAGAAACAAAGTGGGGATGGAGGTGAACAACAGTCCATTTACAGAAGATATAGTCCTAAAGGAACTCACAAAACTGAAGGTGGACAAAGCAATGGGAACCAGATGACATATATCCTAGGATATTCAAGGAATTATGTGTGATGAAGGCAGTACCACTGGCAGCCCTGTTTAGTAAGTCACTCAATACAGGGGTGGTTCCAGAGGACTGTAGGAGAGCAAATGTGGTCCCTCTTTCAAAAGTGGAAGCAAGGAGGAGGTTGAAAACTATAGACTAGTCAGCCTCACCATTTGTAGTGAGGAAGATTATGGAAGCGCTGCTTAATGAAAGGATTATGGAACACCTGGAATCCAGTGGAGCACAGGACCTGTGGCAGCATGGATTCACAACAGGAAGGTCATGTCAAACAAATCCGCTAGATTTCTTTAACTGGGTGACAAGGGAGGAGGATCAGGGAGAAGCAGTGGATGTTGCCTATTGTACCTTGATTTCAGCAAGGCCTTTGACACTGTTGCACATAAAAGACTGGTAAACAAGCTGAGGAGCCAGGGAGTGGGCCACAAGGTGGTAAACTGAGTTAGAAATTGGTTAGTGGACAGAAAGCAGAGGGTGGTGAGACATGGGGTCCAATCTGAGGAGAGGGGGGTGACCAGCAGGGTACCACAAGGATCAGTCCTGTGTCCAGTCCTTTTCAATATCTTCATCAGTGATGTCAAAGGGTCTGATGGTGTAGATCCAGGCCAGCTCTGTTGTTTTCCTAACAAAGTTACTACTGTTGCATCTTGGCTTGCTTTTTCCCTTATGTGTCTGCCCTATGTGCTGTGTTGATGTTAGGTTTTTGTGTTGTGGTGTCCTTTTGTGCATAGACTGGCCACCTATGCGTTTTATTTTGTATTCCATCTGTCTGTCTTTGTCCTGTCATTCTCCCATCCTAGCAAGACAAGAATTAAAGTTGCAACAAGTAGTACCTGGCATAAAATGAAAATGCACATTTACAGTCCATTTAGTACATCTTAGAATTAACGTAGCCCCTTTAAGACTTTCGAAATCTAAGAATACACAAAATTGCCTCTTGGTGCCTCTGAAAGGCTTTAAAGTCACTCCCTTAACTAAAATCATTGTTTAGTAAGCTATCCAAGCTGAAAAACGAGCGTATTTATTATACGCTCCTTCTCGGCATCCCGAACGAGCTGCATGAACGTGCGCACTGTCGTGCAGCTCGTAAAACGCCACGAATGCTTGAACAGTCTTTTACTCGCTCTGAAACTCTCTGAAATGCCTCTATCCTGTGGAGCACTTCTCCCCTAGCACTAAAGCACCTAACAGCCTGCATTTCAGAGCAAGTCCCTTCTTTTCTGCCTGTACTTAAACCAAGCCTTTGCCATATACAGCTCAGCAGGCAGCACAGTAATATCCTATTTGCTCAGCAAACAGTCAGCATACAGTTTTTTCTCAAGAACTCAATACATTATGCAGGGAGAATTAAAGAAATAAAAGTGAGCTAAAGGGATGTTTGTACCTGCTGTACAATAAATGATGTCTGTAAGGTTATCCCTGTTGGATTCTCTCCTTAGGAGCCGGCCGGCCATGTTGTTGTTTATTTTATAAGGAAAGAGATACAAGGGGGAGGGACTTGTTCCACAAAAGCTATGTTTGAAAGCTTAAAACAATATTAATGATTTACAGAGATAATATGTGAGTAGAAGGGTGCTGTAAAGATTTTCTATAAGCTTTATATTGCATAAATGATCCTTTTTGTAAAATGTTCTTTTGTTCTAGCTGACTGATATGTATTCCAGCCAATCAGAGATACTCTTAGTATATATATATAGCTAGCTTCTCTAGAGAGAGTCAGATGTGTTTCAGGGTGCTGAAGCTTATACACCCTTTAGCTAGTGCTCTCTAGTTATTTCACTAAAGAAGACTTGCTTGTTTTTTTTTTTGTTTTACTTATTGTACTGTTATATGCTACTTCATTTAAAAGTGATTTATTTTGTTTTTTTTTCTTTTTGACGAAATAGCCCGCCTTTTGATTTTCTTATTCTTTTGTTCCGGAGTTCTCCAATAAAGCAGCTGTGGAGATAAACCTAAGAAAATCACCTGTGTCTGAGTCCTTCTGTATCACATAGCCTCTTACACAGGTGGCAGTGGTGGGATACTGGTTGGAACTACATCCAACTGGGAGAGTCTGTCCGAGACTCTGGTGGACTCTATATGCAGGAAGAAAAGGTGGAACCTGGTCCCTTCCCAGGAGTAGCTACCTACTCAGTCACAGCAGCATATCACCTACCCCTTCTACCTGGTCTGGAGCCGGTTGTGAGAAGAAAAGAAGGGAAACCTGCTACAAAAATGGAAGAGGAACTGGGGCCGCAAGCAAGTGGAGGTGGTCCAGGAGAAGAAGTGCCCCCTCTTGAAACCCATGAGCTGGTGAGATGGTTATGTATGCACCAGGTAAAAATGGAAAAACAGAGGGAAAGAGATAAAAAGGAATATGAGGCCAGATGGACTGATACACTAAGGGCCATACAGGCCCTGGGCATCAATAGACCACCAGATCAGTTGCCTGGAGGTTATAAGGACATTAGGTTGGTTAAACTTACAGAAAATGATGATATAGAAGCCTATATTACGATCTTTGAAAGAGTGGCAGCAGCTTGTGCATGGCCCAGAGACCAGTGGGTGATTCGCTTGGCACCATATCTTACCGGAAAAGCACAGCTTGCGTATAGCCATGTGGAGGTTGCTCATGCAAACAATTATGACCAGGTCAAAGCTGCTATTCTGAAACATTATGACATAAATACTGAAACCTATCGTCAGCGGTTTCGGACTTATAAATATCAGACTGCCGACAACCCTCAGGATGTTTATATACGTTTAAAGGACTTGTGTCTAAAGTGGCTACAACCTGCCACTCGGACACTCGACCAGATCCTGGAAACTATTGTTCTGGAGCAATTCATTAAAATTTTACCCCAAGATGTTCAGCTTTGGGTAAAGGAGCACCGACCGGAGACCTCAGACACGGCAATTCATCTTGCGGAGGTCTATATAGCAGCTCGTCCTTCACATTCTAAGGGAGCCATATTACAAGGACATCAACCCCCTGTTTCCAGACAAAGTGTTTCATCTACTGCTCCAATGCTCCCTCCATCAGGAACGAAAGTTATTCCAAGGTCACATAAAGGTTATAATCCGGACATTATCTGCCGAGAGTGTGGAGGGAAAGGTCATGCAGCAAGATTTTGCCCCCAAAAAAAGACTGAACCCTCCCATTTAGCCCTGGCCAACTGGGGTCACTATATGCTACCGGTTCCAATAGGGAAGAATACAGTGTGTGGCCTCCTCGACTCCGGGAGCAGACAGACCCTAGTACAAACAGCTTTGTTGGATTCAAGGCCTAATCACAAGCCACAGACAACTGAGGTAACTTGTATACATGGAGACACCCATCATTATCCCCTCTATGACTTGGAAATGACCATACAGGGACATACACATTCTATACGGGTAGGTGCTGTTCCTCATCTACCTGTACCTATACTTATTGGGCATGACCATCCTGCCTTTCAGACCCTATTAACTAGCAATGTTGCTGCAATGGTTACTAGATCCCAGACCAGGGATAACTTTGAACAGGTATTTCCCTTTTCTGAAGATATTTTTGGAGAGTCCAAAGAGAATAAAAAGTCAAGGACCCAGAAAAGAAATGATAAACTCCAGTGGACTCAAAATAACAAAGGTGAATATAAGAATGTTATAGACTCTGTTGTTCCAAAAATGGACTTTAGAACTGCACAAAAACAGGATGTCAGTTTAAAGGACTGTTATGCCCAAGTGTCTAATGTAAAAGAAGGGTCAGATATATATAAAATAAACAATGGTTTATTGTATAGGAAATGTGTCAATCCAAAAAGTGGGGAAGTGGTAGATCAGTTGGTAGTACCACAGGAATACAGGCAGCAACTTCTAGAATTAGCCCACAATATACCCTTAGCTGGACACCTGTGAAGAGACCGCACATTAAGCCGCCTGCTGTACCAGTTCTTCTGGCCTGGTATCCATGAGCAGGTAGCAGAATTTTGTAGAAGTTGTTCAGAGTGTCAAAAAGTAGCTAGACTGGGGAAAAAAGATAAGGTACCCCTGATCCCTTACCTTTGATAACAACTCCCTTTGAGCGAATAGCCATGGATGTGGTAGGTCCCCTCCCTAAAAGCACTAAAGGGAATCAATTTATATTGGTGATATGTGACTACGCAACTAAATATCTGGAGGCTATACCCTTGCGTAATGTTACTGCACCAAAGATAGCGGAGGAACTTGGCAAACTATTTAGTAGGATAGGCATACCGAAGGAAATACTGACTGATAGGGGTAGCAATTTCTGTTCTGTTTTATTAAAACAGCTATATAACATCTTGGGAATTACTGCCATACATACTACCCCCTACCATCCCCAAACTGATGGTCTGGTTGAATGATTCAACCAGACCCTCAAAAAAATGTTACAAAAGTTTTGTCAGGAGGAAGGCCGTAAATGGGATATCCTACTACCCTACTTAATGTTTGCATACAGGGAGGTACCACAAGCATCCACAGGGTTCTCTCCATTTGAACTGCTATATGGATGTAACCCCCGGGGTCTATTAGATCTTATGAAGGAAGAATGGGAAGAAGGGCAAGTATCTCAGGGTCAAGTCCCTAATGACTATATTTGCCATCTTAGGGATAAGACAGTGAAATATATAGAAATTGCTCACCAGACTAATGCTAAACAACAGGGTGTCCAAAAATTACATTATGACAAAGGGACAGGAACCAAAGAATTTCAAGAAGGAGATAAAGTATTATTACTGTTACCATCCTCAGAAAACAAACTGTATATGAAATGGCAGGGGCCATATACAGTAACTAAATGGTCAGGACCTGTGACTTATCAGGTAGCATTACTAGATAAAAAGAAAAAGCATAACGTATACCACGTCAATCTATTAAAGAAATGGGCAGAAAGAAAAGATGCTTTTGTAGGCTACATACACCCTGAAACCCCTACTAGTGAGCTAGACCTGGTATACCAATGGTTAGAAGCAAAAGGGGGAATCAATGATCTAAATATAAATCCCCAATTTACCAGCCAACAAGTTGCTGAGCTTCACACTGTGTTACAACCTTTTTCTAATTTTTTCACAGGGAAGCCTAGGAGGGTAGTAGATGTGGTGCATAAGATAAACACCACCCAAAAAGAACCTGTAAGGCAAAGACCTTATAGAATACCTGAACGACTAAGGTGTGAAGTAGAGAAGGAACTCCACAAGATGCAGCAGTTGGGAATCATTGAGCCATCTCATAGCGAGTGGAATTTACCTATTGTTGTTGTTGGAAAAAAGAGGGTGAGGTCCGAATTTGCTTAGATTTCAGGAAGTTAAACCAAATTTCTAAATTTGATAGCTATCCAATGCCACGTATTGACGATGTCCTTGACCACCTAGGAAAGACACACTACATTACTACCCTCGACCTGACCAAAATTACTGGCAAGTTCCCTTGAATCCTAGTGACAAAGAAAAAACAGCCTTTAGTACTGCAATTGGCTTATTTCAATTTACTGTTATGCCATTCGGGCTCCATGGAGCCCCGGTGACCTTCCAACGGCTTATGTACAAGCTTCTCCTACCACACGCTGTCTTTAGTGCTGCTTATATGGACGATGTGGTAATTTTCAGTAACACATAGATTGATCATCTATACCACCTAGCCACGGTATTAAATACCATAAATACTGCAGGCCTAACTATTAATCCATCCAAATGCTCCTTGGCTATGCAGGAGACAGAATATTTAGGATTTCAGCTAGGAAGAGGTATGGTGAAACCTGTTAAGTCCAAAATTGAAGCTGCAGCTAACAGTCCATGGCCAGTAACTAAAAAGGATGTGAGATCCTTTCTAGGACTCGCCACTTACTATAGACAGTTCATACCAAATTTTGCCATAGTAGCTAATGCTCTCACTGAATTGACAAAAAAACGTCAACTTGAGAAGGTGGTATGGACCCAGGCCTGTGAAGAAACATTCTCCACAATTAAAGCAACATTATGTTCTTCCCCAGTATTACGTACACCTGACTTCACACTGCCCTTTATATTACAAATGGATGCCTCAAACTGCGGTATAGGGGCTGTACTCTCACAGATTACTGAAGGTGAAGAACATCCTATAATATACATTAGTAGGAAATTACATGAGAGGGAAACCAGACATTCCACTATTGAAAAAGAGTGCTTAGCAATACGCTGGGCCATTGAGGCTGTGCGGTTCTATCTATGGGGATTGAGTTTGAGTTATGGACAGACCACAATCCCCTATGCTGGCTCAATGTCATGAAAGACAGGAACCCTCGCATAATGCGATGGTATTTAACATTGCAGCCGCATTGCTTCAAAATAAAACATAGAAAAGGTACTGAACATAAAAACGCAGACTTTTTATCCAGATATGGCTACGACAATAGCTAAGCCGTATCTCATATGACAGACCCCGGGGTATATTAAAGAAATAACTCAACAAACTGTTAGATTAAAAAAAAAAAGAGAGAATTTTCCCTTTGTACAACAGTGAACAGAGGGTAATGTTCACTGTTGTATAAAAAGGGGTAATTGTATTTTGGGACCCCGAGGTGGAGCCCGAGGAGTGGGTGGGCTTTGGCTCCATCTCTTACCTGTAAGAGATCTGTACCTCAGTATGGAATACTTTATAGTTTAAAAACACAGATAATTTGTGGGGTTTTTTTGTCTTGAGTGGGGAGGAGAATGTCAAAGGGTCTGGTGGTGTAGATCCAGGCCAGCTCTGTCGTTTTACTAACAAAGTTACTACTGTTGCACCTTGGCTTGCTTTTTCCCTTATGTGTCTGCCCTACGTGCTGTGTTGATGTTAGGTTTTTGTGTTGTGGTGTCCTTTTGTAAATAGACTGGCCATCTATGCATTTTATTTTGTATTCCATCTATCTGTCTTTGTCCTGTCGTTCTCCCATCCTAGCAAGACAAGAATTAAAGTTGCAACAAGTAGTACCTGGCATAAAATGAAAATGCACATTTACAGTTCATTTAGTACATCTTAGAATTAGCGTAGCCCCTTTAAGACTTTTGAAATCTAAGAATACACAAAATTGCCTCTTGGTGCCTCTGAAAGGCTTTAAAGTGACTCCCTTAACTAAAATCATTGTTTAGTAAGCTATCCGAGCTGAAAAACGAGCATATTTATTATACGTTCCTTCTCGGCGTCCCGAACGAGCTGCACGAATGTGCGCACTGTCGTGCAGCTAGTAAATCCTCGAACGCTTGAACAGTCTTCTACTTGCTCTGCAATGCTCTGAAATGCCTCTATCCTGTGGAGCATTTCTCCCCTACCGCTAAAGCACCTAACAGCCTGCATTTCAGAGTGAGTCCCTTCTTTTCTGCCTGTACTTAAACCAAGCCTTTGCCATATACAGCTCAGCAGGCAGCACAGTAATATCCTATTTGCTCAGCAAACAGTCAGCATACAGTTTTTTCTCAAGAACTCAATACATTATGCAGGGAGAATTCAAGAAATGAAAGTGAGCTAAAGGGATGTTTGTACCTGCTGCGCAATAAATGATGTCTGTAAGGTTATCCCTGTTGGATTCTTCTCTTAGAGCCGCCGCCATGTTGTTGTTTATTTTATAAGGAAAGAGATACAAGGGGAGGGACTTGTTCCACAAAAGCTATGTTTGAAAGCTTAAAACAATATTAATGATTTACAGAGATGATATGTGAGTAGAAGGGTGCTGTAAAGATTTTCTATAAGCTTTATATTGCATAAATGATCCTTTTTGTAAAATGTTCTTTTGTTCTAGCTGATTGATATGTATTCCAACCAATCAGAGATACTCTTAGTATATATATAGCTAGCTTCTCTAGAGAGAGTCAGATGTGTTTCAGGGTGCTGAAGCTTATACACCCTTTAGCTAGTGCTCTCTAGTTATTTCACTAAAGAAGACTTGCTTGTTTTTTTTTGTTTTACTTATTGTACTGTTATATGCTACTTCATTTAAAAGTGATTTATTTTGTTTTTTTTCCTTTTTGATGAAATAGTCTGCCTTTTGATTTTCTTATTCTTTTTTTCCGGAGTTCTCCAATAAAGCAGCTGTGGAGATAAACCTAAGAAAATCACCTGTGTCTGAGTCCTTCTGTATCCCATAGCCTCTTACCAGTGACATTGCAGAAGGGCTGAAGGGAAAGGTTTGCCTATTTGTAGACGACACCATGATCTGCAACAGGGTTGACTCTCTTGATGGGGTGGAAAAAATAAGAAGGGGCCTAGGAAAGCTGGGGAAATGGCCCGAAGTGTGGCAACTAAAATTCAATGCGAGAAAGTATAAAGTCATGCACTTGGGGTGCAGGAACCCTCAGGAAAGCTGCAGGATGGGGGTGGAGGTACTAACGGTCACCAAGGAGGAAAGGGATTTGGGAATAATCATCTCAGATGACCTAAAGGTGGCAAAACAGTGCACCAAGGCTGTGGGAAGGGCCAGTGGAATGCTGGGATATATAGGAAGGGGCATTACTAGCAGAAGAAAAAAGGTGGTAATGCCACTGCACAGAACACTAGTTAGGCCTCATCTGGAGTGCTGTGTACAGTTCTGGAGGTCACACCTTTGGAAGGACATGGACAGGGTGGAGGCAGTTCAGAAATGGGCACCTAAAATGGTGCAGTGCTAGCATCAGAAGATGTATGAGGAGAGATTAAGGGACCTCAATATGTTTACACTGGAAGACAGGAGAGGAGAGAACAGGGAGATATGATAGAAACCTACAAGTATCTTAAGGGCATAAACAAGGTGCAAATGGGAGACATCTTTCAGTACAGGAGATGTACAAGAATGAGGGGGCACAATATGAGATTGGAGGGGGGTCAGAATAAGGGGAAATGTGAAAAAGCTTTTCATCACAAAAAGGATGATAGATGCAAGGACTAGCCTACCCCAAGAATTAGTGGGAATAAACACAGTGGGGTGATTTAAAAATGCATGAGATAGGCACAAGGGAACCCTAGTGGTGGATGAGAGGCTAAAGCCATGGACCAAATAGGGTCAGTGATTGCTGATACAGGTAGGGAAAATGGGCAGGCTGGATAGACCAAGCAGTCCTCATCTGCTGGCAAATTCTACATTTCTGTTTCTATATGCATCACCTTGCACTTTGCGGCATTGAATTTCAACAGCCAGGCTTTGCATGACCTCTCTAATCTTTGGAGGTGCCTCAGCATCTCTCTTTACTAAGGATACTAAGGATGACTTGGACTGGGAATAGATCTATTATGGTCCTTCTTGCCCAGTTCCCCACTGCACAGTGTTTTTTTTTCCTGGTTTGTTGCCCATGTATTTATCCAGTTTCATTTTAAAGCTGTTTATATTTTTTGCTGTCACCACATCTTCTGGCAATTCATTCCAGATTTTCACCACTCTTTTTGTGAAATATGACCCCCCCTGTTGTTGATTCTGTATTTCCTTCCTTGTACATGTAATTTATGACCCTTGATATTATGAACATGTTTCTTGTGTACAAATCCCATTTTAGCACATACATGTTTATCCTTGACTATGTTGTACATTAGAATTAAGTCACCTCCTGTTGTTCTTCTTTCTAAGCTATGCAGGCCCAAAGCTTCTAATCAAGTTCCTCTAGTGCACGAACACATTTTGTAAACTGTTCTTGTACTTTCTTAAATGTCTTTATTTCTCCTTTTAGTGACAGTGACCAGAACTGTGAGCAGTAGTCTATGTATGGTCTCGTCAATGATCTGAACAGTGGTAGAAGAATGTCCCTATGTCTGCTGTTCAAGTTCCTTTTGATATTTTGACATTACCTCATATTTTGAGAGCCTCAGTGCTACTGTTCTTGTTGTTACTTTGAATGTTAAATCTGATTGGATAATCGCATCCAAATCCTTTTCTTTTTCCACGCTAGTGAGTGCATGTTGCTCTCGATAATATTACTTTCTTGTGTTTTGTTTCCCAAAGTGCATCACTACGCTTATTTCTCTATTGAATTACATGCCCCATTGGGCAGCCCTCTTATAAACAGTTTATGAACTTGCCTGTAAACCAGTTAGTATCTGAAACGGTTAATGCAGGCCCCCTATTTTTGTATCATCTGCGAATTTGATTATGTTGCTATTGATATTGTTATGATATCTAATATATAAAGTGTGCTTAAGATTGGACCCAAGATTGACCCCTGTGGTACTCCACTCCCAACCTGCATTTTGTTTGATGCTGAATCACCTGTTCTTATCACTTGATATGTGTCCTCCAACCAATATTTTATCCATCTCATGAGTCTTGTCCCAGTCCCATTCCACTTATTTTCTTTATCAGTTTACCATGTAGCACTTTGTTAAAAGTTTTGCTTAAATCCAGGTATACCACATTACTTAGAATGTTAATATCTAAGAGCTCAGTTATGTAAGCAATAATACCCTACAGGGTGGTCAGTATTTGGCTTTACTGGACCGCCAGGGGCATAATGAGGCCTGACGTCACAGGCGGAGGGCCTTATATCCCCTGGAAGATCTGGTATAGCCCATACCACCCACCCTGAAGGGTATTATTGTGCATAGAAAATGGGTCACTTTATTATATACGTTTAAAACAAATTGATGTTTAAATGTTAAAACTATTAGTTGTTTCATTTATTTTGTAATGTAATAAAATAGTTCCTCTGCCTGCATTGTCCTACTGTGGCATCTGCAGTTGTGACTTTGACTAATATGTCTCCTGGCTAGTCATTTCTTCCACATTTGCTGCAGGATGCTGAAGTTAATGGGGATACTGTGACATATGTCTTTTCTTAGGGCTCAGCTGAAGACAAAAAGGCGTGCGTTTGTTTTTTTAAGTGAGGGAGACAGTTTAGTGACAGCCTGATGGCTCCCACTTCCACTTGTCAGCCCCTACCCCCCCGACCTACCTAACCCTCGAAAAATGAACGTGTGCCCATTCTGTGCTTTATGTAGTGAGCCAGGGAAAACTTTTATGATTTACAGGCTCAGTACTTATTTTTTAGGTTTTTATTTGTTTGTATCACTTTTTAATGGGAAACTAGTTGTTGATAGCTAGATCCCAGTCAGAATGCAGAGTTCACTGAAACCGCACATTCAGAGCTAAATTGATGTAAATAGCCGCAGACATTTCTTTATAGTGCCATTCATAGAATTATGAAGTTTCCTCCTATTTTACAGTAATGGCCTATCTGAACTTGAGCCCCACAGCATAGCGCACCAGTATCCCACAGTGTTTTGTGGACAGCAAGGCTGTTAAATAGGGAGAAACCTGACAGGACAGTGGCTGACAATCACGAGCGGTTTCATAATTCGGTAACTGAGAATGAATTAGTCCACTGAGCATAATTTGAAGTACTCAGGTAGTGTGCTGATTTGTTTTTTATTTGATTTCCTCACCAGATACACTGCCATGTGAGTTGCACTACTGGCTAGCGAATTTTATGAAAGTGAGAAAGGATCAGTGGACGGGACGCATGGGGTTAGTCATATCAGATGACCTAAAGGTGGGTAAGCAATGTGAAAAGTCGGTAAGGAGAGCCAGGGGGATACTGGGATGCATAGGAAGGGGCACCACAAGTAGAAAAAGGGAAGTGGTTATCCCTCTGTACAGACAGTTGGTGAGACCCCATCTGGAGTACTGCGTGCAGTTTTAGAGACCTCATCTATGCAAGGACATAAACAGGATGGAAGCAGTCCAGAGGAGGGCAACTAAAATGGTGCAGGGTCTGCAGCAGAAGCCATATAAAGAGAGACTGAGAGAGCTTAATATGTATACTCTTGGTGAAAGGAGGGACAGGGGGAACATGATAGAAACATTTAAGTACCTCAAGGGAATCAACAAAGTCCAGGAAGGCAGCATCTTTCAGAAAAAGAGATGTGTAAGAACAAGGGGGCACAATTTAAAGATAGAGGGGGACGGCTCAGGGGTAATGTGAGGAAATTTTTTTTCACAGAGAGAGTGGTGGATACATGGAACAGCCTTCCTGAGGAGGTCGTTGGGTCTAAAACAGTGGGGGAATTCAAACATGCATGGGACAGACACAAGGCAATTATAGTTGGGGGTTGCAGGAAGTAGGCTGTTGGCTAACTAGAATCTGCAGCTTATCCAGTAGGTAGGGAAATGGGCAGACTGGGTGGGCCAAGTGGTCCTTATCTGCCATCAAAGTCTATGTTTCTATGTTTCTATGACGCGTATGGTGGTACCACCAGAGTTGGGACTGTTTCTCTAAAAAGAAAAAAAAAAGGTAGTCTTTACGATCACTGTGGTGGTACGAAGTGGAAAAGCTGAGTGTTTGTTTTTTATATCCACAGACAGTATATATGCTACCAAACACCTAAAGCAGTGCAGTCACGTGTGGGCTGTGGAAGCTAAGGTATGGCAGGAGAAAGAATGAATAAATAAACAGGGACAGGAAAAGAGCAGGGACTCCACTCTCTTCTACATTTTTTTTCTTTGCATACTGCTGTAAGTTTTTACATTAATAGATGTGGTTTCTGGACTAAGCGGGGGCTCTCGCTCACTCTGTGGTTAAGCGAGTGGAGAAAATGTCAGCAACTGACATTTTTAGCAAGGGGTAGTGAATCAGATGGGGAGTGGAGCCTGGGTGAGCCGAGAAGCTGTCTCTGTTAGTTCTATGTACATTTTGTGCTTTTTGTATAAAATACAAAAGCCAGGATGTTCAAAGAGGTTGCACCTGGCGCAACAGATGTGTGCTGGCACAACCCCGCATTGTGCCCCGGCGGGATATTCAAAAGGCTGCCAGGTGCAGCGCAAGTCCCAATGTGTTGGGGCTCAACGTAATCCTATGCGGTGCATAAGCTCATTCACAGAGTTGTAGTAGTACAGTATGGTATGGTGTGCAAGCCCATTCATCCACACTGTGGACCAATTGGCTTACAGCTCATACTGTAAGCTGTCATTCATCGGGCAGCTTGGCGGTATGTGGGCGGAGTGCAGCCACCCCGCCGATGATGGGGGGGAGCTGGGTGGCAGGGGTCCTCTGTGGGTTGTGGGGAGGGGGGTTGCCACTGGACCACCAGGGTTCTTACTGAGCTATGGTGAACGCTATTGGTGGGTTGGGATTGGAAGGGGGTCCACTGGACTACCAGGGATGCTGTTTGTCACTGTTTACTGGCAATCATGGCTGCAGGATGGAGGGGGGTGCCACTAGACTACCAGGGATTATTTATACTACATTTTACTGGCAATTGCAGCTACAGGAATGAGGGGTGTGCCAATAGACTACCAGGGATTATTTTTACTACATTTTACCGGTGATCACAGCTGCAGGAGGAAGGGGGTGCCATTAGACTACCAGGGATTATTTATACTACATTTTACCAGTGATCATGGCTGCAGGAGGGGGGGTGCCACCAGACTACCAGGGCTTGGGTTCCTTACCGTCAGCCACATTCGTGGTTGTGGGGCGGGGGCTGCCCTGGGACCTCCTCAGTCCACACGTCATGCTGTGCAGGGTGCCAGGCACAATTCACCAGGCTGCCCTGTGCAAGGCATGCAAATGGGGCCATAATTACATGCTAATGGCCCCAGTTGCACCATGCATGTATTATGGCCTCATTTGCATGTCCTCTTCTGAATATCGCAGGTGCTGCTCCCAGAGCAACTGCGTTAGCGCTGGCACATCCCCATGCTCCCTCTCTGTGTCTTGCACTGGTGCAATGCTACTGCACCATGCACAGTATGTGTGCCCACCATGCCATATTCAATGGTGCTGAGCCATGGCGCATCACTGTTGAATATCGCCTGGTCCTGGCCCAGCGCAGCCCAGTTGCGCTGTGCCCAGGCTTGCGCGACTGCCAGACAGAGTCTGAATATCCAGCCCAAAGTATTTAAATTTTAAATGTGATCTAAAACACAGATAGTGTGTACCAGATTGTGTGTGTGTGTGTGTGTGTTAAAAGCCTGGGACAGAAAAATGGCAGGGATTTTAAATTCAAAATTCCAATGGCACCCATAGTGGTAATCAGGTACGTTTGGACTGGCACTTTTTTTGCCCAGGCTCTGTTGCCTGGTAGACATCCACCTTGCCAGCGGTATCAGCCAGTCAGAGCCTGGGGATTTCTTAATCCATTTTCTAATGGTTCATAGAACACTATAAGATCTGCGATGCAAGATCTATACTTAGTGAAACTATACTGTGTGTCATCACATGGTCCCATTAACTCTAGTGAGTCTTTTATACAGTCTCTCAGTATTCTTTCCATGACTTTCCCCAGAACTGGAGTCAGTCTAATGGGCCTGCAGTTGGATGGTATAGCCCTACTTCCTTTTTCATACACTGGTATGACGTGCTTCTTTCCAGTCAGTCCGTATCTCACTACTGGTAAAGGAACTTCTGAGGGTATTGCAGACTGGTATATAAATTTATTCAGCTATTTGTTTCAGTAGTTGGGGACTAAGAGTGTCTCCTCCTGTGGACTTGTTGAGGTTTAATTTTGCACCCTGTTTTCTGTGAATATATACCTCCCTTTCTATAATTTGGGCATTATTTAAGTTAACTGCCTCAACATTTCTGTTTGTTTTAAAAACCAAAAAGTACTTATTTAACATACCGGCCATCTCCATTGTTGATTCTATGGTTTTATTTTTGTGTATTAGAGGACCTACTGCTTTTATGTTACCCTTTGAGAAATGTATATAACCATGCAGCTATTGAAGAGTCCTGCTAGCAGTTTAACTACTTCCAATGCCAATTGCTTGAGCACCCTCACAGAACAATACAGTTCACAGAAGGATACAGATGAGCTGCTGAATGAATTACAATATGGGAGTTGCCAAATAAATGTTAGATGAGTTTTAATCTTGGAAGATGCAAGATTATGCATTTTGATGAAAGAAAATAGATCAAATCACTATGTAAATGCCATAGAACATAAAGAGTGTGGTCTAATGGCTAGATCACAGATTTCTGCACCAGGTTCAAGTCCCATCAGAGCCACTTACTACCTTTGTGACCTTGAGCAAGTCACTTAACCTCTCAGTGCTTCAGTTCACCCAATTGTTTCAATACAAAAAAAGTAGGACCCCTTGAAAATGATATAGAGCACATCAGCTGGCCTAGCCTGGGTAAATAATGTTTAGAAATAAAAGTATTACTAGTGAGCAAGAAAAGTACTTGGGTATCATACAGTAGTCAGCAACGCAGCAACAAACAAAAATGGGAGCTGCAATGCAGAGCTCCAGCAAATAACACAAATGAAATCCCTGCCTGTAGTCTGCCTGTAGTTTAAATAGAATTAACATTTCATACATACTGTTTCTCAATTAACTTTACAAGCAATGAAAGACTGGTAGTGAAGCGACTGTAAATGTGTAGTGGCAGCCATTTTACAGATCAGCACCCCCACACAGCCTTGGACAATTGCATGGACTGGTTTTATGGGAAGAGGAATGCTGTCCAGGACACTGCAGAAGATCCCCTACTCTTCTTGCTTGCCTGAAGCGGTGTATTTGGCAAGTGTGAAGCCAAACGGTTTTAGAACAACAGGCTATACCATTGTCTGGTTTAAACAAGAAAATAACTCAGAAACGTCAGGCTGTTTGTAAAGAAGACCTGCTTTCACTATCCCTTATCATGCTTGCAGATTACCGGAAATATTTGTCCCAGGTTCCTCCCTAATACTGAGCAGGTCATAGTTTACCTAGGGTTAAGTCAACAGTTTGATGAATAATGTTCCCCTCAGTTGTTTGTTGACTTATAATTTTTTTCCTTTCTGGCCTAATACTGTCTCAGCTTCTGAAAATGTGTACTTCAGTTGTTGTTTTGCTGTTGTTTCTTTTAATAAAAAAAAAATCCCCCTACTGTTGCAAAAAGTGCTGTGGATTCTTTTTCTTCCAGCTGGGCACCCACCAGGACAGAACTAGAGATGGGCAAAAGGGACTTCAGTTTCTTGTTTTTACTTGTCCAAACTGTATTTTAGCTTCATTATACTGTACAATATTTCTCTATACCCTAAGTTTGATTGGCATGTCGAATCAGTGTCTCTCCATACCCTAAGTTTGATTGTATGTGATTCCCTCTTAACTGTGCTGGGTCACATGTATACTTATGTATTTCAAGCTGTTTTCTCCTGGGTCGTGCCTGAAAATAGACATTCTTATGCTGAGTGCACCCACCCGGTTACCAAAAGCAAATAAATAATATCTCATCCAAAGGATGGCACCTCTGACAGCACAGCATCCCCCTAGTACTGAACTTGGATGCCCATGTTTTTGCGGTAGAGGCTCAACTTAAGTGTGGGACCAGAACCCATGAACTTCTGTCTCAGAGGTGGATATGCTGCTGACTGAGCCATGTTAGAACCTATTGGAATTCAGACATGTACTATATAATGCAGTCTGGCACAGCAAGCGGTTAATATTTTACAAGCAGATCAAGAGATGTAATAATGGCTTGTGCACATCTCTGATTAGGTCCCATCTGAATATAGTGTATAGTTCTGGTCACTTTACTGTTCATAAAATATAAATACAGTAAATTAGCAATGAACAGTTCAGAGGAGCATTACAAAATTAGTATAAGGTATGGAGGGTTAAACCGAGGACAGACTCTCTGATCTGAGAAAATTCTCAATGGAGAGAAGAAGACTGAATGGCAATATGATAACCATTGCCAAATTGATCAAATGAATAACTCCATCTGATCACATAAGGCATTTAAGTATATCAAAAGGTGATGGAAGTAAAGTATATCATTACATAATTATGGGAGGAAGAAATTTCAGAAGACTGTTCCAAAGTAGTATTATTAAGCAGTAAAGCAAGACCAGGGTTATGTTAATATTCTGTTAATAATCTTCTAGGTGTCTAATATGTCACAAAGAGTTACTGAGTGCTGCATGCCTCTAGAGGGTGATTAACTGAACATTAACATAACCCATGGGAGTGACTAATCGCTATTACACAAATGGATATTTTAAAACAGAGCTCTACCCAGTTTACAGTTTGATTAAACTCTTCATATAAGTTTACTTAAGATTAACATAGGCCTAATGGAATGTTTACAGTCAATCAGAAAGCTCTGTTTCACCAACCCTTTATACAATACAAAAAGAGCAGTGGATCTGAGACACAGATTTTCACCAGAAGTACTATCAGCCTGTTCATATCTTCAAACAAAGACAATATATGTACTTAGAAGGAAAGGGGGAAAAGACTAAATTGCTGTGCCTGCACTGAGCTGGTGGTGGTGGAAAGAACTTGACAGACCTCTGTTTTCATATGTTCACAGTAAATACCTAGGAACAATTTGTAAAACTTCTGAATATCATAATAGCAATTTTATCAGATGATTTAGGTGCTGGGATGTGTAATATATCAGCTTTAAAACATTTCAGGCATGTGTCATGATCCTTGCCCTATTAATGTAGCAATACAGGGATTATAGCAATATACTGACGCCCCATTTAGATTACATGACAGGGTACATGTTATACTGAGATAACAGCATGTCTCAGCTGCACTCATACAGCTGATAATTGCCATTTGCCCAGCATTATGCATGCCCTGGTTTAGTGGTAATAGCATTGTTTACAGGGGAGGATAGCCTACAACAGTAGAAACCATTTACTTGACCTCAGGGGCGCAGAGTGACATCCCAGGTGAACAGACGCTGTCATCAGGGGTGAAGGGCTGCAGAGCAAGTGGTTTAGCAACATAATGATCTGTGAGCAAGGTTCACCCATGTTGGTGCAACAATAATATAGACGATGGCAATTATAGCATCAGCATTCTGCCAATGGCAAAATCTGTGACAGGGAACCTATGCGCCCAACAATATGGACAAAGTGAACCTGGCTGAAAAACAGAAAGAAGGTGTTGAACCGATACCCCAGAGACCCCAGAATATCCCACACTACCCCACACAACAAGACACACAAGACTTGTATATTGCGGGGAGCTCAGTTCACCACACATCCCGATGCCAGAGGGGGGCTGTGCCCCCCCCTGCACCTCCCCAAATTAGTATAAGTAACTCTGCATTGCACCAAGGTTGACATGGAGTAGTAATTTTTTACAGGTTGCACACAGTGAGGCAGGAAAAAGACAGGAGGTTCAGATGCTGTAAGTGGGAAAACAACACCACCGACAGGCAGTACAACACCATAGCACCAGAACAATAAACTGCACCAGAGATTAAATGTGCATCATTAAGCAGCACAAGCAAACCATGCTGGTTCCCTCATCTGCCTGAACCCAAAACACCTGCGGCACCATGACTACCACCGCACCGACAGCACAGTGAGATACACACCTGATACCTCTTGGGAGCACCCCAGTAACCACAAGTCAGATCATCCCACCTCCTGCCAAAAGCCCAAAACACTCAGCACTCTAAAGCCTAGGTCGCAACAGTGCCATACGGCAACCCGCTGTCACTGTAATGACTGCGTCAATATTAAGTTCCATCTTAACTGTATACTGTGAACAGAACGGAAGGCCCACAACCATGAATAGGATATAGCACTGCATCCAAAACGTATTTCCCACAAAGTGTGCATGATTAACATGGCAGCATTAGCCTGCAGGCTGAGACAAATTCTTATGGCAATTTCTCCAGTTTCATTTTTAGTGTACATAACCCCCAGAGGAAAATAGTCTCAATCTCAAAGTTCATTTTATCAGAGGACACAATTTCAATTCAGCAGACTGTGAACAACCCAGATTGAACAGTGGTACACTTTTTTAAGTAGCAGATAACTTACCACAGCATTGCAGTGGCAAAACAGGTAGAAATTCCAACAGTTCATACTGTACTGAAGAGATGCCATATCTTCTACAAAAGGTGAAGGTTCACTGGCCTGGCAGCATGTGGAGCATTTTGTCCAGATGCAATGTGAAGCTTCTCTTGGGAGGGACCCTGAGGGGACCAACCCTCACTTATATGACTACTCTGGAGATTAAACACTCTGGCTCCACAGACCTGAGGCTCAGAGGTGGAGTCCCATTGAATATGTGCCCACCTATATCCCACAAGAGCTCAGGGCTAGCTAAAGGGTTTCCCCACCGCCAGCTCACCCTTATGCAGATAGCATGAAACCGCCAAGCTGCTATGGTGAGCACCCATTCAAAGTCTCACCCAGTTCAAACAGCAAACACCAAATTGTCTTGTACTTTTAAAGAAATAATTGTAAAGTTGTGTAGACTCCTGCTGGGGAACCACAGCTCATACAGGCACTACAGCACCACTGTCCCACCTCAACAGCCCCCAGCAGGCAGAAGGTCCCAGTCCAAATTTACAGAATTTTAGGAGTTGCCTCAGCCCTTCTTCCTGGCTGCAGGTAAGGAGGCACCAGTATAACCTGAATACAGCTTATCAAGGTAGTAACTTAGGCCACCATTGCTTTTTCTCTTCCCAGGTTCCTTTCTCTACAGAAATACTGTTCTCTTCAGGAATTAGACAATTCTGGTGCAGGAATTGCCCCAGCAGGCAAACTGGGCAAAGGTTGCTGCCTCGATCCAGAAGAAACTGCCTGGTGACTACAGAATAGGAGCAGGAGATCACACACTGGGCAGTCAGCTCCTGCCTCTCTCACTTCTTCACTCAAACTCCCCCACTGCCAAGACACCTCACAGCTCTCAGCAGCTGGTTCCAACCCTTAGAACCTTCAGTCAGGCTAGTTGATCTGGGGCTGTATGAGCTCCCTACAGTTAACTATTTGAGGCATGTAGACTGCCAAAAGAATCCAGGGATTTCAGGGCACTGCAATTATATTGGGATAGCAGCATGTTTGCCTCATGTCTCCTACACCTGACAATTGACATATTCCCTAATGCACACCCTGGGGATCTTTACTGCAGTTTTAAAATACTTCCCATTAATTTTCTTTTTAAAGTAACTGTCCATGCCAGGACTTTTTGGGGGGCTACTTGACTGAACTTACTCAACAGATGGCCCACCCAATCTCATTTTTTGTGCAGTACACCAAGGATTGACCTAAAGGAGGGCACTGACCTGAGGGCCCTACCACAATGGGCAAGCTATTGAGAGATGCGATGCATAGCATAGATTGTGATGTCAGGGCTGGAAGAGGGCCCAGCTTATTGGATTAGATTAGCTCTAGAAAAGGCACCTAGAGAATACTTTGTAAATAGATAGATAGATAGATAGATAAATAAATAAATAAATGGTGTTCCTCTTCTCATGAAAATGGTCAGTTTGTTTAAAGCAACAATTCAAGACTCTTTGTTCTAACATGAAAAAAACTTAAACAGTAGTCAATGCTTTCAGGAGCAGTTTTAACAAAACAATAATATTTAGACTCTGTTCAGCTCATGTTTCGTGTCAGCACTGTATTTCTCCTCCTTATTTATTGCTAAGGGAATTTGTATGAAAACATGATCTTTGCTCCTGAATAGTTTATTCATTCATGTTGCTTATTCCTTTCCTGAGGTCCTAATAGTCTACTTGTGACATCACTGTTTCTCCTATGGCAACATATTATGATGTCACAGCACAGAATTATGGCTTCAGGTAGGCACTAAGCTATAGAGGCAGAGGAACTCTAAGGGATTCTGATCATGTATCATGCAAATTTCCTCAGTAAAAAAAAAGCGAAGGCGATCTCTATAGAAACTATATGAAATACAAGCTGAATTGTGACTAAATATTATGTTTTTCAAAGTTTTCCATAAGATGGACATAGTCAGGATGAAGTTTTTGAGGACACATTAATATACAAGTACCAATGGTGGCTGGCCCAGCAATGCAGCAGTAGTGCTACCTCTTGCAATGCTGATGACCCGGGTTCAGAAGTGAGCCCGAGGCACCAGAGAGGCAGCCGGGGGAAGAAGGATTGAGCATCCACTGGACTGCTCTCCTCCTCCAGGAGGGGGGTAGGCAAGAGCTCCGAGTTTGACTGACCCCTGGTGGAGGCCAGGGGAAGTTGCAGCCCAAAGAATGGCGGTGAGGAGACATGGCAGACTTCAGTGTGTGTGCCTTGACATCAGCGCATATCACATCTCCCGGGTGATGAAAGCAGGAAAACCCTGGTCACATATGATGACCATCAGCCTCCACAGGCCCCGTACCCAGTAACTCAGGTGCCTCCTGAATCTGGATCAAGTCTGGCGGGTTGAAGGACTCCCTGCCACCCTGCCACAGAGGGCAAGCCATGGGAGATAGAGGGAGAAGTAAGTACTGGAAGAAGCCAGGGTGATGGTTCTGGGAGGACCGGTGAGAAGAAGGGCTGACCAGGAAGGGGGAAACAATGTATATCTACCAGAAATTAAAGAGGAATGTTGCTCATGTTGCTACTGCTGTTACTGTGAAGACTATTTTTCCACAATGCTATGCATCAGCTGTGGTAGCAACATATATCCTTTATATGAGTGTAACCCCCCTGCAAATGGGGGTTCCCAAAAGACTTCCAGGAGCTTGCTTGAATGCTCCAAGCCTGAATGGTGTTTGGCATTTAAGCCATTTATCAGTGAGTGTTTTTAGAGCCTCTGGTACTGTCTCTTTAAGAGCTGTCTGCTTGCAGACATAATTAGTTTGTATGGGGGGACTGTGTGCTTCTCTGAGTACCACCGAGCTGCTGCCAATTCACTTCATTTTTGCAGTCACTAGGAGTGCAAAGGGAACCTATCTGAAAGATGTAACTGTTTGCCAGAAATTATTTAGAGTAATAATGAAATTACAGTTTGTCTAACCTGCTTTCTTTGCAGTCAGAACTGTGTCTGCTAGTTCCCATTCTAGTTTTGAACTGCTGAACTGGACCAATCAGTGTAGGGTAACTAGCTCTAAAATGATGCTTGGACGAATCAGAACTTGGACTCATAATCTGAGCCAGCCACAAGAGGATTGTATGGGCAGTGACTCTGGGAGATGTAGTTTAGACTTCAGTGCCTTTTTGGACCAACAGCAGCAGTCTATTGTGAGTGACAGCCAATCCAGTCAAGAACTGGGAGGAACTCAAAGGAAGTGCCCGGTTTCGTCAGTTGGAGTTCGGTTGAGCTTTGGCAGTGAAGAAGGAAGGAGCCCTGTGCTTTTTCAGTGTGCAGTTTTAGTCAAAAACCGTGTGTAAGGCCCAGAGTTCCGGTCTGCAGCTTGTGTAACAGCTTGTTAGGACTGAATCCGTCCTGTGAAAAGAATCAAAGGATCTCTGAAGAGTAGAAACCAGGCTCACCCTGTAGAAGACTGGAAGAATTGCTGAAAATTGCACTCGGTCTGTCAGGAACTGAATCTGCTGTGTGTTCTCCCGGTATTGTGCAGTAATTGCGATCGGATACAGATGCAGCCTGCCTGGTATAGTACTTTCTTTTATATGGATGTGTGAAGAGGTTTGTGTACCTCAAGTGAGCCTGCTGACATTGAAGGACCCTATCTTATTTGGAGGTCGGAGTACTAATTCAGGGTCGCTCCCTGTTGAATTGCCACATTAAATCCAAATGGAATTACTGTACTGCTGACTGTTTAATTTCTCCTTTTCTCTGTGTGAAAGGGCCCCTCACCAGCTGCCACGGTTTGACTAGCCTAGGGCTTGGGTACCCAGGGACAGTAACTGATAGGGATAGGCCTGTGCACAGAGCCATAGGTAGATTATTAGAGTGATAAGCTAATTAACCTGATTTTCTGTCCTTGTTATATCCCCAAATAAATCAGAGCTGCTTGTTTCAGCAAAGTTATACTGCCTGAGGTATTTGTCTATGTTAAAGTACTGTACTGTGATTGTTGCACTGTATCTCATTTCACAGGAGGTCCCAGTGCCGGAACCAGACCTGGGGTAAGTGTATACTGTGAAGGTAATTTGATATATTGTGGGGCCACTAGTGGGAAGAAAGGGGTTGCAGTGTCCCAGAGGGCTGTGACCAAGTTAGTTTAACTATTGCAAACCCTGACCTCTGGGTGGAGGCACCCGCCATTGGATCCAGGCCCCTCAACCTGTTAGTGGCAAATCAGGCAGGGGTAGTAGCCCCTGGGATAGCGCCATCTAGGGGTTACATGAATCAAAAGCTACAATAGGTTCATTCTTTTACAGGGGAAATGGGAAAGCAGAGGACAGAGCTTCTTCTGTTTCAAACTACGATATCTGAATTTGATCTGAGTAGCAGCAATGCGAGGTGCTGAGATAGCTGCTCTAAAAGTCCCTCTTCCAGCAGGGCCAGACTGTTGTTCATTAACTTACTTCTTTTCAGCAGTGAGGGCACGGTGTAGTAGAGTAATTGTCAATTGGAATAATCAAGAAACAGGGTCACTCCCAGAATAGCAAGCAGTGCGTTAAGTCTGGAAAAATCCAAATGAGAAAGAGCGAGAGACCTCGCTCAATGCCTCCCTTGAAATAAAACTACAAACATATCTTGTTTGTCATATAAAAAAGCATTTTTATTTAGAACAATGGACACATTATATAAAAGCAGGTACATATTCCCCCGACATGCAAATAAATGGATAACTTCCCGACGACCGTTTTGCACCTGTGCAGGGGTAAGGTTTTAGGGTTGTAAACCCTAAGTCCACATTTCTCTACTTTTTTCATCTAAGGATGAACCTAAATGTTGCATTAATGCAGTTTTTTTGCAAATAATGCCCTTACTTTTTGTGATAGTATAATCATATCCTTATTTGCCTGCGGGAGCGCAGGGTGCTCTGGGCCCTCTGCTCCCATCCATCCATACTTTTTGAGATAGTGTAATTGTATCCTTATTTGTCTGTGTGAGCACATGGCTCTCCAGGCCCTGCACTTGTAGCCCTTCACAAATACATACTGTATATGTATGCTGCTGTGGAAGTGCAGGGCCCAAGGTCCCTGTGCTTCCATTTGTAGGACAACAGCAACCAAATTGTCAGCATAGCCTTCTTATTGCCCCACCTTATGTATCCGGTACTAAAAATGTTCAAATCCCTGCCAAAACATGATTCTGCACCACAGCAACATCATTCCACACCTCAGGTACGGAAAGACAGTTTGGGCAAGTTTTAAAAAATGACAGCTGTCACATTCATGATGTGGTGGAAAAAATGGCTGTGTTGAAAATTTGGTGTTAAAATATTTAATATTACCAAAGTTACAAGGGAACATAGCAAAATTTTAATGGATGTGCATAACTTTGCCATTTTTACATATTCTGACCACAGAATTTCAACATACCCTTCTTATGACCACACCTCATGAACAAGGGTGGTGAAAATGTTCAAATCCCGCCTGAAAGGTGATTTCACCAAGCGACCATAAAATAGCCTTTCAGCCCAGATTTGCATAATTCCACTACCATTGTTCATAAGTTGGGGTCTCAGAAAGGCCATGTTGAAAATTCAGTGTACAAATATGGAAAAATGGCAAAGTTGTTCATCGAAGTTGAAAACCACATTGAAATACACTGAACTGCACCTACCTTTCTTTCTCGTACAGTATAGCAGTCGGCGTTTCCAGCAGCAAGACATGTCTTCAGTCTGAGACTGGATCTTCATCCTGTGCCTGGTCAGGCAAGTGAGGGGTGTGGGGGGGTGCAGGGTTGTGGGTACTGTGTGGGAGGTCAGTGTGAGGGGGTCGGATCGGTGAGGGACCGCTTTCAGTTTTACAAATTAAGACAGGACAGCAGTTGGAGGGTGGAGGTGCCACTAGACACCAGAGAAAGAAAAAATCTCAATGGGGACAGCAATCGGAGGGTGGGGGGGTGCCACTAGACACCAGGGAATTGAAACAAAACAATGGGGACAGCAATCAGAGGGTGGGGGGGTGTCAATAGTCACCAGGGAATTGAAACAAAATAATGGGGACAGCAATCGGAGGGTGGGGTGCCACTAGACACCAGGGAAATATGTAGCAAAGGGATAGTGACTGGAGGGTGGGGGTGCTGCTCGAGACCAGGGGAATATCTAACAATTATAGGAATGGCAATCAGGAGCAGGGCTGCAGCTATGAATTTTGGGGCCCAGGACAAGTCAATTGAAATGGGCCCCTATTTCCCAAACCAGCTAATGCCAGGGGTAATGCCAGCTCCTCAGGTGGGCCCCTCCTGAGCTCGGGGCCCCGGACTACTTCCTCACTTCCCCCCATTACTGTGGCCCTGATCAGAAGGCCGGGGTTGCCACTAGACATGAGGGAAATATATAACAATTATGAGAATAGTAATTGGAGGGTGGGGGGTACCACCAGACACCAGGGAAATATATAACAATTATGGGGATGGCGATCGGAGGGTGGGGGATGAGACTAGACACCAGGGAAATATCTAACAATTATGGGGATCATGATCAGAGGGTTGGGGGTGCCAATAGACACCAGGGAAAGATTAAATAATTACAGGGACAGCAAATCATATGAAAATGTTCCCATGATATCGTTGTTTGGACTTACTACGAAAATGTTCATTTGAACGCAAATATTATACAAAAATTTTTCATTTGAACAAAAATATCATACAAAAATGTTTGTATGAATGAAAATATAAAAAAATTATCATATGATATTTACATTCATACAAACATTTTCATATGATATTTTCATTTGGACTTAGAAAGAAAATTTTCGAAGAAACCAAAATATCATACGAAAATTTTCATATTGATGAAAATATCACATGAAAATTTTCAGATGAATGAAAATTTTCATATAATATTTTCATTCATATGAAAATTGTTGTACTAGGCCAAATGAAAAAAGCATAAGCGAGTCACAAAGAAGGATTTAAAATATAAAAAAACAACACATTTCTAGGTAATTTCTCCAAGAGGTAAGTGCAGAATCCACTTAACAAGGTCCCGATGAGCAAGATACATTTCTGCAGGATGTCACTTTTGGGGTTTTGAATTTTTTTATGAAAAAATGGAAACAAGATGGCAGAATACGAAAAAGATTTTTCCCTCATGAAAAAGGATTGGACACATACAATCATGTCATACAGATATTTTGAAGTGCTTACTTTGGAGTGATCTAATATTTTTGCACCAAACCAGCCAAAGACACATCTGTGGGCCAAGACATTTCTAGCCTGCAAGTTTCAGACCAAAATTCCAAACCATCTAGGTGTAAGGCGAAGACAAAAAAACAGAAATTTTTAACATTTTTGCAGTATCTGCAACTTGGAATCTGCTCATCTGACTGAAACAATATTTGGCATGTCAAGATATCTATTCCACCAGACAGCATTTGCAATGCTATGTGTAAATCCGTTGTATGGTTCCGAAGTTATTAAAGTGCTAAATTTGAGGTTTAACATAGAACCCCCCTGCTCAACCCTAAATATAGGGACACTAACCTGCCCCTATATTCAGTCCACAAAACAGTGTTAATGCACCACTTAGGGTTCGACTTACCACCACAAAAGTAGGGAAATGTGGTGTTAGGATTTCCAACTCTAAATTCCCACTTCATCCCCCCCTCACCAAGTAGGAAAAGGACAAGACCACACAAGCAACCACAGACAGTCATCATCAGGTAAGACAAACAACATACAACTGTTTCTAGATTACACTAATGCAGTAGCACTGATGAGCAACCTTCATGGATTTTTGTCAGTGGTATGCACATCACAAGACATATACACTTACTTCTGGCTGCAGATAGAAATCCATAATACTCAAATCCCAACATAACTTCTGTGTGCAGGAGCAATGGTCCCTACAGCCACAGATACAAATCCACAATTCCCAAATTACAAGAGTTCTTTTGTCTACAGAAGCACCGGCCCCTATGGGGCCAGCGCTTCTTTAGCCACAGGTACTCATTCACACTGTAAGACATATATGGAGTTCTGGCAGTAGGGGGCTTGCAGTTCTGCAGCTGCAGGTATAATACATACCCAATGACCTCTGGCTGCAGAAGCCCAGACCCCACAAAATCCATGATAGCAAAATTGCAACATTATTTCTATTTGCAGAAGCACAGGCCCCTGAGAGGCCTGCACCTCTGCAGCTGTAGGTGTAGAACATACACACCAATGTCTGGCTGCAGAATTGCTGGCTCTTGTGGGGCCTTCACTTTTGCAGGTGCATATAGAAATCCATTATACCTAAATTCTGCCAGTACTTCTATCTGCAGAAGCTTGCAGAAGCACGGGCCCCTGTTTGGCTTGAGCTCCTGCAGCCACAGGTACTGATGCACCCTGTAAGACATACATACATACACAGCTGTGACTGCAGAATCACAGTTCCCTGTGGGGCCTGTGCTTCTGCAGCCACAGATACAAATCCGTGAAGGTAGCACAACAGTGCCACTGCATTTGTGTCATCTGGAAACAGTTGCATGTTGTTTGTTTTACCTGCTGATGGCTGTCTGTGGGTGCTTGTGTGATCTTGTCTATTTGCTGCTGGGGGAGTTAGGGTTGGAAAACCTAATGCCACATTTCACTACTTTTGCGGCAGTAAATTGAATCTTAACTGGTGCATTAAAGCCTGTTTTGCTCTGAATATCTTGTCTTTTTGAGATAGTGAAATTGTATCCTCATTCATACAGGTCCTTACAGACTTTCATGACCAGGTGCAGATGAACAGGGTGCTCTGGGCCATGTACCAAGGGAAGAGTCCATCTGCCTGCAGAAATGTGGCAACAGATACAAATAATTTGTGGGGCTCTGTAGTGGGCTGCAGTTGTGCTTCCATGTGGCTACAGATCCAGACATAGAAACATAGACTTTGACGGCAGATAAGGACTGCTTGGCCCATCTAGTCTGCCCATTTCCCTACCTACAGGATAGGCCGCAGATCCTAGTTAACCAACAGCCTATTTCTTCCTACCCCCCACAAGAATTGCCTTATGTCTGTCCCATGCATTCTTGAATTCTCCCACAGTTTTAAACCCCCACAACCTCCTCAGGAAGACTGTTCCATACATCCACTACCCTCTCTGTGAAATAATACTTCCTCACATTGCCTCTGAACTGCCCCCTTCTATCTTTAAATTGTGTCCCCTTGTTCTTGCACATCTTTTTCTGAAAGATGCTACCCTCTTGGACTTTGTTGATTCCACTGAGGTACTTAAAGTTTCTATCATGTCCCCTCTCAAGGGTGTACATATTAAGCTCCTTTAGTCTCTCCTCATACTGCTTCTCTTGCAGACCCTGCACCATTTTAGTTGCCCTCCTCGACTGCCTCTATCCTGTCTATGTTCTTGCGAGATGAGGTCTCCAGAACTGGATGCAGTACTCCAGATGGGGTCTCACCAACTGTCTGTACAGAGGGATAACAACTTCCTGTTTTCTGCTGGTGATGCCTCTCCCTATACATCCCAGTATACCCCCAGCCCTCCCTACTGCCTTCTCACATTGCTTGCTAACCTTAAGGTCATCTGATATGATTACCCCCAGGTCCCTTTCCTTTTTTGTTGTTGTTACTACCTCCCCACCCATTGTATATTCTTCCCTGGGTTCTTGTTTCCCAGGTGCATTATTTTGCACTTCTTTGCATTGAATCCTAGCTGCCATACTTCTGACCATTCCCCCAACCTTGCCAAGTCCCTTTTCATCCTTTCCACACCTCCTTGAGTATCAACCCTGTTGCAGATCTTTGTGTCATCTGCAAAAAGGCATACTTTTCCTTCCAGTCCCTCTGAAATGTCACTGATGAAGACATTAAAAAGGACCGGACCCAATACTGAACCCTGCAGTACCCCACTAATAACCCCTCTTTCTTCAGAGTGGACTCCATTTACAATTACCTTCTGTGTCCTGTTGTGCAGCCAATGTTTTACCCAAGCCACCACCCTGGGACCCACTCCCAGGCTGGTTAATTTGACTATTAATCTTTTGTGTGGGACTGTGTCAAATGCCTTGCTAAAGTCTAGGTAGGCCATGTCCACAGCCCCTCCCTGGTCTACTACTTTGGTCACCCAGTCAAAGAAATCTATTAGATTCATCTGACATGACCTTCCACTGTGAACCCATGCTGCCTTGGGTCCTGTGCCCCACTGGCCTCTAGGTACTCAACTATTCTTTCCTTCAGAAGTGACTCCATCACTTTCCCTACCACAGAGGTCAGACTGACAGGTCTGTAGTTTCCTGCCTCTGTCTTGGTCTCACTTTTGTGAAGGGGAATCACATCTTCCTTCCTCCAGTCCTCGGGTACCACACCATCCTCCCATGATTTATTAAAAAGAGTAGCCAGTGGTTTCACTAGTTCCTTCCTTAATTCTTTTAGAATTTAGGTGAATTCCATCAGGACCCATTGCTTTGTCCACCTTCAGTTTTAGGAGTTCTTGCAGAACCCTTTCTTCTGTGAAATGACTGGGATCGACCCCTATCAAGAGTGCTTCTGTTAATTGGATTAGGCACTTCCCTCCTCTTTGTGAATACTGAGCAGAAATATTCATTCAGTATCCCTGCTTTTTCACTGTCCCTCTGCCCACCCACCGCTCATTCTATGCAGCCTCACTATCCTCCCTTTGTCTTTCTACGCCACTGATGTACCTATAAAAGGTTTTATCTCCCTTCTTAACTGAGTTGGCTATCTTTCCTCAGTTTGGGCCTTGCTATTCTGACTTCCCTCCCTGCTTCCTTCTGCCTTAACTGGTACAGCTCTCTGTCCTGCTCCTTCTGTATTTCCTTATACTTCGAATGCTATCTTTTCTTCCTGACTTTCACAGCCACCTCTTTGAGAACCATAGTGGCTTTTCTTTCATTTTGATTTGTTTATCTGCTTCACACAAAGGCTTGTTGCCTCTGTGATGGCAGTTTTGATGATTCCCCATTGTTGCTCCACACCTCCTTCTAGCCTGTTTGCTAGTGCTTTTCTGAGGCACTCTCCCATCTTGCCAAAGTCAGCCCTCCTAAAGTCCAGTACCCTCACTTTTGTATGGCTTGACTCTGTAGCTGAGTTTAATATGAACCATACTGTTTGATGGTCACTTGTCCCCAGATGGCAACCCACTTCTAGATCTGAGATCCTCTCACTGCCCCCATTTGAGAGTACGAGGTCTAAGATTGCTCCCTCATGAGTGGGTTCCACAACTAGCTGTCTGAGGCCTGCCACCTGTAGGGCATCAAGAATGGCCCTGCTCTTGGATTTGGCTGCAGCAAATGTGCTCCAGTTAACATCTGGCATATTCAGGCCTCCCATCAACAGTATCTCCCCTTTCTCTGCCATTCTAAGAATGCCTTCTATCATATCCTTGTCCATTCCTTCCCCCTGACATGGGGGTCTGTACACAACCCCTGTGCGGATTGTGGTGCCCTTTCCAGTCTCCAAGGTGACCCACAGTGCCTCCTCTCCTCCATGTTTACTCTTTTGTTCAGTTGCTTTATCCCTTCCTTTACATAAGAGCTACTCCTCCCTCTTCTCCCCTGCCTGTCTCTCCTGTAGGTTATGTACCCTGGTATGTTAACATCCCAGTCATGGTTCTCTTGTACCATGTTTCTGTGACTGCCACGATATCCAGGCATCCTCTTCCATCAAGGCCACCAGCTCAGGGAGCTTGTTGCCCAGACTACAGGCATTGGTACTCATTACCCTCCATCTCCTGATGGCCTTACCCCTTTGCCCCATCCCAGTCCTTCTTGCCTTTGTCACTTTCTCCATTTACCCCTGCCCTTCTCCCTATCAACACCTCTATGTTGGTGTTTACCGCACTTACTACCGTGATTTTTTGGGGGTCTAGGATTTCCCTGCTCCTTTCCAGTGCCTCCCCCCTTGGCTAGTTTAAAAGCTTGCCAATGAAGCATTTAAACCTATCACCTAGGATCCTGGTTCCCCTCCCGGACAGGTGCAGCCCATCATGCCAGTATAGGCTTGCATCACTCCAGGTGGACCCCCAGTCCCCAATGAAGCCAAATCCCTGAGCTCCACACCAGATTTTTAACCACTGATTGAATCCCATGGTGCAGAACACCCTAGCCTCCCCTATGCCATAGATGGGCAGCACCTCCGAGAAGGTTACCATGCGTGCTGCTTGACTAAGACCCCTCCCCAATTCCACAAATTCTTCCTGCACTTCTCTAATCCCTTTCTTAGCCAGGTCATTTGTCCCTAGGTGGACAATGACATCCAGCTCCCTCCTCTGTGCAGCTGCTCGGGCAATCCTGAGGATTCGCTCCCTGTCCCTCCAAGTCATGGCGCCAGGCAGGCACCTTACCTCCCTCTCCCCTTCCTCCCCCAGTTCTACCTTCCTAACAGTGGAGTCCCCCACCAGGAGATGTTTCCTTCCCCTGCAGGGTCCCCTGCCACCCTCCTGTGGGTCTCCTTGTGGAGGTTCCCAGTATCCTCCTTGGTCTCCACTGTGGGTGCCTCCATAGAGGAACCACACTTTGCCAGAATGGCATAGGAATTGTGGAGAGGTACAACTGAGGATGTGCCTCTGTTCCACCACCTTCACCTCCCTGAGCCCACTGTGGTCCAACCGCTCCTCTTTCTTGGCAACCTCTGAGGCAACGGCAGTGGCACTGGTGGTCCCTGGATGGAAGAGGGGGTCCCACAAATCCTGGCCAACTCAGCCTGGAGATGAGCAACCTCCTCCCTCAGCACTGAGAGGTGCCTGCAGATGGGACAACACTGCATCCTCCAGAATGTCTCCCGGAAGACTGCTGCTCCACAGCCACTGCACTGCACCACTCCAATCATGTCTTATTTCTGGCCCCTTAACTGTTTGCAATCCTTACTCTTTCCTCTGTTTTTTTCTCTCTCTCTCTCTTACTTTCTGCCTGTGTGCCCTTTAAGCTCCTGATTGTCCTGTTCTGAGACAAGAATATCCTATATTTCTCAGTAGACCCCTTACTTGCTCAGAGGCAGACCTCCAGCAGCTAGAGGGGGCCGGAGAGCTACTCTTGCCCTTCTAGGATGGTGGGTCTTTGGTGGTTCTGTGATCACTCACTTCCTGCTCCCAAGCAAGAAGTTCCTGTTAGTCAAATCCTGTGCCTATAAAAATAGAACTAGCTTTGGGTGGAGGGGAGGGAAGAAGGGCAGTATAGTCCCAGTAGAGAAGTCCAGTCACACAGCAGTCCTTTCTCCTGGTATCTTCTGCCAAGCTATTAGCAGAATCTTTCTAAGGCAGTCTTTAAATGTAGCTTCCTTCTAGCTAAGCCACTCCCCCTACTTACTAGATCTTTCTACAAGTAATTTAAACCTCACAGCTATTAAGTCCTTTCAATCACCTGAGATTTACACCTGGATAACTGTTCAGATAACCATTCAGTTCGGTTAACTCAGACAAACACACACTTTTTTTGTTTTGTTTGTTAGGTTTTTTTTTACCCTAAATTAAAGGTCCAAGTACAAAAGTTCTTCTTCTTTAGTCCCAGCAGAGAAGTCCAGTCACACAGCAATCCTTTCTCCTGGTGTCTTCTGCCAAGCTGTGCAAAACGTTCATCTGTCAGCCAAAGTGCAGGTCCCTCTGGAAGTCACGGATTTGTAGGTGCAAGAACCTGTGCCAAGAGAAAAGGTCTCTTCACTGTGTTGGACTTTGGCCCATGTGGAAAACCCTGCACCTCCTCTCCCCAGGCTGGGGGTCGTGCTGCATGCAGCTCCATCCCCCTCAGCCTTGGGCCATCCAGCTGGCTCACTGCACATGCCCCTGAACTCATTGACATGCCCCTGAACTCAGCTCATAGGCAAGGGATCACAAAGCACTACCTGCTGGGTCAAAGGCTGGCCATGCATACATTTTTTTTATTTTGACTCCAGAGGTTTAACATGGTCATTCTATAACTTCTCCTTATAAACATGACATGTGGCATTTCTGGAACAGTGGCCAAAATGTCATTTCATGCTATCAGTGCAAAAACACGTTTCAGCTCAGATTTGAAAAAATGACACCTGTCACAGTCATAAGGTCGTGTAAAAAAATGTCTGTGTTGAAAGTTTGGAGTCAAAATGTTGAAAATTACCAAAGTTAAGAGTGAACTTGGAAAACTTTCAATGTACATTCATAACTTCCTTATTTTTTAATATTTTGACACCAAATTTTGAACATAGTCTTCTTATGATCTGAAAAATCTCACCTGCCTTTTTCATGCAGTTGGGTCCCAGAAAGACAATGTTGAAAGTTTGGGGGAAATATTGAAAATTAGCAAAGTAATGAGTGAACATATTTTAGTGTTTACTCATAACTGGGTCATTTTACCACATTTTTCCAGCAGATGTTCAGCACAGCCTTGTTATGAGCTGAGCTCATGAACCTTGCAGGTGAACATTTTTAAATCCCACCTCAAAGGGGATTTTGCAGAGTGACAAAGAAATAATCTTTTAGGCCAGATTTGAAAGATTTCACCTACCTTGTTCATGTGGTGGGGTCTAAAAAAAGCCATGCTGAAAATTTGGTGCAAAAATATTTAAAAATGATAAATTTATGAATAAATGTTCAAAACACATTGAAATACATTAACCAGACTTATGTTATGTCCTCATATCATAGTCACAGTTCCCAGAGGAGAACGCTTTAAGGATTGGAGAGTGGATCTATGATGTGGGACCATCTTCAGGTGAGTGAGGGTCTGTCAGGGGTGTGGATTGGTGGGTGCTGAGTGGTGGGGTTGGGTGGGATGGGTTATTTGTGCAAAGACTGACAAGGGACCATTTTCTTCTTTTCAGGTTTATATAAAAGAAATATCAATGAGGGACAGTCTTCTTTATTTCAGGGGGACTGTGTTGGGGTGGGGAAATCTGGAGGGGAGGGGGTAGTATAAAGTGGTACCAGGGTTAAAAACGCTGGTCCACTTAAGCATAAGGGACCACATATTCAAAAGAGATGCATGGCACAAAGTGGAGATGCAGTGCACATATAGGGAAATGTGTGAAGACACGATATTCAAATAGTAGAGATGTGCCACACAAAACCAAATGCGTGATTGTGCAGAAATGAAGTATGCAGCACAAAAATAGGGGGCAGGCACCTGAATATACAGCACAAGCATATATTCAGCCAAAATGTGTGGCACATGTGTCGCACAACACAAAACTGTGCCGTGCAATGTTAGGCATGTAAGGGAATGACCTAAATCGGCCAGCCACCCACAGGCAGGCTGCAGCACTGCAGACAGGCAACCCTGAGACAGCCCTCAGAGGTGCATCAGGATGTGCTCCAGGTACCCACACACAGCAGTCATGCCAGGATGATAGTAGCCAAAGCCACACCACACTGTGCCTGCTTATTGGGCACCTGCCAGATGCCACTGGATGACACCACCAGCACTGCCCAGGCAGCCATTCCCCCTCACCACACCCAGGTCGGGGACACCCAGAAGCCACATGCTAGTCAGGCACTCCTTAGCATGCCAGCAGAACAGACAGCTACACTGTAGCACATGTGCCAAGTGCCAAGACCTACACCCATGTGGCCATCAGAGTGCCACCCAGTGGAGGCACGCACCATGGTGGCATCAGGGACAACAGTGAGCAGGATGCATGGCAGTACTGGTGGCCACATGGCATGGATCAAGGACAGCCCAGTGGCACACACACACATTGTGGAACACCAGAGTTGCACACAGCATGCCCATGCCAGACCCATGCTACCTGGAACCACATACATGTCACGGATGCCATCCCTGCAATGTGACACTGCCACAGGGGTCCTGAGTTCAGATCCCTGTGGTGTATTGGTGGTGGACAGTGCACAACTGTGAGCAGCACAGGGCAGGGGTGGCACCACCTGTGACCTGGAGGTGGCAGAAGCATGCCCCAAGAACACCAGACCCTTCCAGTGTTGTGTGTGCAGTTACCTATGGCATGGATATGACCATGGATAGTAGCACTGCAAATCTCTCAACTGTTACACAGTATGGGGTACAGAACTCATGTTATCACTCAGACACCATCTGACCTACATTGTGTGGATGACAACTGAGAATTTTATGCAGAATTGTATGATAATATGAGATGCCAGGTATCAGCACACTGTAGTAACATTGGTGCACCTATTTCCACTGTCTTCCAGGCTTGCACTGTCATGCGTGCTGCTGTATCACACATTCTGCCCAGTTGCCACACACCATGGCACAAAGTCGGGTGCTAAAGGGTTGGGGGGTATGTAGCACTGTACTCAGGACAATGCAGTCCAGCCACACACTGCCATGCATTCTCACCTGCCTGCTAGGCTGCAGTACCTCCTGATCACCTTTGTGGAGTGGTAGTGCTGCCCTGTAATGCTGGAACTGCACATGCTAATGATATGCAAATGGTCTGAATACATTCCAGTAATGAGATACAGATATGCTGTTTGGGTGCTGACTGCACAGTGAGTCCATTTACATATCCTGGCAGTAGCGTAGCAAATTCCCAGAGGACCTGGGTGCAAGGTGATGTTACAGAGCCCCTCCCCAGTTTTGAATAAACATCAAAATTATGATTTGTGCCCCTCAAACCTTGTGGGCCTGGGTGCCACTGCACCCTCTGCACCCTTGTAGTTATGCTCCTGTATCCTAGCTGACTATTACAAATCTGTGTGCCACGCAAATGGCTTTGCATTGCACAATTCTGTATGCTCCACAATGGGCTCTGGGCACCTGACACACCACGCATTTCCCACTGCACGATTGTGCACGTTCAGGATATTTGGCCACACATTCACAGTCACATACTATGGCACATCTTCTGAATATACCATTGTTTTGTGCTGGTGGAGTTGAGTTCCACGGCACAAGCACTTGTGCAATGCAGCCTGCCACTTTTGAATATGGGGCCCAAAATCTGTAAACCAGCACTAGAAAGGATAAGGGAGAGCTGGCTAAGCTGGGTTGGGGAGGGACGATACATTAAAATGACAGACAATAGGAATGATCAAAGAGGGTCAGCTGAGCTGGGGAGGGAAGGGAGGATTCATTAAAACAACAGGAAAGATGATCGGGAAAGACAAAGAAGGGCTGGCTGAGTCGGGGGTGTGGGACAATACAGCATGTCACTTGCTAAGTTTATGGTGTGAGCCAAAAATTCTGCTGTCGCAGCACTTTGTATGTGACAGGGGTATTTTCTGCTCATGGCCCTAAAAATGGCTCCTCTCGCTAAGCTGGGCACCCAGGATCTTGGGATGCCCACAAAAGGTATTTCTGGGCTGAAATCCAAAAAGCAAACACAAGAATCTAGCTAAATAGGTCATGTTTACCTATGTTCAAATGTTTGAAAAGTTGGCTGCCATCTGAGCAAAACGTTTTTTTTTCATGACCCAAAAAACACTAATTTGTGCGAAAGCAAAACACAGACTAAAGTAAAATTTTAGAGTCATCTCAAAGGGTTATCCGAAAACTCTACTTAGCATGCTCAGAAAAAAAATAAATCCTTATTACTCAGGAAAGGATTTATATTTTTTCATGAGCCTTTTGAAAGGCACTACCTTGGCACGGGCCCCTTGTACCCCGCAAATTTCAGAATAAAAATCTAAATGTATCATCTGGGCTGTAGGTGAGAGCAAATAAAGTATAACAAAAGCCTGAAAAAGTTTAGACTTTTCTGCAAAAAATGACCAGTCAGGCAGGATCTTAGAAACTACATGAGCTACCATCATGAAACAACTTCCCATGTCTTGAGAACTTGCCTCCTGGACAATGCATGCCAAATTTGTGGTGATTTTGTCAAATACATCCAAAGTTATTCAGGTACAAAATTAGGGATTTAACATTGAGCACTCCACTCAACCACAGCTATACTGGTGCTGCCGCTCCAGTAAAACATAGATGTACTATAGATACAAATATATAGATAGATACAGATAAGATAACAGACAGACAGATAGATGCACACTCGATAAATGTATTTATTTTCATTGATATTGGTCCTGGAGTCAAAGTAAATAATTTATTACCAAAGCCAGGATTCACAAAACTTTGCCCGGGTGCAAATCCGGGTTTGCACGAGCAAACCATGTTTTGCTCCAAGTCCTTATTCACAAAAGTTTGGTTTGTATGCTCAAACCAGGGTTTGTGCTTGGGCAAAGTGCAGAGGGGGCGCAATGCAAATAAGGGGGAGGGGACCTGAATATTGGTGCAGTATGATTCACAGAGCATTTTCTCCATGCAAGCACCTCTTTTGTGGTCCCCTTGCGTGGAGCAAATACAGTCAACCAAGACCTTGCCTTAATCCCATACAACCCTAGTGGTTGGCAAAGGTACTGCAGTTGCCCCCCCCCACCCTCAGCACAATAGTCCCTGGTTTCAACAGTGGTCCCCCACCAGTGCCCTGTTTGATGTATTTTAACATTTTCCCTGGCATCCCGTGGTCCTTCCCCCACCCAGTTCCTCACCCAATGATAAATATAGTTTTTCCCTGGTGGCCAGTGGTCCCTCCCCCACCTGATTCCTCACCCGATGTGAAATTACATTTCTCTGGTGTCCTGTGGTCCCACCCCTGACCCACAGCCATGCCCGATGTATATTCCATTATTCTCTGGTGTTCAGTGGTCCCATCCCCCCATTCCAATCCCTTGTTCAATAAATATCATCCATTCCCTGGTGTCTAGTTTACCCCCTCCCTAGCCACAATCCACTGTACTAGAAGTATCATCCAGTCCCAGGTGTCTAGCAAGCCGCCCACTATCCCACACCAGAAGGTAGTGCCCCACCACCTCATTCCCCCCATCCCGAACCCAAGTCATTGACCTGCACAGCCCTCCACTCTCCACTATGCTGGCCACTGACAGCTGTCAGTGAACACATACTGTAATGACAGCTGATTGCACAGTATGCACTCACTGCCAGTTCAGTTGGCAGCCAACCATGGTGGAGAGTGAAGGGCTGTACCAGTCACTGGCTTGGGGTCGGGTTGGGGGGGGAGTAGGGTGGTGGGACACTATCTACTGGTGTGTGGGGGGTGGTAGGACTGCTAGACACCAGGGAATACATGATATTTGTTTTACAGATGTTCAGAGATGGGGAGAGTCCACTAGACACCAAGGAATTGATGATATTTATTGTACAGGGGATCAGGACGGGGGGCAGGACCACTGCACACTGGGGAATAATGTAATACACATCGGGCATGGATGCGGGTCGGGAAGAGACCGCTGACCTCCAGGAAAACAATTTATTCATCATTGGACAAGGGATCAGATGGGGAGAGGGACCACTGGCCACCAAGGAACATGTTTTACAGGTCAGGCAAGGGATCGGGTGGGGAGAGATACCACTGGCCTCCAGGAAAAAAATGTATTCATCATTGGGCAAGGGATTAGGTGGAGAGAGGTACCACTGGCCTCCAGGAAAAAAATCTATTTATCATCGGACAAGAGATTGGGTGGGGAGAGGTACCACTGGCCTCCAGGAAAAAAATGTATTTATCATCGGACAAGAGATTGGGTGGGGAGAGGTACCACTGGCCTCCAGGAAAAAAATGTATTTATCATCGGGCAAGGGATCAGGTGGGGAGAGGTACCACTGGCCTCCAGGAAAAAATGTATTCATCATCAGGCAAGGGATAAGGTGGGGAGAGGTACCACTGGCCACCAGGGAACATGTTTTACAGGTCAGGCAAGGGATCAGTTGGGGAGAGATCACTGGACACTAGGGAAAATATTTTACAAGTCAGGCAAGGGATCGGGTGGGGAGAGATCACTGGACACCAGGGAAAATGTTTAACAGGTCAGGCAAGGGATCGGGTGGGGGATGAGAGATCACTGGACACCAGGGAAAATGTTTTACAGGTCAGGCAAGGGATCAGGTGGGGGGGGAGAGATCACTGGACACCAAGGAACATGTTAAAATACATTGGGCAGGGCATCGGGTGGGGAGGCCACTAGACACCAGGGAATGATTGTTATATTACAGCCGACTAGCAGTCGATGGAGGGGAACCCCTAGACACCAGGGAAACCTTACTTCATAACATTGTGCCGATGATCACCAAGGTGGAGTTGTCTACCCAGGAAGGGCTTGCACCATTATGGGAATGGGGGATGGGACCACTGGAAACCACAGGAACATATATATTTACACTGGGTGGGGGGAGGGCCACTAGATGCCAGACACACAGGGCTGCATATGGGGCAGGGGCTGGGGGGACATGGTCAGCTTTGACACAGCCTATATAAATGGGCTCATAATAGGCATGCAAATGGTCATATAGCATCTTGCATGCCCAATGGGCTAATTAACATGGCTGTATTGTGAATTGGAAATAGTGCAACTGCACTGTTCATTACAGAGCCATAGCTCCTAGCTCCATGTTGGGGCAGCAATATTGGGGTTTGCGCTAGTGCTAATGGGGTTAGTGCTGACTCTATCTGGCCCCATTCTTAGTCGGATAGCACAGCTGCACTATCCAACTGAAGATAGCACCCTTGGACACTGGGCAACCACAACGTGCAATGCAAACTCTTGCACTGTGTTTTGCGACTTTCTGAGAATCAAGCCCCTGGAGTTTCATAACTACATATATCCAATTCAGGAGCATCAGTGAATTTCAGAATCCAGACCGCTTGCCAGATGTCTTAAATGATGCAAGTCGTTATAAGTACTTTTCTGGAATGTTTGGAATTCTGCAATTCATTCATTTGAATGTATTTATTTGAAAGTAGTATTTGTTAGTCACCATATAGTTTTTTTTCAACAATTAATGTTTTTGTGGCAAAAATATCAATATACTCATTTTTTTCTTTCTGTTTTCTTTCATTCCTGAGCAAAGTTATGGGATTTTAAATCATGTGACATGCAAGCCATGAAAAAAACCTTTACTATTTTGGTATAGTGCTTCACTGTTTACCATTAGAAACACTTGCTAGTGCCATTCAAACATAGTACTGAATATCCACAGTATGTCTCTCATGTGTACATTCAACAGGTAACTTCAACAGAAGAGATTTTTTAAATATTGTGAGTGGTGGCCATCTTTAATGATGTGAGTCACTAAGTACACACTAAACTGAAACAAAGCTGTTTTAGAAATATCTGAGAAGGCTAAAAATACAACAAGGATGAATTTAAAGATGTCAGAAACACGTTTGCTAAAAAAGCAATATAATGAAATTTTTTGCAGACCAACACTTTCCTGCTTTAAATGTACATGAAAACAGATGGCCAGTCCACTGTGAAAGAAAAAAGTCCAAACTCAAAGTTTAAAAATGTATATTTTTAATAAAATACTAGGATTTGAGCTCTAGAACCAACCTTGCTAAAGAGGCACGGTCATTGTATAAATCACATATTGCATGACATGAGCTGACTAAAAATATCCATTTATTTTTATCTGCTGTTTGACCTCTTTAGATCTCACATGTGGCTCCGCCACTTATGAAGTCACAGAGATCAAAACCTGTAGAGAAAAATAAATATGATATTTTTTTGCCAACACACGGTATATCTCCTATACCAGTTTTGCTTAAAAGATCAAAGCTGTGAACAAGGTCACTTTAATATTGAACAACAAAGCTCAGCAGTCTTTGCAGTTCTTTGAATTATTTCTTCTTGTGAATTCATTTCATGGAGACTTGATGATCAGGTTATCCTGCTTACTTTAAAAAGACGAGTATTTTTTATCATTAATGAGCAGTTCTGAGGGAAGAAAATGAGCGGGTTGTTTTGTTCACATAATGGGTTTGTTTGATTTTTTTTTTATTGATTTAAGATGTTTACACCTGGAAAATTCTGACAGACTAGGCCTGTCTTATATACTCAGGTGCCCCAGAGCAATAGGTAAAATGTTTCAACATATATCATAAAGATTAGCAACATAATGGATATAGCACATATAAAGTGGACTTTACAGACTAATCCATAAAATGTAGGCTATAAAGCTGTACAAATGTGCATTAAAAATTATGTATAATGATAGAAACGATAAAAAAGTAGTGCCTGCAGTATTCTTTGATTTCATGATATGGACCCGCATATTAAAAAAATCTCTACTAGCAGTGGGAAGGGGAATTAAATTTGTGCATTAGGTCAGTTTTGATATGCTAGAGGGAATATAAACCTTGGTTTGCCTTTTGTATCTATAACTGGAAGTCTAGGCATGTATGTAGCCTCTTCAGTCACCCTTCTATATTCTTCTTCTCTTTGCTTTCAAATAATCTTTTTTTTCCTTTTTATACACTTATTAATGCAGATTTTTTCCTACATGGTATTTATATGCAATAACCCATAACAGGTTATGGGTTTTGAAAGCAATAAGACAAGGGGTAGGATTCACAAAAACAAACACAAAGTGCCAACAAAGTTTGTGCGGCACCGCGGTTGGGTTGAGATGGTAACTCATTCACAGTTGAATAGTACAGTGCGCTATTCAGCTGTGAATAGGGACTAGCCAGGGCAGTGCTAACTGAGGAAAAGCACTGGGTTACCCAGTAGCAGTGCCGCCACAGCCAGCCAGAAAAATGGCCTCACAGCCAATAGCACTTATGCACTAAGGTGCTATTCTCAAAAGTAGCCATACAAACGAGCCTATTGGGCATGCAAAGCGCTAGTGGCCATTAGCGTGCCCATTATGGGCTCATTTGCATGGCATTAGTGTGGCATTGCATGGCCCCCCACCAGCCCATGCTCCACGCCGCAACAGTCCCCAAGTGTAGTGCCAGCCCTCGCCTTCCAATCGCCAACCTCAAAAGGAAAATTTCCAAAGTGTAGTGGTCCCTACTGGACCCTACACTTTGGAAAAAGTTTTTTTTCATTATCAGGTGGTAGATCAGGACTGGGAGGGACCCTACACTATGGCAGTATTTATTTTTATTATTGGGTGGGAGATCGGGGACTGGGAAGGGACACTATACTATGAAAACATTTGTTTTATTATCAGGTGAGAGACTGGGACCAGGAAGGGACCCTATACTATGGAAATATTCATTTTTATTATCAGGTTGGTGATCAGGGATCAGGGAAACATAGAAACATAGAATTTGACGGCAGATAAGGACCGCTTGGCCCACCCAGTCTGCCCATTTCCCTACCTAATGGATAAGCTGCAGATCCTAGTTAACCAGCAGCCTACTTCTTTCTACCCCAACCCCCCTAGAATTGCCTTATGACTGTCTCATGTATGCTTGAATTCAACCACTGTTTTTGACTCCACAACCTCCTCTGGAAGGCTGTTCCATGCATCCACAACCCTCTATGAAAAAATACTTCCTTACATTACCTCTGAGCCCCCCATCTTCAAATTGTACCCTTTGTTCTTGCACACCTCTTTTTTGAAAGATGCTACCCTCTTGGACTTTGTTGATTCCCTTGAGGTACTTGAAAGTTTCTATCATGTCCCCCCTCTCCCTCCTTTCCTCGAGGCTATACATATTAAGCTCCTTTAGTCTCTCTTCATATGTCTTCTGGTGCAGACCTGAACCATTTTAGTTGCCCTCCTCTGGCAGCTTCCATCTTGTCTATGTCCTTGCAAAGATTGGGTCTCCAGAACTGCACATGTACTCTGATGGGGTCTCCCAGCTGTCTGTAAAGAGGGGCAACTTTCTGTTTTCTACTGGTGATGCCTCTCCTATGCATCCCAGTATCCCCAGCCCTCCTTACTGCCCTCTCACATTGCTTGCCCACCTTTAAGTCATCTGATATGACTACCCAAAGGTCCCTTTCCATTTTTGTTGTTGTTAGTATCTCACCCCCCATTGTGTACTCTTCCCCTGAGTTTCTGTTTTCCAGGTGCATTACCTTGCACTTCTTAGCATTGAATCTAAGCTGCCATACATTTGACCATTCCTCTAACTTTTCAAGTCCCTTCTCATGCTTTCCACCCCACCTTGTGCATCAACTCTGTTGCAGATCTTTGTGTCATCTGCAAAGAGACATACTTTTCCTTCGAGTCCCTCTGCAATGTCGCTTGTAAAGACATTGAAGAGAACCGGTCCTAATACTGAACCCTGCAGTACCCCACTAGTAACCCCCCTTTCTTCAGAGTGGACTCCATTTACTATTACCCTCTGTGTCCTATTCTCCAGCCAATTCTTTACCCAAGCTATCATCTTGACACCCACTTCCAGGCTGGCTAACTGTATATTAATCTTTTGTGTGGGACTGAGTCAAATGCCTTGCTAAAGTCTAGGTAGGCCATGTCCACAGCCCCTCCATGATCTACTGTTTTGGTCACCCAGTCAAAGAAATCTATTAGATTCGTCTGGCATGACCGTCCCACTGTGAATCCATGCTGCTTTGGGTCCTGTGCCCCTCTGGCCTCCAGGTACTCGACAATTCTTTCCTTCAGAAGTGATTCCATCATTTTCCCTATCACTGTGGTTAAACTAACAGGTCTGTAGTTTCCTGCTTCTGCCCTGCTCCCACTTTTGTGAAGGGGAATCACATCTGCCCTCCTCCAGTCCTCAGGTACCACCCCATCCTCCCATGATTTGTTAAAGAGTGTAGTCAGTGGTGTCACTAGTTCTACCCTTAGTTCTTTTAGAATTCTGGAAGGGGGGTTGGGGGGCCACAGTACCTCCACCAGCCACTAGGGTTGCGCAGATTACCACCAGCTTTTTGTCGATGGTACTTTACTCCATGCAAGGACCTTTGCAAAGGCCCTTGCATGGAGCAAAACCTTAGTGAATGGGATTGTGGAGATATGCAGGTCCCCTTCCCCTTCATTTGCATTGCGGCCCCCCCTCACTACATTGCCCAGGCACAAACCCAGTTTGGGGGGGCCAAACTGGTCTTTGTGAATACCAACTCTGGGCAAAACCTAGTTTGCCTGAGGCAAACTGGGTTTGCACCTGGGCAATGTTTTGTGAATCTGGCCCCAGACAGGGTATTCAGCATTGCTGGATACCCACAAGTCCAGCAGCATGATGAGGCCCAACACAACAGGCAGAGGGCTTCAGTGCCCCTGGAAGTGTGGGAATCCACCAACACCCCCACCCAGAATGGTCTTCTTGCACTTAGAAAATGTACAACTAGAATGCAAGTGGAACACATGCACCCACTCAATGGATGGATTGGTGCAGATCGGGTTGTGTTTGTTTTAATATAAAAACATATGAAAGTTATATGGTTATACAGTATAAAAAATATATATATATATTTATACATATCTATATATTATAGTGGCACGGTAGTGCCACTATAAATAGGGTTGAGTACCCCATTTAAGGTTAAATCTGAAATATGGTAGTTTAATAACTTTGCCACTGTATGTTGGCTTTGCCTGAAATTTGGAATGCACAGTCTGGTACCGTAGATCTCTGGATCTGCCAAGTTTCGTAATGGTTGGATATATGGCTGCAGAGCTACAGAGTGACGAAAAACTCACAAATCACGCATTTTTGTGCATTCTTTGCTTGCACCTACAGGTCGCACGGTTTGCGCGACCAGTCCGAAACCTTCAGGGAACATGCAGCCATGGTCTCCGATGTGCTTTTTGAAGATTTCATGAAGAAATATTAAATGGTTCAAAAGTTATTCAAAAACCAAGTTGTCCATTACAGTCAATGGTAAAAGTTAACAAACTATGCGAAAGTGTCGCAAATGACTTTTTACTTTCTTAAATTACCCTAGTAGTGTCACACATCAGCCATCTTGTTTTCAGTTGGTGGTCACAGAAATGCTTGGCATTTAAATTTGGGACCATCTAGGGACACAATTCTTGTCGAGCCCTGAGGATGCTAGCCATGTCTTTTTTTGGGGGGTAAAACACACCAGAAATATGTTTTTAACATTTTTGTAAAAAGTAGTGTTGCATATGCGACACTTTTGTGATTTTATTTGTGAAAGTGTCGTGATTTGTGAAAGTACTTTACGACACTATGCCCAAAACAATAGGGGAATCTTTGCCACCCTGCTGCAAAAGAACAGTTTGGTCTTTTGGGCTGAAATTTGGAGGGAAGAAAGATCCCACAGATGTACCTTTTGGTGATTTGGTGACAAAATATTAGAGGGCTGCAAAGTTACAGCACTCCAAAGTTGACAGTTTTCCCATAGGCTAACATTACAGCGTCTGCCACACATTTCAGGCCCGTATCTCGAAAACGCTTCGAGATACAGACTTTTCGTCGGAAGAATTCTTAGTCCCCCAATAGGGGGCTAAGTGCAAAACTAGCCAGGAAAGTCATAAATAATATGAGATTTAAATTTTTTTCTACGTCGTACGGTTTCTGAGATATAAGCGTTCATTTTCTGCTCCGAGGGCCATTATTATGCATACAATTTTTGTATTCACTGTGCTTCTGAATGCACATTTTTGGGAAAAAAGTGTGTGCATTCATGTTACTGTTACAGTTAGTGTTTCCACTTGAGTTTCTGTAACCATTTGCACTAGCGTGTCCTTTTTCGTCACCGTGTGCGTTACCCTTTGGTTTGCATTTGCACTTGCATTTACGTTACTGTTACCATTTGAGTTTCCATTACTGTTTTTGTTTGCATTTCCTTTTGTGTCACCATGTGCATTACCATTTGCATTTGCGTACACGCTTCCATTTGCGTTTGTGTTTCCTTTGGTGCCATCGTTGATGTTACCATAAGCATTTGCATTTCCAATTACATTACTGTGACCGTGCACGTTATCATTTGCATTTGCGTACACGCTTGCATTTGCATTTCCATTTGTGTTAGTGTTCCCTTTGGCATCATTGTTGGTGTTACCATAAACATTTGCATTTCCAATTGCGTTACCATTACTGTTTACGTGTTCATCACTGTTTGCATTTGCATTTCTGTTGGCCTTAGTGTTTGTATTTTTGGTAGCATCTCCATTGTCAACTGCGTTACTGTTTCCTTCTGTGTCACCGTTGCCATTACCGTTTGCATTTCTGTTTGGGTTTGTGCTACTGTCTGCATTTTCGTTACCATTTGCATTTGCGTTTCCATTGGCGTTAGCGTTTGCGATACTGTTTGCATTACCATTTCTGTTTTCATTAATGTTTGCACTTGTGTTTCTCTTACCGTTTGCATTATCATTTACATTTGCATCACCATGTGCGTTACCGTTAGTGCTTGCATTTGTGTTACTGTTAGCATTACTATTTTATTTTACCTCACTGTTTCCATCACCGTTTGCGTTAACATTACCGTTTGTGTTTTTGCGTTTGCGTAGTGTAGTGCAAAACATGTTTTTGCTATTTTTCTGCACTGTCTTCCACAATACATAGCACAGCCAGTGTGCAGCTGATTGGTCTGAAACTTGTCAGGTAGAAAGACCTGTGTTCAAGGAATATGCCAGTTTTTGTTTGGTGAAAATATGTTGTTCCATTCCAGAGTTATGGCCATTTGAAGTTGACATGCTTCACAGTTACTGATTTTTTGGCCACCAGGTCTGCCATTTTAGTGCATTTTCGGCCACGATTTCCACCATTTTGTGGTGGAAGACTTCTTAAAGGTACAGCAACATAAAAATGTAATATCTCTGGAATGGTTTGGTCTTTTCACATGAAATTTTGAGGGTATTGAGTGGATGTCCTGGAGATGTGAATTATGCTGTTTCCATGTTTGAAAAATAATTCACTGTGGACATACTATGTGACGCAGTTAACATTTTGTGCATAGAATTCTGCATGGTGCTACTGCCTTTAAATTTATAGCGTAGGTAGCCCTAGTGGCACAGAGGTGCCTTACAGTGGTTTTGTGTGTAAACCATTAGCAGGTGTGGAATTATGCCACTCTGACAAATGAAAATTTGGTTAATTATGCTTCAATAACTTCTGAACTGTGTGTCCAATTTGCCTGGCATTTGGAATGTACAAAGATTTATAATTCATCTTTCAATTTTCAGGCCACTGGTACTTACAGTTGCTGAATTGTGCATGTTACGTTGTTTGTTTGTGGCACTGTGCGACCGTTGAATGGATGTACACACAATTCTGGACACACGGTGTGCCATGGTACATATCTTCATTTAACAATTTTCATTTCAGTTGGTCATACAGTTTTTGTGCAGCAAAGTGACAAAAAAATCACATGGGCCACACACTCCCACCACCACATTCCATTCACTATTTATAGTGCACATTCTCAAAAAGAAGGGAAATTCATGGCAAAAAACTCTGTTTAATGTGTCAGTTAGGGTTGTTCCACAGTGACAAAAGTGAGGAAATTTGGTGTTAGGGTTGCCACCCCTTGCACCCCACACCCACCCAGTCCCCACCAACAGGCATCAGGGTGTGCTTTGGGGTCATCGGTCCTAACTCTCATCCCATTCTCCTATACTGCACTGCCTCAGCTTATTTACACATGGAATGAGGTGAGAGTTAGGGTCAATGACCCCAACGTACACCCCGATGCCTGTTGGTGGGGCCGGGGTGGGCATGGGGTGCAAGGGGTGGCAACCCTAACTCTGAATTTCCTTGCTTTTGTCCCTGTGGAACAACCCTAACTGATGCGTTAAATGGAGTTTTTTTTTCCATGAAATTGGGGAAGTGAGTTTTTTTTTTCCAAATGGTGCATTGACTCCACCCAAGGAAACTCCATTCATACAGCATGCCAAGAGGTACTGCACCTCAGGAAATGTACAGGAAATGTACAGTTGGTACAGTGCCACTTAGTGTTAACTATCCCCTGGGAGGTGGGGGATCTCTGTTAACGTGGCATTTGCAACAGTTTGCTGTAAAACTGGGCACTTCACATGTCTATGGTGACTGATCCAAACATAATTTAACAAGAGTTTCCCAGTTTACTTTCAGTCTTTGGTGCATTCCTCAGCACCACTGCTATGCTGTTCATCACATTAGGTAGACCCAAACAAGTGGACTTCTATTTGTATTTCAACAGGATTACATTTATGTACAGATTCAGTGCACATGCTTTTAAATGTAATGACACATCACACGTTAAACTGTTTACTTTGTTGTTGTTTTGGGTACCCTCTCTCCCTAGTGGAACATTTGATTTCATTATACTGTGGTAGCGCCCCTCCTGTTATCGACAATTCACGGCCTGTAATTTCAATGGTGAGTTTCAGATGCCCACAATAGGTTTCAAGGGAAGACACTCACACAGAGCATCTCTCTACCTCTTGCCTGTGTTACGATATAGCAGCACCTCGTTCTCTGACAGAAGACTGGAGAAAATAAACCTGTGATCTTGCACAGATTTTAGGCGCATCTCATATTAGGGACACTGTATTTTCATAGCTTCCTGCAATATATCACCAACATTTAGCTACATGAACCCATCCCTGACTCAGAGTACCTTTGGCATAGGCACAGCTCGCTCTCAGTACCTCCCTTCCTTCACAGTTCACACACTAGCTCACCCCCTGGGCCAATACTGTATGTTATGTCTAGCACTCTGAGTTTTTAAAAGAGAGCACAGCAAAAATCAAAGCTAACCTAACCTGGCTAGAGAAGGGAAGACCTATAAAGTAGAAGAAGCAGAGATGTGGTTTTCAACAAAATTGCATACTGAAGGATATCAACATGGTCAAACAGGCAGGAATGTTTGATCTGGAGTGGAATGATTTGCCAAAGAACGCCATCCCCAGTGGTTCTAAAACTATGTTTAAAAGTTATTGAGACAGATTCTTGATGGGAAAGAAAATATGTTGCTATGTCCACTAAAAAGCAGGGGGCAGATTTTAAGGGCACCATAGTCTTCTTCTGCTCTAGCTTCCTGAGTAAGATCCTAAATACGGCAGTGCCAGCAAGACTTGGAAACATATCCTGAAGCACAATGATAGTAAATTCAGGAGTAGCACCAGGAGACACATCTTATAATAGAGGGATGTGAACTTACAAAACAACCTAAAAGCAAAGATAGTGGACATAATGACAGTACAGGCCTACTGTACAAGGTACCACTGAACAGTTTTCTGCTCATAAATTGAATCACAGGGTACCCTGGGTAGTAGTGTGTTTGGGGGGAGTCTATAAAAATGAGTTCATGTTTGCATAGCTTGCTTGTGTGTCCCTGCTTGTGAACTGGAGAGCAGAGGTGATGGACCAAGAATCCCTTCAAACCTTAGATTACTATGTTACTGTGTATGTAAGATAAAGGGAAAGCTTGGAATAAAAAATCAGAACACTCTAGAAAGAATTGAGGAACACCTGCTTTGAGAACAAAGTTCATAGTTTAACTCCCCAAAATCAGATGTAGCAGGCATCCATCGATTTCTTCAATACCTTAGTCCGTGTAATGAAGCCACATTTGTATCAGAGATGGACTGTTCTCATTCTAAAACTTTACTGACTGGCATACAAATTATGAGACAGCAGAACTGCCTTCCATAGAAGCTCATAATCATAACAAGATTCTCTCTGTTAAACTGTCTAGAATATCACCATTGAAATGAATACCCTGGCCCAACTATTAAATTAATTTCATTCCAAATTGTAAGACACATTACACATATTCTCCAAAAAAAATAATAAAGATTTGTTTCCTCATTATGCAGAGTGTTATCTTTTCAAGAAAGTCTGTCAGACAATATTTAAAGCCAGGACATTTCCTATGATGGCGCTTGTGATTTCATTTAGGACATGCCAAGAGGCTTCACAGGTTCAAATTTATGATCTAAATTATAATCTCCAGCATGCATGCGTGCCACTGAAAAATTGACAGCTGTGTCCACCCATGAAATTAGAGAAAATCAAGGGATCATTTAGAGCCTAAGGACGTTTTCAGAAAACTAGACAAGTTAACAGAACATTAGATACTATCTGCTCCAGAAACACCTATGGGTATGTCAAAATAAGATAAGTATAGCCCAGAGAAAAGCATAGATTGACTGCCTGGATGTGAGCCTGAGGAAGTAATTAACAGGGTCAGTGCAGTGATGTGTGATAAATTTGTTGCATAAAGCAGTGCTGAGGAACCTAGTAGAGCTACTGTAACCATATTGTGCAAAAATCACACAGGAAAGCAAGCTGCCACACAATGTGATAGAAAAGTACTGGAAGATGTCATTAGTTATTGCATTTATGATGGAGCTTGGCAGACAGTGGGAAGGGGGGGAGGTTCATAGAGTATAAAGAAATTGTCCACGTACATTCATTCGCTTAAATATACTTTTTGTTGTTATTTGCTAAGCTATTAGCTAGTAATATAGTCATTAGAGGCTGTCACACTATTGGCCAGTGAGTCAGTCAGTTATGTAAATCTCTGTAACAGCCAGTCAGTGCTGGAGTGACTGGTGGAAAACTGTACTGTACTGCTGTTACACTACTGAAAACAAATGATGCTTGTGCTTCCCTCCTGGCAAAGCAAGTACATTGTAGTGCCTTACAGGAATGCTCCTGGCCTTGAATTTCAAGGGAGAAATTCAAGGGAGATTTAAAGGGAATATCAAGAGAGATTCCAAAAATATCCTTATTTAGGCAGCTTGGCTTAGTAGTTAGGCTGCAGAGCTGTGAACCTACAGACCTGGGAGTGAATCCTACAATCACCACGTCCACACTGTGTGACCCTGAGCAAGTCACTTTACCTCCCTATGACTTCTCTCTCTCTCTCTTTTTCTAAGTATTTTGAGTATTACTATTGCATTTGTACTTGAGATGGTGACATGTCACAGCTCCAATACAGAATCCTGAGTCTCTGTGGTTACCTCCCCTAGACCACAATGCCTTTCCCACCAGCTTACCTCCCAGGGCAGGATCCCCTTTTCCAGCTGCCCTTCTTTCAGCATACTCTGCAGCTAAGTACATGATCACTGAGCCATGATCATGAGCAGGGCTACTCTTTCAGAGCACCTCACAGACATGGGACAAAACAGGCCCTTCCATCGTTCTTTCTCCAGTGGTGGATTTCTCTCAATTTTTTCACTTCCCACCTCCCTCTGTAAGCATTCAAACATGGAACACTCCTGGGGGGAGAGATGCCAGGCAACTTTTAGTCTCCCATGCTGCCAATGGCATCTCCACTAAGGCACCACCAGGTGCCCCTCCAAGAGTGGTATGACACTGGACCCCCCTTGGAGGAGTCATCGCTGCAGATGTTCAGCAGATGTCAGTCACTGAGTGTGTACTATATACAGTACGCAGCTCTTTCAGAGATCAGTCAGCAGCTGGCCATGGTGGTGAGCAGTGGGCTGCACCAGTCACAAGCTCAGTTATGGGTTGGAGGGAGCAGGGTGGTAGGGCACTGCGGGGTGGGGGGGCCATTACACCACTAGGTATTTGAAAAATGTATATAACAGGGAATCAGTCTCAGGGGATCCACTAGACCACCAATGAATATGTCATACTGCATAATGGGGGGGTTAGAGCTTGGAGGGAGGGAGGCACTAGGTTACCAGGGAATATAAACTACATGTGGACATCGGGAAGGGGGTCCACTAGACCACCAGGTATATTAAATATTGATGTAACAGGGGATCAGGGTCTGGTGATCCACTAGACCACCAGGATTATCTTACTCATTATTATGGGAGATGGGGAAGGGGGGCACATTGGTGTACCCTCCAGAGGATTTCTAGATACCATTAGACAAGCTTTGGCTGGTTTAATGGTATTTAGACCATTGCCCTCTGGGACAGTTTTGAGAATTGCAAGGTTGGGGATGTGGCAGCCTACATCTGCCGCTATCCACCTAGCACCATTCCACAGCCCATTCTGTGGTGCATGGCTGGTGCATGCCCACTTTAGGGCAAGCAGCCTGCGTTTGGTGCAAGCTGCTTTTTAGGATAGCTCCCTGCACATTTTTTGATGCAAGGTACCACTTGCTTCTTTTATCTTTGATGCAGGCACCTTGTTGCATTCTAAGTGCTTTAAGAATTGCCCCAGAGTGTGGTTTAAATGATTTAAGATGCATGCCCATGGTTGTGAGACATGAGGCTGAAGGCTGAGTGTCCTTACATCCCTGGAAGGGGAATCCCAACTATTTTAAACCACCTTCTGAAGTGGTTTATTGCATTTCTAAAATTGCCCATATAAAATGAAAGGGAAAGCATATTTAAAACAAACTCTGGTCAGAGCCAAAATGGCTGCTAATACATTAACCTGAGAAGCGATATAGAATTAGAGGGGAAAAGTCAGCACTAAGAGCCTCATACTCAAGGGTGAAGCTTGTCCCAAATTCCACTACTGTATGTGTGCAAAAACATTTTTTTTTTCACTCACATACTGCAGTATAGTAGATTGTATCAGACTGTTTTTGATGACTTGCAAGCTGGCATTTTCTGTAACTATAATTCCCAGAATCCCCAGCAGCTGACATCAGAGGAGGGCTGCAGCAGTGGGAAATCAATAGCCTGCAGTACATGCTAGAGTGTGAGATAGGCACAAAGCATGAGAGACTTCTCCCCTCAGTTGCAAGAGCTGGGAACAGCAAGGGGATGGGGGAAGAAGCAAGTAGAATGGAGAGGGAGGGCTTGAGGTGAATGCAGTGGGGGGCATGAGGGGAATGGAGTCAGGGACAAAGAAAAGGGAAGCAGTGTCCTATGGTGGGGAATGAAGACCATTTTGTAGAAATGTTTTCCTCATGTCAGTGTATCATTTTATCAACTAGATTTTATACAATATGCTTAAAGTATTATATCCATATTTCTTTGTTTTACCCCAAAGTGTGTTGTGGAGTATGACAAATGACAGCCTTTCATAGCAACTTTAACTTTGACTGTCTACATTTACTAGTGGCGTGAACTTACCTCCTCTTTCAATGGCATCAACTTACCTCCTTTGTCTTCGAGGAGAGGCCCCACCAGGATTGTCCTCTTCATGTTGGCCAGTGTCGAATCTGAGTAATTTGAAAGTGGGGAAGATGGGCCTTTCAAGACATGCCTCCTGAGTTGAAGAAAGAAAATGGGGAAAACAGGATATCCATCATCAGCCAAAGTGAAAGGAAACCAAGCCTGAGTCATTGCTTTCACTGGAGTCCGCATTCCTGTCCATGGACCGACTGGCAAAAGTGTTAGGGAGTAGGGGGAAGAGAGCAATGGAAACATAGTCAGGAGTAGTGCAATGGGACCAGAGTCAGAGGGGGAGTGAGGGAAACAGAGTCATGGGGGAAAGAGAGGGGCACCAACCATTTGTTTTTAAATGTGATATGGGCACCAAACACAAGTAAGTCTGCCATGTGCTGGCAGAACTTGGGACTAACTGGGGGAACAGTGGTAGTGGGGGTGAGGTAAACAGAACTGGAGAGAAGGGATCAAGGGGAATGGAGTTGGGGAAGAGTGAGTGAGGAGAACAGAGTAGGAGAAGAGAGAGACCGAGGTGGAAAGAGTTGGGGTGAGGACCATGAGGGAAGAGTGAGTGAGGAGAACAGAGTAGGAGAAGAGAGAGAGCGAGGTGGAAAGAGTTGGGGTGAGGACCATGAGGGAAGAGTGAGTGAGGAGAACAGAGTAGAAGAAGAGAGAGAGCGAGGTGGAAAGAGTTGGGGTGAGGACCATGAGGGAAGAGTGAGTGAGGAGAACAGAGTAGAAGAAGAGAGAGAGCGAGGTGGAAAGAGTTGGGGTGAGGACCATGAGGGAAGAGTGAGTGAGGAGAACAGAGTAGGAGAAGAGAGAGAGCGAGGTGGAAAGAGTTGGGGTGAGGACCATGAGGGAAGAGGAGTGAGGGAGTGGGAAAGAGAGGAACCGAGTTTGGGAGAAGAGAGGGGAATAGAGAACATTTTTTGTTAAATATGTGATGGGCACAAAGCAGGAGCAAGTCCTCATCTCTCCAGCAGGATATGGGACTAGTGAGGGGAACAGAGGGGGGACAAGGGAAATGGAGCGGGGAGAATAAGGAAATGGAGTTGGGGGGGGAATAGAAACCATTTAAAAAAAATTTGATATTGGCATGAAGCCCAAGTGAGTCCTGCACATGTAGGCAGGAGTCGGGACCTGTGAGGAGAACAGAGTTGGAGGGAGTGATGGGAATAGAGTTAAGAGTGAGGGGGGAGTGAATAGAACAGAGTTGAAATTTTTTTTTATTATTGTATGGGTGTTAACCTTGAGTGAGTGCTCCCTCATCAGCAGTCATATCAAGAAAGATGGATCGCTGAAACATTTTTTAAATCCAACCATTTAAAAGTGACCATATACCGCGGTATACAGTACCATACCCTGGAGCATATTACTACAGCTATAAAGTGTCCCAAAAGTGTTGGGATGTGGCTAATCTTGATAATCATTTCTGATCCATGGTGATAGATACTGGAATTTATTTCACAGGCAGACTTCTTCATTCAATCAGTATTCAGGATTTTGCCAGTCTATTTTATAACTAGCCATCATTCCCTCAAATTTTTTTATTGGGTCTCTTCAGTTCCAACCTTTCTGATCTCCTGTACGGGCGGGGGAGTGAGGTGGATACCAAAAAAAAATAATAGAGTGTCATTTAGATAATGAACCAGTCTGATCACTCTTATCCCACCCCTAGCCCTTCACTATTAGATTGAAGCCCTTTCTGACACAGGCATTAACTAACCTAAAGGAACTTTCTCCTGAGTCCCATGGATTCTAAGATCCAATGTGAAAAGTGCCCTGTTATTTAAAATACTGCAGTCTGAGTTCTACTATAAATGCCTAGGAAATGTACAGTACTCCATTGTTGACTGTGAAACAGAATACATACTACAACAGTCTGGAGCTTGGTATTCTGAAAAGTATTTAGCTATCACGTAAACCAGTAGAAGGCCAGATTGAATAAATGTTTTGTTGCTTTCAAGAGCGGGTGGGACAGATTTAAGGGAACATGGTGTTGGGCAGATCGTGGATAGGACCAAGCTGCCAATAGGACAGCTGGCTTAATACAGTCTAACAGCAAATAATAATGTCTAGGGACATTGGTGGAGATCAACAGACCCACTTACGCTGGTTATAGACCAGTGTAAAACTAGCATAGAGGAACACAAACCCCCTCTACTCAAATAAGTTAATAAAAAACCCTGCAGACAGTATATACCAACTAACCCCAAGGTCTATAACTAGTTTAAGTAGGTCAGTGGATCTCCACTAATGCCCATCTAGGTAGGGACCTTGAGCAGACCGGATGGAATATCGGTCATTTCCTCCCTGCAGCTTTCTCTGTTTGTATGTCTTTGCCACCCTTTTCAAAAGGGACACCAGTTTTCCACTAGCTGGTTTTAGCATGTTTACCTGTTCATCTCCTGTATTTAAAATGCTGTCAATGCACCACTGTTTGCGCAAACATAAATACAGGAAGTGCATGTGCTATGAGGCCACCAACATCACACAGAAGCAATCCCAGCCATAAACTGTCACAAAGAGGGTTACACAAGGTAAATTCTCAAAGAAGTGATGGCATGGCAACAGAGTATGGTCCTCTCAACATTTTTTGTCAACATCAAGGAAAAATCAATCAGCTAACATGAGTAGCTACTATAAAAAAAACTCCCTGTCCTTTCATTTTTGCATTAGATCTGAATGAGCAACAGCTAATTCAGCTGGTGTAGCTCTCTACAATGGGTGAAGTAAACTGGTGACATGGAAACCCACATAGGCGGATGGGCTGAAATGATTTCATTCCTGTTTTTTTAACGCTACTCTCAGCAATGAAATGCCAAATAAATTGGGCAGTGACAAACCAGAATTCTTGCAGCATGTCCCTATGGAAACCACATTCCTATGATCTTTGCTGCTTGTTGCTAGGAAGCTGCTCTAACTACAGAAGCTGGTTCAGGTCAAATGCCTTCATTCCCAGTGCCTGCAGTTCAACTTCAATTGTTAATGTGACTTCCGGGAGAGGAGCAAACAATCAAGACCTGGGACTTCCAGAAGGAAGGGTGGTGCAAATGATTCATTTGCGCTCCTCCTCCTCGGCTGTCACATCAACAATCAAAGTTGGACTGCAGGCACAGGGAATTAGGACATTTGACCTGAACCAGCCAGTCAGTCATGAATAGTTACATTAGACTTATCCACCTAAATTAGCAATTCAGTTCCTAAATGAGAGCATAATATTTTGAAAATAACAAACTGGAACTTGATCCCCTGAACCTCGGATCTAGTCACAAAAAGGCATGTGAATGAGCCAACATGCAGACCACATTTGTAGTCAAAACATCTGTTTCATCTACATTATTCTAAATGTAATGCAGTGACACCACTGGTAGCATTGACCCAATACAATAAGAGAGGAACAAATTACTTACACGTGAATAGAGTACAATGTTTAATAAGCACTGCAGGCTTTTTTGAATGTGATAAAAATTAATACCTCATATGAGCCAAACAATTGAACTCCAACATAGTGCATGTATCACAGTATAGGCTCCTATATGGTATTCTATTGCTGACATGAAAAGTATTCTTACACAAAAAAATATTTGCTTATGAATGTATATAATAGATGTCAATTAAAAAATTGCAGCACATACGCTCAGTTATCCAAAAATCTAAAGTGGGACTCGATCCCACAGTCACCGGGCCTGCTGGCAAAAATGACCTCAGATGAGCTATTCAGTAAGCTCTGTGGTCACTTTAACAAGTTTGTTATAGTTCTCTTTTAACTTTAATGAATACATAATGCTGTTCTCCCTATATTCACAGTCTCTAATGGACCAGGTGTTGTATTAAAAACATAAAATAAATAAACTATAAGGACCCCTCAACGGATAAAAAAAACACATAGTTTGGCATAATACTTTAATAATAAAAAGACCTAAACTAGCCTTATCCCGCTCGATCCACGAGTCTTCTTGTAACACATTGGTAGGTCAGAGGGTGAATAACATGCCTTCAGTGTTGTGGCCACATATTCACCTCGCGTGGCCACATGAGGAGACAATACTTAGTTGTTGCTTAGCAGTGACTGAGGAGTAGTCCAAGGTTAGGAGGACACTGGTGGGAAGGAAGAAGGGTGCCCCAAACCGGCAATGCTAGGGTTCAGGGCAGGGAAGAAATATGAGAAGCACCATTTAGCTGACAAAAATAAAGTAGGTCTTGGGGAGAGAGAGGAGGGAAGGGAAGGAAGGGAAGGAAGGGGACCGGAAGGGGGAGGGAGAGGGAGAGAGAGAGAGACAGGCCACTGATTCATGAAACATTATGTGATGCATTCAGTATCCAGTCATTCTAATTTCTGAACCTCCCACTCCATTAGGAATATGGCAGCACAGCTATCACTATGCAGCCATAAAAGAAGCAAGCACTGTTTTATGAGTGTAACAGAACAGTATATATATATATATATATTTATAGTGTGAGAAGTGATTAAAAAGGCAATTGTGGCCTCTTTGAGAGCAATGTGGATGGTTGTGGCTGTTGCTGATTAGGAACTAAAACATACTATAGCTGTGCTCTAGCTTTCTTGCAAGGTGGATGGGTTTAACTGAAGGGGGAAATAGAGAGAGAGAGAGAAAGAAAAGAAGGCAGGTTGGTTTGTAGTGATTTGTAACAGTGGTGGTTGGTAATCAAGTTTTGACTAGGGCCACTCTGCATGTATTGTAGGTTAAACTATGGTCATGTGATGTGTTTGGTGAATAAAGCTTCTAGATTCTTTTTTTGCCATTTTATAACTTCAAGTTTGCTAAATGTGGAGTGAAAAAATCAAAATACAGTACAGACAGGCATCAAGCTCTCCTCTACAGAAGCAGGATCCCACTGGAAATGACATGTGGCATCTCAGCTATTCTATCCCCTGTAAATAAATTGTTTGTAAAGTAGTTTGGGATTCAGGGCATAAACAGTATTACATTTCAGTCCAGCCACTACCAGTAATTAATCAAAGAACCAATGGTACTGAGATGCGTCAAGGACCATGTCACTATGCAGACCACATCATAGCCAGGCTATGCACACAAAAATGTAACGGCCAACAAGGATTCAAAGCTTCAGCTTTGCAAAAGGGGTGAGCTCTGATAATGGTAAAAGCAGCTCTCAATTACAACCAACATCTGGGAAACCAGGGTCAGACATTTATGAGAAACTTCTCCCCGATTGCTAACAATTTCATTTCCCGAGAAGGCAAATCCCATAATGTTGGGCAGGTACTCTGGTTTCAGCTGCCTGAGAGCAGATACAGTCATTGGAACTCCTCCTTTTATTGCTGAAGTGAGTAACTGAGTGAAAGAGGTGAAGTAATTGAAATGCTGATAAGGAAGAAGAACAATCAGCCAGCCCAGTGGTGTGGTGGTAGCGCTACTGCCTATCATTCTAGTGCCCCAGGTTTAGGAGCAGACATGGGTCATTGGGGGTCAGCCAGTAGGCAGAGGATCGAGTGTCTAAAGGACAGCTCTTCTCTCCCAGGGTGGGGGGACATGCTGCACCGCTCCTACACTGCTACCACATCGAGGCATGGGGTAGGGCAGCAGGAGCTACACAGGACTGGGAACGGCCAGCAGCAGGTACATGGTGTGTGTGTGTGTGTGTGTGTGTGTGTGTGTGTGTGTGTGTGTGTGTGTGCCTGAGCACCCATGCACAGCTGCGTCATTGCATGCTGCCTGGTTGGGAGGGGGAGACAATGGAAACAAACAGTGATGGCAAGCACCATGAAGCCCAGCTTGCTCTCTCTGGCCCATGCCATCGCCCAGGACCCTTCTGACTTCTGGATGTGGACTCCAGAGGGAAGGACGGACCTTCCCCTCCTGGCCCTGTCGCAGGCGCAATCCACAGGGAAACTACAGGTATGTGAGTCCTGTTAGAGGTGGTAACCATCTGGAGGAGCAAGCAGGGGCTGAGAGCTCTCACCTCCACCACAGCAAGAAAATAAGAGACAAGGAGAACAGTATATATACAAAAGATTACTGTTAAAGTTGGCATAATAGCCCAGCAATATTCCTACAGTTGTGACACTGGTTACCCGAGTTTGGGAATGATAGATTGATGGATGGATAGATGGATGGATGGATGGATGGATGGATGGAACAATGGTCTTACTGAAAACACACTTACAATCAAAATCCTCGAGCCAAGCACAAAACATCATGGGTATGCAAATCTGTGTGCATTTGTGGGAGGGGGTGAGGGAGGTAGACTGGACGAAAAAATGATACAACTGATGCTACATTCTATTTGACACATCACTATTCAGGCATCGCCACAGCCAACTTACACAGGTTCTGTATTTCTCTTATTAATATTTTTTTTTCTGAGTTCTGCCTGATCTGCTTCTTTTACCTGTACCTCACATCCTCCCTGCCTCTCCTAATAACTCTTTAGCTCAGTCCCTCCCACTCCCTCTTGTTTTCACACCTCTGTTCATACTACCTTACACTATGTTTATCTAGGCTTTTATTCTTTTGTTTCTCCTAATTTCCTGACCTCTTGCATCTCTTAGGCATCTCCTGTCTATTCGACCCTTACAGCCAGCCTCTGATCTCAGATCCTATCTGTGTGCTTTTGTCTTCCCTTTAGCTTCCTCTCATCTCCTACTGACCTGTTCCTACTCAGCCCCCCTCCTCATTTCTTCTCATGTTTTTACTTTGCATCTTTGACTTTCATCTCTAGTCCCCTTTGTCACATTCCTACTTCACTTCTTGATTTTTAATTGCTCCACAGTGGATATAAATACTGCTTATGTTGCTCAGTTTTGCTATTCACCTGAAGAAGGAACCTGTGTGGCCCCGAAAGCTTGTGTAGAATTCCATCTTTGTACAAGACACTTGTTGGTCCAATAAAAGGTATCAAACCTTCCATCTTCTCCTGTTTTGCAAGGACCAATATGGCTGGAATCTCTTTTTACAAAACTAAATGTAACAATAATCTTTAAAATCTGCACAACACAGTACACGTGACAACAGTCAGTGAAAGCTATCACTTGCTGCTTAAAAAGAAAAAAGAAAGAAGACTTTGTTTTATACGTTGGGTGTGTCTGTTTTTTGTCGGCAGTTGATAGTAAGGGTGACGGAAATGGTCCTACACCAGCTTCAGTTAGGCTTCGAGTTGGGGCCTGAAAATTCACTTCGGCTTTGTCAATTCAGCCAAACCACTCTAGCTCCCAATGTAGCAATTGGCAAGGTTATAAATAGGAGGTAAAAAAGTCTTGAGGTCAGCAATGAATGTGAATTACTGTAACTTACTTGTGACACATGAATATCCATGGCAACCAGGAACCTCCAGACTAAAGCCTGAAAGGTTACCTGGTTACCATGGATACCTTGAAATTCAAACACAGTATTGTCTGTCCATGGTTGCCGATACACAATCTTTTATACAGAAACATAGAAACATAGAATCTGACAGCAGATAAGGACTGCCAGGCCCATCTAATATGCCCATTTTTCCCTACCCAGTGCTTAAACCGCATTCCCTACCTGACCTCCAGCTTCCCCTTTCTTCCCTATGGTTAGTGTTCCTTTATATTTGTCCCATGCATTTTTGAATTCTCCCACCTTTTTTGCCCACTGGGAGGCTGTTCCATATATTTACCACCCTTTCTGTGAAGAAATACTTCCTTTATGTTACCCTGGATTCTACCTCCCCTCTAGTCCTATATCATGTCCCCTTGTTCTTGAACCTCTTCTTCTTCATATGCGCTCATTCATTCCAGGTCAGTCAGGCAGCCAGCCATGGTGGAAAGTAGAGAGCTGTGCTGGTCACCCACTTGGGGTTGGGGGGGAGTGGGGTGGTGGGGCACTACCTGACAGGGTGGTGAGTCCACTAGACACCAGGGATTTCATTGATAATATATTTTTTTTTTACATTGGATCTGGCGATTGGCCGGGGGGACCACTAGACACCAGGGATTTAAATAAATTTATGTATTGTACACTGTGGATGGCAATTGGTGGTTGGGAACTCTACACAAGAGATTTATATAAATATATTTATTTTACACTGTAGCCAGCAATCAGCAGTGAGGGAAGAAACCACTAGTCACAAGGGATTTAATATATAATTTTTTACACTGGGGCGGCGATTGGGGTGTGGGACGTCAACTACGAATAGATATTAGTTTTTGCTGTGAAGTGTGGAATTTCACTCACTTCCACACTTTGCGGCCAATCTGCACTCCTTGAATTGGCAAATTGAGCCCAATTCATGAAATAATATGTGGACAGAATTTTGCTGACTTCACACATCTCTATATGTGGCATGGGACACAGCTAAGTGCCACAAGCTCCTAGGGGTGATTATTAATTAACAGTTAAAACAACTCCTGGGTGTGCCTTATTGCTATTATGAAAACTGGGGTGAGTTAAAAAAAAATTATTTACATTTGAATTCAGGGAGTAGTTTGATTTTTCTTTCTTTTTTTTTTTTTTTTATCATAAGATTCTGCAGGTATATTCACAAAAGATTACTGTTAAAGTTGGCATAATAGCCCAGCAATAGTCTTACAGTTGTGACACTGGTTTCCTGAGTTTGGGAATGATGGATGGATGGATGGAAAAATTGTCTTTTTCTACTGACACTGTCTACGAGACACCCGGGGCAGCCAGGGAAAGGAGGGCACTCTTCTCCTTTAAGGAGGGAGAAACATGATCTCTTCTGCATCACTGACACCTGGTGGCCACAGGTGGTAGTGAAGTTGGGTACACTGGGGGAAGGGGTATGTTGACCAAACTCTGTGCAGCATGATTGGTGCCCCTAGTGAGCTGACATCCTGCAGGAGTGTGTCCAAAAACAGAAACCCTGTGGAACGAAGGAAATTATCTGGGACATGATCGGACTCTGCCTCTTGCTACTGGCCCCCCTCTCCACTCCAAGTCCTCCTGCTTTCATGCCTCCACTGGAGCTGGGATGTGTAAGTCTGTTTTTTTTTTTTTTTAATTTATGTACATTAGTTTTAATAAGCAGGACTTACATAATTACATCCACAGTACAAGAGCATAGACTATATTACATACATCATATATTAAAGTAAGAATTAATGCTTATTGTGTCCAGGTTACTTCAGGAGGAGCAGATAAAAGGCACTTATAAAATGGTGTAAATCAAACAAGCAATCTGATTGGTCAAAACTAGTCACATGACCATGCATTAATTTCAATTATACAATGGCAATGAATAATGCTGGTCCCTGATTGGTCAGACTGGGACTGGACCCAGGATGTTATCCCAGCATAACATCCCGGCTCTAGTCCCAGTATGCTCATGACTGCATTAAATGTTATAACACAATCCTTCCACAGCCGTTACTAAGAAAAGCATCAGCGGTACTGCTGTGCTCAAAATCAGCATCTCTGCCAAGCTAAAAAATGGCACCCCCACTGGAATTGGCACTCTCTGTCAAATTCAAACTCAGTGCCCATTCCAGCCAGACACAAAATCTACCCGTTCCCACATCAGTTTAATAAAATTAAACACATGCGTGAAGTGAAACCACGTTTGGCTTCACAGCACTTTCCTGCTTGGTAGCCAACTGTGTCAGTTCAGCGCGAGCATAACCCTATATTTTACTTGGTTACCTTTTTTGTTATTTTCTTTCTCCTGGTAACAGTAAAAGCTCTATCAAGAGACCTTCCACACTGATATGGGATACAGGAGCCATTGCAAATCTCCACATTGAGACATGGAGAGGGAGATGACTTCTGCCATTGCAGGTGGCAGCAAACCACCTCTGACTTTCACAGGGCGGCAGATAGCCACATTCTGACATGCAGGGGAAGACGACCTCTGCCATTCATGAAACAGCAAAGGAGAGGAAACATGAGGGAAATAAATAAAAAGTACATTCAAATGGGGGGGTGGTGGAGATTAGGAATAACAAGAACAAACCTATGGGGGACTGCAGAGTCACAATAACAGTAGCTCCAACACAAGCTTCACCTACTACTCTAAACTGTAAATCTGCACAATTTTTTTCAAAAGTAAACCTACGCATTAAATAAACACCAAGACTATAATTTTAAATTTATTTTTTTTAATCTTTTAATACTTTTTACACTCATGAGCCATTGTATAATAGGAATAATGCCCTCCAGGGTGGGTGTTATGCTGGGATAACATCCTGCCTTGGGTGTTGGACACCCTTTGCCATTGGTCTCAGGCCCAACCACCCAAGGTGAGATGTTATCCCAGCATAACACCCGCCCTGTCGGGCATTATTCCTTTATTACCATACAGCTCAAATGTTACCATTTTTTTTCCTGTTTTTTTAACTCTTAAAATTATTTTATAAGTGCAATAACACACTCCAGGGTATGCGGTAATGCCATAAATTACCGCACTTCCCAGGTGGTTGAAGGCACTCAGCAGCACTTCGTGTCTCGTAACCCACCTGTGGCAGGCAGTACTTTAGCATTGTTGCGCACCCCATCATGTGTTATTGTTTACTTAAAGATCCCAAAATGGGTAACGAATGGATAGCCAGCATAATACCACCATGTGAGGACCTGTCTGATAAATCACAGCGTCTGGATCATCATAAATGAGCTCTAAAGCTACTAAAGGTCCTGTATCTGTATGGAGTAAGATTTTGGTCAGTTTGCTACCCCCTGTTTTGCCCCAGCAATCTTGTAAACAGAGTTAAACAGATTAACTAAGCTTGAACATTTAACCATGGTAATATTATTGTAATCTTTAATTAAAAGTCCAATACTCCTAGGAGTCAAGAGAGAAGGAACATAAACTGAACTTGACCTAGGTTATCTTAACCTGAGAAAATTGAAAGCTAATATTTGTTTTTAGGAGTACATCAAAATCAACACTCTTCAGTATACAGTATGGCCCATAGACACTGAGTCTGTTAAGACTGTTCATGAGAAATTCTAGACAGGAAAGAAAAACGTTTCTCATCTCTCAGTGTGCCTACCTGGATATGAGCCATACTTGGGGAAGGGGGAGTGGAAGACAGTCTGAGCCGTAGGGTCAGTTTTGTTAAAAAGAAAGTGTCACTGAACAATTGTAAGTTCTTAAGCATTTAAAGAGTACATAAGAAACATGTTCTAGAAACAAAGTCAGCAGTTACTCCACTTTATTATATCTCCCATATCTCAGGCTTGCCTCCTGACCTCCTACCAGGTACCAGATAAACAGTGAAGTCATTGATCATGATCAGTCTTCCTTGGCTTCTGCAACCTCCGTTTTGGAGTCAAAGTCTTTTTTAATCTTTTCCAGCAAAGCTTCAGCATCTTTGGGGTCACTGAAGATATAAACTTTGCCCAGATACATAACATTGAGCTTTGCAGGCAATTGTAGGGAGTGCAACACCCCTAGCTCCAACACACCTTGTTCCCTGTGGCTCAACTGGATGGCATCAAAGGTTTTATGCCTAGATCTAGTATCAGAGTTAAATCTGGAAAAAGGGAGACTTTTTCCATCATTACTCCCTCTGCTAATTAGAACCAAGACCCAAGGGCTTAGTGTAGTAGTCCAAGTTATTTCTCATGAGTCAGATAGTTCTGTAATGGCCAGTACTGTGGATTCAGTTTTTTTTTAAAGAACCACACTATGCAGGATGGGGGTAATTGTAACAGGAAAAGAGGTAGAGAAGGAGATTCGCCTACTCATGGCGATGAAGAACGGTACGAAATTCAGAGCAGGAGAGTGGCTAAAAAGGGTCGGAAAGCAGAACTCTTTGTTTACCCCTATTAGACAGTTTTGATCCACTCAGTTGCCATGATTCTGATGTACTGGAAAATAATTCTAATGAGCCATCATCAAGCCCTGTTACCGAAATTCCTACGACCCTACTGTTACTTCAATTGTAAATAAGACGTCAGCTAGCCATGACGTAGAAGTTACTACATGCACTCAAAGTTATATCATCTCAAGAGAAACATGTTGCAATAAAGGTCTCTCACATGACCAGGACTCTACAAATTCCTCTGCTTTGGTACTGTAGTTCCACAATCCCCCATTCCTATAGAGTCTCCAATGAATTACCCTGGAGAAGGAACCTCCTCTGGGGGCTCCACTATGCAAGTTGTTGCAACAAAACCCTGTGATAAGACAAATGAACAGATATACATCTTGGGGGACTCAATAATTAGATACATGGATAGCTATTCCACCAGAGGTAACAAATCTAATGTGACTAGTTGGAGCTACAGGAGAGCAACTATTAAGAATATTGCATCAATGTTGCCTGGTATCTTGCAGGAGGTGGATGATCCTAAAACAGTTATTTTACATGTAGTAACTAAAGATATTAATAAAGTAGGTGTAGAGGATTTCATAAAAGAGATGACCAAGGCAGTTTCAGTTTTGAAGGAATTTAACATTAATATTCTTATCTGAAATCTTACCTGTGCCTCATGCTTCAAAATTCAAAACTATAAAAATTAAGAATTATAATAACTGGCTTTGCAGATGATGCCTGGAAAAAAACATCAAGTGTCTAAGGACGTGGGAAATTTTTGCCCATAATGATTCTCTGTTTAGTTATGATGGTCTCCACCTAAGCAAGATTGGTGCCAAGGCGCTGGGTAATATTTTCCATCAGGCTATAAATAAGCCCATGAAAGGATCAAAAAACTGATTTGCAAGGGGCAATATGGGGCTGCTAAACAGAAAGTGCAAAATAAAGTAACTTTTTCCTGACCCTCTGTGACTAACAAACCCAAATTGAAATTTTTGCTTACTATTGCTAGAATTCTTAAGTCATAAAAAAAAAGATGAACTTGAATTGATGTTGTTAAATAGAGACACTGATATAGCTGCCATTTCTGAGACTTGATGAGGTAAGTCTTCTAGTTGGAACAAAATGACCCCAGGATATAATCTTGTTCATAAAGATAGGGTAAATAAAATGGGTGGCAGAGTACCTCTGTATTTGAAAAGTGATATCAGGTATAGGCAAACAAATGAAAATGTTGACAATCCTAATGAAATTATCTGGGTTGAAACTGAAATAAAAAAATAATAGGAATCTCGTTTAGGGCTTGTGTTATAGGCCCCCTGATATGAGCCAGTTAGAACATAGTTCCCTACCTAATAACATCACCAGTAAACTAAATCTACTCCTCAGTGACTTTAATACTCCTGGGATTAGGGAATAATTATTCTGCATCCTCATCACAAGAACAAGCCATGTTAGAATTATGCTTAATGAATGGGCTGCAGCAACTGGTTAATAAACCCACAAGGGGGAACAATATTTTGGACCTTGTCATTACTGATATTCCTGACAGAACCAATGGTCTTGAAATATCTGATCCTTTGTTCAACAGTGACCATAACAATATAACGTTCTCAATCAACACCCATACTATTAGAGAGACTGGTATAACCACAGTAAAATACTTTAGAAAAGACAAATTTGAGGTGATCATTGAAGAACTTTATGAGTGGGATTGGAAAAGGGAAATTTCATAAGTTGATCAATTGTGGGTTAGCATTAAAACCAAGATTCTCGAACTTACTGACAAATATATACCTAATCGAACTCTCTATAATAAGAAAGGTAAACTTCCCTTGTGGTATACAAGTAAGGTCAGGCAGTCCATTTTAGCCAAAAAAAGGGCTTACAGGGTAGTTAAAAGAGATAATAACAATTACAACAAACACAAATAGAGGGAGGCCCTTCATTCCTGTAAGGTGAATATCAATAAAGAAAAATGGAAAATTTAATTCAAGCTGGCTCATATGAAGGATGGAGGCAAAAGTTTTTACTCATACATAAACAACAAAAAGAACTTATCAGGTCCAGCCCGGTGGTGCTGAAGGTTGAGGTGCTGGATGCCACACCTTGTGCCACGCTGACGACCCAGGTTCGGGAATGAGCCCGGGCCATCAGGGGTCAGGCAGGTAGAGATCAGCATCCAGGAAACTGCTCTCCTGTCTCTTGGGGGGGATCCAGGGCTTGCCTAGCACCGCAGCAGCCCCCGGTGGAGACCAGAGGCACTGCAATACCTAGGGCACACCTAGTGGGCATGCAGAGCCATGATGGACATCCCTGGCATCAGTGCATGATCAGGCTCTGTGAGAGGAGGGAGATGGGAGGGGCATAACCACAAGCTGAAAAATACCCATTCCCAGGGATAGGTGATGGCACCACCTCCCACAGCCACACTCCATTAGCCAGACTCTCTCCACTCCTGGGCCAAGCCCAGCCTGGCCTGGATTGTAGCTAGAGTGCCCTGGGTGGAAAGGCGGCCCTACTTCAGGGGGTTCAGAGCCAGGGGAATAGCCAGACTGGTGCTAGGAGGTGGAGGAGTTTCAGGCTTGGAGGTAGAGCCGGGTGTCCTGTGGATGCCCGAGAGAGTTCCCAAGGGGAGACGGTGCCATAAAAAAAATTGAAAAAAAAAGAACTCATCAAGCACAATTGGTCCTCTAAAAGTAGATAGTATAGTGATAACTGAACCTCAAGGAAAGGCTAATAAATTCACTTGATACTTTTGCTCTGTTTTTGCTCCTAAAGATAATTCCCCCTTCACTTCATATACAGGGATATCGGGCAAGCAGGGATTTGAAATAATCGTGGAAGGGATACTCTCTAAGTTAAGAGCCATCAGACTTAATACCTCCCCGGTCCAGAGTCTCTTCATCCACGTGTTCTGAAAGCTATTGAATCATGGCTAGTTGAACTTATGTACATACTTTATAACATGTCTATCAGCAGCAGTGAGGTGCCTAGGGAGTGGAGAAAAGCAGTGGTGGTACCAATTTACAAAAAGGGAGGTTACGGTAATACTACCAGTTATAGACCAATTAGCTTGACCTGTGCCCTGGGCAAAGTCATTGAATCAATTGTTAAGGATAAACTTGAGACTGAAATTAACTCTAAAAATAATATTGATAATTCACAACATGACTATAAGGTGCAGAGATCATGTCTCACTGCCAGTCTGGCCTGTTATAAAAAAGTAAGTGCACTTCTGGAGGACAAAATATCAGTAGATGTTATCTATCTAGACCTTTGCAAGGTCTTTGATAAGGTCCCTCATGAAACCTTGATAGACAAGATGTTAAGACTTGAGATAAATTGCTCATTAGGTGGATTGATGCATGGTTATGGGACAGACAGCAGGTTGTTAGAATTCGAGGGTATACTCTGAATCAGGTCATGTGACAAGTGATGTGCCACATGGGTCAGTATTGGACTCCCCTTGTTTTCCATTTCTGTCTCTGATCTGAATATACATCTAAGCAGTTTTGCCATTAAGTTTGCTGATAGCAGAAAAATAGCCACAGGTGTAAGCAATGATGGTTTGCTCCATAAGTTGAGAAATGATCTCACAGCACTAGAATGTTGGGCTGTTATAAATGGTATGATGTTTAACCCCGACAAATTTATCGTTATGCAGTTGAGTAAAGACAACTCCTGTAACTATTATTCACTGACTGGCAAAACTTTGAAGTCAGTCAACAATGAAATGGATTTGGGTGTTGTTATTTCTAATGACTTCAAGTTCAGCAATCATTGTATGGACCTGACTAAAAAAGCCAATAAACTCATAAGTTGTATTTAGAGGTCTGTCACTTCTGGGAATAGGGCTTGTCTCATTCCTTTATATAAAGCATATGTATGGCTCATACTGGATTACTGTTCCCCACTATGGAACCCCCCCTTACGTAAAGATGTAACTAAATTATAGGGAGTACAGAGGAGAATTTCTAGGTTGGTTGACAGCATACACAATGTAAGCTATGAAAACAGACTCAGTGCTTTGAACCTTTATTCCTTAGAATTTAGGAGATTAAGAGGTGACCGCTTGTTAATGTTTAAACTTGTCAGAGATAAACCATTATTGTCTGACCTTGGTTTTGTTTTCAATCAAAGGGAGATTTTCCTAAGAAGTCATGGTCTTAACTAATCCCAAAAGCCATATGAGATGAAGTTATTTTACAAAAAGGATTATCCCTTTGTGGAACATTCTCCCAAAGGATGTTGTGGAAATAGGTTCTCCGACATAGAGCCTTTGTAAAGGAGTCTCTGACTCAAAGGGCTGTAATTTCAGATTCCATTCAATAAATAAATAACACCTTTAAAATGAAATTGGATAGCTATTTGCTTAACTCTATGGGAAGGCACTAACCCTGCTAAGGCAGATGTGCACCTATGGGCTCAAAGCCTTCTGTACATCTATAGCTTCCTGGTATGAATCATTCATAGTCACTGGTCCTATCTGTCTGGCAGCTTCCTGAATCTGATCTTGAGCCATGAGTTGTTGAAACTGGGAGAGAAAGGTCCTCACACCTTCTGACCTCATCAGGGTCCCTCTAAGGTGTGGTTTGGTAGGCTATGGAGACTGCTATTTGGGGAAATATTTGATAGTGTTCCGTGAAGTAGTTTTGAATAAAGGTCCAAGTGTCTTTTCCCTCAATGATTTGGGAAGACCTACAGTTTGACCCTGAGATTGTTGGCATGAAGCTGATTCTCTACATTTTCAAGGCAGTACCTCAAGACCCTATTCTTCTTTTGTATCAATAAGAATTTTTATTGAATACAAATAAAACAAATACATAAATTACACATACAGCTCTTTAAATCATTGTGTCATCTTAAATGATTTCTAAACAGTGACTATCTATAACCTTTAACCAGTAATTGATTAACATTCAAAATGGAAATACATAATTGGCATATATATATCTATATATATATATATATATCATAGTGGCACGGTGGTGCCACTATAGTTAGGGTTGTGTAGCCATTTCTATGTTAAACCTCACATTTTGCACTTTAATAACTTTGCAACCGTTTGTCTGATTTGCCTGAAATTTGGAATGGAGGAAGACTTTTGTAGGTCTCCAGATCTGGAAATGTTTGTATTGATCAGATGTACGGTTGCAGAATCATAGTGCACTGAAAAATGTGAAAATTCCCAACATCCTGTTTTCTTTAGACATCCACTTTGTACTAAAGACTGCATCTGAGTGGGTTCAAATTGGGTGGGCTACATGAGTCCTGGGTTGCAGATGTGTCTTTTGAAGATTTTGTGTAAAACTCTTGTTCCATTCAGAAGTTATAGCATTTCAGCGACCCATTATATCCTATGGGAAAATTTATATGTGAAGCTCGAAAATTGTCACAATAGTATTTTATAGTGTCAAGCTTGCCAAAAATAGTGACGTGCTGCTGCCATCTTGTTTTCAGTTAGCGAGAGAGAAAAAACAATATAACTCAATAAATACTGCACTTTTTGACACACCAACCATTGGGTTTACCATTTCGAGGCCTCAGGAACAGGAATCTGGCATTAGTGTTTCACCAGCTGGTCTGGAAATGTGGTTTTCAGATTGTTTTCACCATTTTGCTGTTTTCTGATCGTGACACTATCTCAAAGTGCCGCAGCAATATGCACTACCATTAAAAATATTACTGCGACACTATATTTTATGTTCGTAGTTGTAGTCCCATTATAAAGATAGGAGTGTCTCGATCATTTCTTAAATGACAGTGGTAACACTGCTGAGCCACATTTTCTGAAATGATGTTTTTTTGTCACTTGATTGTGGCCAGCTGGATTGTGATATTGGCCTGAAATGTTCAGGGTGGCAAGCCCTGCTGCCGCAGGTGTGCCTTTCAGTGGTTTGCTTTGAAAACGTTCACCATGTCCCTAGTTATAGCATTTAGAATTTATGAATTTTCCCTTAGGATAACATTGTGGGACTCTTTTTCTTTGTCACTTCATTGTGGCTATGTGCATTGTGGTATTGACCTGAAATTTTTAGGGTACGAACCCCTACTCCTACACATGTGCCTTTTGCTGGTTTGGTATGCAACTATTGAACATGACCATAGTTACAGCATTGTGAACTTTGTAAATTTCCCCATAGGATAACATTGCGGCGCAGGTTTTTTTTTGTCCTCTCATTGTAGCAACGTGAATTGCACTATTGCCCTGAACCTTTCAAGGTGGAAAGGCTTACTCCCACATGTGTGCCTTTTGGTGTTTTGGTATGAAACCATTCAACAGGGTCATAGTTACAGCATTGTAAATTTCAGAAAACTCCCCATAGAATAACATTGCGGCACCTGTGACGCCTTTTGGGGCCGTATCTCGAAAACGGTTAGGGATACAGACTTTTCATCTCAAAAACTCTTAGACCCCCACTAGGGGGCTAAGTGCAGAACTAGGTTAGAAAGGCATGAAACTCCTGAAATTTGAATTTCAGGAATTTGCGAATTACTAGTCCACATGTACATTTTCGTGTGCGTCGATGATTGCCATGCCTTCACAGTTGACACTCACAGTACTTTTCAGTGCCCGTACTAGAGAAATGATGAGTGACATGTGTCTGGTCACTGCATTGCTACAACAACTACTGAGTTTCACAATTACAATGACACTTAACTTCGCTTTGCGGCATGTGCGCTTCATGAGATATGGGCAACTTACTGTAACTAGGCCTCCTTGCTTTATATGGCTGCTATATGGAACCACACTTAACTGTAAGTGGGCCCACACTCCCACAAACACACATACTATTTGCCACACTTGTGCAGCTTGGTTTGGGCCACGCGCTCCCACCAAGCCGCCCATTTTTATTCTTACTTACATTACACTTTTAAAAAAGAAGGGAAATTCTTTGCAAAAACTTTATTAATGCATCAGTTAGGGTTGTTCCACAGCGACAAACGGAGGAAATTTTCTGTTAGGGTTACCACCCCTACCACCCACCCCACCCAAACCCCACCAACAGGCATTGGGGTGTGCGTTGAGGTTGTCGTACCTAACTCTCACCCCTTCTCCTACACTGCTCCATCTCAGCTTCTTTACACATGGAATGGGGTGACAGTTAGGCTGATGACCCAAACGCATACCCCGATGCCTGTTGGTGGGGTTGGGGTGGGGTGGTAGCAGTGGTAACCCTAACAGCAAATTTCCCTCCTTTTGTCACTGTGGAACAACCTTAACTGGTGCATTAACAAAGTTTTTGCAAAGAATATATATATGTGTGTATATATATATATATATATATATATATATATACACACATACATTCATTGGTATATTTGTTAAAAATAACTGTCAATTTAAATATGAATTACAAACTACATAAACAAGTAACCATTAACTCAATCTATAAATAATTGCATTAACTATCTAATATATAGAAATGTAATATATAAATATGTTTAGCTTCTCAAATATTAAGACTGTTCTTGCATACTGCTGGACTAAATATACCTTATTCCCTGTATATCACTTAGTTCTTAAGTCTTAACCCAGCATGAAAATGGCATTATTGCTAAACACCTGAATAACTATCATTCTGTCAACATGCTACCAGTGAACTATTTCATTAAGAGAAGAAAGAAATGAAGAAATACAATTAAGAAGATGATATATACTGATTTAGAAAATGGGCTTCTTACTTGCTGCAATCTGATTGGTCAGTACCCTCAACATAGGGGTACATTAAGTTTCAATAGATGACCAGCAAGTAAGAAGTGCCAGCAATCCTGCCTTATGCCCAGCCAAGTATCCTTGTACCCAACCTGCTTCATCATTGGCTGGAAACCTTTGGCACAAAATTTCAAACTACCGCTATGTTTTCTATCACTTAGCGAGACAGCTAGTGAGATCAGCCCCCACACACACACACTGTCTCACTCTTTTGACCAGGCATCACCCACTAGCGGTCCAAAATAAAAATATGTGCCTGGTTTCCTGATGTAGAGCTGGCTTTCTTTTTGTTATGTGCCTAAACCCCTACCTGCACTGACCACAGACAGGCATGAACTCACAAGTTTGTAATACGTAAACAGCCCTCCTACCCACACAAAAAGATACAAACTAAAGAGAAGAAACACAGAAAATATTTTTTCTCCTATAGAGAACCACCATCACCAGAACACATCGATAGCTCGTTTCACTGGTACTGTCACACACAGCAATTTGTTTCAGGACTGCTTATGCACGCAGTGGTTCGTTTCAGTGCTACTCCCCGAGTATAGGAAGAAATCTTCCTCACAGCACTATCGCTGTTCCTGCAATATCATCATTTTCATTGTTCACCCCAAATAAAGAAATCAGAGAAATAAAGTAGCTGAGTAGCGTAGTACTAACATTACCTCTCCTGCACTCCATTGTCCTTCCCGATCCCATTGCAGTCAGTAAACACAGAGGACAGCATGCCTCGGTTTCTGTATTCAACTGCCAGGCTACCGCTGCAGTACAAAACACAGATGCTTGTAAGCAGGGTCTCAGTAAAATTAAAAAAAATGTAACTCAAGTGGGGGGGTTGATGGGTTCAAGTGCCAAGTGTGAGATATACTGTACACAGTGGTAACAAAACAGTGAATGCTGCACTGCCCTCTACTGGTACATATTGTGAAGAATACCAGTAGAGGGACTACTTACTAACCAAGCAAGTATAAGTTAATTTTTTTTTTTTTATGTTTATTCTTAAATATTGCAAAAAATAAAAACCCGTTCGCCTATTTTTCTGTCGCCAGATAGGGCTTCCTTCTAGGTGGGATGAGCTGGACCGCCCAGGGGCTATAAGGCCCTCCGCCTGTGTCGTTGGGCCTCATTACACCCCTGGCCGGTCCAGCATTGCCCAATACCGCCCACCCTGTCGGGCATTATTGCTTACTTAAACTACAGTCTGGATATCTGAATCCTTATTATACCCTTTTTATTTAATTTTTATACCAAATTTCTTCATCCAGAACCAACATTTTTGGATCTAGAGGACTGTCCACCCTAGCTTAGAAAATGGGCTTTTTATTTGCTGGGTTCTGATTGGCTAGTACCCCTGCCAGGGGGGTACATTAACTTTCAATAGACGCCCAGCAAATAAAAAGTTCCATTACGAGTGCCCCTTCACTCATCCAAATATCTTTGTGCCCACCCTGCTTGCCCATTGGCTGACAGCATGCATTCAATTTGAAAATACCGCCATTTTCTTTCTGCTGCTTAGCGAGAGAACTGGCCACCGGCACCCAATGCTCAGAAGTTCAGTGCCAGCATCTGACAAATTGCACATCACCCACTGATGGTCTTTTTTCTCCCACACTTTTTTATTTTCAATATTTTAACATCCCATTCTTTGTGCTGCACTGATAGCCAACTCTTCAACAGCAGACCGCGCTCTCGCTTCTCTCTCCGATTGCTCAATCGCTTCCGGTAATAAAGGTACTGTCCACCAAACTCTCAGTAGTTCAGTCAGCCACTGACGAAATGTACATTCCCATGTAATGGGCTAATTTCTCATTACCCTTTGTTGTTTTTACTTTACTGCCCCACACTTGGTACTACTGTCATAACCAACAGCCTGCCTCTTCAAGAGCAGAAAACACTCTCGCTCCTCCAGCCAGCCACCCAGTAGCTCCTGAAAATGAAGCAACTTCTAGCTTCCAACTAACGCTTCTATTTCTATGCAGTCTGGTCAGCACATTATTTACTACTGTTCTCACAGATGGAATTGAGGTGTTTTTTTTTTCTAAATCTGTGTTTCAATTGTGAGGCTAGCCGGGATATTAAACCGAGAATAGATAAGTCAGGAGGAGCATTTATCAACCTTCGTTTTATTTTAATTCCCCTTTTCCTTGTATGCTCCTGTCTGTGAAAAGCAAGAGGGTGTGTAGGAATGCAGAGAGAGAGTTGGTGGTAGCGATATATTTAAAGAAAACTGGCCGCTCTCCTCATTTCTCCAGCATGTGGTTTCACTGAGTTGTAAAGCAGCAAATGTAAATTACCGTCTAGTTCAAAAGCGAGCAGCTGGCAAGGTGCCATATAGTTTTAGCCACCACTCCTTGGCTTTCTGTTGTTTCCCCCAGTCATCTTTGGTACAATAAAAGACCCAGAGGGGTCTAATTATATAAAGTGTCATGACCAATGGTTCAGTTTGGACTGGGATGTGTCTGCGCACCACGAGAGAGAGAGAGAAAGAGGCAGAGTGGTTTAGCAGCCATAGTCCAGGCTGTTGGCAAATGAACTGCACTTTTTTAAAATAAAGAAAGCCTACCAAATTGTAATTCAGTGTGTATGTGGGGGGTGAGCCACTGCCATCTGCAATGTAATCATAATTTCTCCTAGAGCCAGGTGAGTCTTTTGACAGAGAGCGAACATTTCTTCATTAGACAGAGAACAGACATTTTATTTTTCATTTTATCTATTGAATGTTGCCCATTGTCTCCATTGGCAGGCTGTTTTAAAATGCACTTTTAGCCAAATACACATGTGTTTCTTCTAGAAAATGGGCTTGTTATTTCGGGGGTGGGGTGGGGATACAAGAGAATGGCTCTGTGGGGAGAGTGCAACAGGGAGATGGTATAGCTCAGGGACTACTTTACTAGAAAAAGACATTAAATTATTTCTTACTCTTATTTTATTTATTTATTCTTTTCTAAATCCTATATAAAATGCTACAGGTAGCCCATTTTCTAAATGCAATAATACCCTCCAGGGTGGGTGGTATGGGCAATACGGACCTTCCAGGGCTATAAGGCCTCTGCCTGCAGCGCCGCGCCTTATTACACCCCTGGGCGGTCCGGTATTGCCCAGTGCCACCCACCCTGTCAGGTATTATTGCTTACTTACATCCATTCACCTGCTATCTTATCAGGATTTTAATAACCTGAACTAGTGACCTGAACAAGAGAATCAGAATAGTCAATAAACAATCACATTACCTTAGTGATCCACCATCAAGAAATAGGCTATAAATATTACCAAATTTATTGTCGAATTTATGACTTAACCCTCTCAATAGTAAAGCCAGTCTTTCTGTTTTGAGTATCTCTAGAAAAGTATTTTTCCATTCCTTGAAGGAGCAAAGCTTCTCTTCTAGCCAACTTTTTAGAATGTCGGTCCTAACTGCAATTCCAATAAGTAGCAGGGAAAGCTTTTGTTCAGTGAACAATATTCGAGACTTCAAAATGGCCTAATATACATGTTTCTAAACTAATCTCTGGCTATATGTGTGGTAGATTCTGGAATTCATTACTTACCTTTTTCTATAATTCCTTTGTGTGTTTACATTCCCAGAATATGTGAGTCAATGTGCCTTCAGCTAGATTGCATTTATTACAATTGGAATTTTGAAGTAGGCCTATCTTATGCATGAATACCGGTATATGAAATAAGTTATGAAGTGTTTTAAAATGTGTCAGTCTTAAATTTACAGCAGTAAAGGCTTTAGCAGTTAAGGACCATATATGTTCCCAATTCCAATTAACTATACTTACCCCCAATTCTGTGGACCATCTTCTTGCTGGCTCAGAAATCATTCCTCTACTGTACTCTAGGAGTAAATTATAAATGGTTGAGACTGAGGCACTGGTTTGCATTTGACCCAAAAAGCAAATTGTATTAATGTTTGGTATATGATCCACTTGAATTGCTGATTTAATTATATGTTGGAGTTTTGCATAGTACACTGAATCAAAACTAATTATCTTTATATTTTTGTTTTATTGCATATTCTAAGAGAAAAGTGTTAGCTTTCATTACGTCCTGCACCCAGCACTCCTTTGTGCCCAGTCATCATTTTGTAGGGCCTTGTTATCCTCCAGAAAATTACTATTATTCCATATTGGTTGAAGTTTGGAATTCGCCGTATCAAGGCTCAAGCAGGATTTTATAAATCTTATAACTCTACCTGTATCTGCAAATATTTTGGCCCCTTTAATTTTAGTTTTTTGGCAAATAAAATAGAATTAAGAGAAATCCAGTGTTTCCACCATCTCCTTCTCAGTCTGCACCCATTCTGGCATGGAGCTATTAGCTGATATCAATAAGTTCCACTTCATAATTTGATATATTCTTGTTGCTAGGTAGTAATAAAATAAATCCAGAGCTTTCAAACCTCCCTTAATTTTACTCCTGGACAATTTGTGACATGCTAGCTGAATCTTTTTTATATCCCCATATAAATCTTGACAAATCAGAGTTAAGTTTATTAGCCCAACTTTTGTTTATATGGCATGGTATCATCATAAATATGTAAAGTACCTTAGGAAGGATATTCATTTTTACTGCATCCAGCCTTCCCCACGTACCCAATGGCAGTTTATTCCACTTAGCAAGTGAGTCAGTAACTTTACATTTAATGTTAGTCAGATTCATTTTAACTGTTTTAGCAACATTTTTATAAATCTTAATACTTAAACATTCTGTATTATCCTGGGCCTAAGTAAATCCATAGTTCAAAATTATCTCTTTGTTACATTGTCTATTTAAAGGTAAAAAAAAAATATGATTTAGATGTATTAAGTTTATATCCTGAGAATTTGCTAAAGTCATTTAAATTTTTTTTTAAATCTGAGGTAGTGATTGCTCAGAGTATGTTAGTGTAATAAGGAGATTATCAGTATAAACTGATGTGCACAGTTCAACATTTTTAATTTGAATTCCTTTAATCGTAGTATCTCTATTTAACTTCCTAATTAGCAGATCTATTGTTAGGTTGAATAATAGTGGGGATAGAGGACAACCCTGCTTAGTTACTCTATGAAGTTGAAAATAAGGAGATGTTATTCTATTAGTAATCACAGCTGCAGAGGGGTTATTATATAGTATCTTGACCCACTTGATAAAATTCTCAGGAAATTGATAAAGATCCAGTATTTCAAATATATGCGACCATAGAATTCTATGAGACTTTCTCTGCTTCTAAAGCCGATTATCCACATAGAACATTAGCTTTACTAGCATAATCCAAAATATGGAATAGCTTTCTTGTATTACCTGCAGAGTGTTGCCCCTTCATAAATCCTGTTTGCCGGATAGAAATTAAATAGGGTAATACCTTTTCTAGTCTACTGAAAAGGATTTGGGTCAAAATTTTTATATCTGTATTTAATAAAGAAATTGGATGGTAACTACCACATTGTAATGGATCCTTACCTGTTTTATGAATTAATGTGATTAGGCCTCTAGTCTGATCTGTAGATAAGGATCCATTATCTACTGCTTCATTGAAAACATTTACTAGAATGAGGGCTAGTTTATTACAAAAGGTGTGATAAAAGTTGGCTGAATATCCATCCAGGCCAGGGGTTTAATTTTTCTTTAAGGATTTAATGGCAAGTCTTATCTCATGTTCTGAAATGTTTGTTCCCAATATGTTTTGGTCTTGTATCGTTACCCTAGGAATATATAGGCCCTCACAGAATTGGCGTACTGTTGATCCTATTTCTTCTTGTCCCCTTCTATATATTTCTTTATAGAATTCGCAAAAGTCTTCATTTATTTATGTTTTAATAGAATATTACCTGATCCCTTTACTTTAATTGCTGTGATCTTGGTAGTTGTGGAGTTCTGTTTTAGCCTTATTGCTAACAATTTTGTTGCTCTTGGTACTGAATCTATGTATTTAATTTTTGATTTCCTAATAATGAAGTCCACTTCTGAAATAATCAAATCATTGCATTTAGTTTTCAAGATAGACCAGGACCTCCATATTTCATCTGATGTATCTGCATCTAGCTTTTTCTGTATGTTCTCTATTTGTTGTAACAGTTCTCTTTGTGTCTTCACTCTCTCCCTTTTCTTTCTAGCTCTTAGGCTAATAAGATCTGTCCTAAGGCAACACTTTAGTGCATCCCATATATTTGCACATGAAGTGTCACCATTGTTGTTTATGGTGATAAAGTCATCAATTTGGTTGCTAATTTCTGCCTTACACTCTACCTCATTAATGAGGAAGTCATTAACCCTCCATCTTTTGTTGCTCCCATTAATTACTTGCTTGGAAAAGTTCAGAATCACCAGTGAATGGTCTGAGATTACATTTGGATTCATTGTTGCATTGTTAACCCTCTTAATAAAGTCTTTAGTGACAAATATATAGTCAAGTCTTGAACCTGATCCGTGACATTGAGACCAAAAAGTGTGTTCCTTCACTCCTGGGTGAAGCAGTCTACAAATATCAATTAGTTTGGTATTAGACAGTAAAACCTCTAATTCTTTGTCTACTCTATTCTTATGCTGTCTAATCATAGAACTATCTATGGTGGGATATATGATTGCATTCATGTCGCCTCCTATAACCACTATCATGAGAAAGTATCTATTTAATCATTTAAATACTTTCTCAAAGATGTTATGGTCTGGGGCAGTTGGGCCATAAATATTAACAAAAGTAAAGGTTTCTTCTCCTATTTTACCATTTAAAATTAAAAAGTATTCGTCAGAGTCCTGTACTTGGTGCTCAATCTGAAACAAAACATGTCTTTTAAAAATAATGAGTACTCCTGCCTTTTTTGAGCTTTTCCCACTCCATATACCTGCCCTACCCATTCTCTCTGCATAAGATCATAACGTTCTTCCCTTAAATGCACTTCCTGCAAAAATGCTATTGAAGTGTCCAGCTTTTTCAGATGCCGTAATACTGCATATCTTTTAAGTTTATGATTTAAGCCTCTGATATTCCAAGAACCCATTGTCAAATCATTAGAAAGTGTTAAAGTATTGCAACCTATAACTTATAATATAAGTTAAACTAATTTTGTAATCTACATATATAGCTAGATGGACAATGCTATCTGTTGGTCTTCAAAATGTAGTATGCCTGCACCTGTAATAATTGAAAGAAGCCATCCTCGAAATCCAATCTTTTGCAGTGTTAGGTTGGTGAACCTCAGTTTCCAGACAACAGGAAGTGTAATCAGTAGGAAAGATTGATAAAATAGATAGAAACAGATATAAAGCAGTCAATAGTATCCCTCCAAAATTCTTGTTTAGAAAAGCCCCCCTCCCCCAAACCAACATGATCTCCCTTCTAGACATTCTTGAATGTTTCCACAAACACCAAGCTGTCAACCCCTCCACACATCCCTGGGGTCAAAGGCCCACTCATATTTTACTTAATTTTTTAAATAATATCTGTACCCCTATACATCCATAACACTAATAAATAGACTACGGCTACTCTTATTAGTATAAAATTGTCTACTCTGGATCAGCTCAAATTCTTGCAACCATCTGTCTATTCTTCAAAAGCAATATTATTATATGTAAGGCTTATCTTATTGCTTAGAAAGTCAAATCTGTATTATTCTACTACCATAAAAATGATGAAAATTGAGACTAGCTATGTCTAACCTATTCTTAACCTATTGTATATTAATCTATTATCTAGACATCCCCTAACTAACATAGATGTGCTCACATAAAACTCAACCAGTTTGATTCAAAGCTTGTACATTAGCTTTCTAATATGAACATGCATGCATTAGAAAGACATCCTACCTTGTTATTTTTGTTTTTAGATAGTTAACACACAACCCTCTAACCTTATTCTGAAAGTTGTCTTTAGGAAATCTGCTAAATAACACAGTTAATCCACATACTGCTTATATTAAAATCCCAAAATATTCAAGCGAGAGATACCCACTTTTTATGCAGCCCCATACTTTTCATTTTTCTATGTAAAATATACAACACTAGAGTTCTTTGAAAAGTAATCAGATTTTTGTAGGTGCTTATAAATAACTGCCCAGCCAGCATATTAATTAATTCATCTCTGTGTTAATTACTCACACCGTAGATGAAGCTGTTTAGCTTTCTGAAATCATAGCTCTTCCAGGCCACATTTCCTAGAGTCACAGTTAATGGTCTCTTTAATAAATAACTAGCTAAATAGCTCAGAAGTATGTATGCTTTATCGTTTACCCTTCTCAACAAAAAATCCAAAGAACTAACCATGATTAATAAAGCAGACATAGAGAAAGTTATGGGTAAAAACTCATTTTGACCCAGCATTTTTGTTGTATTCATCCATTCTTTGTTTCTGCGTAGGACCTACAAAGGACCTGCTCAAGTCCTTTGACCTCCACATAAAATTCACCTCTGACCCATAGTTCACATGTGTTTGATTCCTTATGTCTGGTGCATGATCCATTCATCCTGGCATGAGCAGAGACAGGACATCAACAAAGGAGCACGAGCATAGACCATTAAAAAAATGAGTACCATAAGTAAATTAAAAATGGCCACAACTGAAAAATGAGTAAAGATCTACAGTCTATCATATCAGCACCAAGTCTCACAAGGCTATGTCAGTGACTCTGGTGGTACACCAAGACCCAAATCCAAAATGCTACAGTGTGCCTACCAAACTCATTACTATGGCAATGCAGTAATTCCCATTTGGCCTAAATATACATTCCAGGACAGCAGTGATATGTAAAGAATACCAGTTAAATAGTCCAACGCACCTCCTCTTTTAAACCTTGAGCAGGTCCCACTATTACAGACCTGATCATACTAAAGAACTCTGATTTGGCTGTTCAGCAGTTCCCTGAAATATTAGGAAATTAGTTGACTGAGCATTTCACATAGCTTGGCATTAGATCTGAACTACGCTGCCACCCAAAAATGTACAAATATATAGGCACTGAACTATATTGTTTATAGAGGTATACTGCACCATATAAAGACCCTCGTCAGCAACACCATAGCCTCTAACCTGGGCTCCAGCTTTCCCTAACCAGAGCCAGCTGTCCTTCAGTGAAAGAGGAATTATCTACACCTTGTGTTACTTAAGTCCCTCCAAAACAGACCATATTAAGCTAAAAAAAACAGAGTATGATTATTTATACCTGCTCTACCCCCCCTCCCCAAGTCCCCCTCTGAAGCACCAAACAGGTCACTGAATCAAGCATGGCTGTATTTTCCATTTAACTTTGAAAATCAAACTCAGCAAATAACTTTGGAAAGTCTGCATTTAGTCCTTTTTTAGCTACCTCTATAGTATTGTCTTCTTTGACACCATTCTGAGCCCAGATCCTAAGTCTAATGGGAAAAAAAACAGACTGTATTTTGATCCAGCCTCTCTGAGTTCATTTTTTATGGGGTAGAATCCATCCCTTTTCTTTATGGTTTCAGGAGGAAGATCATTGAAAATGTTAATATTGCACCCCTCAAAAGAAATTGTTGTGGTATACGTGAGGGCTCTTTGTAAGTACACTTTCTGTTGAAAGTCCAGTAACTTTAAGATAAAGGAGCGAGATTTTTAATTCCTCCCAGGTTTAGGTTTTAAGGAGTGATGTGCTCACTCAGTCCTATATTTCAGGGGGTGGACCAGCAATGCTTAGAAACAGTCTGTTGGAAAACTCAATTGGGTCTGAACCTTCAATTTCCTCCTTTAAGCCAAACATTTTTTAAATTATTTCTTCTATTTCTACTTTCCATCTCTTCTAAGTTTTCCTCCAATGCTTTAATTTTCCTACTATTTTGGATTCTTTCCATTTGTTCTTTATTTGCAATATTCTCAACACTACTAATTCTTGCTTCTGCATCTGTAATCCTCCTTTTTATGTACTGATAACTTAGTTTTAAATGCCTTCATGTCTTCCGCCATATTACCCAGAGCTAGCTTCATTACTGCAAATTCCTGTATCATTATTTCAAAATGAGCCACAGTGACAGGAGAGTTTGCTGCCTGTTTTTTACATTCTAAGGAAACCATAACTGTTTGTTTAGGGTCACCATCAGAGCTGGGGAAAGGTCTTTTCATGTGGCTTGATTCTGGAGTCATTTCCACTAAATTAACATTGTCTTCACTGGCCATAATATTGCTTTTTAGTAGATAAAATAGATAAAAAGAAAGTTATTTCCAGACACTGTACCCAAATTAAGCAGTTAAATTGGGTAATTCTCCTTTAAGAATATTTTGACAGGAAGCTTTCATCCTACCCTTAATTAGCCACAGGGTGTCATTGAACTTATTCTGTAGTAGTAGAAGTTATGATTCACATCAGAAGATGATCCAGTCCTTTGCTTTTTTTATTTTCTGTTTCCCCACTGACCGGTAAAACGAGATGCCTGGACCGAGAGTCTACATTGAGGTATTAAAAAAAGACAAAAAACCCTGATTCCTATCTCAGCTCATTTCTCTCATAAGTATATCTGCTTAAAATATGTGCTAAAACTAATTGAAGGCGAGGTTTATTATTTCTTATGTGATCGAGTGAGGCACTATCGTGAAGAAATTACTAAAATTACTCAAATTTGGTGCCATTTTTCATTCTCAGTGATAGGCTACAGTAGTGGTAGTGGAGGTTATCAGAGTGCAACTGCACTGCTCAGTGACATTCGATTGAATAATGACCCTATTCTCCTTAATGAATGCCAAGATCACTGCCATTGAGTTCCCAGCCATGCCAACATACTCTTTGGATTCATAGAGACTGTCTGGTTTGCTTGCTGCTTGCAGGTTTGGAGTTTTGAATGGATGTCTTCCACTTTCTGATCAAGGGCCATCAGTCTGCTATTGCTCTAATTGCTTGCAGCACATCATGTTGAGTTGGGTCCCCTGCTGCCGAATCTAGTATCAGAGCTCTTTTCCTGCTGTTGCAAAAGTTGCAGCCTGCTGGTCTTGCTTGCTGCCACTATCAATGGCCTGTTTTTGCACATTGCCCATGGTTCTCCAATAAAAGATGAAACTGGTGGGTACCAGGGGTGTCAGTCTCCTAGATATAAGCTGTGTAGCCCAAAACAGTTCACTTTTCACAGTGTAATCTGTAGTTCTCTAACTTTCGTGTTGGAGCTCAAACAAGGCATGTCTGTCCATGCTGGTAGCTGGTCATGCCCCCTTCATTTGACTCTGGTTTAGCTGGACTGCACTATCATAGGTAAGCTTGTGGGGTTAGAAGATGAGGGTTAACTTCCAGATACACAGGGGACGGGCCTGGGCCTAACCCAGAACAGGGGGCCGCACCAGAGAGCAGAATAAACAATGAATAAAAAATAAAGATTAATGTAAGACTCTTGGAATGTGAGGAACCAACCAGGAGGCTGTATTCCAGAGCCACTATTTATAATCTTTCATAACTTTCTAGCATCATTCTCATAAATGTATTGAGCCCCACTGGATTTAGTGTTGTGGTGGCGGGGTGGGTCAATATTCAAGTAAACCTGATTTGAACATGTGAGAGTAGGTCAGCCAAAACCTACATCACCCAGACTTCTGAGTTGTTTTACAGTTCACCAGCATGGACTCTGCAGATCTGATGTCAGTCCATCAGGAAGAAAGGAAGGAAAGAAGGAAGAGAAGAAGCCACATTGATTGGAATGTAGATGTTTACAGATAATATTACCCATCACTTTCACAGTAAAACAGTACATCAGTCTACCCTTACTATTGTAATGCCCTTGTATTCTAGGAGTTTATATTGCATGTCTTCACTGGTTAGAATTTATAAAAAAATTTTATAGACTGCTCTGGCAGATTAAGAGGGTTTTAGCTTCACCAAAATCAAGCAGTCAACCCCAACAGCCAGCTGCTGACATAATGGTAGGGCTAACGCTCTCAATAGTGGTAACCCAAGTTCAAAAATGAGTCTGAGTCCTCAAGGGCTTGGCAGAGTGAGGATTGAGCATACTGGAGGATGGTCTCCTCTAGAGAGGTAGGATGGCAAACCCCGCAGTGCTACCACCACCTGGGTGACCACAGGTGGTGGTGCAGCTGGGGGGGGTCTACGTCGGGAGGGCTGGGTGTTGCTGGATATCACAGCACATGCACAATCCTTGTGTGCACAGCTGCCAGAAGTGGCATTGATGACAATGTCCTTGGGGAGCTAGGCTGTAACAAGGGGTAAACTCCTCATTCGAGTGGCATGACATCCCTGGGTACCCAGAGACCCTGCACCTGCTGACTCAATGCAGCCTCTCCACCTCGATCTCATTCCAGAGAGACTGGGGCATCTCAAAGACCATGCTATGGTGGGGGGGGAATGATGAAGCTCTGGTGAGGTAAGTTAGTCCTTGGAGATGGCTGAGAGATTGGGCTCAGGTAGCTCTGGGGGCAGAAACAGGTTGCCAACCCAGGGTCAGAATTGAGCATAGGGGCCTAAATGTAAAGTTGATACAGAGCTCACCTGCAAAATGAATAAGCTTGAGCATAGGAATGACATATTAATGAGCATTATGCTTCAGTATGGTTCACTGGCTCCATTTTTACATTTTGTACTTGCAGTGATGGAAAGAAAAAGCATTAATTCGGAAAAAAAGTTGATACACAGGTATGGAAATATTTTTAGAGATTGGAATGTGAGGAGGAACTCAACTGAGGGGGGAGGGCCAAATAGATATTTCCAGGTATCCAGTTGAGCCAGTCCAACACTGTACCTGTCAGACAGTGAAAAACAAGAGAGTTCATTTCTCCCAGTGTAGATTACAGTATAGTGCACTAATCAAAACAGAGCAGGAACCAAAAATTAAGAGGCATTAGCCAATGCCAAATGTTCACTTGCTTGTATTTGATGTGTGGATGCTGAACATAGCTTGCGCAGTAATTACAATTAACACATTAATAATACAAATAATAATAAAGTGTCATGATTCAGAAATGAAGATGTTTACTTATAATGTTTTCTTACATTGCAACCCTGAATGTTTAAGACAGGATTTTTTTTTTACCCTAGGACATGAACGTGAGAGGTGTCATTTATCAAACGCCACCCGAAGTATGATTTTGCGGAATGACTACTAAAAAAAACAGGTTTTGGTGTGGGATTTGAAAAAGATACCTGCCATGTCCATGAGATGGGGTAAAAAATGATTATGTTGAACATATGTGTTAGAAAAGTAAAAAGACTGCAATGTTATGGATAAATGCTGAAAAATTTCAACTTTTGTTATAACTTTATTGTTTTGTAAGATTTTGACTACATATGTTCAACACTGTATTTTTATGACACCAATTTATGAAATCATAGGTATCATTGATGAAATCCTGGTGAAAAGGTCATTTCACAGCATGAGCATGAAAAGACATTCCAATCCCAAATTTTCAATATAGTCTTTTTATGACCCTACCTTATGATCAAGAGAGGTGGGATTTTTTTCAATCCAATTCAAAAAGTGATTTTACAGCGTGACAGTGAAACATGTTTTTGATGGGATTTGAAAAATTATACAGGCCCTGTTCATGAGGTGGTGTAAAAAAGGCTATGCTGAAAATGTGGGGCAAGAAAATGGTAAAAAATGACAAAGTTATGAGCAGAAGTTCAAAACATACTGAAAGTCATTAATGGCACTTAACTTGTTTTCAGTCAGTTTACAGTCAGCCTCATTCACAGCAGTATGTTCTCTACTCCCAGATAGGATTACATTGTTAGACCAGATAGATAAGTGAGGGATGCTGGGGAATGGGTGCTGGGGGGGGTCAGAGTGTCTGACATGGAGCAGAAGACTTCGCTAGACCACTTTTTTTTTTTAAGGAAAAAACCAAAAAAAGGAGGATAAGGGACAGTTTTATTTATTTCATAGACTAACTGTGGGGCTTGGGTACCCCAGTGTCAGTGGGTGGTTTGGCAGTACTGGGGGTGGCACCCTGGTATTCCATACAGTGGTAGGGGAGTGTGTTCACCAGCACCAGGGATGGGCACTCCAGTGTCAGAAGATTGTTCTTGGAGAGGGGACATGGTTGTTGTTTGCCAACACTGGGGGTGGACACCCCCGTGTCAGATTCTTGTAGGGCTGGGTAGAGTGGGAAGGGTGAAATACCAGCAGCAAGACTGAGCACCCATTGCCAGTGTTGTTTAGGAGGTGTGTCGGGAAGAAAGGGGATACAAGTGGTGGGACTGAGTACCTGCAGCTGGTTTTGTGAAACTGTTGGGTCAGGCAGAAGATGGGATACTGGCAATGAGAGTCAGCACCAGCTGCTAGTTTTTTAACAGAGTTGAGTCAGATGTGAGGGGAGATACCTGTGGCAAGGCTAAGCACCCACCACAGGTTTACCACATATTAATGGCAGCCACAGATAGAAAAAGCTGTGTCAATTGTTCAACATCTCAGCTGTCCCCAGGAGAGCAGAGAAACGCATGTGTGGACAGCAGCAGTAAAGGGAAACAAACTGCACAGGAAATGTTTCTGGTAGGATCTAAAAGCTGCACATGCAAAACTCACTTCCACCTTGGGTTTTCTAGTGCTGTGACTGGTCAAGCACTTCCAAAGGGATAAGGTAGAGAGTGGGAGAAGAAAGGGAGAAAGTAGTCAGAAATGGAGAGAAGATTGGGTATTGTGAAGCTATAATAGGTGGAAGAGAGGCACACCCCCAAAGCTCTCTCATATCTCACACAGATACCAATATTCTACCATTCTTTGCAAGTGAATATAAACAAGCATTTGTCAATGCTGAATGTTTGCTTGCTGGCATTGGCAGTGGTAGTGTAGAAGTTACAGAGCTGCGTAATAGGAATGGCAGTGAAGTATTGAACTGAAGCCAACCCCACCACCACCCTGCAGAGAGTGACAGGCATTGGGGTGTGCCTTTGGGTTGTCCAGGCATAACAGCCACGCCATTTCACCACCCCCCCCTGCAGACACTGACAAGTGTCACGGTGTGCCTGGGGTCTTAGGCCCTTATGTGCACCCATTCCATCAGGAAATACGGTGAGATGGGTGCGGTATGGGAGAATGGGGTGAACTTTGGGGTCGAAGAGTCCAAGGCACCTCGATGCCTCTCACTGGCTGCAGGGTGTGGAATGGTATGAGCATTACAGGCAAGAATCCCAAGTCACACCCCTGATGCCTGTCATTCTCTACAGGGTTGGGTGTTATGGTTGGAAACCCTAATACCTCAGGCATTCATTGGTATTTCACTCCAAATTTTCAACATGTTTTTTTGTGACCCCACCTCATGAACAGTGGCAATATCAGTTTGTTAGCTGAAAGCTGCTTATGCACAGCGACTACGGCATTTAGCACCACAGGTGCAAAAACATTCCGAACAGAATGTAAAAAATGACAGCTGTACTGTTCATGGGGAGGTGTAAAAAATGGCAATGTTGCAAATCTGCAGTAAAAATATTAAAAACAACTGGTGAAGTCACGAGTGTGCATAGAAATTGTGCAACGCACACCCGTAATGTAATTAGTTTGGGGATTTTTTACAGCAGATTGTCAACACAGGCATTTTGGGACCTCCGAATATGAACAGTGTCACTGTGATTTTCTTTATCTGTCCCGAACAATGATTTCCCACAGCGACCACGCATCTCTGCGCTGAAAGTGTGAAAACACATTTCAGCCATGTTGTGGAAAAATGACAGCTGTACTGTTCTTAAGGAAGTGTGGAAAAATGCCACTGGTGAAAATCTGGACTGAAAATATTACAAAGTCATGAACTTACGAGGGTGCGTGGAAACTGCGCAATGCTCACTCGTAACACAGTCATTTTATGGACTTTTGTCACCAAATTTTCAACATAGCCATTTTAAGACCTCTGCTCATGAACAGTGTAATGAACAGTGTAACTGTGATTTTCTTAATCTGTCCCAAACATTGCTTTCGCACACCGACTGCCCCATTGTGCGCTACATGTGTGAAAACACATTTTGGGTGACATGTGAAAAATGGCAGCTGTACTGCTCATAAGGAAGTGTAATAAAATGGCAATGTTTAAAATCTGGATTGAAAATATTGAAAATTTGCAAACTTACGAGCGTGCGTAGGAACTGCACAACACGCGCTCGTAAAACAGTCATTTTTAGTAATTTTTTCACCAAATTTTCAACATAGCCATTTTAAGACCTCTGCTCATGAACAGTGTCACTGTGATTTTCTTAATATGTCCCATACATTGATTTCGCACACCAACTGCACCATCGTGCGCTACATGGGCGGAAACACATTTTGGGCAAGATGTGAAAAATGACAGCTGTACTGCTCATAAGGAGCTGTGGTAAAATGGCAATGTTGAAAACCTGGAGTGAAAATATTGAAAATTCATGAATTTACGAGCGTGTGTAGGAACTGTGTAACGCACGTTCATAAAACAGTCATTTTTAGGAATTTTTTCACCAAATTTTCAACATGGCCATTTTAAGACCTCTCTCCTCATGAACAGTGTCACTATGATTTTCTTAATTTGTCTCGTACATTGATTTCGCACACTGACTGCGCCATTGTGCGCTACATGGGTGGAAACACATTTTGGGTGAGATGTGAAAAATGACAGCTGTACTGCTCATAAGAAGGTGTGGTAAAATGGCAATGTTGAAAATCTGGAGTGAAAATATTGAAAATTCGTGAACTTACGAGCGTGCATAGGAACTGCTAGCAGACGCTCGTAAAACAGTCATTTTGGAATTTTCACCAAATTTTCAAAATAGGCTCTTGAGAGCCCACCTTATGAACACTGGCAGTGTCGTTTCATTAATCGGTCCTGAAAGTGATTTCATGCAGTGACTGCGAAATCACCCTTCTGGTCCAAATAACTCCATGACAGTGACAGCATTCATGAGAAGGGGTCCCAAAAATCCCATGTTGAAAATTTGGTGCAAAATTCCAAAAATGCCTGAGATATGCAGCAAAGTTGAAAAACCCTATCTATCCCATTATACAGCTTACGGCATTTCCTCAGTTACGTGGTCAGCTTTGAAGAGTGCAGGCGTGTTCCGGTCCACTGAAGATCGTCGCGCGAGGTCGGAGGTAAGTATGGGGTGAGGGGGTGTGGGGAGGCAGGGTGCACAGTGGGTGGGAGGCGGGTTGTGGGAGGGGCAGGGAGAAGCATCGAGGGACAGTTTTATTTTCAGGTTTTTGGTTTTTAAATGCGACCGAGGATATTTGCCATGCTGGGGTGGGCTCCCAGCGTGGCACAAGGACAACTTGTTGGGGGGTATGGAGCCGACAGGGTTGGGCACCCCCATGGCCATAGCATCTGTTGCCACGCTGGGGTGGGCTCCAGCATGGCACCCTGTACTCTGGGGGAGGACAGTGGAGCCGATGGGGGATTGGGCACCCCGTCGGCTCTCGATGAGTTGCCACGCTGGGGTGGGCACCCAGCATGGCATGTGGAAGGCTTTTGGGGGAGTGCAGCACAGCGCGGGGATTGGGCACCCTCGGCTATACAGTGTGTGCGTGGGGGGCAGCACGCAGTATGCGTGTGTGCGTGTGTGTGTGTGTGTGTGTGTGTGTGTGGGGAGCAGCGCATGGTAGGCGATATCTTATTGCTGCTCACTGAGGCGTAGCTCCCCCCTTTCAACTGTACCCACTGCATTTTTGAGCTGTCATAGACAGCTCGAGCAGGCATTGGAGAACTGCAGCCGCGCCTGCAAACACACTGCCTGAATTGGAAGAGGGCTGCCACATCTCTGAAAACTCAGATGATGGCACTATGTTTCTTGCACGTGCGTGCAAGCAAACATAAAAAGAGTGTCCTTAAGGAGTGCTGTTAGGGACATATTCACTTCATGTTCCTCTTATTTCATGCTGCTTCAGGTTTCTAAAAGTTCTGTTATTTCTGCTGTCATACCTTAAGTTTCATTTTTTGGGGGATAACATCATTTGCATTTTCACCTACTGTTGGATGTGGTTTGCATTTCTAATAGTGCCAATTAGTCTCAAACTGTAACTGTCTTTACCACCGTGAAACACACAAGTGGTTTACCTGCTGTGATTCTGATTTTAGAACAGTGGGAGCAACACAGCACAGGCCTTATTTCCAAATTGCACTAAAAAACAGAAAAGACTATCCTGGTGGGAATCATAGCTAATACTGACACTTTAGGCAGGAAAAAGATGCACCAATAAGCCACCCTTTAGGAAACCTGCTGTGAAAATTATCACTTCCAAACAAGCTGTCAGTAGGTTACAGGCTCAGAAATAGTATTACCCTAATGTGTTAAATAAGCTAGGAAAAAGAAGGATCAGTTTATTCACTGTTAGAAAACTGCAGGGTTGCATTGAGTAGAGCATGAGAGGAAAAAGCTTATCATTTCAATTCTTTTGTTTAAAATAATGCCCTGCATCTTTCAGTTCCCCATAGTTGCATTGTTTTAACTTCTTGCCATGTTTAAAACAAAAATGTTAACAGAGTTTTTAATTTTCTTTAAGTGATATTTTGCCATTATATATGGGGATGTACTACACTTATGAACATGTTCTAATACTGACAAGAGTGTATGAGCACTTTCTCACAGATACTCTTCAATTATTTGTACTCAGCATCCCATATATATTCAACTGTTTGTTATTTGGCTGCAAAATCAAGAAGAAGAAGTAGACAAAAAGCTACAGCTCACCCAGGGTAGACAGGGCTAGTCCAATGGCCACCCTAATCATTTCCCATCCTCCTCAAGGGGTGGATCAAGGGGGGGCAGTGGGGGTGGCTAAAGTTCTCCTAAAATTCAAATTTTATTTAAATAATCCACTGTTCTTGACCAATAATGATTTTTTTTAATTAAATAAGCCCCCAATCTTTTGATCTAGAGACTCCCCTGTCTCCCACTATTATTCCATCCTCTGATTTAATACACTAAAAAATAAAACTAGTTGCTGGCACTCTGCCAGAATCTGATTCACTTTTTCAGTTGTTTCCCCATCCTTTTTCAACTCCCCTTCCTGACTCTAAAGTCAGTGTCAGTGTCCCAGCAGGCTGCATACTCAACTCTGAAGTCAGATGATTGGAAGATTGTGGGTTCTAGCCCACACAAGGAACTTGAGGTGAAATCACAATACTGACACTGTAGTGCAGCATGAGTGGGGTGATGCACTCCTGAGGTGCCATCTTTAATCTTAATACTGACACTGTAGTGCAGCAAGAGGGGGTGCTGCACTTCTGAGGTGCCGTCTTTTGAATGAGGTGTTAAACTGTGGTCCCATTTGCATGTTCTGGTGGTAGTTCAGGTGGACATTCCAGATCCCATGGCACTTCTCAAAATGAGTATGGGAACTTTTTATTAAAACAAAAATAAAACAAACATAAAGAGAGATAAACAAAAATATAACAAACATAAGAAAGATAAATCATACAAGAACTTAAACAAGAATTACATAATTCCAAAATAATCAAGTGGAAACAAAACAATCATAAAATGCAAATGAACAGAAACAATAAAAAATTAAAGAACAAATCACATTATTTATATATATATTAGAGGCAAAAAACTCAGTTTAATGCATCAGTTAGGGTTGTTCCACAGCGACAAAAGTGAGGAAATTCGGTGTTAGGGTTGAAAACCCCCCTTGGACCACCCAGCCCACCACCCCAACTGGCATTGGGGTGCGCAGTGGGGTCATCAGCCCTAACTCTCACCCCATCACATGCATAAAGAAGCAGAGGTATAGGAGAATGGGGGTGGATGGGACTGAAGACTCAATCGCACCCCATGCCAGTGAGGAATAGCTGGAAGTCCAGGGTTTTCAACCTAACACTGAATTTCTTCACTTTGTCACTGTGGAACAACCCCAACTGATGCATTAAATGGAGTTTTTGCCCCTAATTTCTTCTTTTGAGAATGATAACGCGAAATAGTGAATGTAATGCAGCAGGGCCTCGCTCCCACCACGTGATGCCTCATGACGTGGTAACAGAACAGCAATGCAAACAGAAGTGCTAACAGTGGCACACACATGGTAATGCAAGTGCGAATAAGAACAGAAAGGATAATGCACACGGTGAAGGACGGAACGGGTTCTGCCATGTGGATGTCTTGTCACATAGTAACATGGTGCCCAAGTAAACTAAATGGTAATGGGCATGGTGTCGCAAAGCAAAACAGAAATAGAAACAGTACTGTAGACACAAATGGTAAAAATAATGGAAACGCAAACGCAAATGAAAACAAGAAGGATATCGCACATGGTGACGTAGACGTGAACGGTAAGTGAAACGGGTACGGAACTGGAAGCGGAAAGGGCAATGGTAACAGTAATGGATGCACACAGGCTGGTTTTCTGCAAAAGCTTCATAGAGAAAGACAGTGAGTACAAAGAATGCATGCATAATAATGGGTCTCGGAGCAGAAAATGAGGAGTTGGAATACTAAATTGCTTATATCTCAGGAACCGTACAATGTAGAAAAACAATTTAAAAGTCATATGATTTAAGACTTTCCTGGCTAGTTTTGTACTTAGCCCCCAAGTATTTTTCTGACGAAAAGTCCGTATCTCGAACCGCTTCTGAGATATGGGCCCTGAAAGGCACGGGCGATGCCGTAATGTTATCCTATGGGAAAAAAAGAGAAGTTCGGAGTGCTATAACTTTGGCTCCCTGTAATATTTTTTCACCAAACCACTAAAAGTCACATCTGTGGGGTGTTGGCTGTCTTCCCTCCAAATTTCAGCCCAAAATACCAAGCCGTTATTTTGTAGCAGAGCGCCAAAGGATTGCTGCAATGCGTCGGATGCTGTAATGTTATCCTATGGGGAAAAGCGTCAAATTTGGAGTACTGTAACTTTGACACCATGTAATATTTTTTCAATGAAACACTGAAAGGCACATCTGTTAGATGTGGGCTGCGTTCCCTCCAAATTTCAGCCCAAAACTCCAAACCGTTCTTTTGCAGCGGGGTGCCAAAGAATTGCTGTTATTTTCCCACAGCCTAGAAAAGTACTGTCGCAATTTGCGAAAGCTTTCGCAAATGCATTCGACAGTGTCGCAAGTGCAAAAGTACTTTGCAAAAGTACTTTTTCCAGAAATGTGAAAAACATATTTCTGGGGTGTTTTACCCCTAAATAAATACATGGCTAGCATCCTCAGGGTCCGACTAGGTGAATACAAAAAGAATTAGGTTGCTAGAGGGTCCCAAATTTAAATGCCAAGCATTTTTCTGATCACCAACTGAAAACAAAATGGCAGATTTGCGACAGTAAAAGGGCCATTTGCGAAAGTAAAAACTGCATTTGCGACACTGTCGAACTTTTTGTTAACTTTTCCCATTGACTTATAATGGGAATTTGTTTTTTGAATAACTTTTGAACCATTTAATATTTTTTCACAAATTCTTGGAAAGACACATTGGGAACCCAGACCACATGTTTCCTGAAAATTTTGGACCAGTCGCACAAACCGTGCGACCTGTAGGAGTGACCGTAGAATTCCCCAAAAGCGTAAACGACGCAGATCACGCTTTATTAGCCCACATCTGTATATCTGATTGGCACAAAACTTAGCAGAACCCAAGGTGTATGGATCTTGATCATGTGTTCCAACTTTCAGGCAATCCTCAAACGGTTGCAAGTTATTAAGGTGCAAAATTTGGGTTTAACATGTAAATGGCTTCTCACTCTTAACTATGGTAGCACTACTGCATTACCATAATATATATATATATATATATATATATATATACACACACATATACATATACATACATATATATTATCTACATAATAAGGGCAAAAAAACAGATATAGTAAATCCTGGTTGGTAACGAGGTGATATCCAATAAATGGATTTCCATAGTTCCTCAATTTCAGAACTACAGTATGTACATACAGTATCTAGCATCACTGTCATAAATCATAGTACATTCCTGATGAATGTTATCTATCGATCCTTACAGAGGTATGTCTTATTACTGCAAAACATATGTGACCCTTGCTTACCATATATATACCTTTTATATAAGCAAATATGGCCCTTACTGTACCCAAATGGAATTTTCCCCATTCTTGTGACAATATCCCTTACACTAAAGTATCAAAGTTAATTTGAGAAAGCAAAGGTATGCTCCAGTTTTTATTAAATATCTTCCATAATGCAGACAAGTATGGTCAAAGCAAACAAATTCTGGTCAGAGCTACTACGGCAAGTAATGCATTAACTTGATACGAAGTGTTTCATGGGCTTAAATGTAAAGATGAATTGCTGTAGGCAGCTTTGTGTGTATATTTTATTTTGATGAAGTTAGATAATTTATCTGATTGATCCTGTGTTTCCCAAGTGTTTAAGATGTGAGCAGCGAGTGCATCTTGTACTATGTGGGGAAGGAGAGGGCGCTCCGCACTGAGGCCTTCAAGTAATGGTAGAAGAAATGGTGCAGAGAGGAGAGGTATGGCTACAGTGGGGACTGAGGGCCACCCTGGAAGGATAAGAGCCTATACTGAGGTGATGGCTAGCTTCCATTAAGGAGGGAACCATAGTCCTGACCTTGGTGCACAGTTTAAATGTTACTTCGATGGACATTTAAAGTAGCTGAGGGGGGCTGATGCACAAATGGGGAGTAGAAAGTGGGTCATGACAGGCTGAGATAAAGAGTTGGGAGATCCCAAGCAGGGGGTTAGAAAAAGGAGGCAGGGGGAGAAGGAGCTGTCAATGAAGAAAGGTGAGGAAGGAGGAACAATTTGAAAAAAGAGAAAGTTACAAGAAGAAAGCCGAGGGATGTCAAAATGGTGCAAGGTCTACATCAGAAACCCTATTAGAGGAAACTGAAAGAGTTCAATATGTACACCCTGGATGAGAGGAGGGAGAGTTGGGATATGATGGAGCCCTTTCAATACCTCATGGGAGTTGATGAGTTACAGAAGGGAGATATGTTTCAGAGAAAAAGGTGCTGTAGAACAAGGGGTCATGATATGAAGCTGGAAGGGGGTAGATTCAGGAGAAATGTGAGGAAGTACTTCATCACAAAAAGGGTGGTGTATTCCTAGAACAACCTTCCATGGGAGGCAGTGGGGGTGAAACCAGTGGTGGGTTTCAGAAATGCCTCAGATAGGCACAAAGGAACCCTTGAAGGAAGCAAGGGGATGGAAGAGAAAGTGCTGTAGATCAAGTTGGGTCTCCAGCAAAACTGATCATAATTAAAAATAGACAGACTACATGGGTCCAGCAGTCATATCTGCCATCAGTTTCTATGTATGACAGGTTATGCCATTCAAATGGATACAGTGTAAAATTATTAATATGCACAATGTTGATACTGTAAATTGTGTGATACAATTAATTCATGTTGTACTATGCTACACAGACATGATAATCAAATCAGTACTAGTATATGCATTGAGCAAGGGAGAATAAAATCAAGGGGAACATGTGTGAAGCAATATACTACTCATAGAGTCGTGACACCATGATAGGCACATACTGTATGAAGTTACTGTATTATGATGGTACCTAGCTGTATACCAATGTTGAGTTAGCTACAATATGGGATTTTATTTTTGTTGTATTTTTAATAATCCAGACATTGTCTACACAGTAATAACAGATAGCCAAAGAAGCTTTTTACAGTTTGCTACTTTTTGTTTTTTTAAATCATTTTTTGAAAATTACTTGCAATGAGACTGCAATTCTGTTCAACCAATTAACTTTTGGTTTGGAGGATGGAAAGAGGTGGAAGAGACAGTGCTGTAGATCAAGTTGGGTCTGCAGCAAGAGTGAAAATAATTAAATATGAGCAGGCTAAATGGGCCCGGTAGTCATTATCTGCCATCAGTTTCTATGTGTCTATATATGACAGGTCATGTGATTCAAATGGCTACAGTGTAAATGTATTAATATGTGCAACATCAATACTGTAAACTGTGTGGCACACATAATTCATGTTGTACTATGCTACACAGATACAGTAATCAAATGGGTAATAGAGGATAGGGGAGTTGAGACAGCTAGGTGTTGCAAGCTGAGTGACAGCTAGTCACATGTATTTTCCTGTGGACAGAGTGCAGAGGGATGTCCGGATACCTGCCATCCATGTACAATCTGATGCCATGCCTCTACACAACACTGTAGGTAAACAAAACTGATAAGAGTTTATTGTTTTCCTGTTTCCAAAGCTGTTTTCTCTAATACTTGGGAGTTATTACTAGGAATTCTGAGACAACAGGAGATATTGTACATCCATATGTAGCTGTCTCATAATCATGTAAAATGGTTATTTAGTTACCCCCCATGCATATACTATATGTGTGTAGTTTTTCTCTAGGTTCCTTATTTCCGCAAAGGGCTGTGATAAGGAGTAAGAACTAGTAGAAATTGCTATTACTGGATTTACTGGATTTATTTAGGACAAAACGAAGCTATAATAACCCATCGAGATTGTCCTCCCACACATGTGGTTCTGTGGAATCCCTAGCTCAACCTCCTATTAGTGAGTACATAGTTATCAAGATTAGTTTTAAATGTGTCAAATGTACTTTGGATAACTAAGACATGTGGCAGTTTATTTCAGTCTTTAACTGCATGTACTGTTAAGTAATTGTCTCTCTTTTATGTTCTTGCCCATGGTACCTTTAACTGCTTATTGTGGGAATGTAGATTGTTACTCCCTATATTTAGTTGAATCCCACATAATGAAGTCAGTTGTGGTAAGTTAAGAATTTTATACATCAACAGAATATCTCCCCATTTCCTTCTTTCCTGAAGTGAAAAGAGGCCAGTCTCAGACAATCTCTCAGCATAAGATTTGTGTTTCAAATGCAGGATTAATTTGGTAATCCTTCTTTGGACACATTTCTAATAGTACAATGTCTCCCTTTAAGTATGGGCTCCAAAAAAGGGAGCCATAATCTAAGTAAGGTCTAAGGTAATTCCTGAACAAAGATATTAGGCACTCTTCTGACCTACATACAGCAGTAGCGCTGAATTTGTCAACCAATTTTGTGAGATTCCCTAGTTATCCTTCACAAAGTTTAGGGAAAAATCCTCTAAAATTATTTTTGTTATACCTACAGAAAGAGGCCAGTTCCTATCACAGTACTTAAGTGCCATCTGGTAGATTTTCAACTACACTATCAGATGAGACAACCTCTCTGGGTAGCAGTGCTACACTAACAAGCAAAACAAAATCCATAACTAAAGGTTTCACAATTCTCAATAGGGATTTTTAAAATCCTTTGACTAATTCAGTGCTACTACTGTACAAAGGAAAGCATGATGCTACTGATCATTACATTCGCTTTCTTGGCTACCATTCGACAGTGGTCAGAAACATAGAAACATAGAAAAATAGACTTTGACAGCAGATAAGGACCGCTTGGCCTACCTAGTCTGCCCATTTCCCTACCTACAGGATAGGCCGCAGATCCTAGTTAACCAACAGCCTATTTCTTCCTACCCCCCACAAGAACTGCCTTATGTCAGTCCCATGCATTCTTGAATTCTCCCACAGTTTTAGACCCCACAACCTCCTCAAGAAGGCTGTTCCATGCATCCACTACCTCTCTGTGAAAAATACTTCCTTGCATTGCCCGAACCACCCCCTATCTTTAAATTGTGTCCCCTTGTTCTTGCACGTCTCTTTTTCTGAAAGATGCTACCCTCTTGGACTTTGTTGATTCCACTGAGGTACTTAAAAGTTTCTATCATGTCCCCCCTCTCCCTTCTTTCCTCAAGGGTATACATATTAAGCTCCTTTAGTCTCTCCTCGTACGGCTTCTCTTGCAGACCCTGCACCATTTTAGTTGCCCTCCTCTGGACTGCCTCTATCCTGTCTATGTCCTTGCTGAGATGAGGTCTCCAGAACTGGACACAGTACTCCAGATGGGGTCTCACCAACTGTCTGTACAGAGGGATAACAACTTCCTGTTTTCTGCTGGTGATGCCTCTCCCTATGCATCCCAGTATCCTGCCAGCCATCCCTACTGCCTTCTCACATTGCTTGCTAACCTTAAGGTCATCTGATATGATTACCCCCAGGTCCCTTTCCTTTTTTGTTGTTGTTACTACCTCCCCCCTCCATTGTGTAATCTTCTCCTGGGTTCTTGTTTCCCAGGTGCATTATTTTGCACTTCTTTGCATTGAATCCTAGCTGCCATACTTCTGACCATTCCTCCAACCTTGCCAAGTCCCTTCTCATCCTTTCCATGCCTCCTTGTGTATCAACCCCGTTGCAGATCTTTGTGTCGTCTGCAAAGAAGCATACTTTTCCTTCCAGTCCCTCTGCAATGTCACCTATAAAGACATTAAAAAGGACTGGACCCAGTACTGAACCATGCGGTACCACACTAGTAACCCCTCTTTCTTCAGAGTGGACTCCATTTACAATTACCTTCTGTGTCCTGTTGTCCAGCCAATGTTTTACCCGGGCTACCACCCTGGGACCCACTCCCAGGCTGGTTAATTTGACTATTAATCTTTTGTGTAGGACTATGTCAAATGCCTTACTAAAGTCTAGGTAGGCCATGTCCACAGCCCCTCCCTGGTCTACTACCTTGGTCACCCAGTCAAAGAAATCTATTAGATTTGTCTGACATGACCTTCCCGCAGAACTCCATGCTGCCTTGGGTCCTGTGCCCCAAGGGGAGAGTTTGTTGTTTATTATAATCCCAAGGTCTTTTTGGATTCAGAGATCAGAATGGGTATGCTATTAAGATAGTACTAATAATGTGGTTGTTATTCCCAAAACGCATGACTGCACATTTACTTGGTTAAACAACAGTCCATTACTTATTGCCCATTGTTCGATTGTTAATAAATCATTAACAATATGCAAATGCTTGAGAAAGATATCGACCTCTCTCTCTAATTTAGTATCTTTGGTGAATTTAATTATACCACTGACTATGTCATTATCCATATCACTTACAACAATATTAAACAATGTTGAGCCCAGGACAGAGCACTGGGGCACACCACTGGTGACAGACCCCTCATCTGATAAGTAGCCATTTATTCTAACATGCTGCTTCCTATGGAGTAACCAGTCCTTGATCCATTTAACCAGGACTGATGAGAAGCCCATATTGATTAATTTGTCAATAAGAGTATGATGAGGAACAATGTCAAAGGTCTTACGGAAATCTAATAGAATAACAGCATATGGTTTATTATAATCAGTACTTGAACTAACATGTTCATAAAAGGCTGCCAAATTTGTAGTCGTGAAATAATGTTTTCTAAACCCATGTTGTTGTGGGTCATGCAGACCAAGGCCCAGATATTCAAACTGCGCCATTTTGTGGCGCAAGCCCCTGTGCCGATCAAAATAGTTGCGCTGGGGTGTGGCCAGGGCAATATTCAATGAAGTTGCGCTATGGCGCAACTTCTTTGAATATCACCCCCTGGCCACACCCACTGTGCATGGCACAGTGGAACTGCGCCAGCACAAGTGGTCAGAATGGAGCATTGAGATGTGGTGGCAAAAGTTCCATTGCGCCATGCACTGCACCTGCGATATTCAAAGGGTGACATGCAAATGTGGCCATAATTTATGCAAGGTGCACGGGGGGCCATTTGCATCTGATTACGGCCCCATTTGCATGCCATTAGCATGCAGGTGCACCAATCCCTGACGACTTGTGCCTGGCGCCCTGCCAGGCAGCAGCCATTGGGACCGACGCCCCCTGCAGCCTGATCGCTTTACGTCCCTTAAGGGACAATGCATGTCTCCGATCCCTGGTGGTCCAGTGGACCGTGAGTAGCCCGATCGTGGGCATAACAGTATCCCCCCCAAGTAGCCCGATCGCGGGCAGAAGTTTACCCCACCCCCGAGTAGCCCATCTTGGCAAAACAGTATTCCCCCACCTTCGAGTAGCCAGATCGTGGCAAACAGTATTCCCCACCCCCGAGTAATTCGATCGCGGGCAAAGCAATATTCCCCCACCCCGGGTAGCCCGTGCAGGCAGAACAGTATTCCCCACCCCCAAGTAGCCCAGTCGCTGGGCAGAACAGTATTCCCCCACCCCGAGTAGCCTGATCGCGGGCATCAGACCTCCCCACAAAGTCAATATCCCTGGTGCTCCAGTGGACCACAGTAGCCCGATCACGGGCAGCATTCCTCACCTCCCCACATCCAAAATCCCTGGTGATCTAGAGGCCCCACCCCACCCGCCCACGGAGCCCAACCACCCCACTCCCCATCAGCCGGCGGGCGCGGCAGCTCTACCCGCCTGCTGCCCCACCACCCGCCGACTGACAGCTCGGTAGGGCTGCATGCCCATTGGTTTAGAGCATGAGCCAATGGGCGGCAGCCCATACCATACAAGTCAGTCCAGATATGTGAATGAATTCATCAGGCTACTCGGGTGGGGTACACTCCCACTATCGGTGCATAGGGGAGCGCCGCCAGGTGCAGCGGGAACAAGTGAGGCCACCCACACGTGGCAGCTGCTGTGTTGAACCCTGCACTGCGGCAGGTCACCTGTGGGTGGCCCTCGACTTGTTCCTTTTTTTTTGGCTCAACTTTGTGCAGGTGCAGGTAGGAGTTGCACCTGCATAACTCTGCAGGGCCCGGGCTGAATATCGGGCTGTGCAGTTTATGCATGGGCACGCCCCACCTGTGCCTGCATACATTATTGATGTGCCCTGGCACATCGGGATTTGTGCAGGTGCACTTTTTCCTTTTAAATATCGCACCAGGGCGCATCAGTGGGTTGTGCATGGCACAACACTGTTGCGCCATGCGCAACCCTTTTGAATATCTGGGCCCAAGTCTTTAATCTCTTTTTCTAATCACTGCTTGATTAATTTCTGCATTAATTTACAACATATTAGGGTAAGACTAGTTGGCCTATAGCTCTCAAATTAACTTTCATTTCCTTTTTTAAAGACTGGAATTATGGTCGCTTTATGCCAATCATCTGGTACTTGACCTTTTCTTAAAGACTGACTAAAAATCAACATAAATGGGTATGCAAGTTGTGCAGCCATTTTCTTTAAAAATCTGCGGTGAATATTATCCGATCCTGGGCTGGAGATTTTCTTAATTTCACCAAGTGAACTATGAACTTCTTCCACTGAAAATGTATATTGGGACTCGCATGATTCTGAACTAAAGGATTCCTTTGACACTCCTACTCTCAAGAACACTGAGCAGAAATATGAGTTAAAGTGGTTTGCAACTTCTGCATCATCAGTGATAGTAAATGCATTATGAATTAATGGTCCAATAACTGGTGAAGTGTTCTTATCACTGTTAATATATGAAAAAAGAGCTTTGAAATTTTTTACGTTGGCAAGTTTGAATTCGAGGTTATATTTAGCTTTCCTAATCAATTCTTTGACCCTTTTTAATTCATTCTTGTAATTCAGTTAGAAAGAGAAGGTTCTGATTTCATTTTTTTTTATGCTTTTTCTTTTGTACCTTATTTGTTTTTTGATATGTCATGTTAACCATAAAGGTACTTTTACCTTTTGATTATACTTCTTTTTCAGGGGCACAAACTCACTTTCAAGATGTAATATTTTTTCTTTTAATAATTATCATGATTGGTTGACCGATTTATTTAAAAAGGCAGTATCCCAGACAGTGTTAGAGAGAATATCTTTAATTTAAGATATATTTGCTCTGTTATAGTCCCTTAATAAGGTTGATCCATATTGTTTTAGTTGTGAGGCCATAATCTTAAATGAAACCATGTTATGGTCACTATTACCCAAAGGTGCAAGCATTCTAACACTGGATGTTTCAGCCACTTGACTGGTGATAAGAAGGTCCAAGATGCTGGAACCTCTTGTAGGATCTTTTACCACTTGTTCAAGCCCATGGTTTAGTAAGGTGTTGACAAAATCATGTTCAAACTCACTGAAACCAGATTGGTTTTCTCAATCAATGCCTGGGAGATTAAAGACCCAGACAATTAAAACATCACCCATATTTGAAGCTACAGTGATCTCTTTTCAGAGCTGCATATTTATGTTGTTGATCTGAGGATGGAGCTCTGTAACAATGTCCCAGAATATTGTCCAACTCCAAAGTGTAAAAGAATATGATGTGGGGAGGGGTACAAAATATTTCCCTTACACATCCAGCAAGTGATCCAGCGCTGCTTCATGCCAGCTGAGTAAATGCTAGGGTCTAAAAATTAGTCACTGGCTAAAATGCACCAAGTGTTTTAGCCACTTGTGAACTGAATTGGCCACTCTACAAACATGGTCTAATGCTGCTTTCCTGTCTCTGTGACCCAAACATCCTGGGGTTCTCCACTGTTTGATGCTGGAACTGGACTGACATATCATGTTCTCAAGGGGCAGTGAGTGAACTTGCACTCTTTAGCAGGCTTTGCTCATCATTTCTGAGAAGGCAAAATATTGCTCTGCTGCATGGCACCAATTGCCCAAACATACTTATGGATGTGGCACTGTTCGCCGTCAAGGTGGTGTAGTGTGACAGCCAGCCATATTAATTTACATTTATCAAAATGTCTTAGCCACAGTGGCAAATGGAGCTTAAACATGTTAGCCACATTGGTTTTACAGTAGCTATTGTGATGGTGGCAATTCTTCATGCATACCCAATGTCAGGAAGAATAACTAGAGGTTAATGAGCTATGAATGAGCTTGATACATTCAGTAGCCCTGGATTTGATTCCACCACCTCCACCTGCATCCTGTGTAACCATGGAGCAAGTCACTTAACTCACCCCAGTGCTCCCAAGTCGCCCTTCAAAACAGGTATTTGTGCCTAGTGGGCCTTACCCAGTTACCAAAAGAATAAAAAGAAATTGATTATATGAATTATTTTGTGAGGTATGTTAGCAGTGAAACATTGCATACTAATTTTATGATTATCATGTGAATTTCGCTTATTCCCTTATGAAGAAGTCTTTATGATCTCAAATGTTGCCTGGTTTAGAATAAAGATTATTGGCTGATGAAAAATAAAACTATACACATCATGTGAAAGTAAATCTCTGGTCTGATTTCTCAGTTATGCTTAGTTTTTGTCTGGCCTGTTTCAGGCCTTTTAAAACAGACTCTGAAATCTGAAACCTCCTTCCTCACTCTGAATTACATTTATGCTTGGGAAAGCCAGAGTGACTTGACATTTATGAGCCTAGATTTCCTGCAGTGATATAACAAAACTTCATTCTGTGTTGATCTGAGAAACCTGAACCTCACACTCACTGGGAAACACTGAGTAACAGAAATAAAATTGTGCTGTAAACAGACTGCAGACAACAGGGATTGCTATAAAAGTGCAATTGAAAGAAGTCCTTTACACATATGGTGAGCTCCTTATTTCTACTGTCCTAGCAATACGTCTGCAGAGCTCTGACCTGCAGCCATAAAAACAGATGTTCCGTTGTCTCCAAATGGAGATCACAGCCCTGCCTTAAACAATACCTCTCCTCTACGGCCTTATGTTTAGGATTATTCTGAACATGTAAACAATTGTGGCTGGCAACTGAGTCAAATGGTATCCCACATTTTTGGGGATTTGGGATTCCACAAGCTGTATCATTACCCAATTTGCAGACTGGATGGGCCTTGCAGTCCTTGTCTGCTGTCAACGTCTATGTTTCTATTTACAGAGATTCTTGGAACACAATCAAAAACTGGTACTTATGAAAAGAAAGTGTCTAGGATATTATTATACAGACACGTTGTAGAGTTGTCTTGTAGCTTACATTTCTGCAGCTCAATTTTGTAAAACATATCAAAATATACTCAGGAGTCCTCTAAATGCCATAAGTGGGTTCTACCATTTAAGGAATGTCACCCAAATAAAACCCTTGATTCTGCCTGAACACCTGCCATTTCTGGTACACTCCTTTGTATGCTGAATTACTGTAACACTTCTTACTTCAGGGTCAATGGAAGGACCCCTCTGCTGGTTGCAGCAATTGCAGAATGCAGTGGCAAGGTTGCTGGCAGGGCTATCAAAATCCTGCCATGTGACCTCCTGCCTGCGGGATCTGCACTGACCACCGGGTTAGGTGGAGGATCCTCTTCAAAGTGGGCTTGCTCACCTATAAGGCCTTATATGGCCTGGGCCCCTGGTTACCTGTCCAATCTTTTACTCCATCCACCCCAGTACGTTCCTTCTGCTCTTCCACCAACAGCCTCCTGGCAATTCCGAGGCCAGGCTGAAAACCTTAGGGATCGCTCCTTTGAGGTGGCTGGCACGGCCCTCTAGAATTTACTGCCAAGATCCTTGAGGGAGGCCAAACGATGGAAATTTTTAAGAGGGCCTGAAGACCTATCCTTTAATAAAGCTTTTTGTTAATAGTTTAGTACAATGTGATTTTATGTAAAATTTTTAATAACAATGTTGCTATGTTCCTGAACACTGCCTGCTTTTGCAATGATGCCTAGATCCTCCAGGATTGGGTGCCATAATATAAAATGTTTACTTACTTATTTACTTACACAAGAGGACCTGTTGCCCATTTATTGAAAAGGGAATCCAATTCTCCTGCATTATAAGTGGCTTTAAATGAACAAAACAGAAAGTACAAAGAAGGAAAACCACTGGGTTCACCATGGATAATCCACCATCTTTTTGGGGATAGTATGTCTTGCTCCTCTTTATCGGGTTCAACTTGATTCCCCAAATGAATCCAAAAATCATTCCATCTGTTTTTGCTTCCAGTCCTAAAGGCAGAGGGTAAACTGAGCTCAAATTTTTAAAATAATTAGTAGTAAAAGGATTTACATAAAAAAAACTATTGTTTGCTTTGTTATAGTCCAGGCCTTTCATCTTTCAGCCTTATTCTACACTTTGTAGCTTTTCTTCCAAATTTAATTCAGCCATGCCCTCCCCACCAAATTTTGCTTCTAATATTTTTAGTGGGCCATCTTCCACTTCCACACCACCAAAAGCTGTCCACATTAACGCACTAGGCCCACTGGCATTCATCTACTTTTTCCTAAGTTAATTTAGGACCCTGAAACTTTGTTGTTATCTGTCAGACACTAATGCTTTCTCCCAGATTGCCCATTAGAGCTAAGAGGCACATGTTGGCTGCATAAGCTACCAATTTATGCAGAAATGGCCCCGGTTCAGTTTGCAAAACATGAATCTCATTCTTTTGTTCTATTTATGTAAGGCTGATTCAAACAGAAGATATATGAGGGTTTAATGGACATCCTTGCATGCCTCCACTTGTGTGCCATTAATAAACAGAGTTACAACTGCTGCAGTATAGAGTTATTCTAACCAGTGCACTCACAAGGGAGAGAAACCATATTTTCTTAAAACCAGAAATAAATATCAGTGAGAAATACAACTGAAAGCCCTCTCCTGACCCAAAGACAGCAAAAGGCCTTCTTGCTCTGTCATGTACAGGCATTAATAAATTCTTTAATAAGTAATATACCATCTGATATCTGTCTACCAGGTACCAAGCAGGATAACACTGGATTAATCAACTTATTGACCACCTTCTCCATTCTGTGGCACAAATTTTTTGTCAAAACTTTCCAGTCTGAGCTTAAAAGACCTATAGGTCCCCAATTTTTTATTTCTTCCCTTGGACCTCTTTAATATTAATATAAAATAATTAAATGCCCTTTCATTATGAAACTATCACACAGATTTTTTCCATAGCAAAGTGTTAAACACTGCTACTATTACTGGAATCAGTGTGGGAACTAACTTTGTATAGCTCCCCAGGTAGACAATCTTCCTCTGGTGCTGCCTCTGTGTTTAGAGGACCTGCAGTATAACTTCCTGCACCTCTAGTGCTATAGTTTCAGTAATCAAATTTGCCTGTTCTTATTCTGATAAAATTGGCAGATTTGTGTCATCCACAAAAGAATCAAAACTGTCTTTTACTGCTGCCCTTGATCTAACTGTTCTGCACATAGGACTGAATAACCCTCAATATATGTTTCTGTTCAAAGCACAAATATCCATTAGCATCTTTTAAAGCACTAATATGTTCATTGGGTATCCTTTCCTTGCCACTCTCAAAAGGGATTACCTGGAAAGTCTTCCCTTAGGTCGTATATTTCTGCTCCATTGACAAAGAACTAGCCTTACTATGTTGAAAGTTTTTCTTTATATATATATATATACACACATATACATATATATATATATATAGATAGATAGATAGATAGATAGATAGATAGATAGATATTGAATTTGAGAGGTATATGTAGCAGCTGAATTTTTTGCTAAAGTCAAAAGTTTCTGAATGAGATCTAAGATTTTAATATTTTAAATACTGTTTATTCTGGAGATGTGAAGGAAAAGACTGGAAAATTTGTTTAAGTCAGATCTGGTATCTTCCCACCAAGCCAGTGGGTCCTCATATATATCATAAACTGACCTTCTAGTAGTTAAAAGAGCACTAAGCTGGGAGTTTACTTCAGGGAGATTCAACAAAGAGACATTTATGCTCCATAATTCCAGTTTCCTCCAATAGTTCAAGGCCTGACCAATATTAACAGAAATGACCTTATGGTCCAACCTCTCCAAGGGAGCTGAAAATGCCCCTTGTACCAGTAACCATGGGCTCCTCTGGACCTAAATGGAATCAACATCCTGCTACAGAAGTAACTGACTTATTGTTCATAGCACACCTTTGTATTTGTATGTTGTCTTTTACCTCAGATTGTACTCATACTCTATATGTTTTGTCTCTTGCATCCAATTGCACAGTGTACTACCTCACTGTTTCATGGAATGTCTCTATTCCCGGGTCACCCCTGAAAAGGGGCATGACTGTCTCAGTGGCCAACCCGGTCATCAAAATTCAAATAAAATAAATAAATAAATGGGGACACAAACAAAAAAATAATTTCAAGTGGAGAGTGATCCTTTAAAAAAAAAGTATGATCTGGGTGAGAATAGTGTACTGAGAAAGTATCAATTAGTCCTGATAACTTAACCATGTTGTCTAAAAGTGCATATCATTATAAATCTTGTTTGTGCTTCCTCCTCTGTCCTTTAAGGATAGACAACAATTTAAATTCCCTCCAAAATAATCCCTTTAGAAGTATATAGGAAAAGTATTTCCTAAAAGAAACTCAATTTTGGCGGTTTTCATTTGAGGGTCATCTATATTATTAAGATGAAAGTTGTATTGTGAAATTTGTACATCTAAAATCAAAACTTTCCCAGGTATTAAAATCAATTAACCTTTGTAGTTTAACCTTAGGAGAGTTGAAAAGAAAGCCTACATCTGAATAGGTTTTCTCTCCAGTAGACCGATATGATAGGCCTTCAGTCCAAATCCGGTGTACCCTAGCAATATCTTGTATAGTATGAAAACTAACTCTTGTAAAAAAATAATATCACTCCAAGAATGCAACACAGAAAGAGCAGTTCTCATTTTTTTCTGGTTTTTTTTTATACTATTAACGCTGACAGAGGAAACCTTTAAATTCAAAGCCCCAATAACAAAATAGAGGAAGCACAGATAACTAAACTCCTTCATTACTATGTAATATCCTTACAACCCTTTCACTGTTGACCTTTACCCCCCTTTTTCTGAGTCACCATACAAACCTGTTATGTAACTGGGTGGAGGGAGAGGGCATTTCTTTTTGTGGCTGAACAGAAGGTAGTATCACAGAGGAAGTGGCTGTCTCTCCATGCCCTCATCCTCCAGAATCTGTCGGGAATTTGGTAATTATTTCAGGATTTTTGTGCTTCAGGGATTGAAGTTAAACCCTCTCTGAATGTCTTTCTTGTACAACTAAAGGTGGTTGGTTGACTGGCATTTTCAAAGTATCCACTGTTTGTTCCTCTACTACCAAAGAAAATATGTCCTCCTGCTGAGTGGGAGAAGGAGGATGAGGAGGAGGATGGGGGGGCAGGTCCTTGTGCCATATCTGTTCGAGGTCTATGTCTAGCAAAGGATTTCTGGGCAGTAGTCACTGTTAAAATCCTGCTTATCTTAATCCATCAGGTCATTTTGTTATGAGCAGCCCAGGGACAAGTTTTAAGAGTGCCTATCTTCATCACATAGGTTGTATTTAATAGAGTTTGTACATGAAATACTTAAATGACATACTTTACCACATAACCTACACTTGATTTTGTTGCTGGCATTGTTCAGATGGAAGTAACACCACATGTGAAACAGGCCTTCAGCTAGCCAAAGTAGGAAACTAAGACTCAGTAAAAATAATTCAGTAAAATGTTTTAAACCGTTCAGTGTTTGAGGTAATCTTACTCTACAAGACAAAGAACCTCTGTGCGCAAACACTGAGGCAAGGGTTACTAAAGGGCATTTGGCTGGTAAGCCAAGTTTCAAGAAAATACAAAATCACACATGCCCCACAATGCAAAGCATCATGGGCTGCATATGCAAATCACCACAGAATGTTATAGTGGTCCAACTTTAACAGAATTGCATGGTGCCAAAGGCCTCTCACACAGTTTGCAAAGGGTGCTAACAGAATCTTACTCTAGCTTTCCAATCCCATGTCCACAAGTTTTCTGAGTCAATTTTGGGCTCCAGAGAGCCCAGGACCATACAGTTAGATTTAAATTAGTAAAGCATGTCAGTAATACTGACTCCTTCATTTTTATGGCTGCAGTGGCGTAGCCCTGCAGATGTCTTCTGATCTCTTTAGAAAAGGGAGCCCACCTGATACAGAACAGATGTTTTAAATAGCAGAGATGAATAGCAGTCACTGCACATTCACTGCACTATTTTGTCTATCTGTATCAGTGGAGCACGCATTATCTACAATGTTCAAGATGGTGGCATGGAGTTTTCTGTGCATGTGTGATGACTCACGATGTGCAGGAACTTGTAGACACAGCAGAACAGTCTGCCATATCCATATGGCCACTGGAGCCCAGTGCAAATGCGTGAGGTGTCATGCATGTGCAGAGAACTCCAATGGCCATCTTGAGTATGGCGGACTGTGTCGCCATGCCACTGGAGCTCACTATGCATGCTGGGTCATCGTGCATGTGGAAAACTCACACTGCCATCTTTGACATGGCAGCATAGTCCACTGTGTTCCATTGGACCTTGGCTGCCCCAACCTCAGCTGCAGTCATAATGGCTCTTTCTAAAGCTTGTTAAAAAACTGTAACCATTTTGAATGCTGGTGTAGTTAAAGGAATTGCAAAAAATAAAGTCCACAAAGGGGACTATTTAACCTCATGGTATCTCTTTCAAAATCTTTCTAAACCATTTGCAGTTCTAAAGCTAACATCAAGCATTGTATCACCAGATGCATGGCTGAGTGCATATATCTCCTTTGCAAAGAAGTTTAGACTGTCCTCCAACAATGTAGTGTCAGCACTCTGTCCAGTGCTTCTTTCATACTCCTTTATATGTGAGTCACACTGCATTCCTTCTTTTCGTAGGTTCAGCTGAGTTTGCAAAAAAGTCGGAAAAAAGTCTGGATCCTTGACCCTTTGTTGCTTTAGGATTGCATTTGTCAGGCCCTTCTCATTCATTGCTGTCCTGGTCTGAGCTAGCCTCATCATTTCATGGTTCCACAGGGGTTTTATGTTCCTGCAAGAGACCAGACTGTGGCCTGACTTTGCTTATTATATTTTCCCTAAAATTAACTGGCCCCTTCTGGGATTCAACATTCTCAGATTCAGTACTTGTATGAGGTTGTACAGTAATACTTAGAACAGACAAAGGGGGATTAACAGCAGGTAGTGATCTGACTACTTCAGTTTCATTATTCCCATTTCCATCAATCTGTGCTCCTTGTGTCTGTAAATTAGCCCATCATTAAATTAAGAGGGGAAGCAACAGTCTTAGTTGCTGCCCCTACAGTTAATTCGGCAGTCTCAACTACTGGACCAGGAATGGAGGGAAATGAGTCAGATACCTGAGCTGAAGGGGCATTAGCAGAAAGAGAGCCAGCTGCATCTGGGTTATCCCTGAGAGCCATAACTGGGAAGGACAAACAGCCACAGGCTGTGGATGTATACAGGCAACAGTCTGTATTCTAGTGCCCATTACCTTATTACCCTCATTTTCTTCCTGATGTGGAATATTTTCCTGCAGCTGACATGCAGAAGACTGTTTTATCTGTAAAACATTCCCAGATGGAGATTCAGTCAGTTCTAGTGAGGAAGGCAAATGCAGTAGTTCAGAGCTGCTGCTGCTGCAGAGTTCCCAGCTGTAGCTATGGGCATATCATGTTCCTGGGTAGTCTCCATATAACCAGGAGCAACTGTCCAAACTGTAGCTCATTTTGTTCTCCCAACCTGCTTGACTCAGTCTTTCATCAACTGTTAAATCCAAAATGGAGGGTTGCCTTTGGACTTAGGTTTGGACATCCACCTTTGTGAAGCTTTGCTCTGCATCTGCTCTTGCCACTGTAAACTTTCAACTGTTCCATGCCACAGCTGATTCTTGCACCATCAGTATCCGAGTCCTCTCTAGGCAATCCTGGAACTTTGAGGTGTATTTCAATTTGCTTGGTCACTTTGGAAAAGAAGATCGAAGAAGCATTTTCTGTTTCAGACATTTCTGTTCCTCACCTGCAATTAACTTCAGTTATTTCTTTTTCTTCTTTAATTCACTTTCCAGTCATTGCTCAGCATGTCTGACCTCTTCATCAGCTTCATCCATGATTCTGGATTCAGCTCTCTCCATGTTCTGTGATTTACCTTGTGTAGGTAAGACATCTTCACTAGCAATGTCATATTCCATGGATATTTCACCAACCAGTGTTTTGGGGATTTCAGGTTCAATCCCCACTGTAGAGGTTTTCTCAATGCTCTGGGAAGTGAGGAAGCAGACTCCTTCACCTAGCTACCGTTCTTCCACTCTCTTCACCGTCTACTATCTTCCCACAGGAAGCAACAAGGCCCCCTGCAGAAAGAGCAGGGAACTTTTGATTATACATAAACTCATTAACATATTCTGAATTTTACTTTGTTAGTGGAACTTTCCTGTTTTGTTTTATCAGATTTTTTTTCCTTTCTTAATATTTTGTATAGAAGAATTGTTTTGATTACAGTATCACTGTATCGGTGTCAGTGACTCAGCAGGTTGCACACTCACCTCTGAGACCAGAAGATTAGAAAGCTGTGGGTTCTATCCCCACATCAGGAACTTGGGTTAAATCCCAATACTGACACTGTAGTGCAGCATGAGGGATGCTGCACTCCTGAGGTGTCGCCTTTTGGATGAGATGTTACGCTGACATCCTGTCTACTTGTTCAAGCGGATGTTAAAGATCCCATGGCACTCATCAAAAAAAGTAGAGGAATTTTTATTGTGAAAGATAAACAAGCAATGACAGTCAGAACATGAGCAGCAGCATATTACATCAAAGCAATGAAAGAAATTAAACAAACAAGCACAGTACTATGAAAGAAAAAAGCAATAACATAATGAATCCTCTGAAGCAGCATAATCAATTTGTAAAAGTAAAATAATAACAAGCTAACAAAATCTTTTATAAATGGCAGAAAAACTAAACAAATGGTATACATGCAGAATGACAGCCAATATTTCCAGTGTGATACTAAATGCTGACAGGGGGCAGTATGCAGGTCAGACCAGTAGCTAGCGGACAAGTTAGATTCTATCCAGCATATCAAAGTAGTAAATTGGAGGATTTGTTGCTGGAATAGGAGAGCACATCTGGAGCATCACAAGTGGGATTAATAGTGGTAAAACTCAGTCTTGACATACTGTGGTTGCAGAGTCTGGGCAAGTACTATAGAATAATGGAATCATATGTGAGACCTGCCCAGGCAGGGCCACCCCAGCGGTGCACCAAGGTTTTCCAAAAATCCCTGGCATATTGGCAGTCCACAGGGAAATGTTCCATCATTGCTGGAACATCTATGCAGGTAACATGTGGACAATATCTATTGGATAGGCTTTTATGCTTAGCATTAGCTTTAACACTAAGTCTTCCATGGCAACTAAGCCATAAAATGTCCCACGTATTTGCAGGAGTCTGGCTATCTACTAAGTACTGGTGAATGGCTACATAGTCGGTAGGTAAAATCCCATGATAAAGAACAGGGTCTATGAAGTTATGCAACATAACAAAATCATAAAGACCCCATCTAGAAAGGTGTCTAATCTGAGAGAAGGAAATATTCCAATGTCTGAGTCTGTCCATAATGGTAGACACAAATGGTGGAGTAATTTGTGTCATGTGAAGGTCAGTAACTGAGCAAAGCCAGATTGTAAGTAAAGGGTCAAACCATCTCTTTGTCCAGGGAAACCAAAACAATTTATTGTATTTAAATTAGTGAGAATATTTTTACATAGAAACATACTGAAATAGCTGACTAGGGTTGACCACTTTCAAGCCTCCTCGGACACTGGTAAATATAAGACATTGTGTTTGATAGGATTCAAACAAATGCCCCAAATTATCTGAAAAAGAGGCTAAGAATCTACTTTCTAAATCCTTGGGAAAGGGATAACTCACACTTAAGTATGTAAATATAAGAAGAAGAAACATCTTGGAGATGGCAATTTTTTTGATTTAGTCTGCTGCCAATGCTTCCATAGCTGAAGTTTTTTTATTACATAAGGTTAATTTCTCCTCCCAATTGAGCTTAGCCATATCCCCGCTACCAAAGGTGACACCCAAAATTTTTGTAGGGTTAGAAAAAATGGGAACCCCACCAATATCGGAGTGAAAAACCAGTACTGGACCAATGATGAGACCCTGTCATTTAGCCAAATTGTGGCACGCCCCAGAAATAGGAGTAAAGGAGTGAAACAGTTCTAATGCAAGAAGACCAGAGGGGTGATCATGAACAAAAAAAGTGACATCATCAGCATATGCCATGATCTTAACAATCAGACTACCATCAGGAAAGGGGGTGCCATGTATCTGTGTGTGCCATACAATTTTCTGAAGAACAGGGTCAAGACAAAAAGTGTACAGCAGGGGACTGAGAGGACACCCTGATGCAGTCCAACACAAAGTGGAATCCTAGTACCTACATGGCCATTTATGAGGGGGAGGCTTGCAGAATGATATAATTTAGCAATCCAGAAGCAAAAGGTAGAAGGTATGCCATGCTGTTGGAGGACTTCCAACATATACGTGTGTGAAACTTTGTCAAAAGCCTTTTCCTGGTCAAAGAAAAGCAAGTATCCCCAGGTCTGTCCACTATCACCCATGTCCATCGATTCACAGAGTACCAGGAGATTATCTGTAATGTTTCTACCTGGTATGGCACAGGTTTGTAAGTCAGAAAGGATATATGTTGCTGCTTGGGCTAAGCGAGAAATAAGAACCTTCATCGGGATCTTAAGATCCATATTAAGAAGACACAATGGTCTCCATTTTTACAAATCAGACTCATCACCCTTTTTAAAGATAAGGATCTGGACAGCTTCACAAAAGGCTGTCGGTATAGGTCCCACTTGCACCACCCAGTTAAAAACAACTGCTAGCAGCTCCATTAATGAGTCTGAAAATGTTTTTTTTTAATTCAGATGGAAGACCATCTGGTTCTGGGTCAGTGTTAATATGCAACAGGGCAATAGCCATCTTAATGTTGGCTGCCGATACAGACATTGACAGAGCATCGGAAATATCCTCCGGGATGGCTGGGATATCCAAAGATGACAAAAATGAGCATGCAGAGGGTCTATGATCCAGAACACCAAACTGGGTACTCAAGTGGCCTGCACTGCTGACATGGTGCCACAAGTATCAGTGACATGAGTGCCAGTTGCATCTGTAACTGCACCAAGAAGTCTGTGGTGAACTCTATCCTGCAACTATCGAACATTGTCCCTGTGCCCTGTTTACCTTTGGTACCACAGTGGTGTTGAAACAGCAAGAATTTATCCCTGTCATACTTTTACAACTGTCATTTGGGCTTTGAGATTTGTGATGTATAAGTCATAATTCCCATCACTCTGGTGCATGTGAGTCAAGGCTTTCATCAATTGAGTCCATAAACCCAGGTAGGAAAAAATGTTGATGGTGTTTTGTGCAGGAGAGGGTCCTATACAACTTTTCAAAATAGATTTAGTCCTAACCACCAATCTTGCATATCCTCTGTCATACATAGTAAAGAGAGTCATGACTGGAGGATCGCAATCATCTTCTACCGTCCGGGCCTCAGTCAAAGAGAACAATTCAGTTTCCAGTAATCAGGGTCACTGACCATGGAATCAGACTCACCAAAAGTTCCTATGAGCAGCATATGGCCATGAGTCTCAACTAGGAAAATGGAAATACTAAGTGTATGCAGCGAGGAAGAAACAAAAGATAGTCTATGTGAGTCTCTAGGGATCCCTGAAAATAAGTGGAGCCACCAGTGGGATACAGTGATGTATAGGCATACGTGAGGGGTGCAGTTTTAGGCATGTAATCAAATAACTGGAATCACAATACAGTTTATTTGTCTTTGCACCATGGTCTTGAGTGGAAAGGGGATAAATAACCCCCCCCCCAAAGATTACTCAACTAGATGAGTATAAAAAAGGCCAAATCCTCTTTAGAAGGTCCACTCTGTCCTTCACTTGTGGTACATAAATATTGATGAGAGGATAGGCAGAACACAAATAAGAAACATCAAGTAACATGACCCTCCCAGATTCTATATCCACCAGCGTCAATAAGGAACAGATAGCTCTGTTAAAAAGAATCCCCACCCCATCACACAAATCTAGTCCAAAGGACCAATGAAAGAAGGACCCCAGAGCCAAGTTCTCTTAGCAAGGGAGATGGCCACAGTTGACTTTGATCTTATTTCCTGAAGAAAAAATATCAATGTTGTGGTCATGCAACAAGGAAACAACTGAGTCCTTCTAGGGCAGTTTAATGCTATTCACATTAATGGTGTCTATATGGAGCAGAGGATCATAGAAAGACAGAAATGGAGTCAAAGCTCTAATTAGGCACATCATCCTGGTCCTGTACGGTTTTCTTCATGCTTCTAGTAACCATCTTCATTTTTTCTGGGTCTGTTTTACTTTCCTGATTTATTAGAGGAAAGCTTGATAAATCCTCTTCCAAAGCGGAGGAAACAAGCGGCACTGCAATATCCTGAGAGGTGATTGTCACATCTGAACTATCCACAGATTCCCCAGGAAGAGAGGAGTCCAACACCTCAAATCTGTTAGAGTTGGGAATTGTAAAAGAAGGAAATATCCAAGACCCACTTTTCTGACATCTGAAAGATTTTTCCTGGAAGCAAGGGACATAGCAGGAGGTGGCATCTGGTGTCAGTCTCAGGGTATAGCTCAACAGTGTCTATCAGAAGAACATCAGAAACAGCCAGGAGACCAATATCAGAATTCAGGGCATCCACTTGGAGGAGGGGGAATATCAGGAGTGGAAGAAGTAGACAACGAAGGACCCACCATCCAGGAGTCCAGAACAACCTCAGAGGAAGAAGAAGCAGGAGGGTCATCCGTATGGGCAATAAGGTGAGCTGCCTCTTTGTGCAATTTCTTTTGATGCGCCATATGGGTCTTGTCCAGCAGGCTATTGGTGGGGACAATCAGATCGGTTGTGCGAAGCCCAGTGACAGGAGTGATCAGCATGACCATTTTCTTCACATTAGTTGCACATAAAGGCATTTGTACAAAGGGAACTCACATGCCCAAAAGAAAGACAAAGATAGCATCGACTTGTGTCTCAGGCTGAACTAAGGTGTATATCTGAGCCACACATAAAACAAATCTTTAGTTGCCCAGGATAGAAACATTGGACCCTGTCCCACCCCAGGAAGAAGGCACTCAGAAGGTGAGTCAAGCCCAAATGGGAATGGCAGAGTTGCACCCTGAATTTCCAGTTCCCAATCCAAAATTGCTCTGAACTGATGATAGGTTCTGGGTCCCCAAAAATTGTACAGCTTTGGAGAGCCAGTACTGTACATCATTCACATTCACACCGTAATTTTTAACAGAATGGTAACAGTCTGAATGGCAGATTTAGTAAGCAGGATGGCCTGAAAAGGTAGCCAGAGAGACGTGTCCTTCAGGGTATTGTAGGAGGCCCAAAATCAATCCAGATTGACCACAGTCTGAAAGCTAATGTCAAAATAGTTGTCAGCAGGAGAATGAATCAGGGCAATCAATTCATTTAGCACAAAATGCAAGAATTCTTTCAAAATTATTTTTCCTACATAAGTCCTGTCAGGGGGTAAGTCAAGACCACCCTTTTATAGGAGTCCTACAGCATTGTGGTGTTGCACCGGAGCAGGTTCTGAGGGCAAAACTTTTTCTTTACAGAAAGCAGACCGAGCATGGGCTGCTGAGTTGTCTGGTGCTAGGTGATCCCTTGGAGGAAGAGGTAATTCCCTGTCTGCCCTATCAGCCCAAGAGGGAAGAGAGGCAGGGCTATAGGGAGAGTCCATGGAGCAAGTGGCATCATGTTGCAGAGTCAGCCAAGACTGCAAACTAGAGACATCATTAAGACCTTATCAAGGCCACCAACACTTGTATGAAGGCTCATAAAGAACTTTAGGACCAAGAGACCTTGCTGGTTTAGCAGGAATGTAGCAGAGAAGGTAAAAAAAAGTGGGCTGCCTTCCTGAGGTACAAGCATACCTTGAGGGAGGAGGACAGGGAGGTATATGCAGAAAAAACTTGAGAGGCTGGGAGAGAGGTCTGTGCTGCCAAGGCTGCAAAAGAACTAAGACTGGTGCAGGGGATTAAGGAAGGGGAAAAGAACTTCTTCCAGTACATTAAAGAGAGAAGAAGAAGAAGAAAGGACGGGATTGTTAGGATAAAGAGGGAGAGAGGATGGGCAGAAAATGGTGAGGATCAAGTGGAGGCACTAAATTAGTACTTTTGCTCTGTCTTTACTAGGGAAGTAGATGGGCCTATGCTGCAGGGGATGATTGGGAAGCCTTGGGGAGGGAAGGAATATAATGAAGAGATTGGGGTTGACAGGATCTTGAGGGACTAAGGAACTGCAGGTGGACAATGCACCTGACCCAGATGGTATACACCTGAGGGTCCTGAGGGAGCTGGCAGAGGTACTGCAGCCCCACTGACAGACCTGTTTAATACTTCACTGGAGAAGGGGTGCATGCTGCAGGACTGGAGGAGAGCACATGTGGTACCACTCCACAAGTGTGGTCCCTGGGGCAGGCTGGGTAACTACAGGCCAGTCAGCCTAACCTCCATAGTAGGTAAGTTAATGGAGATCATTCTAAAGGAAAGGCTGGTGTCCTTCCTTGAGGTAAATGGTCTCCAGGATGACAGGCAGCATGGGTTTGTCAGGGGGAAAGCTTGTTAAACAAACTTGATAGACTTTTTTGACTGGGTTATGAGGTCATTAGACTGGGGCAAGTGGTGGCGTCCCTGTACCTGGACTTCAGCAAGGCATTCGATTCAGTGCCACATGGTGGGCTGATCAGCAAGCTGAGGGACCTGAGAATAGGAAAAACTGCTGGGGTGGGTCAAGAGCTGGCTGTGGGACAGGAACCAGAGTATAGTGGTGGGGGGACTATCCAACCATACACCTGTAACTAGCGGGTCCCACAGGGCTCAGTACTGGACTTGTTCTGTTCAACATCTTTATTGGTGACACAGCAGAAGGTAAGCTCTGTGGGAGGGTTGACACAGGGAGGGAGTCAGGATTTAAGGAAGGTTCTAGCTAGGCTGGAGAAATGGTTGGCCAGCTGGCAGTTAGGTTTCAATGCTAAGAAATGCAAGGTTATGCACCTGGGTGCCAGGAACCTGGGGGCCCGCTACTGGCTGGGGGAGTACAGGTGACAGTCTCTGAAGAGGAAAAGGACCTTGGAGTATTGGTCAGGAGTGATATGAAACACTTTGTGCAGTGCCGTATGGCAGCAGCCAAAGTAAATAAAATGCTGGGCTGCATCACCAGAGCAATCACCTCTAGGAGGGAGGAAGTTATTCTGCCACTGTACAGGTCACTGGTGAGATCACACTTGGAATACTTTGTTCAGTTCTGTTACCCTTATCTGAAGAAGGATATCAAACTACTGGAGGGGGTCCAGCAGAGGGCAACCAATATGATCCATGGCATAGGGGGCAGAACAAATGAGGAGAGGCTGAAGTAGCTCTACATGTACTCCCTGGAGGACTGAATAAAAAAGGGGGGACATGATATAGACCTTCAAGTATCTTAAGGGCACAATCAGGGTTGGTTCAGAGGACATCTTCAGTTTAAGAAAGGAGGGTGCAACAAGGGGGCATAGCCTGAAACTAGTGGAGGGCAGATTTAAGAAGGAAATGAGGAGGTACTTTTTCACTGAAAGAGTGGTGACGGGGTGGAACGAGCTGCCAGAGGAGGTAGTGGCAGTACAGGCAGTGGCCATTTTCAAGGGGGGATTGGACAGGGTGAAAAAGAAAATTAAACCAGGAGGAGTTAATGCACAGAGAGTGGAAGGGGGAGGTAATGGGGTGGAGTGGATGACTCCCAAGAGGAGTGGGGGGCAGCTCCAGGAACTTACCATATACTCGCTCATAAGCCAGTTTTGGGAGTTTTATCAGCCCTTAATTTAAGGGTCCCAACTTATGAACAAGTCACTGCTAATCACTAAAATTTTCTTGAAACCAAGCCGCGAAAATATACGTTTTTCAGCAGGCTTCAATTGTCTCCCACAGTAAATGGCATCAAAGGTTTGAGGTTACACATAGTAACACATAGTTACATTGTGTCCTGTGGTGTGCTTAACAAGGCTTAGCTGGTGTTAATTGGCGCATTAGTATTAGCATAATTTAACAGCATTTAGAGTTAATTGCAGTTAATTGCGGATAGTGAGCTGTTAAAAACCATTGCATACCTCCTGTTACCATCGAGCCTCTGAGATGCCCTCATTCAAAATGAAACGCTGCTGCTATACGCATGACTTTAAATTACTTGTTGTCAGTACGCAGAAAATCACAGTAATGCCACAGCAGAGAGAGAGAGAGAAAGACAGAGTTTAATGTTAATGAAAACTCTTTCAGGACTGGAGCAGTAAAAAACAGAGCTCCTGTGTCTTGAAAGAAGTGTCAAAAAATAAAATTAAGTACATCACCTGTTTCGGACATTGAGCCAGAGCTAAGTCAGTGGGTGCTTGAGCTTAGACGGGAGGGGTATATTGTGAATCGAATGGCTATAAGACTGCAGCCATGAGCCATTGCAAAGAAACATGATTTGCATTGTTTTGATAACTTCACGGCATCCCCGGTTTATGAGGCACCACGGCTTGGTGCTAAGGCAGAGAACTCACATAGCCCAAAAGTTACCTACGGACGTAAATAAAAAAGTGGACAGCTTCCACAGCTTCGGTTTAAAAGGGAGGAAGGAGCACAATTATCCCCTCATATCCATTGGGAACATGGGTGAAACTGCAGTGAGCTTCGATCTCCCCTCAAATTGAACTGTGCACTTTAAGGGGGAGAGGACAGTCACATTCCTCACTTCAGGAGCAGAAAAGTCTCACTTTACTGTTGTTCTCTCCTGCCTAGTGGATGGGATGAAGTTGAAACCGATGATAATATTTGAAAGGAAAACACTACTTAAAGAAAAAATGCCATTAGGTGTTCTTGTTGAAGTCCATGCAAAGGGGTGGATGAATGAAGAATTAGTCAACAAATGGGTTGACAAAATATCACAAGAAATCACTTCTCATATGGGATATGTTTCAGGGGCATCTAGTGGATTCTGTGAAGCATAATTTGAGAACAAGACAGACACATTCTAGTGTTAATCCTGGTGGTTGTACATCCCTATTACAGCCGTTCGATGTCAACCTAAACAAACCATTTAAGGCTAAAATGAGGGAATAGTGGTGGCTATGGATGATAGCAGGTACAAAACTACTTTATTTATTTAAATTATATGTTGCAATTTTATTGAAATGTAGGAGACTGGGCCTGTTGCTCTGTTGCTCTGAGTGTTTCCATGCCTGGATGCCCACTATTTCTTTTTTTCGATTGCAGTTGATAAAGAATTCACTGTTGGAGGGACCCTCAAAAAAACAAGCTACGGCAGGGTGTGTGAGTGGGTATGCAATGCCTGTAATGCAATACCTGCTGATGCCTTTATTAAATCATTTAAAAAATGTGGGATCTTGAACTGCATGGATGGCACTGAAGACCATCTCCTATATGAGGCTTTGGTAGGTTCTGAGGCCACATGATCAGATGCTGCTGAAGAGGATGAAACTAATGTGGCAGAACTCGATGACATCTATGCTGACATCCCCCTCTCTGAACAGCAGCTCCACAGCATTTTTGCCTCAGATGATGAGGATGATGACTCAGAGTTTTTCGGCTTCAGTGATGGGGACTAGAAAATAAATAGTTATATACATGAACTAATTTGATTCTGCAGTCATTTCATGTTAAATAAATGAGCTGTGCACTTGAGCGGACTTGATAGACCATTATGGCCTGTTTCTGCTGGCAATTTTCATATATGATAATAAGAGCAGCAGGAAAATCAGTGTCATATTGGGAGAGACCCAAAAGATTATCCGAGGCAAAGACTGGAGAGCATCCAGGGGCAGAATCTTGAGATGCCTATACTGGTAGGTCAATAGTCACAGAGAAGGAAGGCAATTCATGTACCTGAGAAAGTGGGGAGGAAGGCACAGAGGAGCCAGGCACAGCACTGTCTTTTGGGAAAGGAGCTGAAACACATGCAGAAATAGGAGCAGCCAGTACAGCAGGAGAGGCAGGAGACCCAGGGTCGTTATGTACAGAAATCACAGGAGCAGGTGCTGGAACAGCAGTAGAAGGTGCAGCAGCATCGGGCAGAAGAGCATTCATTTCTAATGGAGACACTAGGCTTGGTTGGTGAGATTGGGTGTCACTGACCAATCTGATCCCTAGACCAGCCAGCAGCACTGAGGGCCCTAACAGGAGACCAATCTGCAGGCACATGGAGCAGAGTTAGCTCCATTCAACAGAGGGTCCACCATCTTGGTGGACAAAACAGTAGCTCCTCCTACTGAAAAGAGTAGGAAAATGTCCCCAGTGTCCTGGCGAAATTTCCCCATCCACTAAAATACTGCCAACAGCATAATCTGGTTCAGTTTCCGTTGATTTTCATCTGTATCTCTCCCAGGGATTAGGCTAAAAATAGCCAGAATTTCCTAGCCCCCTTTTCGATCAACAAAAATTAGTAAGCATTAACCAGAGAGAGTGTGTGTCTACTTGAGAATTAATCCACGCCTGGGTGGGGCGGGGGTTGGGGAGGTGTTGCAGGCTGAGTGCCTCCAACCACCCAGGCATGGATTAATTCTCAGTTTGACCCACATTTGCCAGCCCTGTGGCTCTGAGGGTTGAGGCACTGGATGCCACACCTCGCGCCAAGCCAGCAACCCTGTTTTGGGAATGGACCCAGGTCGTTCGGGGTCAGTCTGGGGAGGTGATTGAGCTTCTGGAATACTGCTGTCCTTCCTCAGGCGGGGGCTTGTGCTGTATGTGTCAGCACAACAAGAGGTTCGGCCCAGCCCAGGGTGCTTGGCTGCCTCCAGTGAGGTAGAGACATCTTCTGCACTCATTGCATGGGTGCAGGGGAGAAAAAAACAAGAGGAAAAATATTGTGACCCGGCAGGACCCATGATGGCCCCATTGGGCCAGAGGACGTACCCCTCAGGGGGTCATAGCCCCTGCCAGGTCCATGGAGGTGATGATAAACAATATTGTTATAAAAAAAAGTTGACCCACACTCTTGAGTGAGTTAATGAGCTTGTAACCTAGCTGATATGCCATTGCAAGCTGCAAGCAGGTGCAGTTAGGACACAGAGAGATGGATGCTGAACAGAAGACTCAGAGACACAGACAGAACATGAATACTGTAAGGTTTACTCCACTGAATAGAGGTGGCAACCCAACAGGTAACTGAACAGAAGCAGCAACACAACACATAATCATACACTGACTACGGTGTGGTAACAGTGCAGAAACATTTCACATAACACATAGCATGTATCCTAGAAATGTGAAGGGCACAAGCAGCAAGTCAACAGAAAAATGCACAGTGGCTTACATTGAACATGCATACTGATGAATGGTATGGTGAGGTATAGCAGTCAAATAAATTTAACATATATCTTGCAAGTGTGAGGGGTATGGTCCTCTGTCAGACATCTGTCAGTAACAGGGAAGAGGTTGCACTGCACAAAAGGTGGAAAACAGGACAAGTCAGGAAACAACATTCCTGTAACAGGAGATCAGCACTTCACATCCTGCTTTGCTACATTAGAGACTCAAGGGAGCAGGCTGAGGAGCAGGGAAGAGGTCGCACTGCAGGGAAACTGTCCCAAGTGGTGTAATACAGAAGAAGTCGGGGGGAACAGGAGATCAGTACAGAGTCTAAACCTGACTGTCCTGTAAATGATAGACAGGTGCCACACACTGCAAAATTCATTGTATATTGTTGCGACATACCTGCTGACCCTACAGTGCCATGCGCTGTTGTCTCGCTGCTCACAGTGCTTGTACCCCACTGTGTGACATCACTTTGTTGTGGCTGCTGAGGGTACCGCAGGAGCAACCATGGATTAATTGAGAATTAATCCATGATCAACTGCTGCATTTCACCCAATCCAGTCTCAGTATTCTGCACAGCCATGTTACAAAATAGAATAAATCTGGAATGCAAAAGGTCATTTATGACAAATGGCCCATGCCCCATAATGTTATGGCAGTATTAGGCAGTATTTAAAGAGCTGGTGTACTGCCTGGAGTTAATAGTAACTCTCAGAAGTAGTCAACTATCACTTGTTATATCTGGATTTTCAGTTTTGCTCACTACAAGAGTTTCTACCTGTCAGTACAAGGTGTGTTGTGTGTAACCCCAAGGCGGCGCTATTCCAAGGGCTACTACTCCCTGCCTGTCCTTCTAAAACCAGATTGAGGAGCCTGGGTTTCAAGCTAAGAATCACCAGGGTGCCCCTACCCCAGTAATTACAATGAATGGTGCCTCCACCCAGAGTAAAGTATGTGGGAGTATCTACCCAACCTGGTATAGCCTCTCTGGGAAGCTACAACCACCCACAAACCCACCTAGTGAAAAGAACCTTGAAGTAGACACAGCCCTTTCAGCAGTTAACAAACAGTTAGCAATAAACATAAATAGTATGCTCACCCCTTGTACTTACTAATAGGGTCTGGTCTTTGGCAAACGCCCTGAAGCCCCTGTAATGCAATATCATGAAACAGGCATGCACTTTGAAATGCTTTTCCCTCAGCCATATTAACTGTAAACCAGGCAATGAGATATTCGTGAGTCAGTTCAACAGTGAAACAAGCTGGGTACCCAGAGTGTTGGTGGCTAGCCAGAGCGGTGCCCGGGGTTGCAACTGTTGTTGGGGCCCTTGAGGGGAAGAAGAGATGGTTAAACATGCACAAAGACCCTGACTAATTGTATCCTTGGCCGGTTGGCTTAGTCCACTGAAACCCTGCAAACACATTGAATGAAATCAGATGGTACCACAGAATGATTTAAGTGCTTGTTGTAGGGAGCTACCCCGAGTTTACTCACAACACCAGTAGGTAGAAGATGGCCTGAGAAATGAAGACCTGTTGCAGAGCACTGAAGAGCATGGGAAGTTAAAGCACACTACTCACCTCCACTTGACGGGCTCTTCCTTCCAGGTGGCCACAACCTGCAATATCTTGCCACCAGGGGGTGCAGGATCCTCAAGCTGATCTCGCTGAGAAAACTGTAACTGGTGAGGGAATAGATGGCTTGGGCCGGGTTTGGCATGAGCCCAAGATCGGATGCAACACTTCAGGCAAAGTTCAGTTCCTTAGCTGGTGAAAGCTTCCAGCTGGCTGACAACTTGGCCAAACAAGGCAGCTGGCTCCCAGTGGCAAACAGGCATCTCTGGTTAGTAGACCTCGGCCCACCTCGAGCATTCAGCACATTAGATGGAAACAGCATCCACTTCACCATTCAGCTTCAGGTTGGTTTGCAGTTACAGCCACTCTGCTGCGCAAACCTTTTAACCTGCAGTATACAGTTCCTGATCACCACTTCCACACTTGGGACCGCATCACATCCACCAGAGGAAACTAGGCCTTTCCTGGGCCAGAACCCTACAAGCTTGAACAGGTCTCCACTCGTGATTCTCGGACGAACTCTTCACCAAAGCTTTTCTCAGTTCAAGAGCTTGAGCTGCACTCCTGTTTGAAAACAGTTCCCAGACCAGTCCATTTTTCCTGCAATCCAAGTGGTCAGGGGGAGCTGTCAATCACAATCTTGTGCTCCAATTGATTCCTTTAGGTGCCAAATCTTAGAGTTCACAGTTTCTACCACAAGGCATCTGAACTAAGGACCCCTCAAGGTCCCCCGTGTCCCAGTTGGTCTAATTCCTGGAAGCCCAGGACCAAGCATGGTGGCTTCCATTTGGATGCATAAGCAGCAAGAAGGCAGGTTACAATGAGCACTCTAATTTAAATACAGCAACAAATTAGAAGTAAATATTTACAATACTAGTTAGTGCTCCCTCTGCTTTGCTGTCGACCGCAGAGTGGGACAAATCAGGATGGCGCCTGGACGGTAGTGAGCTTTCAAACTCGAACCCCTATCCCAGGCCATTCACAACACACTGGCAATGTCACTTAAAGGACAGGTGCAGAGGCACATCATGGCACTCTCATGCAGATCAATAGAGTCACCAAATAACCTATGGATTTATTGTTTCAATGGACATCTGCCTGGCCATGGCATTACTGGAGCCCAGGGAGTTACTTAGGTAAGCCCCAAATTGGTGGGGGCTTCATGTGAAATAGCCATCTACCTGGAGATCGACATAGTTGATTCTATTCCTTCTCAGTTATCATCAGCATTGTGACCCTACTGAATGTCACATCACCAGTAATGAAGAAGAGCTAAACTCCTGCTGCTTAATTAGTAACTTGCAGCAATGTTACTAATTAGGGCAAGTAGGCTTGTGATGTAACAATGGCGGTCACATGCTGATGATGTGGTGGGAGTGAATATAATCAGATATGTCTGGTTCCAGGCAAAGCAATTGCTTTTCAGATCACACTATACTGTTAGGTAGAAAACCATCCAATGGGCGCATGAAAAAAAAAACACTTCAGAAGTAAAATTAGTAAGGGATTACTTTTAACAAGCATTTGTCAATGCCGAATGTTGGCTTGCTGGCATTGGAATTAGTAGTGCAGGAGTTAGAGAGATGCATAATAAGAATGGCAGTGAAGTATTGAAGTAACGCCAACCCCATCCCCATCCTGCAGAGACTGAAAGGTGTTGGGAGTTTGCCTTTGGGCCATTAGCCATAAGGTTTATTCCATTCCACCTCACCCAACCCTGCAGACACTGACAGGTGTCGTGGTGAGCTTTGGGGTCTTTGGCCTTACGCTCACCCCATTCCATAAGGAAATAACCTGAGATGGGTGCAGTATAGGGCAATGGGGGAACATTAGAGCTGAAGACCCCAAGGCACGCCATGATGCATGTCAGTGGCTGCAGGGTGGGTGGTGGGGTGGAATGCCATGAACATTACGCCAAAGCATCTCCAAGCTACACCCTCGACACCTACTTGCCTCACAGGGTGGGGTGTACAGTTGGAAATCCCTAATGCCCCAGGCGTTGTTGGTATTTTCACTCAAATTTTCAACATGAGCTTTTGGGAACCCACCTCATGAACAGTGGCACTATCATTTCATTATTCAGACCTGAAAGGTAATCTTCACAGCAACCGTCTTGAAAATGAGCTTGGCTCAGTGGTAATTGCCTGGCTAAATAAAGACTTGATTGATTGATTGATTCTGCACCACAGGTGTGGAAACACATTTTTGGCAGTATGTGAAAAAATGACAGCTGTACTGTTCATGAAGAGGTATGAAAAAATGGCAATGTTGAAACTCTGGAGTGAAAATATTAAAAATTGGTGAAGTTATGAACTTGCATAGAAACTGCACAACACATGCCCATAATGCAATCACTTTTTGGACTTTTTCCACCAAATTTTCAATATGGGCATCTTGGGACCTCCCCTCATGCACAGTGATACTGTAATTGTGTTAATCTGTCCCAAAAGTTGATTTCTCACAGCAACTATGCCATTCTGCACCACAGGTGTGAAAACATGTTTTGGGCAGAATGTGAAAATGACAGCTGTACTGTTCATAAGGAGTTGTGAAAAATGGCAATGTTGAAAATCTGCAGTGAAAATATTAAAAATTGGCAAAGTTAGGGTATGCGCACATAATGCGCAATGCACACCATCTCCATTGTTTTGAATATTTCTCAATATGGGCTTTCAACATGGGCTTTTTGGGACACCGCCTCATGAACAGTTGTACTGTCATTTTGTTAATTGGTCCAGAAAGGTCATTTTGCACAGTGATGGTGAAATGACCTTTTGGGACCAAGAAACAAAATGATAGTGACATGTTCATGAAGTGGGGTCCCAAGAACCCCATGTTGAAAATTTAGAGCCAAAATTCCTAAAAATGGATGAGATATCAACCTATCTGTAAGTTGAAACACCCCATTGATTCCAATCATACAGCACTTACCGGATTCCTCACTTCACAGATCGGCTTTGAAGAGTGCAGACGTATCCCAGTCCAGAGAAGATCGCTGCTTCCAACCTCCAGAGGTAAGTATGAAGTGGGGGGGATGTGGGAGGTGGGTGCTCAGAGGGAGGGTTGGGATGGGGAAGGGAGGGACACAACGATGGACCTTTTTCTGTTTACAGGCAACAAAAAAAAAGTCAAGGGACCATTTTCTTTATTTTACAGGAGGAAAAAAATTAAAAGCATTTAGGCACACTGGGATGGGCTCCCAGTGTGTCACAACAGTGTGGGGGGGGGGGATGCATGCCAACACAGGGATTAGGCACCCTGATGTCAGCAAATAACACAGATGGGTTTGGGCTGGGGGGTGCATCCAACACTGGGAGTGGGCATCCCAGTGTCAGAAACATTAAACCATGATTTTGATACACTGAGGTGGGCTCCCAGTGTGCCACATTAATGAGGGGAGGGAGGAAAACATGCTGATATGGGGATTGGGCACCCCAGTCTCAGCTTTGGGGTGTGTGTGGGCGTGCAGCAGGAGCGTCATATTTATTGAAAAGTTTCACCAGGAAAGGCACACTAAGCAAACGCCTTACTCCTGATGCAAAGCTCAGCATCGAGTGCTCGTGGTAGGAGCTAACTACTTGTTCCTGGAGCAAGGCCAGGGACAAAGTGCTCAGTTGCATGAGCCAATAAGGTTGCGAGGGGGAGGTGCCTGCAGTGACAAAACTGTTCATGATTGCAGCGGCAAATTTCTTTCAAGTTTTGGCCTTTGAAGTTTCCTGTCATCGCCAGCATGCTCACTGATTGGCGGTTGAGGACGCACCCACTAAAGCATCCCCTGCATTGACCACAACATTGACACACCTCTGAAATGTGCTACTACTGCAAGATGTTGCTTGTGTGTGTGCGGAGAGCAAGCCAACATAAAAATTAACATATTCTGCCTGCTACATTTAAGTGCTGCTAGCCCTTTAAGGTTTATTCAGCACTCCTGTTTCCCCATCCCATGGTGAGACTTTCATCTGCCAGCTACAGTGTGCCCTGAAAGGAGTGGGAGATTAGCAGTCCAGCATCTCTGATTGTTGCTGATGCTAGGCAGATGAATTGATTGATCTGGTCTCCCCCCATCCCAACCCACAGTGCATTGTGGGTCATGATGTTCAATATTCATGTAACATTTCTGTATAATAACACTTGAGTTTGAGCCCTTATCTCATCTGTGTTGTCTGTTTCTAATAAACATAGAAACATAGTAATTTAAAGTTTCTGTTTGTTTGTTTTGATAACCCAGTGAGTCCTTGAGCTACAAAAGCCAATTTTGAGGACAATCAGGGAATTTATGAAGACAATAATGCAACTCAACTTCATATTTCCGTGAGTTACTGTGGAAACATTCACAAGTATTACAAGATCATTAAAAAAGAGTTTTAACGAGTGTTTGAAAGTTAAGATAGAAATATATTTTAAAAGTCAGAATAAACTCTAGGGCCATCATATTTCCTCCTCCCTACTCCACAAACAAGGATGAATAAAAATGATGTGTTAATGTACTGATTTGCACAGATTTCCCAGCACTGTGGTTAACCCTGAGTACCGCACAATAGACACATAGAAATGTAGGCATTGATGGTAGAAAAAGACGCAGTCCATCCTGTCTGCCCAGAATTTCTACTGGATTCTCCCTGATGAACAGAAATTTGTCCAGGCTCACCTTGAATTCTGCGCTGTCACCATGTCCACTGTCTTTACTGGAAGGCTGTTCAATGAATTCACAACCCTTTTGGAGAAGAAGTGCCTCCTAACATTACCTCTGAATATACTGCCTCTGAGGTTCAGAGTGTGTTTCTGCATCCTGCTGGATGACATCAGATCTAGCATCTCTATCTGTTCAGTCTTGATAATACTCCTAAGTATGCAAAAACCTCAGATAATGTCCCCTCTCAGACTCCTTTTCTACAAGAGAAACATCAGCCTTACCTCACCTCACAGCTCTTGTTGCCCAAAGTCCTGATAATTTTGGTGGCCCTGCTTTACACTCCTTTAACCCCTTCAGTATTGTTTTTTTAATAGAGGACCATAGAACTGTGCACAGTACTGCAGGTGTGGTCTGGCCAGGGCCTTATAAAGTGACATGACTTCTTCCCTGTCTTACATGATGCCACAGTGCAGATTCAGACAGTAGGCTGTAAGGGTGACAAGCAGCTGATCTGCAGTGCAGAACGCTTTATTGAGGTTTTCCCACTGTTGTCATGAAAATTCTGAACAAGTCTGACATTCTCATGAGAAAACTGAGCTTAGCCATGTCAACTGCTGGGGCTGTATAAGGGCCAAAATGATTTCTAAGTACCACAAATAGTAGGACTCTGAATATCTGAGAGCCCTTCCTGACTAGTGGGCTATTCAACAGCATTTGGGAGTAAACTGTTTGTCATGACCATGGGACTGTCTCGCTCTCTGTTTGTAGAGAACAGGAGATAGAAAAGCTAGCTCTTCAAACTGAGACCTAAAGCTTACCTAGATTAAAAGTATTTTTTGTGTGTTTGTCTCACTGGCTTGTGTGTATTGTTGGGGTCAGCTATTCCTGGGTTTTAGTGACCAAGGACAGAGGTCTGCTGTCTTCCCTCTCCCTCTGCTCACTGCACATACTGTAAGTGTGTGTGTTTGCATGTTGTGTATGATGCAAGTTTTTTTTTTTTTTTTCTGTTTTCCAGTTCCAGGCTTGGGTCCAAATACATCCAATGGGGTCTATGCATCATTGTGCGGATTGCCTACATACTGAACATCCATGCCACATAAGCAATCCTAATGGCGATGCGCATGCACTGAGCACATTCATGGATGGACATGTGTCCTTCCACACTGGATCCTGTCACTGGTCACACAGTTACACATGTAGCTGGTCCATTCTGTGATATTCACAAAGGTGCAGAGCGCCAGGTGAGGGGGGCATAGGATATGGTAGCAGGGGATTTTGCCATATCCTTTGCTCAACACCACCCCCCCCAAGAAACCCCACAAGCTGCAGGGAAAACAAAACATCCTCCTACAGTGCTTCCCCATCTTTCTGGTTGTAAAGGGAGGGCTAGAGGCAGTCATTGGCAGTCACGCAACATTTGAACAGTTTGTCTCCTGCACCTTCCTAGAATCCCATGATCGTGCAGAGCAGGGCATCCACTACAGGACCCAGGATGGGCATCTGATTGGATGCCCACCTGTGTCCTCGATCTGCCCCCCCATGTAGTAACATGTATGGGGGTGGTGCCACAGACAGACACCCTGCAGAAGCACACAGTAGTGCATACTGCGCACTCTGTGCTTGTTCCCAGGTGCAGAGCTACACAGGCTGGGTATGCATGATTTGTGCATAGCTAGCCCACTTTGATGCATAGCCCTCAATGTGGGTATCCCCTGACTTCCCCTTGCTGCAGCTCATCATGTGTGAGTTGCCTGTGCATCCATGCTTTTTTGTAACTGCTCCCAGAGTGCACATGGCTATGTACATGCTGTTAGGCTTAACTCACTGGGTTGTGTATTCAGAGAGTTCAGTTGGGTAGGAGTGCTTGTGCAACCAAATATTTTTTTAAAGGCTTTTAAAAAAAGTTAAAGTACAGGCTAACCAGATCTCCAAAGGCTGAGAGTTCCAGGAAACAGGGGATGCAACTGCAAAATAGCAGTCTTCTGAGGACTTCAGTTAGGAGGGTGGCATTCGCAGAAGCCTATAATTTCGAGATCTCAATAACCTGTCAGGGATAGGGAGTCTCATGAGATGGCTGAGATACTGGAGGGCAGTTCATTCTGGACTTTATAAGTTAACACAATAATCCTGTACTTAGTTAGACACCTACAGGCAGCCAGTCCAGGGCACAGAGTGATAGACTCTTGATGTTAAAGCCTTCAGTGTAAGGTGAAACACTAAGTCAGTTACATGTACACCTGACAGCTCTGTTCTGTACAGCACTTGAGCACTTTTTGGAATAAAGGTTGAAGTTATCAGCACTTCACCATCCTGGGATCTGTTGCTTAGCTAGCAGCAACAGAGTGCCTGTCCCTGTCTCCTGAACGTAACTTCCTTTGGACAAGAGTACCTGTGGTTAAACAATGCAGCCATTCCCTGGTTCTGATTCTTTGTAAGTGAACAAAATATTCTTGTACTCAGTTTGCAACCTTACAGGCAGTCAACTTAGGGCACAGAGTGGTTGCATTATATGATCTGTTGGGTGAAGTCCATAATCAAGCTGCGGTATTCTGGATTAGCTACAGAGGGCAAATCAGAGAACCTGGTACACCACTGTAGGGAGCATTACAGTAATCAAGACTGGAGATAATGGGCCAACCCATCAACCAGGCCTTAATGCTACCGCTCATGGCACCTGCGACTAGAAATAAGCCGGGGCAGTCAAGAGCTGGCCAGGAGGAGGAAGACTGAACATCCCAGAAGATGCTCTTTTCCTCCAGGAAGGGATGGCCACAGCTGCCACTGCTTTGCTGCCACTTGGGTGACCACAAATATTCGTGCAGTTGGCAGTGCATATTGGAGGGAGGACACCAGATGGGGCTTCGTGAGGCATACTTATGTGCCACCAATTGGACCTCCCATGCATGCTGGTGTCCTAGGGGCAGGGACTGTAAATGCAGATATGTCCACACTGGGACTATGATCCAGGCATGCTCAGGCCCTGACCACTGCTATTGGTCACTTGGAGGAACACGGGAACTCCGGCTCCCATTCACAGGCGGGAGAGGGAGTGGGAGTTTGGATCCATCACTGCTGGCCCCACCACTGGGAGGGGTGGATCTGTGGGATGTAATCATGCATGGTAGGCTCCAGAGATGCAGTGGGGTAGTGATGGTCCTGACTAGGTGAGGGAGAGGAAAAAATGCTGGTGTATGGGAAACAGTACATAAAAAAACACCAGAGACAGCAAACGCTTGCACCAGGGTGTAATGGTCAGCAGTATCAAGAAAGGGGCACAGACTGATAATACCTTTTAAATGATAAATGCAGCCCTTAACTACTTGTGACATCTCAGATACAAAAGATAGCAGTCTATCAAGGACTGCTCCCAAGCTGCAAAATTCCCATTCAGCTTTGAACTTCACCCCCTCAAAAACGGGGAGTCTTAAGCTGTCTTTTAAAAATGATAATTGCTGATCACTTCCAACTAGGAGCAATTCAGTCTTACCGAGGTTTGCTGCCAACCAGTTTGGGGCCATCAACAATCTTATCTCTAACAGACAGTTTTCAAACTGCAGCACAGACAGAGACTTGTTAATAAAATGAAGTGGTGAGAATAACTAACAAATTCTGGCCAGAGCCGATAGGCCTGCAGTTCAGGACATTGGGGTAAAAATATTGATAGTTATGAGCCTGTGTTAGCAAAATGTAATGTGGGCTCATCAATGTGTTGTTTTGTAATATTTGTGCACCAAATTTTCAACATAGCTTTGTTATGACCCTGCCTCATGAAGAAGGACAGAGCAAATGTTCAACTCGTGTTTGGCAGGTGATTTCACACAGGGACTGCAAAATCAACTTTCAGGAGGCAAAAACACATTTTATTTTTGGGCAGATGATTATAAAATGATAGCTGTCACATTAATGAAGTGCTTTAAAGAAATTGTGGTCTGGCCTGCTGGCACAGTGATTGAATTTCCACTTGCAAAGCCAACGATCTGGGTTCGAGGAATGGACCTGGGAGCTGGAGGGGCCGGCCAGGGAGAAGAATTGAGTACCCTAGGGCTGCTCTCCTTCTCTGGGGGATGGGACACACTGCCCAGTGTGTGAGGACTCCTGGCAGAGGCCAGGAGGAATCACAAGCGCTGGCGCTGAATCGTGAGGGGCGGGTGGACGAGGATTTATTGCATGTCCCCGCCTGAGGCTCAAAGAAAAACAAATCCTGTTTAGTGGCCACCATGCATGACACCCGCCCCTGGCCCTAATCAGTCTCCAGGCAGACTCCCGATTCTGGTCCCATGATTGTGGCACTGAGCTCAGGTGCCACAACCCCACCCCGAGGGGGAAAGCCAGGGGGTTGGAGAGCTGCAGCCAGTATGGAGGTGGGGGTCCAGGGGTCCGTGACTGGGCCGAGGAGCCAGTGGCCATGGGCAGCAAAAGAAAGGATTTAAAACAAAAAGAAAGAAATGGCAATGTTGAAAGTCTGGGGGAAAAATATTGAATATTACCAAACTTACGAGGCTGTGTTTGCAAAATTCAACATAGCTTCATAACTTTTTAGTTTTTAAATGTTTTTATACCAGATTTAGAATGTAGCCTTGTTATGACCCCACCTTATGAACAATGTCCGAGAACATTTTCAACTCCTGTCCAAAAGGTGATTACATGCAGAGACCACAAAATCAGCTTTTGGATGTAAAAAAAAAAAACATTTTGGCCAGGATTTGAAAAATGACAGCTGTCACATTCATGAGATGTTGTAAAGATATAGCTATGTTGTAAGTTTGGGGTAAAAATATTGCAAATTAAAGTTAAGAGCCTGCATTCACAAAATTTTATGTAGGCTCATAACTTTATTTTTTAATATTTTTACACCAAATTTAGAACATAGCCTTATTATGACCCCACCTCATGAACAGTTGCAGAGAAAACTTTCAACTCCTGCCTGAAAGGTGATTTCATGCAGGGACTACAAAATCACTTTTCAGGTTGCAAAAACATTTTGGTTAGGATTTGAAAAATGACAGCTGTCACATTCATGAGCTGCTGTAAAGATATGGTTATGTTGTAAATTTGGGGGAAAAATATTGAAAATTACCAAAGTTATGAGCCTGCATTCACAAAACTTAATGTAGGCTCAAAACTTTGTTTTTTAATATGTTTACACTAAATTTAGAACATAGCCTTCTTCTTTTTTTTTTCTGTTATGTTACTAGAGCTTGGCAGGTGGCTGTGGCCCTCCCTCAGAGGGACTCATCTCTCCAACTCCATGTGTCTCTGCTTATGCTGACCCCCTGGAATTTTCCCTGTGGCTTACCCACGCAGTGGGTCAAGGGATGAGAGCACAAGCTTTCTCCGTCCCCCCAGAGCACACTCCAGAAGAGGGGATGGCACAGGGATGCAGGGCCATCATGGAGCCAGACAGTTCCCTTTTCCATGTTTCCTCCCATCTCTCCTTCCCCGCCGACGCAAGGATGCTGATAGGTGCCTCCTGACCCATACTGCCCTCCAGTTGCTGCCAGGGGCAGTCAATGAGCAGGATGACAAGCCTTCCCCCCCCGAGAGAGGAGAGCAGTCCTCTAGACACTTGAGCCTCCCTTGCCCCTACCAACCCCTGATGAACTAGGCTCATTCCCGAACCTAGGTCGCTGGTGTGGCGCGAGGTGTAGTGACCTGAGCCTCAACCTCCAGTGCCACCGGACTGACCAGAACATAGCCTTCTTATGATCACACCTCATGAACAGTGTCAGAAAAAATTTTAAATTCCTGCCTGAAAGGTGATTTCACTCTGGGACTGCAAAATCACCATTTGGGATGTAAAAAAAAAAAAACATTTTGCCAGGATTTGAAAAATTACAGCTGTCACACTCATGAGGTGCTACAAAATATGACTATGTTATAAATTTGGGGTAACAATATTGAAAATTAACAAAGTTATGAGCCTGTATTTACAAAATTCAAAGCAGGCTCATAGCTTTGTTGTTTTTAATATTTTTACACCAAATTTAGAACATAGCCTTCTTATGACCCCACCTCATGAACAGTGGCACAGAAGATTTTCAACTCCTGCCCAAAAGATGATTTCATGCAGGACCACAAAATCACGTTTCAGGAATGTAAAAACATGCTGGCCAGGATTTGAAAAATGATGTCAGTCTCATTCATAAGGTGCTACAAAGATATGATTATGTTGTAAATTTGGGAACAATATTGAAAATTTATCAGTGTTACAACCCTGCATTTAAAAATTCAATGTCAGCTCATAACTTTGTTGTTTTTTAATATTTTACACCAAATTTTCAACATAGCCATCTTCTGATCCCACTTTATGAACAATGGTGGAGAAAATGTTCAACTCCTGCCCGACAGGTGATTTTATGTAGCGCACACAAAATAATTTTTCAGGACAGATTTACCTAATGTCAATTGCATTGTTCATGAACTAGTGTCCCAAAAAAGGTATGTTGAAAATTTGGGGCAAAAATAATGAAAAATGGCCAAGTTGTGCTACTAGGTTCAAAACCCCATTGAAATAAATTGAAGCACATACTGGAATTCCTTAGTTTGCAGTCCAGCGTTGAAGACTGAAGACACGTCTGTGATCCAGAGAGGATTATGGCAATGGACCTCTGATCAGTAAGTAAGGAAGTACAAAATATTAAAAAAGACTCAGGATTTCTGCAGTGGGGGGATTGGGTACCTCCCCAGTGCTACTATTATGTTTTTTTTTGGGGGGGGAGTAGAGTGGTGGGTAATGAGAGGGAGGGTCTGTGGGGGATCAAAATTCTCATCATGACACTGGAGGACCCCCTCAAGCATAAGAGTGACACAGGTGGTACCTAATTCCCCAGTGTCACGATCAGGCACCGCCGAGGTTTACAGAAAAAATTGTGCAGTGCCCTTTAGACAAGGAGTGGAGTGCTCCAGGGATGCAGAGGTGACAGCGCCCATGTACAACATGTGATTTGGTCAGAAGGAATTGGGAGTCCTTTTCCATAGCAAGAGGTCCGTGAGTGCTACGCCACTGCAGTCTTAAAATACAACACTTGAAAAGCTCTATAGCACGATATGTATGCAATTCTTGCAAAATAAGTCAGTTCATTAAATATACAGTGCTGGCCATAAAAACATTCCCCCTTACTGCAGTATGTCCTTAGGTACCTTGGGCTAATTGGATTAACTTCCCATTGAAAACAGTTGGGTGCTTCAGTGTATGGTACCACACTTGCTGCTGCATTCCAAGCAATGGGGCACTTCTTTGCAAGAGTCGCATGCACATAGTGCTATATACAGTAGTACTGTATATGTTTTCAAAGGTTCTGACTGCCTTCAGCATTCACACATCAGAACTCAAAGACAAAGTCAGTCTCTTGTTTTGTAAAGTGCATTATAACATTGTAATTAGCAAGCTGCTTTGCTGCACACACTCATTCTTTACAGTGTCATCTTATTTTTTTTCTTCTTTCAGTTGTTTGCCCACTCTGCATCTTGTAGCTACATGAGTGGTAGCTGACTTGCTACACGTTACATTGTCCAACATGTGTATCCCAAGCGTATTATTTAGTGTCTTTTTCATTTTGTATTTTCAGTAAATACAGTAAGTAAAAGGTTCAACCAAAAGAATTCTGCAATAGGCACCGAATGGTAGAAATTCCTTGTAAAAATAATACCCCACATCTGAAAAGAGTCACACCTTGTCTGAACTGATTATAAATTTGCTTCAAATGTCAGAGCCTTGTTTATGCTGAACCGTTTGAGCCATCTTAGAACTGCTTTATTATTTGAAATTAGCAATACCACATTTGGGGAGAAGGCTCCACGAGATGCAGTAGCTGAGGGTTACATATGAGTAGGAGCAGTGCTGTGGCTTATAAACTTGGGTGTGTGCCCATACTCAAACTGGGTATAGTCACCACCATGCAACAGGAGGGGCAGACAAGATGATCCCTATGTCCCTTTAGTCACCACAAGACTATGTTACTATGTTACTTACTTCCAACAGCTCTGTTAAAAGTCCCGACCATTACTTGTGTAATCTTGAAACAAAATGGCCACCTTGGGGAAAATGAGTTAATATCTCATTTTTGGAGGAGGTCTCTTGGCATAACTGTGCTTAGTTTATAGTGCTGTAGCACAGGATATACTATACTAATACAGGTTACTGGTGTCCAGTGATATCGGCGACTGCATAACAGTTCTTAGTTTATAGTGCTGTAGCACAGGGCGTACATATAATACAAGTTTCTGGTGTCCAGTGATATCGGCGACTGCATGACATTAGCTGAGTTTATAGTGCTGTAGCACAGGGCGTACTATACTAATACAAGTTACTGGTGTCCAGTGATATCGGCGACTGCATAACAGTTCTTAGTTTATAGTGCTGTAGCACAGGACGTACTATACTAATACAAGTTTCTGGTGTCCAGTGATATCGGCGACTGCATAACAGTGCTTAGTTTATAGTGCTGTAGCACAGGACGTACTATACTAATACAAGTTACTGGTGTCCAGTGATGTCGGCGACTGCATAACCGTTATTAGTTTATAGTGCTGTAGCACAGGACATACTATACTAATACAAGTTACTGGTGTCCAGTGATATGGCGACTGCATAACAGTGCTTAGTTTATAGTGCTGTAGCACAGGGCGTACTACACTAATACAAGTTACTGTGGTGTCCAGTGATATCGGCGACTGCATGACAGTGCTTAGTTTATAGTGCAGTAACTGGGACGTACTACACTAATACAAGTTACTGGTGTCCAGTGATATCGGCGACTGCATAACAGTGCTTAGTTTATAGTGCTGTAGCACAGGACGTACTACACTAATACAAGTTACTGGTGTCCAGTGATATCGGCAACTGCATAACAGTGCTTAGTTTATAGTGCTGTAGCACAGGACGTACTACACTAATACAAGTTACTGGTGTCCAGTGATACCGGCGACTGCATAACAGCGAGCCCAAAGTTCAGCAACTGCATTACAGCGAGGACAGATATGGTGAAAATGATTTTCCCCCTCACTGAGGTGCTACGACCTTGGAGTCGGTTATGTAAGTAAAAGGGGTGCAGTAAAGTATTGTCGCCATTTCTGTCCTCGCTGTAATGTAGTCACGATTATGGGCTCACTGTTATTCAGTCGCCCATATCACATAGAACCCAAGTTACTTACAGTACAAGAATGTTCATGGCAGTAGTGGCGAGCAAGTACTCATACAGCAGGTATAGGATGATAGCGACTGCTGCTCAGAGCTGCCCTTTATAAATGTAGGCACTAGGAGAGGGTAGGTGCTGGCACAATCAGCAAATATTGTGGGTGTAGGTGAGAAGACATCTATATGGATCTTTGAGCTGTACAACCAGAAGCCTTTTGGAATCTGAGAAGATCTGGGATTTGTTGAAGGGGCTCATAGGTGGTTCCATTCTGTTGTGTACCAGAAGGAGCAGGTCCATCTGCTGTCTTTTCAGAAGTAGGGCACAGTGACTCAGTCAGTCTTAGAGTTCAAGTGCTAGGAACAGTGATGAAGATGGATGTAAGCTCGGGAGTACATGCACTTAAGGTGGAGCATGTACCAGTAGTAGTCCCTACAGACGGCAGGCTCAACCAGCCAAATTGGTTATACAGAACAGCGGGCAGTGTTGAGTTCTTGAGTTGCTCTCAAGGGTGAACCTGCAGGACATCTAACCTGAATATTGCAGTGTAGGGCTCAGCTGTACACCACAGTGCCATAGTTCAGTGGAGGGAGTAGGAATAGTCTTTTACTCGCGATTCTCAGTAAAGAATTGAGGCAGTTTCTGACCCTGCAGAGAGCTCCTAGCCTGGAACCTATTAAAGCAGTGATGCAATCTGCTGTCTTCTGGTAGGTGAGATGGGTTCCAGTTATATTCTTTATTCTTTATTCATTACAAATCGGGTTTACAACGTTTGAGGCAGAGACTCGTTTACAAAGGCACTTCCTCGTGGGGGGGGTGTAGACATCAAGACAGTTATTACAGTGCAGATTAAAACAGAGGATAACATTACAAGTGCAGTAAAAGGAACATTTAACATAGATACACTTAGGTTATACAATGTAGTAGTTTGTATGTTACTTAGGTTACATAATGTTACAAAATTGTGAGTAGGTCCTCAGAGTACTCATATTCCCAGGTATTCGAAGAAAATGGTCTGTTTGAAAGTCGGGTTGTCCTTAGTGTGGAAGGAGATGGAGGTATCCAGTTTTGGCATTTGTGGGCAGACACCAAAGACCATGGTCTTGGTATTTTTGACATTAAGGATAAATGATGTGACTCCTGTCTAGCCAGGCTTCCACTGCTACAGGATCAGTCTGGAGCTGATTCCTGACACATGCCAGTGTCAGACAGCTGCATTAGAAGACCATGTCATCACTACACATTTGACATTGTTTGACTCACTGACCCAAAATATGTGTCTGTTTGAAAAGAATCGAATCATTACAGTTTAAGGGCTAAATTCCTTTTCAACCCTATCACTGTAGCTCTGATATATGTTTTAAGGGATGTAGTTTATGAAAGTCTAGTCCACATATGCAGTAGGTGTCCTCCATTTACATCTCAACAACAGCCCAAGAAACTGTTGGGGAGGGATGCATTTTGAACCATTTAGGCTGAAAGTTAAGTTCCACAGAATCTTTCCTATAAAGAATGATCAGAAAACTCTATTTGTTTCCATCTTTAACAAGGTCACCACAGTCTTACCAACACTGTAACTCATGCAGCTATAGTGACATCCAGTGGCAAGCTAGATGAATGGCAGTCATGTAGGCCTTTATACATAGTAAGTAACACAGAAATTTAAGGGCCAGGATTCACAAAGAAAGCCGAAATTCCCACAGCTACGGGAAAAAGGCTTGCTGCAGTGTGGAAACGAAGCTGCGCTGTATTCTCAAAGAAAACCAACGCAACTGCAGATTTCCGTAAAAAGTGCCGCAGGTGTTGCAATTTAGCTGCTGCAGGACTTGCACAAGTGCTGCGAATCCACAGCTGTGGAGGCTGTGAAGGTACAGCAATAGGGAACCACAGTAGCTGAAGCAGCAGACTGGAACAGTGCTGCTATAATATAAAGCTGACAGCACACACAGAGACCAGCAACCAGTCTCCAACTGGGACCACAGCAGCACCACAGGTACCAGCGATACCTTGGCACCACAGGCTGACTGTCCCTGCTGGTCGTCCCTCCCTGGGGTGTTCCTGTAGCCTGGGGAGGTAGCACTCACTGCTGGCTGGTCAGGCTCTACTGCTTGTGGGGCTCTGTCATGGGCTGCACTGGGTCTAGTGGTTGTTGCCTGTTGCCATATCATGACAATGTGTGCTTTCAGTGCTGTAACATCAGCCACTGCTGTACTGTCTGAGATGCTATTACCTGTGGTACACCTCCACCTTAATTGATTCCAATTGCTGGGGCACTACTGCAGTGTGCTGAGGGAGAGTTATGCCTCTTTCCACTGTGTGAAACATTTTTTCCTCAGCTGCGGGAAAAACCTGGCTGTGAATAGCCTTTCAGGGGCTGTGCCTTACTTATCTCACACCTTTTGGTCCTGAGGGACTTCTGCAGCTGCACTTTTTTCCACAGTCCATAGTGTTTTTTCCCGCAGCTGCGGGGGGTTTTGTGAATAGCACTTGGAGCAAACTCACCTTTTTTTTCTGTAGCTGAGGGAGTTTTGGGGATGTAGGGAATGTTTTGCACCTTCTGAGAGTTTTGAGAATTCTGCCCAAGGTTTGCAAGTCACTAGGGCCATCATTTCAGCCCCCCCCCCCCCATTCATAAGCAGGGATTAAAGGGCAACTGCCACAATTTTCAATCTTGGGCAGGCAACTCATACTAAGGGGTTACCTGCCTGAAAAGCTAATTTAGCCTAAAACAGAATTTTTTTATTCAATAATTAAACAACTACTTACATTTGTATGCCCAGCTCGTAACTTCCAATTATGAGCCAAGCAGCCACCGAGCACTGTAGCCCCATCCTTAAAAATTGCTCTTTGATGATGTGAACTAGGGGGGGGAGCTCCAGGCACACTACATATAGAATAATGAAATATGCTTGCCATTTCTTTTCTTCTACTTATACATGTATGGGGCTATAATATTTATCATGTATTAGCCTGATGCATGTATTAGTGGAAGCAAAGAAACTATATGCATGTTTAGAGGGCCCCGGCCCCGGGATTTTACTATTCTATAGGTAGTGGGTCTGTAGCCGCATCACCTGGTTCATGTCATCAAAGTGCAATTGTTTTGGGGGAACTGCAGCGCTTGTTCATAGTTGAAAGTTACGTAGTGGGACATACAATGTAAATAGGGAACACCAAGGAGGTCAATAATGAAAATGCTGACCTCCTGCATAGCGACGTACAATACCAACACAGATAATGAAGGTTTGAATGATTTAGTGGGAGTTTCTGTGGGGGCTGTGCCCCAACCTCCCAGACTTTAAGATTGTCAGCTCCAGGCGAAAGTTGTTCCGAGGAGGGGGTAGAACACTGGGGGATGGCTACACTCGAAATCGGACCATTACAGTGACTGTCGCTGTAATGGTCTTTTTCCGGGTGTAGCTGTTGCAGTGTCAAGCTGGAAGGGAGCACCGTGAAAGCAGTTACAGAGGAAGCAGCAAACTGTGGCACAAAGCACATTGAGTTTTTCCTGGGTTGGCATGTTCTTGGTGTTGGAGGTGCTGATTTTAAACAATAAAAGGATTTGAGCACCTTATGAATTTTCTGTGGTGTCTATGTTCCTGGCATGAGTGAGTGCCACAGTTTGCTGCTTGTTTCTATGTTTTTATTGTACTGTGAGCACCATACTCTGAGTAACAGCTCTGATTTGACTTTTGCACCAAATGTAAGTAGTTTAATTACTGAATAAAAAAAATCCATTTTAGGCTAAATAATCTCCTTGGGCAGGCAAATCCTTAGTATGAGTTACCTGCCAAGAACATGGTAGTTGCTCTTTAATAGCTATGCTGTTCAACATGTACTAATTTATCTGAATTCCCTACTGACTGTACTACTGAGGTTTCTGTGACTTCTTGGTAAGCAGAACTTTGTCAAGACTACCTTGAGGGCCTGTACTGTCTTCATGTCCACTGTTTCTGTTGTTAGGCTGGTCCATAAGTTCACCACCCTCTGGGAGAAAAAATGCCTCCCATCATTAGCCCTTGAATTTAACACCTGAGAGCTTCGAGGTTTGTCCCCATGTCCTATTGAATTACACCAGGTGAAACATCTCTGTGTATTGTACCTTGTTGATATCCTTGAGTAAATAAGAGACTGAGATCATGTCCCTTCTCAGTCACTTTTTCTCCCTGGTGAAAGTTATGGGTCGCCAACCTCTCCTTTTACTGTAGCTCCTGTCCCCCATAGACCTCTTTCTCTTGCTTTATTGGCATAGGCCGTATCTTAAGGTGAGAGACAAGCACTAACTCTTCTGCTCATTTCCACATAAAATCCAGATCATATGTGGTTCATCACTGTTATTTTCTATAGCTGCCCCAGCTGCAGGAACAATAGTTTATACTGTTCAGCCATTTTTGACAACCCACTGGACTTTTTCTAATGTTATGTGCTTTTTGTGTTATTACTGATTTTGCTTTTTTTTTTTTTTGACACACTGTATTTTTCTTTACTTGGCAGCTGCTACAGAGGTATCGTTTTCATTTGATGTTGGAAATGGACCAGTAGAACTTGTTGTCAGGTCACCAGCCCCATTCAGCGATGACCAGTGGCATCGTGTCAAAGCTGAACGGAACGTGAAGGAAGCCAGCCTGCAGGTTGACCAGCTGCGCCCAGAAGTCAAGAAAGCTCCAACACAGGGGCACACCAGATTGGAGCTCTACAGCCAGCTATATGTCGGTAAGGAAAAGAAAAAGACAGACTAGAATTTGGCTTTACAAAGTACCTTTCATACACGCTCCAAGGTTAGATTTTGAGAAGGGTCGGGAGCAGACAGAAATGATGCTGTGCCTGCAGCTACATCTCAGTTTGCTGGATTGTGCCTGACACACCATTCTGATATTTTCAAAAGATGCATTCCTTTGTGACAAAAAGGTGTGATTTGCATGATTGTTTGCTGCAATATTGTCTTTTTTGGCACAAAATCTAGACACAGTTGGACCATCTAATACAGACTGGGCGTACTTCCATTTTGAAAATAGCATCAGGCAGACATCACACAGATCATTTTGAAAATCCTGCCCCATGTCCTGAAGCACTTTACAAACCAAGAAGGGGAGAGAGGAGTGCATGTTGCTCCAGTTATGCTTTCTGGGTGATTTGCACAGAAATAGATGAGAGACAGAGTACAGAGAGAGGACAAGCGCAGGGAGGTCAAAGCCACTGTATGTGTTAAGTCGCAAAAGCATGTCATCATACAGTTTTTTGGAAAAAAATATCTCTCTGACATCCTTAGATTCATGCTCAGTTCATTTTTGCTTTTCTCAGATATCGTTAAAACAGCTTTCACAGCTAACTTTGTAATTAATAGCTCATGTCATTAAAGATGGCTTCCACTTGCATGTTTTAAAAATCTCTTCCGTTGAGGTTACTTGTTGAATGAACATGCTAGAGTCATAATGTGGCTGTATTAGGATAGTGTTACCCCATGTTTCTGATGGTACACAGCACAACACTGTTTCAAGATATTTAATTTTGTTCATAGTATGCATGGCTCGGGAGTGGGAACTTTTAAAAACTTTTAAATCCCATATCTTGGTTCTGGAATAAAACAAAAAAGCTGAGGAATTTTGATATTTTTTCTAGACAAGCATTATTGTAGAAATTAAACTATTTAGTCACTAACACATACTGCTGACTTGTTTGAGGTCACATGGTGAGTGAGTAGTGATGGCAGTGGATTTCAAACCTAGGTGCCCAGGTTCAAAGGTCTGCATCCTTGCAGCTGTCCTAAGGCTGCCCCATAAAGACCCCAACATATGAACATGAAAGTTAAAATGAAGCTAGAAAGCTGCTTCACTGAAATAAAAAGCCAATTTTAAGGCTGCTTGGTGTAAGCCAACAAAAATCTTGTGAGCACTCAAGGGTAGGTATACTAGGAGGAAGCAGGAAAATTGCCCAGTAAACCGTGGAATACTTTTGAGTGTTCCCCTGTCACCACCTGCTTGCTCCAAGTGGCAGAAAGTGTTATAGAGGGAGTCTAATCTGGCTAAGGGGGAGACTGAGGCAGTGCCATACATTATGTCAGCATAGTCAAAAGAGGGTATAATCATCTTGGTGAGGAGTTCACGTTGAGTATTTAGGGACAGAGCCTCTTTATTTCTGTACAGAGCACCTAGTTTAGGATGTAGTTTTGTATGGATGTGCTATAAATGCTTAGCACAGTCAAGACAAGCGTCAAGCTAGACACCCAGGTATTTGTAGTGTGGGACTACATCCAGTAAGGAACCATCAAGGGTAGTGAATGGGGGGGGAGGGGAGGGTGGCAAGTTTTTGAGGGGTTCCAAAAGTCATAGACACTGTTTTTTTTTAACATTTACTTTGAGAAGGTTATCACAAAACCACTGAAGGACCAAGCTGAAGTGAGCTTGGAGCTAGAATTGGACAGCTGAGGCAGAGGGACCAGAGTTGAAAATCACAGTGTCGTTGGCATGCATCTGTATATTAGACATAGAACAGGCAGACAGGAGATCCTTTAGAAAGATTGAGAAAAGTATGGGGCCCAAGATGGAGCCTCGGAGAAATCCAACATTGATTGGAAGGGGAGGAGAGGGCACCACCAACAAGGACTTGTTGGGTGCAGCCTGAGAAGTAGGAACAGAACCAGTTTACAGTTTCAGGAGTGAGACCAGCAGAGGAGAGTTTGTTTAGCAGGAGGGGATGAGAAACAGAATCAAAAGCCTTAGCAAGGTCAATGAACATGGCAGTAATTAGGTGGACTTAATCCATGCCAGAGAGGATGGAGTTGGTGACATGAAGAAGTGAAGTAACTGTGGAGTGATTCACCCTAAAACCTGATTGGAAGGCGGAGAGGAAGTTTGAGAAGTTTAGATACTCAGTGAGTCGAGAGAGGACTAAAGATTCCTGAAGTTTGGCCAGAGCAAGAAGAGATATAGGGCGATAAGCTGCCGAGTTGAGAGGGTCACCACCTTTATGCAGGGGTATGAGATTAGTAGTCTTCCAGGCCAAAGGGACAGTGCAGTGGTAGAAAGAGCAGTTCAGGATGTAAGTGAGAGGGAGAGATATTGCCAGGGTGGAGATATGGAAGGAGGCAAGGGCAAGATGGTCAGGGCTTGACTTATTGGGGCTTAGGAGGAAAGGGCTTGCAAGACTTCATAATGTATGATAATGCATGATGTGCGATAGGAGGAAATTAGTAACCTTGAGAGGATGGGGAAGGGGGTGGGGCCATGTGTCAGGGGTGGACGATGATAGAGCACAGGTGGTAATAAAAGTCCATCTATCTATCTATTATTTAAAACAAGTATTTTCTTTAGTTAAAAGAAACTAGTAAAAAGTAGTCCCTTCCCACCTGTCAATTCTTCAGTCTTCCTAAACATTCAATAGATGGAATGTTTGTTTATTGTGCAACAGAGGAACTAAAACCTCTGCAGAATTCCTCTGAAAGACTGCCCTTCCCCCCTCCAATGCACAACAAAAGGCTTTATTAAAGTACTAAGACATGACAGAGCATTTATTATCTGGGGTTAATGCACGTCCAAGTATATAATGACGCACTAGGCACTTATGCTGAGTGCCTTCAGTACCTGAAAGTGCATTAACCTCAGACAGCTAATGATCTGAAGTGTCTTATTACGCTTATCAAATGAGAAAACTTAGAAATAACTTAAACAAATTCCAATTGTTTAAAGTTAAAAAAGTTTTCTTTTTTTGTTAAAAATAACTAGTAAAAAGCAGTTCTTCCCACTAGTCCATCATCTGTCTTCCACACATTCAATAGCTGGAAAGTTTGTTTATTATATAATACAGGAATTCAAACTTCTGCATAATTCCTATGGAAGAATGTTCACCCGCCTCCAAGGTCTCGACTGTATCTCATGGCATATGTAGTGGGTCGTTGTGCATATGTTACAGGTGTTACTTTTTCATTTACTACACCTGCCTTGCACCAGTGGGGGCAGCAAGGCTGAGAGGGGGGCCTAGGCTCATTAAACTCCTCATGTGGGAGGTTTGGTTCAGAAAAGAATGAGGGAATACCATAGTGTCTCAACCCAGAGAAGGAAATAGTGGGCCTGATCACAATTAGAATATTGCCTCTTGGAATGTTAACACTAACCCACCTCCGCAATAGGTGTCGAACCACATCTGAAACCAATCTGTACCCAGTACCCACACTTTAATGGCAATTTCAAACACTTTTGTACCAATTAGGGAGATCACTAATAATATATTCAGACATCACATTTCAGAAACTAGTACTAGGACTTTATTAGTCAGCAACATAGGTCCCTGGACGGGAACTTGAAAAGTATTATCACTCCAATACTTTGGGAAGTCACCCCAAGCTATGCAATCTCAGATGAGTAGGTCTTCCTGCCAGGATGATGTAGTAAGCCTTCCAAAATCCTCACTCAAGATTTCCAGATGAGGACTACTGTACTAAAAGGCCTCCCACTGCCCTCAGTAACAGATCCCCACAGTTTCAAATAACTTTAAACAATTACCTTTTCAAACTGCAGTTTAGTCCTAGTTGTTGGGTACCCAGATAAATTAAATAGTGTTGCGGGCCTGATGTCATGGTGCCTGGATTCTTACATTGGTGGACTTACAGATACACAAGCTTACTTTTTAGCCCACTAGACTGACTTTTGACTTGCATTTTTTTTTTATATCAGAACAAATTGTACTCTAACAAGGAATGCAGTCACAAAATTGTAATCCAAACAAGGGAACATTCAGTAGCAGCAGTAGTTTCTGGCTGGCTAGCCAGTACACACGTGTCCTTTACCAAGTGGGAAGTCATCTCAGATGCTTCTGGATGGATGATGTTGCAGCAGCAAGCAGATGATGGTTGTAGGCTCAAGTTAGGCTTGATCACTGCATCACAACTCTCTTTTCCTCTCAATCAGCATGTGGCAGTGTGGCAAACTCAGACAGGCCATGATCAATGAGCTGCCCTGCCTTACACCAGTGGGCACTTATTTGATCAAGGATGCATGTACCCTGGAGTCAAGCTCCTGACCACCTCATCCCTTGGCACACCAGACAGCTTAAAACAGCTTGTCACCACCTCTGATTACAGCGGTCTGCAGATGGCTTCAGAAGATTGTCTTTCACAGCTTTTCAGGACTCATAGCACTTCTTCTCAGCTCAGATGGGATTTCCAGCAACTGTATTTAGCTCACACCAGGATCTCTGGCTCTAAGGCCTGGTTAGGCACTCTGCTCTCCTCCTCAGAACCTCTTGCCAACCACTTGGAAAGAACTCCTCTGAACTCCTCCTAGTCTGGGGGAAGGGTTCAGCATAGTCACCTCCTCTCTCAGAGTTATATTGGCTGTCAGACTTTCCACTCTCAATTTAGCTGCCTCAATTGCTGAAAAAGGGCACCAAGTGCTCTGTTGCTGTTCTTCACAACTGCCTGTGTCCTTACCAGGAACTCTTGCATTCCAGCTGGTCAGTGATGGGGGAGTCAATGGTCACAAGATGGCAATTTCCATCTATTTTAATGCGATTCTATGCCTAGCTGCTGTTTCACTCAGATTTATTGCTGCTGGCTGCTAATGTACCTTAACTTTTCACAACACTTAATGTAACTGAAACACAGTCCAGTTCACTATGATGATGTCAGCGATCCCTTTAGGTGCAGGGGCACCCTTTTCATCAGCGACACGCAGTGAAAGAACAATGAGGCAAATAACAACTCCTCTTCTCCTGGCCTCCAACACAAGCTCCAGCAGGGGACACAGGCATCCTGGACCTTTATTTATTTTTATTTATTTATTTAGTTAGTTGTTTAACCAGGGTAGCACACTAAGCTGAAAGCTTTTTACAGGAACATCCTGGGAGCACAGGAAGTTAAGTGACTTGCTCAGGGTCACACAGTATGTGATGGAAGCTGTGGGATTCAAACCCGGTCTGGTCTGCTGAATGTCACCAGCTTTGCAGCTCAGGAGCCTTAACCACTGTGCTATACTGCCTCCCAATACCTTGATAGGTAAGATCCACCTTTGGAAGATTGAGCTATCCCTTGCTGAAAGACCTGTGTCCCTGTCAATCCCAGATTGAGATGTTGATCAGCAAAGTCCAAGCGTTCATATGTGCACATATAGTATATATATATATTAGCTATACACACGATTCCAAACTGGCAACACATTTACACATTGCATCCCCTTTCAAATACTTGACTCTATCCAAATAGTTTACTTTTCAGTATCACATTCTACCTAGACAACTGCATGCTATCTAGCATAACTGAGATATCTGCATTCTACATTTGCATATACCATTTCACCTATTAGCATTACCAAACTTGATTAAGGACAAAGATCTGGAGGTGATGCATATACCTTTATGCACCACACGCAATGGCAAATCAGTAGAGGCACCAGAGGCATCATACTAAAGATTCAATATTAGCTTAACTGGTCTTTCTGAGCATCTCAATTGGAAAGTCATTACTTCTCGGTCTCGGGTATGCTACCCAATCCTTCTTGTCCAGCAAGATGTGGTCGTCAGTTGGTATGGCTCGTACTACTTCCTCAGGTGCATTGAGCTGCTCCACAAGCTCTTCCACAGGTTCTTCAACATCTACAGTCTGAACATCCTCATCAGTCTTTGATCTTACAACCTCAGGCACACTATCTCAACTTTAAAGTTCACTGGAGTATTATTTTTACTGGGTTTTCACATGACTGCAACCTCCATCAGAAGGCCAGGAATATCCTCTGTGGAATAGTATTGTGTAGGTTCCATTTCATTATCAGATAAATCTTCAGGTGCTACTTGTGGTCCTGCAGGTTACTGTGTGTTTGTGGATTCTTGTGTTCTACTATCATCACAAGGATGAAGTGTGTTGGGTTTTCTATGCATTACAGATCTGGTTTGGCATTTCTGGGTTGGCTGAGGCACCTACTGATTTGCATTTGTCTGTATCTGTCCAACTGGCAACAGATGATTTCTATGGATCATCCTTGAGCTCCTTACTCTCTCAGGCTGTATTTGGTACACTGCCATAGTGTTCAGTTACTCTGCAATTAAATAAAGGACATCTCCCAAATGAACAGCAATCTTGTGTTTTCCAGGTGAACCAAGATTCCTCCCACAAGACCCTGTCTCCTGGCAACAGTCCTTGGGCTCTTACCTTCTTATCATATCTCACTTTGATGGCTTGGTTTCTCTTCCCAGAGGTTTCTGTGGCTAGTTAATACACACAGTCCAACTGATCCTTGAGCATGTCCATATACTGCAGATACAGCATGTGCTCAATCAGTAGAAACTCCAAAACAAATGTCCACAGGCAATCTAGCTTCTCTTCCATAGAAACATAGAAACATAGAAGTTGATGGCAGATAAGAACTGCAAGGCCCATCCAGTCTGCCCATTTCTTTTTCTGGCTATAAATGTGCCATCGGCCTTTGCTCTGTCAATGGCCTATCTATTCATACTTATCTGTATTGCTCCCGTATGCCTATCCCATGCCTGTTTGAAGCCCTGCACTGTATTCATATCCACCACTTCCTGAGGTTGGCTGTTCCATGCATCCATCACCCTTTCTGTGAAAAAAAACTTCCTCACATTACCCCTTAATCGGCCTCCCTCTAGTCTCATGCTGTGTCCTCTTGTCCTGCTGTTTTTCTTGTATTGAAACATGTTAGACTCTTTCACCTTGTTAATGCCCTTTAGGTGTTTGAATGTTTCGATCATATCACCTCTCTCCCTCCTTTGCTCTAGGGTATACATATTGAGCTCCGTTAATCTGTCCTCATATGTTTTCTGATGCAGTCCCTGCACCATTTTGGTTGCCCTTCTCTGGACTGCCTCAATTTGATTAATGTCCTTGTGAAGGTGTGGCCTCAGTACTGCACACAGTACTCAGATGGGTCCTAACCAGTGTCTTGTAAAGAGGGATTATTACCTCCCTCTTCTGACTTGTGATACCCCTACTAATACACCCTAACATCCCCCTAGCCTTACCTACTGCTTTAGTGGTCTGCTTGGATGATTTCAAGTAATCAGTGATGATGATGCCCAAGTCTCTTTCTTCCCTTGTGACTGCCAGCAACTCCCCTCCCAGCCTATAGGTGGCTTCAGGGTTTATCTTCCCTATGTGCATGATCTTGCACTTCTTTGCATTAAACCCCAGTTGCCACTCTTCCGACCATTTTACTAGTTTATCCAGATCTCTTCTCATTCTGCCTACCCCATCTGGATCATCTACTCTGTTGCAGATCTTGGTGTCATCTACAAACAGACAAACCTTACCCTCCAGTCCATCTGCAATGTCACTAATGAAGGTTTTGAAGAGGACTGGCCCCAGGACTGATCACTGAGGTACCCCACTTGTGACTTGCATCTCTTCTGACTGTATACCGTTTACCACCACTCTCTATTTTCTGCCTGCCAACCAATTTGTCACCCAGTTGACCAACTTCTGACTCACCCCGAGCCTACCAAGCTTATTAATCAATCTTCTATGTGGAACAGTATCGAAAGCTTTGCTGAAGTCAACATAGGCGACATCAACTGCTCCCCCTTGGTCCACCACTCTGGTTACCCAGTCAAAGAAATCTATGAGATTAGTTTGACAGGACCTTCCTTTTGTAAACCCATGCTGTCTTGGATCCTGTGCTCCTATGGATTCCAGATATTGCATTCTCCTTTCCTTAAGGAGTGCCTCCATAATCTTGCCCACTACTGAGGTAAGACTGACTGGTCTGTAGTTCCTACCTCCTCCCTGCTACTACTCTTGTGGAGCAGGATCACAAACCCTTCTCCAGTTTTCTGGAACCTCTTCTGTGCTCAGAGACTCACTAAACAGTTCTGATAATAGCTCTTCTAGTTCCACCCTTAGCTCCTTTAGTATCCTGGGATGTGTGCCATCAGGTCCCATTGCCAGACATAAGGTAGTAGGGCGAATGGCCAGTTGCATCAAGTTTTGTACAAGGTGCTTACTTGTTGGCTTCATTTTCATTTTTGTCCGGGATGTAGAGTACTAAGCATATCTAACAAAGTCCTGTTAAACCATTCTGGTTAAGGGTCACCTTGCGGGTGATATGGAGTTGTCCTTGATTTGCGAATGCTCCACATAGACAAACAGTCTTAACACCAATTTACTTTCAAAGTCTTTGCCTTGATCTAAATGGATTCTTTGAAACGCACAATAAACAATGATCAATGAACTTCTTCATTTGGATGTTAGCTAATGTTGAGTCTTTCAGGTCTTTGTTAGAACAGGCCTGCACATTTCACAAGAAATGATCTGTTACAACTAACACACTGGCTACATTTTTACTGTCCAGTTCAAGGCCGAGTAGATCAATACAAATGAGTTCCACTGGAGCATTGGTTGTGATATTGAAAAGTGGCACTGCATGCTTGAGTGATGTTTTTCTTTGAATGCAATGGCTATATTGCTGACAGTACCATCATGGGCCAGAGGAATCTGTGCTAAATCAAGTCCAGCATGAGGTCTAGACACAAATGTTCTATTTCATAATGCAATGCTCAAAGTACATGTTTATGGAACTTAGCTGACAACAACAATTGATGTTTCTTCTTCCAAACAGTACCTTGACACTCTCTGTATATTAGTCCCCTCACTTATTTTTGACTTATGCCATTCTCTGTGCAATGAAGTGTCTCAATGGATGAGTACTTATTCAGCTGGTTCCCCTCTCTGGAGCACAGGTATAATGTCTCTAAAACATGGGTCTTGACACTGTTCTCTCTGTAGATCTTTTTTGGTTCAAGTGTGGCAAAATGATTTGTCAAGAGATGTGAAACTACAATAAGACGCAGTCAAACATTTAGCAGTGGCACCCATACCATTGACAAAGCAATTTGTATTTGCAGAAGATGGTTGCTCATCAATGTCATACTTTTTACACAGGGGTTGCACAGATGCTTCAGGGTTCCTGACCCACTCCTCATTTTGGGTGTCACCACATGGGCACCTCAACAGAGCATCTAGGCAATACTCTGCAGAGTAATCATATACTGTATGGATAATGCTAAAAGTCAATGATGACCAGCTGCATTAAGCTTGGCTGTGGTTCTGGCATAAGTTAACAAATCATTATCAGTTCTTATGGTAGTTTGAACACCATACAGATATTCATCAAACTGGTCCACAATTGCCCATTTCAATACCAAAAATTTTAATCTGTGAACTGGATAGTCGCATTCAGATGGTGTCAGGCTTCTACTTGCAAGGCCATAAAAGTCTTAGGCCCTCTGGGTACAAGAGACAGAACAATGATCCAAGGCCTTGAAAATGTGCATCTTTATGCAGAGTGTATGGTTTGTTTGGGTCTGACTATGCTAACACAGGTGCACTTGTATGTTGTTTGATAATGTATGTGAAACTCTTTCATAGCTGGCATCCCACATGGATCTAAATGGCTCACTGATTCAGTAGTAGCTTTTAAGAATAGGCTCTTTTCCAGGTGCTGTTCATTTTTGTTTGTGGGAGGATACCCTTGTGTCAAATTCAACAGTAGTTGACCAGTTCTGGTAGTCTTTGATGAACCTCCGATGGTATCCACAGAACCCCAAACATCTCTGCATTTCTTAAAGCTGAGTTGGTTTCATGCAGGTAGTTAACGTTTGTACTTTGTCAGGTCAGCGAACTCCTTGAGAAACAATGCGTCCTACATATTTTGCTAGCATTTGAAGCATTGAGTCTTGTCCACAAATAATTTCAGTCCAAACTCCTCTAGCTGATCCAGCTTTTTGAATAGTCAGGTCTCATGCTCTTCCAGCATTTTTCAAAGATGATGATGTATCCAAGTAGACAAGACACATAAACAGATTCATATCTACCACACTTGCTCCATGTGTCTCTGGAAAGGGCTGGTGCTCTCAGTTTTCCTTGAGACATACTCAAGAATTCATAAAACCCAACGACAGATGAGAGCTGTTTCTCCTGGTCCGACTTGGCCACGGGTATCTGGTAGTACCCACTTCAGATGCAATACTGAAAATCACTGACTTCCATTTAAACAGTCCAGAGCATCCTGGATTCTAGACATTGTGTATTGATCAGGGATTGTTTGTTATTTCAAATTTTGGCAGTCCACACACATCCTCATGGTACCATTCTTCTTCCATACCATCATGATTGGCAAAGCCTACAGGCTGTGTGACTCTCTGGTATCAGCTGATAACATTTTTTGCAGCTGTCTTCTGAGGTTGTCCATATCAACAGGTGCCAGATGTCTGGATCTTTCTCTGAAAGGTCTCTCATTGTGCAAACACATTTTGTGCTGTTCTTCCTTCACACATCCAACATCCCATTCATTCATTAAAAAAACACTTGGGTTCTCCAGGCTACCTTTTATTTCACATGATCTACCCATTCTTTAGGCACTGGTGAATCTTTAAACTCAAACAAGTTCAGGTCGATCCCATTCACTTGGCTTGCTGAGGTCAGCCTGAGTTGAACCACAGTGTCAGCACTGTACACTTGTGCCAAGGTCCTCCCATTGTGCACGGTGATATGTTCAGTAACATTTTTTACTTGTTCAGCTATTCTCTGGAAATAAACATGGGGGTTCACAGGCAGGATAATGTACTTCATGAGCAACCCCTCAGTCAAACCATGTTCTTCTGAGTACCAGTCATTCAGAGGAATTTTAGAAATCAGAGGAAAATTTCAGGTCAGTGAACATAAGTCCTTATAGACTTGCCATTTCACAGTGGTTGTATCTCAGTACTCCCTTTTGTATGAGGTGTTTGTCCAAAATCACTTTGAAACTCTTCATAGTTTTGCATGTAACCACATTCTGGTAGTTTTTTCCAGACTGAAATAACTCTCTGGTTTATCCATGTTCCACTCTTTCTAGTTCTGTACAGTTCATCTTTTAGCTGTTTGTTTTGTGTTGTGCTACCATGTGTTGTTTCTCTTAATTCTAGGCCGATAGATTCCCACAGGTCACTTTTATTAAATGCTTTGTGTACTCTGCTCTGGTGTCAGCAGTTACTCATGCAGGTTCTCAGGTCTCCAACTCTAGATGTGTCAGCTTATCAATACATTCTAGCAGTTCTTCTTTACTTGGGTCTGTGGGGTGGTCACAGGGCATTCTCAATTGCAGGTTGGGGGCAGGGCTCTCATCACAGGCAACAACTTCCCTTCTTGAAGTCCAGAAAGGTGAAGCTGGCAACTAGAGGGATCTGCCAAGCTTGATCGTATTGAATAACCAAGTCAAATAAAAGACCATGCTAAGGCACAAGAATGAAGCAAACTCACACTGGTTTTGTCTGATTGAAACACTTCATTCAACAGGTACTAGCAGCACCCCCACACCACGCTGCCATGGCAGTGTGGCGTGGAAGTGCTGCTGGCTAGTACCAGTCGAATAAAGTGTTTAGAATCAGACAAGACAGAGTAAGTTTGCTTCATACCTGTGGTGCCTTAGCATCATCTTTTGTTTGTACTTGAACCTCCCTTCTTGCTCTTGCACCTCACCCATAAGCTCATCATAAGGTGGTGGCTTGTCCATGCAATCTCTCAGCCAAATATTTATAAAGATTTGGTTAGAATACATGGCTCCATCTAATACTTGAGTAGCTCTGATTCAGTCCATGGTGTCAGGTGTCAAGCATCCTTTCCAGTAAGCCCTCTGCACAACTTTCTCTAACCTCACCAGAAAATCAGCCAACAGTTCTTCTTCATGCTGCTTGGTCAGTGATAACATCACAAGGCATGCCCCAGGTTTTTCTACATAGCCAAACATCTGTTTCAGAGTGGCTAGATAATTCTAAGCAGTCACATTTGAGTTGGTAGCTTTGAGGGTAACAATTGTGTCTAAATTAGATGTTCACACTACAGAAAATGTGATAAAAAAAAATATCCCTGTACTTGCATAAGCAGATTATTTGGCTCCCATAGCACTGTCCAAGAAAGGCCTTCAGGAAATGTTGAATGAGCTTGAATCTTTACCTAAAAGATTAAAGCTTGCTCCTAGTGCTAATAAAACAAAAATTATGGTTTGGGGAAATGTGTCTGGTTGTAAAAAGATTCAGTTTCATCTAAACCATGTTCCTCTTGAGACTTTCATGGAGTTTCTTTACTCAGGTCTTATTTTTAGCTCAAATACTAAGTGGAATAAACATATCCTTAATATATGCACTAAAATGAACACATCAGCTAAGACACTAAAACTTTTTAATAGGTTATATAGTGGCTGTATGATAACACCATTAATAAATCGCAGTAAATGCAAAAGTAGTTAACCATGGCACCTATTCATGGGAAATCTGGGGATTTATGAAGATTAAAATCCTAGAAAGTGAAATTATTAATCTCTATAAAGAAATTTTAAAACTCCCCAGAGGGACCCAGACTTAACAATTAGAAATGAACTGGGAGTAATATGTTTGAAATATATCATATATTCAAGGATTTTACAATTTTGGTTAAATATTCATGCACACAGTAAGGAGTCTCTTTTGGCTTTATGCCTTAAAATAAAACACTGGAAAAGACACAGCTTTCACTAGACAATACAAAAACTCTCAATGAGTGCTTTCAGGCAGTAACAACCTGTTTTAAAATTATTTAAACAGCTACCCACAACTTCCAGTTTCTATTGCTGACAGACACCATCTCATGAGCAGCAGTGAGCTTTCCTAGCTCAATTTATGCTAATATGTCTAGCTGACCTCTGCTATTGGTTGGCAGGACATATTAGCATAAAGTGAGCTAGGGAAGCTTACTGGTGCTTATCAGATGGTGACTGCCAGCAATAGAAAGTGAAAGTTGAGGGTCACTCTTTAAATCATTAAAAAAGCATTTAGAGGTAGTTTAAAAAAACTGTTACTGTCTAAAAGCACTACTCAGCCATTCTGTAGTGACTGGGGAAAGTTGTGCCTTTTTCGTTTTTTCCTTTTATGAGAAATATACGATGATAAAGTGTTCCTCAAAGAAAAGAAAATAGCTAAATCAGGCAATATTATTCCTAAGGGAGTATAATCTTTCTTACTACGGTATATAAATGCCCAAATCAAAATACATACATCCTACAGAAAATGTATAGCTGAGAAACTACAGAATATTTTAAGAGAACAGGATATGGTTCTGCTTAAAACTATTAAAGTATCCTACTGGCTGGTCAATAATTAAACAATAAGGCATGACCAGGGGTTATGTTAATGGTCTGTTAGTCACCCTCTAGGGGTGTAATGTTGCACGAGGTGAAGCTGAGTACCACATGCCCCTAGAGGGTGATTAACTGACCATCAACCTAACCCCTGGGAGTGCCTAATTGCTATTATAATAAAACTGCTTTTTTAAACAGTGTTAAACCATGTTCAGCATATGGTTAAGCTCTACATGTATGTTAATAAAAGATTAACATAAGGCTGTTAGAATGTTTACAGCCAATCAGAAATCTCCTTTTCTCAGAATCTTTTTATAATACTGTGGAACACTGCCTGAAACCCTATCTCAATATTATGAGGAACCCCAAATTATGGGAAATTATCAAATTTAGGTTTGAATTTTTGAAAGTAATACTTTGGCCCTTCGTTATGGTAATCGAGAAGGCATTTCCCCCACCTTATGCTACTGTGGATTAAGTAAACAAGAAGATCTCCTACATGTTGTATTAATACGCCCATGGTACAGTAAAGTAAGAGCAGCTGGACTGGGCAATATAGTGACACTGTTTCTGTTCCTCCCAGATACTTGCTAGATATGGCCTGGACAGCATTCCGGGAACTCAAGGCTGAATGGCTGTCTCTGTAAATTTTCTAAGGACAATTGCCTTTATCTTGGGACAGCTCTTATTGGCTGTCCATGGAACACAAGCTCCGTGTTGGTTCCTCATCCTGCCAGGCATTTACAAATTCCTCCTGACTGGACTATGTCACTACCATCATCCAGCCTATTTAACCTTCCCCCAATCCAGTATTACAGTACCTCTGATATTCGATCTGTTTTAATACTCAGTGCTGAATTTCTTCAGTTTAAAGTTTTTCATTAGCAGATTATATCTTTTAGCCATGTGAGGGCCCAGTTATATGCACACTAACCCAATACAATACAAGACAATCCTCCTGACTGTCACATCATGTTGTCCCTCCATGCACTACAGTTTCTGCTTCTCTTACTCTCATCCCTCTTTCTGCTTTTCTTCCTCCCTGGAGCCTGCTTCCCCTTTCCAAACCCTGCCCAGCATCCTACTTGCCACTGCCTATCATCACTCAGGTACTCTCCATCATAAGCTTGCCCCCCCCGGGTGCTCCCCCTCTGCAAATGGATGGCAGTCCCCCCCTATGACTGTACACAGGCCCTGGACCACCTCATTACTCTCTTACGTGCCATCACTCTGGAATCATTGCCACCAACCTAATGTAAGTTCCTACAAAAAACAGGCATGTAGACTCATGCTCAGGGACTTACACTGGTGCACCCTGAAGCTTCTCCTCCTCCTGCTGCTGTTGGGGAAACATCCATCCTAACCCTGGCCCAATCACCTCCAGCTCTATTTACCAGGAAAACCCTCAGGAGCACTCTCCATAACACCTCTCATCATCTGTAGTCTACTCCCCAAGCTGGATGCCATACAAATCTTTACCAATCAGCACAGCCCAGATATCTTGGCAGTTGTAGAAACCTGGCTTACACCAAAATCCCCACCTGGCTATCGCTGTTCCAGGTTACAATGCTTTCAGGCTGGACGGAGGTCAAAGAGGTGGTGGATGTGCAATTTACCTTAAAGATTTGCTACTGGGACACCCGTCACTAACCCCTTCCCAGTCACTGCTGCAGATTCTCCCTATCAGAATCTTATTAGGTGCCTTAACAAATCCCTCACAGTTGCCTCAGTGTATATCCCCCAAAAGAACAAGGAATGGCCTTACGCTGTCTTGGAATTCACCAGGTCCCAACCTCCTGACTCTGAAATGATTCTGCTTGGAGACTTTAATATAAACTGGCTCGTGTCTAATGCAGGGGTCCATAAGGATGCCATCTCAATGACCAGTTTCACCAAGATGGTCATCTCTCTGACCAGGAAAAACTACAAATCTGGCACCAGCACCTCCTGGATTGAATTCTTACCAGCCACCCAACTCATATCACAAATACCTCAGTCCTCCTTGACTGCTTAGTGACCATTCCCTGTCATCTGTGAATGGTCAAACAAATTCTGCAAGCCCCTCCTAATATCATCACTAGCAGAGTCTACAACGTGGGCAGTTGTCACACCTCAAAACATGCCTCAACCTACAAGACTGGTCCCCTATCTACAAAGCAAGAGATGTAAATACTGAACTGGATTACTTCATCAACACTTTCAATGCAGCCTGTGACTCCTACGCTTCTTTAAAAAGCACAAAGTCAAAGCCCTTTGCAATCCCTGGCTCTCGGCTGATCTCTTACGTCAACTAAAATCTAGAGATCACCTCTGGGATCTGGGATCTGGCCAGAACCACTGGTAAAGAAACTGACATCCAAAACTATAAATGTGCATGGAATGACTGTACCAAATCTATCAGGCAAAATAAATCTACCTACTTCAAGAACTCTGTCACAGATACCTGGGGTAACGAGAGGGCATTTTGGAACAATATTAAAGAGGTCACTGGGAAGCAGCCAAAAACCTCCCCTACCTTGCTCATCATAAATGGGTGTACTACGCTTGACCCAAAAATCATAGCAAATACCTTCAACACTGCATTCACCGATCTCAGCAGTGTTCTTCCTTCTGACTTTTTTCAAGGACTATGACTCTCCCTCTCCACCCCCAATGCCTCCTTCTCCTCTAGCCTCCCGCCTTTTTATTTCCAAGCAGTCAAGATGCATGATGCCCCCCAAATACATTACCAAAGCCATCACCAAATCCAGATCCAGCAGTGAAACACTTGACCTTAAACTGCTGTCCCTCACTCTTGATGAGGTGTTACAGCCACTAACATATATTTTCAACCTCTCACTTAGGCTCAGCCGGTTAACTGACAAATGGAAATCTGCCACTGTTACCCTGTCCAAAAAAATGGTGACAGGGCCACTCATGGAAACTACTGTCCGATCTCTATATTGCCACCCCTCTCCAAGGTCCTTGAACATGTTACAGCAGATCAGCTCACAGATTTCCTGGACAAAAAGCATTATCCTGTGCTCACAACAACATGGCTTCAGGAAAGGACATAGCACCTCATCCGCCCTACTGGAATTCTCTGGCATTTTTCACAGCTCACTGGACAATGGTCAGTTAATTGGGTCTGTCTTTATCGATCTGACTAAGGTATTCAACACTGTCCATCACCACGTACTGCTTGTGCAACTTCTGAAAGCTGGGCCGTCTCCCAACTCCACTGCCTGGTTCAAAAGCTACTTGGGGAACTGGTCTCAAAGAGTAAAAATTGCAGATGTACTCTCTGATACCAGGCCTGTTCGCTCAGGTGTCCCCCAGGAACCCATTCTTGGCCCCCTACCATTCAGCTTGTTCCTGAATTCCCTTCCAAATTCTTGCTCTGAAACAATTATCCTCTACGCAGATGATGCTGTAATTCTTGCCTCCCACAATGATCCTAGGCCTCTACAAGAAAACCTTCAGCTTGGCTTCACATCTGTTGAAAACTGGTTCTCAAATCACAATCTGGTCCTCAATAATAAGAAAACAAAGTCTATGATATTCAGCAGCTCTCATAACAAACATAACCTGCACCCCCTATCCATCAAAACCAGTCATGGAGTCACCCTGGAACAGGTTCAAGCCTTTAAGTAACTTGGGATCACTCTAGACCCTCATCTAACTTACAGTGCCCACATTGACTCTGTAGTCAAATCAGCACATACTCACCTTGGCCTTCTCTTCCGGCATAGGCAACATCTTACCCTAGAAACTCTGACTGTCACCGCTCATAGCTCTGTTGTCTCCATTATTGACTATGGGCTTATCATCTCTGGCTCTGCCCCCACTACTGCCCTTGGACGCATATCCACCTCCCTCAATAAGGCATGCCGACTTCTCACTGGATCCCACCACCTCACATATACGTGCAACCTCTATGCACAAACTGGATGGCTGCAACTCACCAATCAGATAAAGTGCCTAATCTGCACCATGGTGAAGAAAATAACTATGGGCCTTGGCGCCCCAGGAGTGTGTGCACTCCTGCACCCTAGCAATAACCCCCACTCAACCAGGGGTTTGAATCACAGCTCCTGCAGGTTCCATGTTGTCATACCTCACAAGCTCAAAGATCTTTTGCCTACAGGGCGCACAGCTGGCTAAATGGTTAAACAGTTACAGCACATCCACTCCTATCCTTGGTGCATTTAAATCAAGGCCCTCTCTGACTGCCTCTAACTCCTGTGACTGCCTCCACTGGCTTACCCATGAATATTTCCCTAACCTTATGCAGTTCTCTCTCTATTAGCACTTGGTTACCCCTTAGCATGCACTTCCCATGTTATGTCTACGACGATGCCTCTGGCTGCACTCTTCCTGTATAGCTCTCTGCCCCTCTACTCTTCCTCTCTCTTGTCCTCTATCCTTCTGCACCTTGTCCACTATCTCCTTGTAACCTAGCTACCAAAACTTGTTTTGTTTCTCAGATGCTTTGTAACTCTGTTTAGTTTACACTTTTGTAACCATGTCCTATGTATAGAATTTGTAATCTGACTTACATGTCTTATGTTTTGAATTATACAATGGCAAGAAAAATCCTGGACTCTAATTGGTTGTCTTAGCTGGACCCGTGATGTAAACCAGTACAACATCACGGGTCTAGTCCCAGTACACAAAAGACCGCATAAACGGAGATTAGGATCAGTCCACGGAACCACTTCAAGGTCCCTCTAACGCAGACACGCTGATGTCGCAACCCCTGAAAATTTCATTGTGTTTATTAAAAATTACACAGAAATGACGCACAGCTGTCCTTCAAGGCTACAAACCGATGGCCCCACAGTAGAATCTCAATGTTTTTCCCTAAAACCCTGCTACATGAGCATGAGCCTTCACAAAACAGCGCTTTAGTGCTCCTCACCGTGATCCACCACTGCCCTCCACCAGTTACTTGTTGTTTTATTTTCTTTACCTGTCTTTCTGATGCCAAGGCAAGAGCTGTTCCTTGTCAAAACATATCCGGAGCCGTTTCCAAAATTCCGGAAGTCGCGCTGTTTTTCTCAGCCGCTGACAAGTTCCCATTTCGTCCAGCGCAATACAGCCGGTTCCACGGCAGGCAGCACGACTGACTAAAATAAAATAATGTAAACCTCCAAATCATAACGCAGTGTGAGGGGGGGAATCGAAGTACCACAAACAATAAAAAACTTCAAGCAGGGAGTCTGACAAAAAATTCTCAGGCAGCAACCACATAAAGACACACATCCATGCATTTACCACCAGCACCACCTACTGGCCAAAATGGCACTATTTTTTCTTCTATATACCTCCACACTGAAAAATCAACACAAAATCTACTGACAAAATGTTTTTCATTTTATTTTTAATTATTGTAAATGAGCCATTGTATTAACATGCACTCAGGGTGTGTCTTTGTGTTGGATAACGTTACTTGAGTCGCACTGGCCTCCGGCCTCGTGCCTAATCACCCCAGGCATGACGTTATCCCAGCACAACACACACTTGTCGGCATTATTGCTTAATTGTAACCTGACATGGAAACTTTGTAAAAGAGCCCTGGCTCAAAGGTATTGTAATCCAAACCTAATAAATAAAAAAAAATAATAAGATCTACTGTTTAACTCAGAAAATCCACAAGTATTAGCAAACTTGGCTGAATTCTTACTATTTATAGTTAAAGTCTGGAAAAGCAAGGTCCATGTGACCAAATATTCTGAAGCCACAACTCTCTTTGCTGCCCTGCATACTGTTCTTCCAATCTCAGAATTATATATTTTTCTGATGTTTACTCTTGGATTGATCTCTTTATTGCATTCATGTTACTGCTTTACAATTTTTCTCAAAATAGATATGAGCTAGGATAGAGCTGAAATCTACTGTTAATACCCTATGGTGGGTTGTCTTTCTACTTCTGTGACTATAAGCTCTGTTACATGATGGAGGGTGTAGATATCCAGATCCGAACCCTGTCATGTCCAGTTTCAATACTGTATTTCAAGATTTGCTAAATAGTCTACTCTTTCTGCACTGAAATATAGAAAACAGATTATACCTATTTTTATTGCAATATAATTATGTTTACAGTACTGCTTTTTATGGGTGATTTTTGTACCTTTATTATTTGTCTTTTTGTGATTTTAATCAATTATTGCAATGACAGACGGTTGATCAAATAAACAAATAAACAAAACAATTGCATCTAAAGCAGGACCAGGGAGACACTACATTCACACCCTTTTCTCAGCACCAAAATAGCGAAGCTATTGCACCATCCGGGTGGCTTTCTCAATCTATGTATTAAAGTCATCCTCCCCAGTGGGGGTGGGTTTTGCACCAGAACGCAGTCAAAACCTCCTGTACTCTTTGTACTCATGTGCTTACTGTCACCTCTTTTCCATCGACCTCCCCAGAGCATCCAACAAATCAGTTACTTTGAATTTTCCTGCCCAGCCAAAGTCAACAAAATGTTTAAATCCTGACCTGATTTGCCTTATTATTCTGGAAGTTTCTTTAGTTTTTTTTCCCCAAGCTCCCTGAGGTAGGTGATCTGGGCAAACTATCTGCATTGTTCTTGCTATAAAGATGCCAAACCTTATCTTTACTAATCATCAAGGATGCAGACAATTCCATAACAGTAAGATTATTTCTGTTTTCCACAGATAAACTCATGGCCTTTTTCTCAGGCACACACACCACAGGCTGTATTTTCATCCCACCAAGGCCAGTCAACTCATGTTCCAACACAAACAGTTCAGAGTGTCCCTTCCCTCAGTGATATTACTGACTGACAACACATTTTTGGGGTCTAAACTTTGTTGCAAACACCAGTTTTCTGACTTCCTTAAATGCCATTTTGAATTTCTGGATTTTTACCAAAATTTGCTGAAACCTTGCAAAATTTCACACAGGATAGTGGGAACTCTTCCAGTGGTCCCAGATGTGTCCAGCTGGTAAACAGGAGATCCTGGGTTCAGATTCCAGCAGTGCCTCCAAAGATGTAACTGGATCACAATGCAGTTGTTACAAGTGTTACATTCTCAGTTACTACCCAAACCTTGCACATGTGGGGCCAGCAAAGGCTGAAGGGTCTGGGCTTATTAAACCTCATGTGGGGGTGATTCATAAGGGAAACAAGGGAAATAGCATGATACCTCCACCCACAGAACAAAATAGTGAGCCTAATCAAATTACAATACTATCCCCTGGGATGCAGTACCAGCCCACCTCCCCAGTACCTGTCAGACCCTACCTGAAACCAATATATACCAGTACCTACACTTTAATGGTAATTTGAAACACTTTTGTACCATTTAGGTAGACCACTAATAATATGCTCACATACCACATTTTAGAAATGTTCAAACTGGATTAGTCATCAGCACAGTTCCTTTGATGGGAATAGAAGATATGCAACATGGTTTTAACAATGATTTTAGGCTAGCTGAAAGTAGTATCATTATTTTTTGGGGTAACCCCAAGCTATGTGATTTCAGATGAACAGGCCTCCTTGACGAGATGGTGTAGTAGGACTCTTAATGACTTACAGAGGATTTCCGGACAAGGTGTACTATATCACATGGCCTCCTACTACCTTCAATAGCAGATCCCCACAGTTTCAAATAACTTACAACAATTACCTTTTCAAACTATAGTTTAGTCTTAGCTACTGGGTACCCAGGTAAATGAAATATTGCACAGGCCTGATCTTGTGGTGCTGGACACCTTGCATTGGTGCACTTCCAAATATGTAGGTTTGCTTTTCACCTCACCCAACTGACTTTTGGGTAGCACTTTTTTTTTATATCAGAACAAATTGAAATCCAGCAGGGAATCCAGTAACAAAACTGTAATCCAAACAAGGGAACATTCAGTAGCAGTAGTTTGTGGCTGCCAAGCCAATATACATGTGTCCTGTACCAAGTGGGAAGAAGCAGCCTCAGATGCTTCTGGATAGATAATCACCACGAGCAGGCAGGCCCAGGCTAGGCCTGATCACTGTGTCTCAACATTATTTTCCTCTCGACCAGTATGTGGAAGTATGGCAAGTTCAGAAGGATCAAGACCAATGAGTTACCCTTCACCCAAGGGGCATGCACTTGACCAAGGATACCACTACCCTGGAGCAAGCGCCTGACCACCTCTTTTCTTTGGCACATCAGACAGGAGAGAATGGCTTGTTCTCACTTCTGATTAAGGCAGTCTACAGATGGCTTCAGTGGATTTGGTCTTTGTTTTTCAGAACTCATAACACTTCTTCTCAGCTTGGATGGAACTTCCGCAACCAGATTCAGCTCACACCAGGATCTCTGCCTCTGAGACCTGGCTAGGCCCTCAGTCTCCTCCTCCTCAGCACCTCTCTCCAATCACATGAGGAGGACTGCCTTGAACTCTTCCTAGGCTGTGGAAAGGATTCAGCTTAGTCACCTCCTGTCTCAGTCTCTTATTGGCTATCACACATGTCACTCCCAATTTGACTCCCTCAGTGGTTGCACAAGGACACCAAGCACTCAATTGCTGTTCTTCACAAGTGCATGTGTCCTTATCAGGGTGCCTTGCATTCTGGTTGGTCAATTGTGGAGGTCTTGTGACCAGATGACAATGTCCTTCTGTTTACACACAGTTCCATACCTAGCTGATGATTCACATCATTTTTATCAGTGCTGGCTGCTACTTTAACTTTTTACAGTATTTAATACAACTGAAACCCAGTCAGATCTACCACGATGATGTCAGTGATCCCTCTGGTTCATCTTTGGATGCAAGAGCACCTCTTTCATAAGCGGCATGCAATGAAAAAACAAGAAGGCAAATAACAACTCCTCTTCTTCTGACCTCTAGCACCAGTCCCAGCTGGAGGATGCAGGTATTGTGGTTGGATCTGCCTCAAACCTCTGGGGGCTACACATGTAATCCCCAACTTTGAGGTAAGTTATGCTAGTAAACAGCAGAGATTGTCCTGATAAGCTGGTAAGAATAGAAAAGGATTTCTTATAGTCACTAAAGAAACACTAGGAATTAAATATGAATTGTACTTCATTTTTGTGTGTGTAAGGAGGGTATAATGAATGGAAAGAATGTTTAATTATATATTTTATTTAAGGACTTTTATTTTTAGGTTAAAGATTTTCAGTTAGTAATGGTGGCAGGCAGTCATATCTGTGATGGCAATTAGGGATAAGTAAGGTGGCTCGTGAGTTCAATATATGATTGGCCCAAATTCTAAATCCCACTGCCTGAACTTGTTCCAACTTATGCATTTCTAGGGAACGAACATACAGGTATTGAAACTTGTTAGCTAATCAGAAAGCAGGACATTTCTAACCCATTTTATAATCAATATACAAATCTAAAAAAATATTACGTACTAGTCACAATTTCGATTCCTGATGTTTCTTTGGAGACCATGAAAACACGCCTCCTATCCTTACCAGTTTGCTAGGACAATCTGCTGCTTATACTGACATAGATAAAACTGAGACAGTAGCTCCATATAAGGCCTTCTGCTCTATGTGGGGCAAACATTCAGCCAGAGAAATTCTGCAGAAATTTGAATTCCTGTATTCCATAATAAACAAGCATTCCATCTTTTGAATGTGTGGAAAAGTAAATGTTTGATCGATGGAGGTTACTTTTCTGAGCTATTTTTAACAGATGTAAACAAACTCAAATTGAGCCAGATTCAGCTATTTGTGGCATTTTAGTGAATAGTGAAAAAATATGGCTAGTACACTGGGGAAATCCCTCTACTCTTTTCTCTACATTGCAGCTGTACTCTGTAATGGTGCTTACTTGATTATATTCCTTCTAAATAAAACATTCCCCTACTATTTTCAAGAAGTGCATTTGGAACCTTAACATCCAACTGAAAAGGCAGACACAACCTTAGTTTTAACATCTCATGTGGAGGACATCACATCCTAACAGTACAGTATCCCGCTAGTACTGCACTGGGGTGCTAGCATATATGGTGGGAGACCAATCCCAATGTAGGACTGGAACCCTGGGTTCCCAGGCTGAGAAGCATGGGAGTTGGTCCTAAAGAAGTAAGATGGGCAGAGAGATGATCGGACATATGGAGTCAGAGGGTGGTGGTAAATGGCATCCACTCTGAGAGGGCAAAGTGACCAGAGGAGTGTCACAAGGGTCAGTACTAGGCTCAGTCCTCTTCAGTGTTCTTCATAAGTGACACTGCAGAAGGACTGGAAGGGAAAGTATGGCTGTTCATGGACGACACAAAAATCTGCAACAGAGCAGACACATGGGGGTAGAAAGAATGAGAGACGATCTAAAAAAGCTGGAAAAATGGTTGCAGGTTTGGCAGCTTGGCTTCAATACAAAAATATGCAAAACCATGCATTTGGAGCACAGAAACCCAGGGACAACATATCAACTGGGTGAAGAAGTACTAGCAGTCACAAAACAGGAAAGGGACCTAGGTGTAATCGTTTCTGAAGACCTGAAGGTAGCTAAAGAGTGTGACAATGCAGTGGGAAAAGCTAGTGGGATGTGAGAGATGCATAGGCAGGGGCATCATCAGTAGAAAGAGGGAGGTAATAATACCCCTGTATAGATCACTAGTGAGACCCCACCTTGAGTACTGTGTCTTGTTCTGGGGGCCACACCTCCAAAAGGACATAGACAGGGTGGAGGCAATACAAAGGAGAGCAACTATAATGGCGTACGGCCTGCATCAGAAGCCCTACAAAGAGAGGCTTAAGGAATTAAGCATGTACTCCCTAGAAAAAAGGTGGGGGGGCGGGATATGATAGAAACATTCAAATACTTCACAGGTATAAACAAGGTATAGGAAGGAAGAATTTTTCATAGAAGAATATACTCGAGGACAAGAGGTCACACTATGAAGCTCGATGAGGGGAGGCTGAGAGGAAATGTGAGGAAGTACTTCTTCACAGAAAGGGTAGTGAATGCTTAGAACAGTTTCCCAGTGGTGATGGTGGGGGCTGAAATCGTTACTGTATTCAAGAAAGCATGGGATCAACATAAGGGGATCATAGAAGTAAGGCAAGAGGGGTTGCAGACTGGAGACCAATCAGGGTCTGTGTGACACAGTAGGTAGGGAATATAGGGCAGACTAGGTGGTCAAACTCAGCCAGGCATCTTCTATAGCTGGGCACATGGGCACAGACTGAATCCATTAACTACGTTCATTGCCCCAGCAAGGCACCACCATAACACTGAAACCCATCTTTCACGATCTAAAAATGCTGTTTAAAATGAAATTGAATGCTATTTCAAAATGAAAATTCTAGGTCTGCTTTCAGCTTGCCCATTACTGCAGCCTTTGTACCCCAGCTGAACTTATCATGAGCTGTTCTTCACCATCCATGAATTATTTATGGACAGTTCAAGAACTGAGACCATGGACATACATCAAAGTCCAGCAATCATGTTCACGAATGTTCGTGAACTGTGCAAGCACAACAAATGGGCAAACTTTATTCATGAACATTCTTGAACATAAATGTTCCTAAAAGTCAATGAAAGATTATGAAGTTCTTCCACTCAGCCTTTATGGATACAGTCCATCAGTAGTTCTGGTGACCAAAAATACTCTGATTTTATAATATTGGTTAATTCATCAGGCAATCCTGTAGCCTTAGTCTCAAAATAGTTTTTCACTCTGTACAGTATACACTGTAGAGGTAAGCCTGTTCAGTCCTTAATTGTTTTATTACACAACCTAAGCAATTTACCATTGCAACTGAATTGTTTCAATAAACTGAACATTTTCTAGTCAATGGCTTTTCTTACACTGTATTTTAGAATTAGCAACATACCTTATACTTACTTGTTTTCTGTTGTTCTTTGTGGACTGGCATCACTGCTCACCTTCTGTTAAAATTCCTTTTATAAATAGAAAGGCCCCATTTCTATTATATGAGCCGAATCCACAACTCTTTTAAAATGTAGTGAGTTTAAATGTTAACCCTTATGGGTGCTCAAATAACAGATTTTCCTGTAGAACATATATTTCCACTCCTGAACAGAAAGGGTTCTGATTTTGTAATGGTTTTTAACTTTGAGTGGGAAACTGTGTATTCCAATGTGCAAATTAGTCATGTTACTTGATTTCTGCTCAGTTCAACATGGTCCTTGAAAAGTTCAGCAACTTCTTGAACTTAGTGTTGATGAACAGTTGATTAACTTGTTTCATGAATTGGGTTGAAGAACAGTTGAAGAACGTTGATGGATGTCCATGATCCAATCATGAACATTCATCAAAGTTCATGAGTTAATGAACTTCATTTTGCATGAGCCAGGTTCCCTCCAGCAGTTCATAATGTCATGTGGTCTGACAGAGAAATTAGCCGACAAAGGCAGGAATCTCAGCCAATTAAGGAATGCCTTCACAGGGGTTGCAAACCTCCCTGAAAAGTCCCTGACAACTCCTGCAAAGGCAATACTTTAATTGGCTTCACAGGAGTTTTCAGGGAGTTTTACAAGCATCCCTTAATTGACTGAGATTTTTGTTCCAATAGATTCAAACTGAAACAAACGCTCACGATTAGTTCCACATCAGGGCAGTGCCAACAGTTTTTCTGTTAGATTTTCTTTTGGCAGCAAGCACCATTCCAGCATCTCTTTTGTGTCTGTCTAGTTAACCAACTCTGAACAACTGCCTCCCATAGTTGTTCACCAAGCCAAAACAGACTGTATGACAGGTTTCAGGCAGTTAATCCTTCATTGTGCAATACAAAATTTTACAAAAAATGGTCTGCCACAGTCCTCGTTCCTTTCTACATACTGTAGGAAGAGATGCAATTTTAGACCCAAAAATGTATCACATTTACTTAGATTTCCAGAAGATGGTTCAGCTGGCAACAAAGTATTATAAGCTTGTGCAATGTAGATATAATGGTTGGTAGTAGGGATGCTTGGTACTGTATGTAAGTTTGAGTGCATATGAACAAAGTAGAAAATGCTAGTTCAAGGACCGAGTGGAGCACTGATAACCAGCACAGTACACAACAAAAAAAATCAGGTGTCCTACAGTATGAATCCAGTCTTCCAGAGAGCAGTAAAGGGCATAAAGTGCTTCTTTATTGGAGCTAAATTGCAGTAAAAAGCAGGCTGCAGCACAAATGCACAATACTTCACAATGCACTGTTGCTTTTTCAAGAGCACTTTAAGGTTTGTATTACCGCCTGGAAGACTGGATTCAAAGTGGCATGTGGGAAGCCTGATTTTTTCATTGAGTTCTTATGAAACATATATTTGGCTATTCACTATTGCTGTCCCCATTGCAGTGACTATCACCTTTTCAAGGTAACCTGAAGGCAGAGGAATCCTCTTGAGTAGTGTCAACCATCAGGTGTTGCAAGGACACGGTCCTATTAGACTACAGGTACCTTAGAAAAAATGTGCAAAAGACAAGACTCAGAGGCAGGCAAGCAGGGGGATGCTGAGGGAGCCCCCACAGCAAGGAGAAACAGAATAAGCAGAGCAGGAAAGACAGGTTGACCAGATGGATGCTGAGGGAGCACAGCAAGTCAGGAAACAAATAGTAGGAGCCTTACAGGGCAAGCAAGGCTAGAGAAATAGCAAGAGCATAGATTGTCTGGGACTGAGTAGAGCAATAAACCAGGCAACTAAAGCACAAATTATACTGCACCGCAGCAAGGATGATAGAACAAACAGCAGGAGGGCACAGAGCAGCAACAGAAGCCCAATGCCCTTTGCTGGTTCCAAGACGACCTGATAGGGAGAAATCAACGTGTCAAAATTGGGCAACCAGTATCCAGCGCAAGATAGGTACTGTATCATTAGGTACCCCAGGAATCAATACTGGGGCCCCTACTCTTCAGCCTCTTCTTAAATAACCTTCCCACAGCCTGCAACACCAAACTCATACTATATACAGACGATGCAGTGCTCCTGATCAGCAGCACGTCCTCAGGCTGCCCTACAATCTAAACTGCAGAACTCTTCTCCAAACTCGAGGACTGGTTCTGTAGTCATAAGTTGCTACTAAACTACAAGAAGACCAAGGCCATGCTTATATCCAGACCCCACAACAAAAATAAGTACTACTCCCCATCATCTCCAACTCATGCAGTGAGCCACTGGAACAAACCCACTTGTTCAAGTATCTGGTGATCATAATAGATGATGCCCTCATGTTTGTGCACCATATTGACTCTCTGGTCAAGACAGTCATTACCAAGATTGGTGTCCTGTACAGACACAGGCAATACCTCTCTGGGGGCCCTCCACCTCTCAGTCCGCAGTTCCATTATATCTACTATTGACTGTGGACCAGTGGACTGAGGGATGGCAATGGATACAGTGCTCAAGAGGTTCAGACTGCACTCAACAAAGCCTGCAGACTCACCCTGGATGCTGAGAGTGGCACTCACACCTGTACTCTGTATGAACATGCAAATTGGCTGTCATTAAGAAACAGGGTAAAATTCCAGACTTGCATCTTTGGGAAGAAGGCTCTATTGGGTAAAACACCACCTTGTGTAGGCAATTTGATCAAGGCAGCCAACTCATTGCAGGTCACCTGGGGAGGACTAGAGGGCCTTGGCTACCCCATTTTGTTGCACCTCACTTGGGCAACGTGCATTTGCTCACCGGGCTTCCCCATGGATGAATGAACTCCCAGCATCTCTTGCCACAAATTGTCTGGCCCAGTTCAAAACTGACCTAAAATAGCACCTAATAACACTCTGTAAATGCCCTTGCCCCTAGGTCCAGCCACACCTGCTCTCTACCCCAGCAAGCACTAGGCAGGCCTCAGGTACCCCTCCCTCTCTCCCCTTCTCATGACTTGCCTCAGCAATCAGTTTGCATCATGCTCCTTCGGCACCCACCACCCCACCTTCCCCCGCAACTCCCAGTCCCATGAGTTTCCCTAACAGTCACTACTCATGCAAGCTGCCTGACCATGCCCCTTGCACCCCACCATTTACTCTAGCATGTCTTCTCTGCTCAGCCTCCCTCATCCCCTGTATTTCTCCCTATACCTTATCACCCTTCTTCCCACCATTCACCTCCACCACAGTACCTACCCTCTCTCATACCTCCTTTCTTCACCCCACTGTCAGCTATCCCTGTCCCTCTGAACTACTGACAAGGCACTTTGTGGCTGCTTATTCCACCCCAACCTCATAAGTGTTTTTTCTTGTTATTTTAACTTGCACCTATCTTTTGAGTTATTCTGCAAGTTCTGAATTCAAGCTGTATCATTCATTGTGATGTACCTTTGCTTTCTTCTATTGTACTTTGTTTTGCAGTCTGTGACGTGGAACCTTTGTAAAAGAGCTTGCGCTCAAAGGTCTTTTCCGAATCACTAAATAAATAAAAAAATAAATAAAAGAAGCAAGCTGGCACAAAGCTACACTGGGAAACAGCAGGCACTTGATACAGTAAATTGTTGACTGCAACACAGTAGAGGTCCAGAAATGACAGCTGTACAATGGACCCATACTAGCAAGTCAAGAAGAAAGCAGCCAGGCCGGAAGCAGAAAAAATGGCCACCATGGATAGAAGAGTCAGGCTGATGCCATGCCCCCAGTACACTAGACTAGATGGCCAAACAGTGAGGCAAATGCAGCTGCAACCCAGGAGTGGAGGCAGAAGGCTGATACACCATGCAAAACAGCCAGAGTTAGGGAGGCAGCCTCCTTAGACAGACAGCCGCAGAGAAAACAGCCAGAGGAGGCAAGTGAAACCAGGAGAGAAGTGTTTGGAAGACAGAGGGAATGAACAGAACTCAGGACAACAAGCAACAAACTGCAGCAGCTCAAAATCAGTACTAGAGCAGGAAAAGTGACAAACAAAAAGAAATTCAAACAGCTGTGCAAGGGCCAAATACAGTACAATAACAACAGATGCACTGTTCAGAGGTGATGGCTTTATTTCAGGAGAGTGAGGATAAACAAGCATTTGCCAATGCCGAATGTTTGCTTGCTGGTATTAGCACTGGAAATGCAGGAGTTAGACAGATGCAGAGTAGGAATGGCAGAGAAGTATTCAACTTCATGCCAATCCCACCTCCAACCTGTAGAGACAGACAGGGATTGGGGTATGCATTTGGGTTGTCTCTCATAACATTCATGCCATTTCACCTCACCCTATCCTGCATACACCAACAAGTGTTGAGGTGTGCCTTAAGGTGTTAGGCTTTTTAGTCACCCCACTCCATAAGGACATACACTGAAATGGGTGCAATATAGGAGAATGGGGTGAACTCTGGGGCTGAAGAGTCCCAGGCACACCTCAATGCCTGTCAGTGGCTGCAAGGTGGAAGGGGGGGTGGAACGGCATGAGCATTATAGTTGGCAATCCTAAGGCATACCCCTGATGCCTGTCAGTCTGTACAGGGTGGGACATTATGGTTAGAAACCCTAACGCCCCGGGTGTTTGTTGGTATTTGCACTACAAATTTTCAATATGGCCTTTTAATGACCTGCACCTCATGAAAGCATTTGGGACCTCTTCTCATGAACAGTGGCACTGTGAGTTTGCCAATGTGTCCTGAACTTTGAATTCCACACCGACCATGCCATTGTGTGCCAGATGTATGAAAACACGGATCGACAGGATGTGGAGAATGACAGCTGCACCACTCATAGGGAGTTGTGAAGAGATGGCAATGTTGAAAATCGGTAGTGAAAAATATTAAAATACTACAACTTCCAAGTGCATGTGTAAACTGCACAATGCATGTGAGTGTAATAGTCAGTTAGTGGAAATATTTCACCAAATTTTCAATATAGGCATTTTGTGACCTCTGCTCATGAACAGTGTTAGTATAATTTTCTTAATCTGTCCCGAACATTGATTTCCCATGGCAATCGTGCTTATTCTGCACCAGAAGTGTAAACGATATTTCAGGCAGGATGTAAAACTGACAGCTGTACTGTTCATAAGGAGGTCTGAAAAAATGGCAATATTGTAAATCTGGAGTGAAAGTACTACAAATTTGTGAAGTTATAGGTGCGTGGAAACTGCACAACGATACTTGTAACACAGTTATTTTATGGACGCTTGTCACCAAATTTTCAACATAGGCATTTTAGGACCTCTGCTCATGAACAGTCACTGTGATTTTACATATGAACATACAAACAAACATACGAATCTGACAGCAGAACAGACCAATCGGTTTATCTAAAATCTGCCTGAGTGTGCAGCTAGCACCCAAGATTGCAGCTGCCCCAGACTCCTCCCCCACTTGTCCCAGCCCCTGCCCCCTGACTCTTCCTCTTGCATTATCCAAGTCCTTCTTAAAGCTCTTGACTCCTACATGTTACCACCACCTCTGGCAGTGCATTCCAACTAGACACCACCCTGTCAGTGAAGCAGTGCCTCCTCATTTCCCTCTTGAAACATTCCCCCTTCCAACCTTAGTCCATGCCCCCTTGTCTCTCTTCCACTCCTCAATTGAAACACCCCCTTGATGCTGAGTTTGTTTTACCACCCTCAGGTATTTAAATGCTTCAATCATATCCCCCCAACCCTCCTCTCCTCCAGTGTGTACATGTTCAGCTCGTTCAGCCTAACTTCATATTCCTTTCCTTCCATCCCCTTTAACATTTTTGTTGCCCTTCTTTACACCCCCTCCAGTAACTTTATATCTCTCCTCAGGTATGGCCCCCAGTATTGCACACAGTACTCCAGGTGTGGATAACAGTGTTAGTGTTGCACTCAGGTTGCAGATGGTGGTGCCAGATAGGATAGCCAGTCCAAAAATTATTAAGATAAATAAAACCAGCACTCCAGAAATTGCTTGTTCCACTTAAGGTATATTTATTCCATGGTACGATACCAAAGTCGAGATGATAACAGAACGATAGCAAGCCCCTAGCGCCTTGACCGTTAGGTCTTCCAAGGGGTATGAGCAGTGTTAGCTTGTTTCTCCAACTATATATACCATTTCAATTGATTAGATAATTAGTTCAACGATTCACATCTTGCTCATAACAATACAGAGCTAAAATATTACCAGCACTTAAAATAAAATTCAAGTCATTTTGATTAGTGCTGGCAAGGTGAAAATAGAACACAAAATGTATATAAACAAACAGGATTTAAACTAATAAAGGAGGAAGTAGCATAAATCCATAAACTTAAGCACACTACTATTATACATGCTGTCAATCATATCTAGTTAGATGATGTTATTTAATTATCTTAAAAGTTTATGGAAAGAATTTGCTACTGCCAGGTAATGGCCAGATTATTCTTTGCAAATGCAAGTATGTAAAATATGAAGAACCACATATGATCTTAAATATACACATTCCATGAACTTGTAAATTCACAAATAGTAGTATGTAAACATATTAGTAGATGTGGTGGTTCTCAGAGTTGCACTGCTGATCGTCAAATGTTATACAATTCAAAGTATGGCCATCTGAACTCCAGGTGCGGCCTGACCAATGATCTGTAGAAAGATTGGATCACATTCCTGTGTCTTGATGAGAACCTCTTGATGGACCCCAGCATCCTGCTTGCCTTTGCTGCTGCTCTCTACACTGGGCTGAGTAGTTCATGCTCCCGGTTACCAACACCCCTAGGTCATTCTCCTCCTCTGTGATCCCCAGCCTCAGCCCCCCAAACAATAATCCCTCTTCTGGTTCTTAGGCCTGAAATGCATCATCTTACACTTGTTTGTATAATCCTAGCTGCCACTCCACTGATCATGTCTTGGTTTGGTTAAGTCCCCCTGCAGTTTTTCCCATCCATCCTCTTTGTCCACCACTGCCATCAATTTGATATCATCTGCGAACAGAATAACCGTGCTCCCTACTCTGTGTGTTGTATCGGTGATAAAGAGCCCAAATAGCACCGGTCCCAGCACTGACCCCTTCTTCTTTTCCCTGACACACCTTAAAAAGTCCTTTTCCCCTCCCTTTATGCCCAGTGCTAACCTTAATTCCCTGGAGGCCTTAGCTTTTTCCAACCTCCTGGCCACCTCCTTGACTAACTCCCGTAAGCCTCCTTATCCACTCCTTCCATGTTCTACTGTACTTCTAGTATGCTCCCCTCTATGCCCTCACACCTTGCAGCACTTCCTTGTTCGGCCAGCATGGTTTCTTGGCTCTGCTCTTCTTACTCCTGGCCCTGGTGCAGGCTACTGTGGCATCTGTTAGCCCAGTCTTTATGACTCCCCACTTTTGTTCTGCATCCATCCCCAGCCTTATATCCTGGAGTGTCCCTCACAATATTGCTCCCATCCTCCCAAAGTCCAGCCTACTATAGTCCACCACCTTAGTGCCTGTGCCTCCTGTCTCCCTGCCCAGCACTAGAATGAGCCACACTGTTTGGTGGTCACTACCCGCTAGTGGATACTCCACCCTTACCTCCTCACTGCCCTCCATTTGCCAGTACTAGGTCCAGAGTGCTTCCAAGCCTCTAGGCCCACTCTACCAACTGCATCAGAAGGCCATCCTGAATGCAACAATGAGCACCTGCTCCTGGTACTGCTAGTGGCTGGGGTACTCCAGTCAACTCCTGGTAGGTTAAAATCCCCCACTATCACTACACTCCCCCTTCTACAGACCCTCCTTATCTGCTCTGCCAATTCCCCATTCAGTTTCCTGGATTGGGCTGGTGGTCTGTACACCACTCCCAGCCTCAACTTGCTGCCCTTGGAGTCCAGGAGTTGCACCCAAAATGCCTGTGTCCTCTCCTGTTCTCCCTCATCCGTTATACATTTGACCCCTTCCTTCACATACAGTGCAACTGCCCCTTCTAACCCCCTGGTCCCTGCTGTATATTCTGTATCCCGGGATTGCCGAGTCACAGTCATGGTACTCTGTGGCCCAAGTCTCTGTCACTGCAGCAGTGTCCACCTTCCCTCTAAAGGGAGTACCTGACACTCTGCAATTTTGTTCTCAAAGGCTTCATGCATTGAGAGATACCACCTTCCACCCGTAACCTCCTTCCCTCACTCTTCTCCTCCTTGGCCTGTGTCCCTCCTCCAGGTAGTCTGCACTCTTTCTCCTCGTTATTCTTACTGGGTGGTGGTGCCTTCTGTATTACACTCATACCACTCTGCCAGCCCCCCCCCCAGGTTACTATACCTCTGCCTTTACCTATATCTAGGGGGGGTGAGCTCATTAGGCTCCCCTATCCAGACCTTTCTACCAACCTCAGTCTTTGGCCATCCCTCCCACTAGTTTAAATCCACCTTAGTAGAGATATACCCCTCTAATCCCGCCTTTAATACTCCCATCTCCTCCCTGCTCAAGTGTAGCCTGTCCACCGTGTACTAGTCACTATTCCCCCAAACCCTACTCCAGTTAGTCACTAACCCATAATTTTTGGTGTGGCACCAATCCCTCAGCCACTCGTTGAACTCCTCAATCCTACCCTTCCTCCCTATGCTTCCACATGGTACTGGGAGCATCTCTGAATGCCACTGACTTCCCAAGCCTCACACTGCCTGCCCAACTCCTAGAACCTCCCCTCATGACTTCCACAGTCTCCCCACCAAGTCGTTTGTACCACATGCAACAGTAAATGAGGTTTCTTCCTCCCCTCACTGCACATTTGAGCAGTGCCTGCCCCTCCTGCAGTCAGCCCGGATAGCTTCAACCCAAATATGTCTGTACCTTCCCTTCTGCCCCATCTCAGCCCTTTCAATACAGAATCCCCAGAACAAACAACTCCCTTCCTTACCCCCTTCCTCTAATGCCCCTTCAACCACCCCCGTATTCATTCTTCCCTGCCCTTACCCCCGCCAACTGCACCCTCAGTGACTTCTGTATCTGCACCCCTACTTCTGCCTCACCTCCTTTCTCTGCCTTATTTCTCCCATCCCTTTGAACCTCTTCTCAGCCTGATTACTCCTACTGGGCTTCCCATGCTGACCTCCCCTTCTCCTCTGCTAATTTCCAACCCCTCTCCTATCACCGTTGTTGTCAATTTAGAGCCCCCATTCCCTTCGACCCCGATAGTCATGGCCCCCATCCTTCCCCTTCCTATAGCCTTCTCTCCTCCAGTCACCCTCCTTCCTTACTAGCCCCCTTCTATACTGTCATCCTCGCTATCTCTTCCCCTACCTGTTGCCATTGCTTTCATGTCCCGCTTGTCCTCCCCCTTCAGTATGTTCCTGCTCTCCACCTCTCTCCCATAGTTGAGGTTCGAATCTATTCCTAGTCGATACCCCTCCTACATCTCTTCCCCCCTTTCGGTTCCCCCCTCCTACTTGTTCCCCTCCATGCCCCCCGGTCCCACCCTGGTCCATCCTCACCGCAGCCATCTGCTCTCTCCTGGTACTCCTCATGGTCTCTTCTCCTCCCATCAGGAGGCCCCTCCCTCACCTCAGGCACCCCTCCCTTCTCCTCTCTTTCTGCCAGTGTCTCTAATACTGGGGTCAGTTTCAGTCCCTAGTTGTTCTTCCCCATCCCCCATTGCCATCCCCTATCCCCAGCCAGGATGCCTAGCATACTCATCTGCCCTGCCACTTAGACTCCTCCCGAACCTCCACAGTTCCTCTGTCAAACTAGCCAGTTTTCTACATAGCATACCACCTCCCCATCCTTCAAGCAGAGTCCAGGAACATGGCGGACCCACACTCTGTACACCCCACCACTCTTCCAAAGATGCCCGGCCTTTTGACATGCGGCACCTGTCCCTTTTTGGCTCCCATCTTATGTTACAGGCTCTTACTCCCAGTTTCTGTACCCTACTACAACTGTTAGGGCCCTATTAACTCAAATTCCTGGATCCCCCCACATTAGTACCCCTACTGCCCCCTTGCCAACTGGGTTAATTCAGTCTCAAATCTCATCCATTAGATGCTGTATTACTGTTGTAATCCTAAAGCCTCCTTGTCTGTTTTTTACCCCTCATCTACCATACATTTTGTTCTCAGCCCTCATAGTTTCACTTAGCCCAGTTAGAAATCATATTGCACTCCAAGAATTACTCAGCTCAGTTAGGGAAAGAAACAGAACAAATAAATGTGTATTATTACAGCAATCCTAATAGTATAGCTCAGTACTTAGCTCAGTTAGAGAAATAAATGGAACAACTAAATCTGTATTATTACAGCAATCGTAAAAGTATCCAGTCATTGCTTTGTCTCCACCCCAGAGACTCTGCTGTAATACAGGACCACACAGGACCCTGGGCAGGTGAGTGGGCAACTCTTAAGTCCTGACAGAGCCCCGTTGAGCTCACTTACTCCCACTCTCTCACTCACTTGTTCTGTTTCCCTGGCGCTGCAAGCTGCCCTTTTGTACTGGGTTCCTGCCTGCATTGGTACCTTTTTCTGCCCACAAAGAAATCTGCAGCAGTCATGACAGAGCTCCGTTGAGCTCACTCACTCCCACTCTCTCACTTGCTCATTCTGTTTCTCCCGGCACTGCAGGCTGCCCTTTTGTACTGGGCTCCTGCCTGCGTTGATGCCTTTTTCTGCCCACAAAGAAATCTGCAGTACTGACAGAGCTCTGTTGAGCTCGCTCACTCACCCTCTCTCACTCATTCATTCTGTTTCTCCCAGCACTGCAGACTGCCCTTTTGTACTGGGCTACTGCCTGCATTGCAGCCTTTTTCTGCCCACAAAGAACTCCGCAGTGGTACCGACAGAGCTCTGTTGAGCTCGCTCACTCCCCTTCTCTCACTCACTTGTTCTGTTTCTCCTGGTGCTGCAGGCTGCCCTTTTGTACTGGGCTCCTGCCTGCAATGTCACCTTTTTAAGCCCACAAAGAAATCCACAGCAGTCCCAACAGAGCTCCATTGAGCTCGCTCACTCTCCCTCTCTCACTCGCTCATTCTGCTTCTGATGGCACTGCAGGCTGCCCTTTTGTACTGGGCTCCTGCCTGTCTTGGCACCTTTTTCTGCCCACAAAGAAATCTGCAGCAGTCCCGACAGAACTCCGCTGAACTTGCTCACTCCCCCTCTCTCACTCGCTTGTTGTTAATCTGTCCCAAACACTGATTTCCCACTGCAACCGTGCTATTCCGTGCCGGAAGTGCAAAAACACATTTTGGCCAGGTTGTGAACAATGACAGCTGTACTGTTCATAAGGAGGTGTGAAAAAATGCCACTGTTGAAAATCTGGTGTGAAAATGTTGCTAATTTTTGAAGTTACAAGGGTGCATGGAAACTGAGCGGTGCATGCTTGTAACACAGTAATTTAATGGACTTTCATCACCAAATTTTCAACATAGGCATTTTAGGACCTCTGCTCATGAACAGTGTCACTGTCATTTTCTCAATTTGTCCCTAAAACTGATTTCCCACAGCGACCATGCTATTCTGTGCCGTAAGTACGAAAATACATTTCAGCCAGGATGTGTAAAATGACAGCTATACTGTTCATAAGGAGGTGTGGAAAAATGCCAATGTTGAAAATGTGGAGTGAAAATACTACAAATTCACGAAGTTACAAGCATGTGTGGAAACTGCACAATGCAGGCTCATAAAACAGTCATTTTTTTGGTTTATTTCACCAAATTTGCAACATAGGCATTTTGAGAGCCCATCTCATGAACAGTTGTTTCATTAATCGTCCCGAAGGTGATTCCACCCAGTGACCACAAAATCACTTTTGGGATTGAATAATGCCATGACAGTGACTGCATTCATGAGGAGGGTCCCAATAACCACATGTTGAAAATGTGGTTCCAAAATTCACAAAATGCAGAGATTTGCAGCAAAGTTGAAAAACCTATGTGTGCTATTATACAGCTTACGCATTTCTTCAAGTTTGCAGTATGCTTTGAAGAGTGCAGACGTGTTCCCGTCCATCAAGATCATCGCGCTAGTATCCAGAGGTAAGTATGGGTGAAGGGGGTGTGGGAGGCAGGGTGCACAGAGGGTGGGCGCGGGTTGGGGAGGCACCACTGGACTCAATGAGGGACCGTTTGTTTTCCAGGTTGAAAAAAATGAAAACATCACAGGAAGGTTTTTTTTTTTACAGGACATTTGACATGTGGGTGGGCTCCCAGTGTGCCACCTGAGTGATTTTGGGGACTCTAGCCAATTGAGGATTGGGCACCCTGTTGGCACATACCAAGGGGGCAAGAGCCGAGGGGATTGAGCACCCCTCGCACACAGCAAATTGGGGAGGATATTTGCCGACGGGAGTGGGCCCCTGTCGGCAAAGTGAACTGGAAATGGGACTGAAGCTGATGGGATTGGGTCCCCATTGGCAAAGAAAGACTGTTGGGGGTACATGATGCTGAGGGGATTGGGCACCTCGGGCACAACAGAAACTTTGGTGGGGGATATTATGCCAACGGGACTGGGCTCCCTGTCAGCAAATGAAGGGGTCGGGGGCATGCCATAGGGGAATGGGCCTTCTGTTAGCTCTGAGGTGGCCACATAGAGCCACCATGTTCCTCGTACTGTTAGACCAGGTGAGGTACTGCCCTGCAATGACTGGTCACTCCCTTATTGCAGCGGAATTGCTGATACTACAATGACGAGGCAGTCCCTCATTGCAGCAGCCAAATCATTTCAAGTTAGTGGCACTTCTGTAGAACCAGTGTTATCAGGACACTGTGCCTGCATTGGGTGCACACTGCCAACCCCACAAATGCAGTGCTGGCATTGGCTGCCACACTGCCGCACCTCCACAATCCGCTTCTCTCAGAAGCTGCCACATAATGTTTCTTGTGCATGCGCACAAGCAAACATAAAATAGGGATATTCTTGGCAGAATACCAGATTCTGAATTTTGGATATCACCATGAAATGTGATATTCTGCCTAAATTCAATGTGTTTTTAAGTTACTTGTGTACATAGAAAATTTTGAACAACCGCATGTAACTCGGACGTTTTTAGGAGTTTTTTCACCAAATTTTCAGCATGGTCTTTTGAGACTCAACCGCATGAAGAATGCCACTGTCATTTCTTTCACTGGTCCCAAAAGGTGATTTTGCACAACAACTGCACCATTCTGTGCCACAGGTGCGAAAACACATTTTGGGCAGGATGTGAAGAATGACAGCTGTACTGTTCATGAGGGGGTGTGAAAAATGGCAATGTTGTCAATTTAGAGTGAAAATGTCAAAAATTGCCAAAGTTACGAGCGTGTGTAGAAAACTTTCAACCACTGCGCATATCTTGCCCATTTGTCAATATTTTTGCACCACATTTTTAACATGGGTTTTTTTTTTGGACCCCTCCTCATGAACACTGGCACTGTCATTTCATTACTTGGCCCTGAAAGGCGGTTCTGTGCAGCAACTACAAAATCACCATTTGGGACTGAGTAATGAAATAACAGTGCCAGTGCTCATGAGGTGGGATGCCAAAATCCCCGTGTTGAAAATTTGGTGCAAAAATATTGAAAAATGGCCACAATATCAACATAAATTGAAAACAATATTATATGGCAGGCATACATAATTAGAGTGCCTGATGCATGGCTAAAAATAGTCCTGCCAAATAGGATGCAGTAGATGTCCAAAATCCTTGGACAAATATAATTTTTAAAATAATTCAGCTGCCATTTGTTTTTCCCACTTAGCAAGACAAGTTTTACAAGACGCATCCCCTTCCCCCACCATCATTGCTGCCTTGAAAGAAATAGGCTGCCTGAGTAAGTATGAGGCACCCTCATCCTATATTTGTTTAATATAGTATTTACTTAGTTTCCTGACATTTAGCAAAATGACGATCGTTGATGCCACTTCATTCATCTCAGCTTTTGCATTGTGCACCTGCTCAGACTCTCATGCACCTGTCCGCTCACAAGAAAAAAAATAACAGCAAAGAAAGGAAATAGAAAAAGTCAAAAAATACAGCAACTGTGCAAGATAAAATGTACAGTTAAAATGACTGCCCCATCCACAGCAAGATCCACAGGCTGGCTACTCTTCTCTTGTCTTTCCTCCACCTGGCCGGTCTGCTCAAACCTGCTCTGCTCATTAGCCGCTTGCATTTGCCATAACTGGTCAAAAAAAAAAAAACAGAAATATATACAAATTATGCTAAAAATGTGAAAGGTAATTGTTAAAAAATGAAAACTAATCACTAAAGCTAAAAACTAGTCAGTGTGTATTGGGGGTGTCACATGGTAACCATGACTAACTTCAGGCATGGTGGCCACAGTACAACAAAAATTATACAGCAATGTTTGACAGTCAGAGAAACTATTTTGTAACAAAATACATGAAAAAAAAAGTTTTTCAATATAAACATATAATTTTTAATTTCTACCTGAATGTAAAATACACTGCCCATTTTATAAACAAAGTAAGACACTCTGGGAATGTGCATTAGACATTTCTGATGCACGGCCAGAGGCTGAAAGGCACTCAGCCAGTGGCCATGGTCCTTGTCGCACCCCTGGTTGTGCATTAGAAGTGTCTAACACACACCCCACAGTGTTTTGTTGCTTATGTAAGGTATTTTGTAAAACTATCATAATGCTTAAACCTCTGACGGTAATGTCAACACATGCTGGAAAACTAAGTACACAGTATTTAGACAAACTGTGCAGTACTGTAGTACAGTACCTAATAATGGTGTGTTTTAACAATATCAGCTGTTGGTTAGCTGTCAGCAGTGCAGCTGTTTTACAGACTAGAGGAGTACTACAGGTCTGTTTGCATGAATTTTCTATGTGTGTAGAATGTTATGAATTGATTTGAAGCAACATTAAACAGACAATGATGACTGTATCAAGGATATGATCTGAATGTGAATCCTTTTTTTTTTATTATTATTCAGGTGTTTTTCCTCCTTGTAGCCTGGCAGGCAGGCTCTGGACCCCTCCCTCAGAGGGTCTCGGTCTCTCGCACGCTCCACCGTTCCCAACCGGACTCCCTTAAATCCCCCATGGGTCCCCCCCCCATGACAGTACCAAGGTGAATGGGCGCTGGCTCTCCCCAACCCCCGCAGTGAAATCAGGGGAGCCACACCGGGGCAATAGGTAATGTCATCATGGAGCCTGCCAGCACCTTTATCCTACTTTTTAGCTCCCCGCCCTCTGCCCCACCGATGACAGACGTTGGCACTGTACCTCTTTGCTCACATCTCCCCCTGGCTATCGCCAAAAGGCAGTTGGCAAGCTGGACGGCAACCCCTCCATCCTGAAAGAGTACAGTAGTCCTCCAGATGCTCAATCCTCTCTCTCTCCTCTCTCTCCTCTCTGCCGACCAGTGGTGGACTGGGCTCATTCCCAAACCCAAGTCACCGGCGTGGCATGAGGTGTGACGTCCAGCACTTCAGCCCTCAGTGCCACCGGGCTGGCTTCTGAATGGGAATCCTGAAAACAATGCTTTCTCTAGGTCATATAACTTAAAAGGCGAACATGCATGCGATATTTCTGTGTGCACCAGATACCACTCTGAAATGTTTAATGTGAAAGGTAGGATGAAAACTATATGACTAGTTCCTCAGCTGTAGCACAGAAATATATATTTTTAGATTCAAATTGGGATGAATTTCTCCAAATGATTGCAGTTATTAAACTGAAGGTCCATCAAACACAAACAAGAAGCTGTACATTTTTAGAATGAAACAGAGGTTACAGTTTGAACTTAACTACACATGTTATAAATATGTCTTTCCCACATATTGGTATGTTGCTTTATTATTCCACTCATAAAAGTTTTTCTTCCACCATTTTGGCAGGATATTTGCATACAAAACTAACCCCATGTTGTAGATTGTTACTACTAGGAGGTGATGGTGTGCAAGTAATGAAATTCTGTATATGGATTGGCACTGACTTCAAAATGAGATTTTAACTGGGATATACAATTATTTTCTATGGAGTAATCACTATTTGAAAGTCCTGATAAAGTGGCAAATAGGCCATGAAAGATCAACTGTTAGTATGTGGAAATAAATAAACAAACATTGTCTTCATCCTTTGAATTTGCATAGTGTCGTCTCCCACAGACTTCTCCGCCTCTGGTCCAGCCTCTCACTTGTCTTCTTGTCCCCCCGACCTGCAGCATCTTCACCAAGATTACTTTTCAAGCCTGCCTTTACTTTATTCTACTCTCCCCTGCCACTCCCCCCACTTTTCCCCCTCCTTGGCCTCATAAGTCATGGCTTTTACTGTTGTTTTATTTAGGATAATCCCTTTCAGCAGTGATGTTTCTATCCTCATGGTTCACATTGTAATGCTTTCTTCCATTTGTGCTGTAAAAATGTTGTATTTATAAAAACAGCCCATTTTGCACTGATGTGCGTCTATCATTTCCGGTTCTGTTTGTATTGTATCCTACCCTTGTTCAATGAGTATGCAGTTGGGGCTGGATTTTTAAAACTCTCACAAATCGTCGTAGTGCAAGAAACTCTGGCTCAAGTGGGTCTTCACTTGCAGAGCCACACTTTTTCCTGCATACACTGGATTTTCAAAGATAGAACTGTTTTACAGCTGGCTCCATGATTTACGACGGCTTGCAGCCGTTTTGTGGGACAGCCCCATCAAAATGTTATTCCTGGTTGACCCAGGTACACAGTCTTCTGCAGCTGTGACTGCCACCTGTGTTGAGCATGGGCTGAAGATCAGAATACCCACTGGTACAGAGTTTTACTGCACCAGTGGCTTCAGATTGGGACTTTGCCCCAGAATGGCTTAAAATCCAGCCCCTGAAAACAAGCTATTTAATTCAATGTGCCTTCATGAGTCAGTCTTCTAAATCAATGAATAACTCAATCAATAATCAACCAATCAATCAATCAGGAAAACACATTTTAAATTGTCAACAAATATACTTCATTTTTATTACCTGAGAACTTTTAATACTGAGTACAGTCTCCATAAACCACTTGCTTTATTTTGCAGCATACTTTAGCCAACAATATCAGGATTTAAACAACTTTTTAAATGTTTACTAAATCATAAAACATCAATTCTCATATTCTAAAAGAGAGCACAAATGATAATTTGAGTCAGCAATGAGAAACTATCATTAAACAGCACAGGGGCAAATAACCACCTCTGCCTGTGGCCTCCAAGATTATTAACTCGATATTCAGTTTTTGCCTAACATACTCACAAGTCCCATAATAAACCAAATAATGATAAAATGTTACCACAAGTAGACAATCTCAACCAATAAGAATGCAAAGCTCTTACAGCCATACCCCTATAATAATGTAGCAGGCCCCATCAAAGAACTAGTAGTGTACCAGCATCATGTATGTAGTCGGTGTCACTTTCCATTTAAGCTATTTGTTCTCAACAGTTCTCTCTGTCCTGCTGCTAAATTTCCAAACAGAGTAGAGTATGGCAGGATTAAAATGGACGCAGTAACTGAATTGAAGTAAATGAGGAGGTGAGCTGAGTGAGGGATCACACATTGGAGTACCTTGGAGGCTAATCCAAGCACCTCATACCAAAAGGGTTGCAGGAGAGGACATAACCAGGGGACATGCAGCGGATCACCTTCTGATGCCCCACACCTCCAACAATTGTCATCTGGCAGAAGATTCATCTTATGCAGAATGGAGAGGTCTGGTACCATGCATGTAGGGTTTTATTGTTGATGAGCCTGCTATGGGCATCATTAAAAGCTATGTGAGACAGGAGCTGACACACATTCTGAAATGCAAGAGTTTAGCATCTTATCCCATTTCTATTTTGATTGTAGGGATCGATTGGTAATGTTTTCCTATTTGTGCTTTATATGGCACCTGCCACACCCTTCCCCTGCTTGATCTAATGTCTGACGAGGCTCTATACAGCTGATATGTTGTACTGCACTTTGCAACTGCAGAAATCTCCAGAAATATGTTCTGGAAATCCTCCATCTGGTTTGTAGGGATTGGAACATGATCACAGCTCACGCCCTTTGTCCATAATATCCTGCAGCCATTATATATACTGTATCCTTGACTGCCCAAGAGAGCCATAATGTAGGCGATTGTCTACTTTGATTTCTGGTTGTCGAATAGCAGAGAGTAACGTAGGGGTGTGAGGTTATGGCCTAACCATTTATGCATTTTAAACTAACATTCAACAGATGATGTCACAGTGCGGTAAGATTTCAATTCTTTTTCATGGTAGATTAGAGTGGCATGGGGACAGTCCTGATAGAGGTAATACTCCATTTCCACCCATTGTGGTGACTCTTATCATGTCTATGGTGCCACTGCAAAGTCTGAATTGCTTGGAAAGCCCACATGAACCCTGTAAGCCAAGGCAACTCCCATCCACCCATGACCAGTGTGCCCACAGTTTGTTCTGGCTATATCGAGGTTGGGCTCCTTCCCAGAGGAAGATACCTATCATTTTATCCAGTGCTGTGAACCATTTCTCAGAAAAGGTAACAGGTAGATGTGACAAGATGTAAAATATTTTTGGGGCTGCTACCATTTTTAATGTAGAGATTTTCCATGCAAGAGTGAGAGGTGAAGATGTCCACCTGTCACATTCTGTTTTTATTTCGGTGAGTACTGGAGTTAACCTCACTGAGTTTAGTCAGATCAGAGGTGATTTGTAGACTCAGGTAGGCAATTGCCGGGGGTCCCAGTGAAGTAAGGTATATGAAGAGCACTGCCTGTTAAGGGGTAACATCTCCATTTTGGATTTGTTAACATTAAGGCAAAACAAGGTTGTGACATGTGTTAGAAGTGCCAACAGGGGGAGTTGCATCTCCTAAGAGCACTAGTAGGTTATCTGTGTGTAACATCGTAGAATATGAGGTGGTACCCAGTTGAAGACCTTTTGTATCGCTGTCCTGGCATATAGCTGCCACAAGAGGTTCAACGGCTAGGCAAACAGGAGGGGGGTTAGTGTGCAGCCTTGTTCTGTTCCTTATGCCGGTGGGAAGGGATCTGAGAGCACTGAGGTAGTGAGCACCCCTGCCATTGGGGAGGAGTATAATGATCTCACCCACGTGCAGAATTGGGGAGAGCCATATTTTCTAAATTATTTCAGTTTAAAGTAAGATATGAAGTTATAACAATCTGGCTCTATTTTAACAACTTGGAAATCTTTTTGTTATGTCATTTATTATATCAGGAACAGTTAATTTCACTTAGAAGAGTCAACAGTTCAAATAAAGATTTCTGGGTTTTGCTCTTTAGCAGAATCGTCATGCACTTCTAAAATTTCACCATCAAGAGCTTAAGTTTTATTTTTTTGTATATCAGGAGTAGCAGTCACTTCTGTGACAGGTGTTACCTCAATCTGTATAATGTTTAACGAGCTAGCAAAACCAGAAATAGCAGACAAGAAAATGTTACAAATTTTAAGAAGTATTTTTTCTTGTTCCATTTTCTCATTCTAATGATTTCTGTGTGACAGCATAATGCCGGATGTGTTGAATAGCACTCTGCCTGGCAAGTGACATATCTAGGTCTAGTCTCCCTATTACATACTGTGGAATTCTGGAATGCTGTGAAATTCTCTCCCAGAAGAAGTGCACTCCAACCCTACTGTGGATACTTTAAACAGAGGTTAAAAACATAGTTATTCACCCAGGCCTACCCTGATTTTTAATTAACTGCTGACAATATTATTGGTTATTGTTTTATTGATAGTTTGATGTATTTATTGAATGTATTTTTAAATGTATGACCTGTTCTTTAATGAATTGTGAGGCACTCTGACCTGTTGGAAAGGGTGCCCTATAAATAACATTTGCCTTGCCTTATATCAGCAGCACTGTGACCTCACTGACAGTGACATCACAGGTGACTGACCTGGCAGCTACTGAGTGGCTCCTCATGAAGAGCTGTGATGTCACAGTCAGTGAGGTCACATGCTGATGATGTAGTGGGCAGAACAGAAATAGATACATCAGTTGGCAGGCAGTCTGCTGTTGCAGAGATTATACCTACTAATACCAGGTAAAAATGTAATTACCCAAAGGGAAAGAAGAAGACTCTCAGTTATAAAAGGTAATAGTTGCCAGCTTTTAAAAACAAATACTCATTGTAGGTAGTACACTAGCTCTTTAAAACACTTAGGGATCCACTACCAGATGTAGCTTTTAACTTTGATCAACAAATTGACTCAGAGTTACTAGGAATAGTTGAATCTCCCATGTTAACTGGTTGCTGCTGTTGTAGGAAGCTCTTCAGCTGATCATCATCAAAAATCCATTTTGTGTCTCCCAAAATGACTTATATATTATACTTGACATACTTATATTTTCATCTGTCTGAGCACAGACAGTACCACTACAAATAATGTCTCCTACCACTGGTATAGCTAACTGATCTGAACATGCCTGCAGTCTGACATACCATCAGAGGTTAATGCATGTAACTGGTAAAATGTATCCTTCTGTAGTTACATCTATGTATGAAAAAAATATATGTCAATAAAAAGATTAACTGCAAAAAAGAAAATATGGCTCTGTAAATTCCTGGTGACTTTCACTAAAAGTGCTAAATGATGCTTAAGGATGCTCAAAGATGTTAATATTCTTATACTAGAATCTCCACCCTTAAATCTTCTGGACTTAACTGGCACATATCTTAAGGAATATATTTACTAATCTGTTTCCTTTTTCAATATTTATTTTCTATTCTAATATATTATATGTCCATATTATTGTGCTATTTAATATTCTAGAAGTATTTTCTGTATAGAAAAGAAAAATTGTATATATAAATATTTAAAAATAAGCCCTTGTGAGGAGAGACTAAGGGATCTCAATACATACACCCTGGAATAAAGGAAGGAGGGTGATATGACAGAGACCTGTAAACTCCTCACGGGGTTGAACAAGGTACAGGAGGGAGTTTTTTCAAAAGAGAAAGTGCACGAGAACAAAGGGACATGCAATGAAGCTGGAAGGGGAAATTTAGGAGGATGTGAGGAAGTACTTTTCACTGAAAGAGGATGATGTCTTGAATGGTCTTTGAGCAGTGGCAGTGGGGGCAAAAACAGTGGTAGGCTTCATGCAGGCATGCAATAGGCACAGGGAATCTTAGTTGGGAAGTGTGGGAGGGGTAACAGCAATCAGGCAGGGTCTGCAGAAAAGCATAGGCAGGGGGAAAAGGAGTGGCTAAGTGGTCCTTATCTGTTGACAAAATTTGTGTTTCTGTGTTTGACTGAGGCCAACAGAATACACAAGAAGGCTGGTGAATAAGAGTGCAGAGATAAGATAAGAAAAGCATCTCTAAAGGTTGGGAAAAGGAATCCACTAATAGTGTAAAAGAGCACTGTGGCATGGTGAGGAGATGCCAACCCTGGCTGGCACCCTAAGGTAAGAGTTCTTCTTGAGAATGGATGCCATTCCAGTGTACTGTAGCTCCCAGCAAAGCAGAAGTATGATGTGTATGATGCCCAGCCACATAGCTGGAGTCGCAAGATAACTTGGTACCTGGGCATGGTAGGAGTGCCATCTTTGGTGCCGATGAAGGCCAAGTCACCAAGAATGTGTATGCCAGCCAAGTACAAAGGTTAGCCCCTTATTAGTCCGAGGAACTGAGTAAAGAGAAAGAGTACACACAGAGGGTATCGAAGGTGGAAGTGCAGTGATGGTGGGGATAGGGAATCCCCAGGCATGGTGATCCTAACAAAGTAAGAGTGTAGAGAGAGTTTGGTACAGGTTAAAAAGGGATCTGTGGCTCAGGAAATGGATTTGGTGAGTAAGGTTACCCAAAAAAATACATGGGACTGTAACAAACTGAGTATAAATTGAGAAACTATGGCCCTGGACCAGTAAACAACTAATGTGGACAAATGAACATGTCACAAAATCCCAGTAAAGAGAGTCAAGTGCTGGAGACTTCTGTCATCAGTGTGTTTCTTTTCAGCCATGCTTGGTGCCCACATCCAACAACTCCTGAAAGAGGATAAGGGAATTATTAAGTTACTGAGTGCAATGGGCTCTTGGTCAGCATAACCTCTTCACCCCTAGACATGGCAGTACTCTGGATCATGCCATCCCCCATCCTGGGCATCAACACAGATGGGTCATTGTACCACCTGAAGGGGACTGCAGTCATATATCCATGTAGTATGGAAATACGTATAACACAACAATGACAATGCTGTTTATGTGAAATAAATTATGCCATTATGGGTATGTGTGACCTGCTGGCCACTGGTGCGCTTCCAGAATCTGTCTGGTACCAGCCCACATCCAATATCAGAATATTAGCATGAAAATCCATGAATCTGATTGGTTAACAGCTCGTACTTTCACTACCAACTGAGCCCACTTAAAAAAAAAAAGCGCATAGAGACCCTGTACCAATGAAATCCATGAACTTCCTGCGAAATGTTCTTTTGAAATAGCAGCCATGATTTCCCCCTTGCTACATTGCCGAAATAAAATGTTGGGTTTAACACTATGCAGCTGTTCAGTTTAAACTGCTGAGAAACAGAAGCTGACACTACTTGTTTTGGTCGGTGTCCGAAGGACAGCACTAGCTGTATTATCCATCCTGCCGCACGAGGGCGCAGACATGGCTCCAGATCGGGCTCTTCCTCCCGCACCACAACCCCCGCATGCTACAACTGACTCAGGTCCCAATAGCAACAGCTGTTGCTGGAAAAACATTTACACGTATATCCTTTCATCCAAACCGCTGTATTCCTTTGCTGCCTTCGTCGTCTGCCTAATCCCTATTGTGAACACGCCTGGGCTGTTGCGAGCTCACAGGGTAGCAACATCTGAACTTTTTCCAGTTTCTCGTGCTTCAGTCCGAGGGGAAAGAAAGGGACAGGGATCAGATAACAGTCAGGACAGAATAAAACGAAAAAAATACACAGAGAAGAAACCCCTGACCCTGACGTAAAATGCCTTTTATTTAGACTTATGTGATGCAGAGAAACGAGTGCTTGCTTTCTCAGGTACTGTGCCGTACTGTGTTTCGCTCTTTTCCACGCGGTATTAACCGTGCTGTATTGACCGGCGCTCTAGTTGTCTACGCTACGCTGTATTGACCGGCGCTGTCGTTACCTACGCTGTATTGTCCCGCGCTATAGTTGCCTACGCGGTACTGACGGCGCTGTATTGGCCCACGCTGTACTGACCGGCGGTGTAGTTGCCTACGCGGTATTGGCCCACGCTGTAGTTGCCTACACGGTATTGACCCGCGCTGTATTGACTGGCGCTGTAGTTGCCTACGCTGTATTGACCTACGCTGTATAGGCCCGCGCCGTAGTTGCCTACGCTGTACAGTGCGAGCAACTACAGCGCCGGTCAATACAGCGTAGGCAACAACAGCGCCGGTCAATACAGCGTAGGACAACAGCTTTGATCAATACAGCGGGCCTATACAGCGCTTCGATCCCAGAGGAAAAAAGCGGCAGGGGTCATAGCAGGGCAGGTCAGAGTAAAAGAAAAAAAACACAGAGAAGAAACCCGCGACCCAGATGTAAAATGCCTTTTATTTGTACTTATATGGTGCAGAGAAGGAGCGCTTGCTTTATCAGGTTTTGTGCCCTACTGTGTTTCGCTCTTTTCCACGCGGTACTGACCCGCGCTCTATTTGCCTACGCTGTATTGACTGGCGCTGTAGTGCTTACTGTGAAGAGTATAATTTATTTAAAGGAGAATGCAAAACTAGAAAAGATCAAAAAGGTAAAAGTATAAAATCAACACATGCAGCTAATGCATAACTGTCGTAATTATGGTTCCTATGGACTCCATAATTGAATGCATTGCAGGGCTGTAGCTGAGTTATATAATGTGCATAACGCCACACAATGCAAAGCGTGAGTTTGATAACTAAAGTTCTCAAAAAGGTGTAAAAAGTACATTGCACATTAGCTCTTACAGTACCAAAAAATCACAAACCCCTCAATATAGTACTTCCATTTGTGCATAATATCTCTGAAACAGCAGGGCAATCCTGTCATTCGGAGGTATCCTTCTCCATTTTCAAAAGGCAATCATATTATTGTTGAGAATAGTGATCCAACAAGCACATTTTCACTATTATTCTTCATACATTTGAAAAAAAAAATAGTGATACTGTCTTTGCCCCTAGGTAAATTTGTGGTAACTCAACTACCTCTCCCTGCACTACACTTGTTTACAATTGCTGCAGTGAGTGCAGACCAATAATTAGAATGTTCAGTAGGATGCTGATGTCACTACTATCAATTTATTGACTATAACATAGAGGATAATGTTTGGGGAGCAGTTAACAACCACGTTGTATTCGCATGGAGAGGTTACCATGGTCTGTAAGCTTCGAGTGTGCAGCTCTAGAGGGTTTCAGTAACCATGATAACCTTGAGATGCAACTACAAGGTGGTTGTTAACTTCTCCCCATACATTGTCTTTTATAGTGTATGGGGAAGCAGCCCAGTAGTTAGCCTACGAAACAGTGGCAGAACAAATTATTCATTTTCACAACAAAATCTTGAAAATCCATCTTGACACACTCGGAAGCGATTGCTGAACACCTTGTCAAACAGGGTTGGGTCAAAATGTCCTCTTTATATCTTTAGGAAGTGCCACAGAGCCAATTGTTTTCACACTGAGGGGCACTTCAGGGACATGCAGTGAAATTAAAATACAGGTATCTGAAGAGAAATTTATTTTTTTATTTTTAGCTCACTACTGTGCACAACTGTCATTGTCATCTGAATAGTGCTGTGTTGCATTGATTACCGTTGACCGCTGCTACTTTGGAATGTGACAGGCAGTGGCATTCTTTCTTGTTATGGTATCATTCTACAGTGGTTTACAGCAAGAGAATGTAAGAATAATACTGTAACAAGACTATAATGTATGGGGAGCCCTTATTAACCATCATAAGCAGCAGCAGCAAATCCTTGTTATCCACTGTTCAGAATGTCAGAACTTGTTAACCACTCTTTGGAATGTCCAAGCAGAGACATACCAAGAAAGAATAATGACTTGCACAGTATTCTAGCCCCACAAATCGTGAGCGCCACTTACGGTAAAAAAATTCAAAATTCACATTAGTGGTAGTTAACTGTCAGAGCCGATTACAATGGCGAAATTACATGGTAAAACGAGTGACTTTTCAGAGCGCAGACAGTTCATAAATGAGCAAGAAAACAAACGTACGATAAAAAAAACAGAATCTGACATAAAGTTGTTTAAATCGTACTTCGCAGACGTGGAGGAGCAGCGCTGCATCACTGAAATCCCAGTAGATGATCTTGACACACACGTAGCAGACTTCATCTATAAAATAAAAAGAAATGATGGTTCCGATTACAAACCAAGCACACTAAGGGGCATCCTGGGAAGCATAGACAGACATCTAATAAAAAACAGATATGGGCACTCAATTTTCCATGGCAACACCTCTGATTTTAAAGAAACAGTTGAAACGTTAGCTGCCAAGCAAAAATTTTTAAAGAAACAAGGAAAAGGCAGCAAGCCTAACAGGGCTGACGCCTAACACCCAATCGACATAGATAAACTGTACCAGACTAACCCTTGGCCTTCACAGTCCAACTGCGCTTAATGAATATGATTTTCTTCAATAATGGCTTATATTTTGCACTTAGAACAGCAGAACATTATAGCCTCAGATGGTCTGACTTGACCCTGCTTAAAGACACAGATGAACAGGAATACATTAAATATTCGGAGAGGCAAACAAAAACATGTACAGGAGAAAACCAAGGGATACACGACAGTCAAGCCGAATGTATCAAAACTCAGCTCTCCCAGAGAGAGACCTAACGCCACATAAACTGTACAGGCTGCAGAGGCCACCATCCATGTTAACCCCAGATGCCCCATTCTACTTAACCCCAAACGTAAACTTTAATCCAACCACCTCACTTTGGTTCAGAAGCATGCCTCTCAGCGAAACAAAATGCTCAATAATGAACTCAATTAAAAACTCAGCAGGCCTCCCCACAGAAAAGCGCATAACCAATCATTCAACCCGCAAAACTGCAATTCAGTGCCTTATCGACAGTGACATACCCCCAACAGAAGTCCAGCAAGTCTCTGGTCACAAGTCGCTCCAGTCAATAAATAACTACAGCTTTCTTAGTGCTGACAAACAAAAAAAGATCTCAACCATTCTCGGTGCTCAAAGTTACTCAGACAACACTCACCCCACTGCCAGTACCTCTGCAGCTGCAATCTCAATCACCCAAACTGAGCATTCATCATTCCCAGTTGTAAGACCCCCTCTCAGCGATCTTGGAATAAACTTCAACCTTTTTGGATCAGGAATAACAATCAACATACACCATCATTATGGTCCACAAAAGAGACATAGACTGGCAATAATACACGATTCCTCATCAGAAAAAGATTAGTAAGTTAAAAATCACAGCGTAAAAAAAGCATAACCTACTACTAGCTGCTGATGCATATCACCATTAATTTTCTGTTCCCCTTGTAGATATTTTCTGTTGAATCGCAACCTGCACGCATGTGGTCATGTTTGTTTGGGCCTCAGACAAGACGCAACGCCGCATCGCTTACACCAGGTGACCATCAGCAACCAACCGGATTTCTTTCATAATTTGAACCTGGTATTCCGTTGATTGTCTCCTTTTTTAAAATGCCTATGCCGAGAATATATTTGATTTTAATTTCTCTGTGTATTTTTCTGTATGTAAACAAAATAAATCTTGCCATGGTAAAACATCTCAAAGCCTCTAATCGTCGATGTATGGTAAGAGCAAAGCATTCAATATTGTGTTTTACAAAAGTTTTTACCCATACACTATAAAAAATAATGTCTGTGAATCAGGTGTTAATCACGTTGAAATCACCTTCCGTGGTTGTTATGGCCGAGTGAACCTCGAGCCACGCTCTCGAGGTTTACAAAGCTGCCCTTAGCAACCACTCGAGGAGATTACAACATGGTTAACACCTGATTCCCAGCCATTATTCTCTATATAATGTATGTTAGAACGCTGTTATCCTTAGGAAATCATCATTTCCTAAAGTTATTAACCTATCGATGTGACATAGATATGTTGTTAACCTATCGATCCTACGTCACATCGATAGGTTAACAACAGCGAGTGGTCTGCGAATGTGCGCGCTTTTTTCCAACGGGGAACTGACTGAAGGGAAACCCATAGGGAAGGACTGAAGGGCCGCAGCGGTGACTTTTTAAAAAACGTAAGCCATTTAATTTTTGATAGTGGGACCATACACTATAAAAAATAATGTATGGTCCCTCTATCGTCAACCGGCCAATTTTAACCGTCTCGAGGTTGCCATGGTGACGAAACTCCTCGAGCTTCGCTCTCGAGGTTTACATGGTCGCCCTGGCAACCTCTCGACTGTTAACTGACCGGTTAACGATAAAGGACCATACATTATCCTCTATGTGTTTCAACTGAATTTTGGCAATAATACCATTCTACCATACACTATATGACTGTTCTGAGCTCACAGCAGACATCTCACTGAGAATAAAATGGGCTGGGAGTTTGCTATGTATAAACTGTTTTTAACTCTGGGTTGTAGTTGGAGAGGGCCCATATGTAGAAAAATTGAAATAAAAATGACTGCTAGTAAATTGAGTTCATTCTACCACCACTCAGTGGTAACATACCATGTCAGCCCTTTTCTTCAAGATATTTACCACTAAAAATTTAAAGGCCAGTTTACATGGTGCATTTGCACTGTGGCACTGGCTGCTCGGTTGCTATGGTGCAAATGTGGCTTTCTGGGTACTTACTGGGTCATGATGCATCATTCAGTAAACCACTCTCCATGCAGCTGCAATCCAGGGAGCATGTTTCAGGGTGAGCAGTGTAGACAGTCATGTGGACAAGCTGCACCACTCACTCTGGCACACAGTCTATTCTCCTGTGTGTTTCAGGAAGCATCCTTCCACCTGACTCCTGGACCCATTGCCCCTCCCCAGTGCAGCTTGCATTGGTGCTGAGAGGGGATGTAAACATGAAACAGGATCATCACAGAAGATCAGACAGCACAGGAGCAATCCCAGAAGATAAATGGAGCAGCCATGTAAACACGGCTTAAGTGTACAGTAGTTCCAGTATTAGTTGATTTTGGCTTGTTTGATAAGTAGTCCCAAAGAGCTTATTGTACCAAATTGGTACATATTGCTTGATGGTGGCTTATGTAGAGGGTTGATGTCCCTAAGTTTTTAATTTTTTGGTGTTGAGTATTTATGTTGATTATGAAGAGACATGGACATGCACTTAGCCAATGATATGGCAAGTAGCTCAGTCACTCATTTAAAGCAGCTGTTAAGAGTTTCTGTTGCAACTCAGCATTACTGCTGATCAGAAGTAAGAGTACCCAAGGTGCTGGACTCAGCACTTCTGTGAAATTTCTCCATCTAGCATCTCGAACTGGTGCAGAATGAGGGAGATCTTTCTGCATTGTGTCCAGCTACTAGGGCGTACACACCCTAAATATTAAAAAACATTTAAATATAAAATGGCTTAAAGAAGCATGTATATACATTGATGGATTCCAATGTGGCACCCGTTATAGTCGGCCTACTGTTACTGAATGACATTAAGCAGACCTCCCCTCACTTCTCACCCATCCCCTCTGTGCACTGAAGTCGTCAGCTGAAAGCTGACCTGACACACAGTTGGTGCATTGTGAAAACGGACCGGTCACCTGACTCCAATGAACTGTTGCTGTTACCCCATCATAGATCAGGGGTTAAAAGGGCAAGGATTTCACGATTTTGGCCTTTGGTCCAGTTACTGGGGCCAAAAAAGTTGAGTAAGGGAGAGGAGTAATCTAAAATGTGTAAGGTGGAGCAAGGACCTAGCTGCTCAGCCAGATATAGTAAATGAGCATTTAAAAATTCCCCTTTATACCCCACCCCCAACAGCTTGGCCATCTAGGGTGATATAACAGTTATGGGCCAGTTACTTCAGCTAATAAGAGGACTGGGAGACAGGAAACAGAGGGGTTAATTTTTAAAGACTGTGTGGAATGAGGGCCAGTGCTGACAGGAACTCCTGTTTGTTAGGTATGGGAAAACCAGGGAGTGATGCGGTAGGAGGGCACCAGAAGTGGCCCTGTGACTAGCCCTGGCTACTTAACCAAGGAGGAAATGTGATTTTCTATTTATTTGTTTTACTATTTTTATTTATTCCCAAATGAGAATGCTTCTAACACTGGGGCCCAGATATTCTAAAAGGTGCACATGGCACAACAGTATTTGCGCCATCGCAACCACTAATGCATCCAGTGCGATATTCAAACGAGGATTGTGTCTGGCACAAATCCTGATGCGCTGGGCGCATCAGTAATTATCTTGATTACAAGTGGGGCATACCCATGCATACTCTGCGCATCCTGATATTCAGCCCGGATGTGTTGAGCCCATGCATGCGCAACCCCTACTTGCCTGCACACAGGTGAGCCCCCAAAAAGGAACAACGGCTGGCCACCCACAGGTGAGCTGCCTTGCAGGGCGCAACGGCAGCTGCCACCTGTGGGTGGCCACCGAGCTCCAGTTGCACCTGGCAGCACCCCCCATGCCCGATCGTGGGCAGACATAGAAATAGGATTGTCCAATATCCCTGGTGGTCCAGTGGACTCCTGTCAGCCCGATCAGGGCTTAAGTATTAAAAATAAAGTCCTACATTCCTGGTGGTCAGTGGACGCTGTCAGCCTGATCACGGGCTTTTGTATAATAAAATTACGTCCAATATCCCTGGTGGTCCAGCGGACCCCTCCCCACCCGCCCACTGAGCCACTGCCCGCCCCCAGTCAGGCGGGCGGCAGCACCCCACCTGTTCGCCGCCCGCTGTTCAATTAACTCGATACTACAGTGTACAACTATTGTCCACGCTGGAGCTACGCAGCCTGTAATACATTACAGTCCAGATATGTGGAATGGATAACCACATATCTGAATGTGTAGTGGTTAGGCTGCACGCCCATTGACCACGCCAGCGGACCAATGGGCGTACAGCCCCATTTATGGTGTCAGTCGGTGGGCGGCAGGCGGAGGGTGCTGCCGCCTCCGCTGACCAGGTGGGGAGCAGGCTGTGGGGCTCAGGTGGTGGGGAGGGGTCCGCTGGACCACCAGGATATTGACTTTATTTTTTAACACTTAAGCCGCTGACATGCAAGTGGTCCACTGGACCACCAGGGATATTGGACTTGTTTATTTTACATTTAGCCTGCAGATCAGGCAGTGGGGCACATTGCTGTGCTGTGCAGGGGGCGTCGGTCCTCGACGACTGCAGCCTGGCAGGGCACCACGTGCAAGTCACCGGGGATCATCGCACCTGCATGAAAATGGGGCCATAATGACATGCAAATGACCCCATTTGCACCTTGCATGCATTATCGCCCCATTTGCATGTGCGCTTTTGAATATAGTGGTTGTTGCGCCTAGCGCAACGGAACTTGCGCTAGCACATCCCACTGCTTCCTCCCATCCCCTTTGAACCTCTTCTCAGCCTGATTACTTCCAACTGGGCTTCCCATGCTGACCTCCCCTTCTCCCCTGCTAATTTCCAACCCCTTTCCTATCACTGTTGTTATCAGTTTAGAGCCCCCATTCCCTTCGACCCCGATAGTGATGCCCCCATCCTTCCCTTTCCTATAGCCTTCTCTCCTCCAGTCACCCCCCTTCCTTACTAGCCTCCTTCTACACTGTCATCCTTGCTATCTCTTCCCTTTGTGTTTGCCATTGCTCTCATGCCCGCTTGTCCTCCCCTTCAGTATGTTCCTGCTCCCCCTCTCTCCCATATCTGAGGTCCGATCTATTCCTAGTCGATACCCTCCAACATCTCTTCCCCTCGGTTCCTCCCTCCTACTTGTTCCGCCTCCATGCCCCCGTCCCACCCTGTTCCATCTCTACCTCAGCCATCTGCTCTCCCTGGTACTCTCTCACAGTCTCTTCCTCCCCATCCAGAGGCCCCTCCCTCACCTCAGGCACCCCTCCCTTCTCCTCTTTTCTGCCAGTGTCTCTAATACTGGGGCCAGTTTCAGTCCCTAGTTGTTCTTCCCCCATCCCCCATTGCCATCCCCTATCCCCCAGCCAGGATACCTACCATATTCATCTGCCCTGCACTAAGACCTCCCTAACCTCCACTGTTCCTCCGTCAAACTAGCCAGTTTTCTACAGAGCATATACCCCCATCCTTCAAGCAGAGTCCAGGAACATGGCGACCCACACCCTGTACACCCCACCACTCTTCCAAAGATGCCCGCCTTTGACACGTGGCACCTGTCCCTTATTGGCCCCCATCTTATGTTACAGGCTCTTACTCCCAGTTTCTGTACCCTACTACAACTGTTAGGGCCCTATTAACTCAAATCCTTGGATCCCCCCACATTAGTACCCCTACTGCCCCCTTGCCAACTGGGTTAATTCAGTCTCAAATCTCATCCATTAGATGCTGTATTACTGTTGTAATCCTAAAGCCTCCTTATCCGTTTTTAACCCCTCAGCTACCATACTTTTTGTTCTCAGCCCTCATAGTTTCACTTAGCCCAGTTAGAAATCATATTGCACTCCAACTATTACTCAACTCAGTTAGGGAAAGAAACAGAACAAATAAATATGTATTATTACAGCAATCCTAATAGTATAGCACAGTGCTTAGCTCAGTTAGAGAAATAAATGGAACAACTAAATCTGTATTATTACAGCAATTGTAAAAGTATCCAGTCATTGCTTTGTCTCCACCCCAGAGACCCTGCTATAATATAGGACCACACAGGACCCTGGGCAGGTGGGTGGGCAACTCTAAAGTCCTGACAGAGCCCCCTTGAGCTCACTCACTCCCACTATCTCACTCAATTGTTCTGTTTCTTCTGGCGCTGCAGGCTGCCCTTTTGTACTGGGTTTCTGCTTGCATTGGTGCCTTTTTCTGCCCACAAAGAAATATGCAGCAGTCATGACAGCGCTCGTTGAGCTCACACTCCACCCCTCTCTCATTCACTCATTCTGTTTCTCCCAAGCACTGCAGGCTGCCCTTTTCTACTGTGCTCCTGCCTGCGTTGGGGCCTTTTTCTGCCCACAAAGAAATATGCAGCAGTACCGACAGAGCTCCTTTGAGCTCGCTCACTCCCCCTCTCTCACTCACTCATTCTGTTTCTCCCGGCACTGCAGGCTGCCCTTTTGTACTGTGCTACTGCCTGTGTTGCCGCCTTTTTCTGCCCACAAAGAAATCCATAGCAGTCCCGACAGAGCTCCATTGAGCTCGCTCACTCTCCCTCTCTCACTCGCTCATTCTGTTTCTCATGGCGCTGCAGGCTGCCCTTTGTATTGGGCCCTGCCTGCATTGGCACCTTTTCTGCCCACAAAGAAATCTGCAGCAGTCCCGACAGAGCCTTTCAGCTCGCTTCGCCTCCCTCTCTCACTCACTTGTGGTTAATCTGTCCCAAACACTGATTTCCCACTGCAATCATGCTATTCTTCGCAGGAGTGCGAAAACACATTTTGACCAGGATGTGAACAATGACAGCTGTACTAATCATAAGGAGGTGTGAAAAAATGCCAGTCTTGAAAATCTGGTGTGAAAATGTTGCAAATTTTCGAAGTTACAAGGGTGCATGGAAACTGAGCAATGCATGCTTGTAATACAGTCATTTTATGGACTTTCATCACCAAATTTTCAACATAGGCATTTTAGGACCTCTGCTCACGAACAGTGTCACTGTCATTTTCTCAATTTGTCCCTAAAACTGATTTCCCACAGCGACCATGCTATTCTGCGCCATAAGTGCAAAAACACATTTCAGCCAGGGTGTGTAAAATGACAGCTCTACTGTTCACAAGGAGGTGTGGAAAAATGCCAGTGTTGAAAATGTGGAGTGAAAATATTACAGATTCATGAAGTTACGAGCGTATGTGGAAACTGCACAACGCAGGCTCGTAAAACAGTCATTTTTTGAATTTATTTCACCAAATTTGCAACATAGGCTTTTTGAGAGCCCACCTCATGAACAGTGACACTGTTGTTTCATTAATCGGTCCCGAAAGGTGATTCTGCCCAGTCACCATGAAATCACCTTTTGGTACTGAATAATGCCATGACAATGACTGCATTCATTAGAAGGGGTCCCAATAACGAAGTGTTGACAATTTAGTGCCAAAATTCCCAAGAATGCCAGAGATATGAACCAAAGTTGAAAAAAACCTATTTGTGCCATTGTACAGCTTACCGGCATTTCTTCAGTTTGCGGTATGCTTTGAAGAGTGCAGACGTGTTCCCGGTCCACCAAAGATCATCGCGCTGGGCTCCAGAGGTAAGTATGGGGTGAGGGGGGTGTGGGGACGCAGGGTGCGCAGAGGATGGGAGTGGGTTTGGGGAAGGGGCCACTGGACTCACAAAGGGACCGTTTTCTGTTTTCCAGATTGAAAAAAAAATGAAAAACATCACAGGAAGGTTTTTTTTTTTTTACAGGGACATTTGACATGCTGGGGTGGGCTCCCAGTGTGCCACCTGAGTGTTTTTGGGGGTCTATAGCCAATGGGGGATTGGGCACCCCTGTCAGCACATACCAAGTGGGTGGGCAAGAGCTGAGGAGGAATGGGCACCCCAACTTAGCACACAGCAAATTGGGGAGAGGGAGATTATGCCGACAGGAAGTGGGCCCCCCTGTTGGCAAATTGAAATGGGAAGGGGGGACTAAAGCTGATGAGGATTGGGCCCCCCATCAGCAAAGAAAGACCATTGGAGGGGTGCATGATGCTGAGGGGGATTGGGCAGCCCCTCAGCACACAACATAAACTTGGTGGTGGGGACATTAAGCCAACAGGGACTGGGCTCCCCTTCAGCAAATGAAGGGGTCGGGCATGCTGACAGGGGATTGGGCTCCCTAGCTCTGAGGTGGCCGATAGAGCTGCCATGTTCCTCATACTGTTACACCAGGTGAGGTACTGCCCTGCAATGATGAGGCAGTCCTCATTGCAGTGGCCAAATCATTTCAAGTTAGTGGCACTTCTGTAGAACCAGTGTTATCAGGACACTGGGCCTGCATTGGGTGCACACTGCTGCACCTCCACAACCGGCTTCTCTCCTAAGCTGCCACATAACGTTTCTTGCACATGCACACAGGCAAACATAAAAAAGGGATATTCTTAGCAGAATACCAGATTCAGAATTTTGGATACCACCATGAAATCTGATATTCTCCCTAAATTCAATGTGTTTTTATGTTACGCGTGTACGTAGAAAATTTTGAACACCTGCATGTAACTCAGATGTTTTTAGGAGTTTTTTCACCAAATTTTCAGCATGATCTTTTGGGACCCTACCTCATGAAGAATGCCACTATTATTTCTTTCATTGGTCCTGAAAGGTGATTTTGCACAACAACTGCACCATTCTGCGCCACAGGTGGGAAAACACATTTTTGGCAGGATGTGAAGAATGACAGCTGTACCGTTCATGAGGGTGGAAAAATGGCAATGTTGTGAATTTACAGTGAAAATATCAAAAATTGCCAAAGTTATGGCGTGTGTAGAAAACTTTCAACCACCACGCATATCTTGGCCATTGTCAATATTTTTGCACCACATTATTAACATGGGTTTGTATTCTACTCATGAACATTGCCACTGTTGGCCTCTACTACTAGGCCTTGAAAGGTAATTCTGTGCAGCAACTACAAAATCACCATTTGGGACTGAGTAATGAAATGACAGTGCCAGTGCTCATGAGGTGGACGCCAAATCCCCATGTTGAAAATTTGGCAGAAATATTGAAAATGGCCACATATCAACTGAAATTGAAAACACTATTATATGGCAGGCACACATAATTAGAGTGCCTGACGATGGTTAAAACTAGTCCTGCTGAATAGGATGCAGCAGATGTTCAAGATCCCTGGACAAATAGAATTTTTAAAATAATTCAGCTGCCATTTGTTTTTCCCACTTAGCAAGACAAATTTTACAAGTCATCCCCCCACCATCACTGTTGCCTTGAAAGAAATAGGCTTGCCTGAGTAAGGATGAGGCACCCTCATCCTATATTTGTTTAATACAGTATTTACTTAGTTTCCGACATTTAGCAAAATGACGATCATTGATACCACTTCATTCATTGCAGCTTTTGTATTGTGCAACTGCTCAGCCTCTCGTGCACCTGTCCGCTCACAAGAAAAAAAATAACAGCAAAGAAAGGAAATAGAAAAAGTCAACAAATACAGCAACTGTGCAAGATAAAATGTAGAGTTAAAATGACTGCCCCATCCACAGCACGATCTACAGGCTGGCTACTCCTCTCTTGTCTTTCCTCCACCTGGCCGGGCTGCTCAAGCCTGCTCTGCTCATTAGCCGCTTGCATTTGCCATAACTGGTCAAAAAAAAACAGAAATATATACAAATTATGCTAAAAATGTGAAACATAACTGTTAAAAAATGAAAACTAATCACTAAAGCTAAAAACCAGTCAGTGTGTATTGGGGGTGTCACATGGTAACCAATGACTAACTTCAGGCATGGTGGCACCGCATAACAAAAATTATACAGCAATGTTTGACAGTCAGAGAAACTATTTTGTAAAAAAATACATGAAAAAAAAGTTTTTCAATATAAACATATAATTTTTAATTTCTACCTGAATGTAAAATACACTGCCCATTTTATAAACAAAGTAAGACACTCTGGGAATGTGCATTAGACATTTCTGATGCACGGCCAGAGGCTGAAAGGCACTCAGCCAGTGGCCATGGTCCTTGTCGCACCCCTGGTTGTGCATTAGAAGTGTCTAACACACACCCCACAGTGTTTTGTTGCTTATGTAAGGTATTTTGTAAAACTATCATAATGCTTAAACCTCTGACGGTAATGTCAACATGCTGGAAAACTAAGTACACAGTATTTAGACAAACTGTGCAGTACTGTAGTACAGTACCTAATAATGGTGTGTTTTAACAATATCAGCTGTTGGTTAGCTGTCAGCAGTGCAGCAATTTTACAGACTAGAGGGGTACTGCAGGTCTGTTTGCATGAATTTTCTATGTGTGTAGAATGTTATGAATTGATTTGAAGCAACATTAAACAGACAATGATGACTGTATCAAGGGATATGATCTGAATAAGAATCCTTTTCTTTATTATTATTTGGGTGTTTTTCCTCCTTGTAGCCTGGCAGGCAGCTCTGGCCCCTCACTCAGAGGGGTCTCGGTCTCTGGCCGCACCGTTCCCCACTGGACTCCCCTTAAATCCCCCATGGGTCCCCCCCATGACAGTACCAAGGAGAATGGGTGCTGGCTCTCCCCCACCCCCGCAGTGAAATCAGGGGAGCCACACCGGGGCAATAGGTGATGTCATCATGGAGCCTGCCAGCGCCTTTATCCTACTTTTTAGCTCCCCGCCCTCTACCCCAACGATGACAGATGTTGGCAATGTACCTCTTTGCTCGCATCTCCCCCTGGCTATCGCCAAAATGCAGTTGGCAAGCTGGACGGCAACCCCTCCATCCTGAAAGAGTACAGTAGTCCTCCAGATGCTCAATCCTCTCTCTCTCCTCTCTCTTCTCTCTGCCGACCAGTGGTGGACTGGGCTCATTCCCAAACCCAAGTCACCGGCATGGCACGAGGTGTGGTGTCCAGCACCTCAGCCCTCAGTGCCACCGGGCTGGCTTCTGAATGGGAATCCTGAAAACAATGCCTTCTCTAGGTCATATAACTTAAAAGGCAAACATGCATGCAGTATTTTTGTGTGCACCAGATACCACTCTGAAATCTTTAATGTGAAAGGTAGGATGAAAACTATATGACTAGTTCCTCAGCTGTAGCACAGAAATATATATTTTAGATTCAAATTGGGATGAATTTCTCCAAATGATTGCAGTTATTAAACTGAAGGTCCATCAAACACAAACAAGAAGCTGTACATTTTTAGAATGAAACAGAGGTTACAGTGTGAACTTAAGCATACCTTTATAAACATATCTTTCCCACATATTGATATGCAGCTTTATTATTCCACTCATAAAAGTTTTTTCTTGCACCATGTTGGCAGGATATTTGCACACAAAACCCCATGTTGAAGATTGTTACTAATAGGAGGTGATGGTGTGCAAGTAATGAAATTCTGTATATGGATTGGCACTGACTTCAAAATGGATTTTAACTGGGATACTATTATTTTCTATGGAGTAATCACTATTTGAAAGTCCTGATAAAGTGGCAAATAGGCCATGAAAGATCAACTGTTAGTATGTGAAATAAATAAACAAACATTGTCTTCATCCTTTGAATTTGCATAGTGTACATCTCCCACAGACTTCTCCGCCTCTGGTCCAGCCTCTCACTTGGCTCCTACTTGTCCCCCGACCTGCAACATCTTCACCAAGATTACTTTCAAGCCTGCCCTTTACTTTAGTCTACTCTCCCCTGCCACTCCCCCCACTTTTCCCCCTCCTTGGCCTCATAAGTCATGGCTTTTACTGTTGTTTTATTTAGGATAATCCCTTTCAGCAGTGATGTTTCTATCCTCATGGTTCACATTGTAATGCTTTGTTCCATTTGTGCTGTAAAAATGTTGTATTTATAAAAACAGCCCATTTTGCACTGATGTGCATCTATCATTTCCGGTTCTGTTTGTATTGTATCCTACCCTTGTTCAACGAGTATGCAGTTGGGGCTGGATTTTAAAACCCTCACAAATCGTCAGAGTGAGAAACTCTGGCACAAGTGGGTCTTCACTTGCAGAGCCACACTTTTTCCTGCATGCACTGGATATTCAAAGATAGAACTGTTTTACAGCTGGCTCCATGATTTACGATGGCTTGCATCCGTTTTGGGGCACAGCCCCACCAAAATGTTATTCCTGGTTGATACAGGTACACAGTCCTCTGCAGCTGTGACTGCCACCTGTGTTGAGCATGGGCTGAAGATCAGAATACCCACTGGTACAGAGTTTTTACTGCACCAGTGGCTTCAGATTGGGACTTTGTCCCAGAATGGCTTAAAATCCAGCCCATGAATACAAGCTATTTAATTCAATGTGCCTTCATGAGTCAGTCTTCTAAATCAATGAATAACTCAATCAATAATCAACCAATCAATCAATCAGAAAACACATTTTAAATTGTCAACAAATATACTTCTTTTATTACCTGAGAACTTTTAATACTGAGTACAGTCCCCATAAACCACTTGCTTTATTTTGCAGCATTCTTTAGCCAACAATATCAGGATTTAAACAACTTTTTAAATGTTTACTAAATCATAAAACATCAATTCTCATATTCTAAAAGAGAGCACAAATGATAATTTGAGTCAGCAATGAGAAACTATCATTAAACAGCACAGGGCCAAATAACCACCTCTGCCTGTGGCCTCCAAGATTATTAACTCGATATTCAGTTTTGCCTAACATACTCACAAGTCCCATAATAAACCAAATAATGATAAAATGTTACCACAAGTAGACAATCTCAACCAATAAGAATGCAAAGCTCTTACAGCCATACCCCTATAATAATGTAGCAGGCCTCATCAAAGAACTAGTTGTGTACCAGCATCATGTATGTAGTCGGTGTCACTTTCCATTTAAGCTATTTGTTCTCAACAGTCCTCTCTGTCTGCTGCTAAATTTCCAAACAGAGTAGAGTATGGCAGGATTAAAATGGATGCAGTAACTGAATTGAAGTAAATGAGGAGGTGAGCTGAGTGAGGGATCACACATTGAGTACCCTGGAGACTAATCCAAGCACCTCATCCCAAATGGGTTGCAGGAGAGGACATAACCAGGGACATGCAGCGGATCACCTTCTGATGCCCCACACCTCCAACAATTGTCATCTGGCAGTAGATTCATCTTATGCAGAATGGAGAAGTCTGGTACCATGCATGTAGGGTTTTATTGTTGATGAGCCTGCTATGGGCATCATTAAAAGCTATGTGAGACAGGAGCTGACACACATTCTGAAATGCAAGAGTTTAGCATCTTATCCCATTTTATTTTGATTGTAGAGATCGATTGGTATGTTTTCCTAATTGTGTTTATATGGCACCTGCCACACCCTTCCCCTGCTTGATCTAATGTCTGACGCAGGCTCGATACAGCTGATACGTTGTACTGCACTTTGCAACTGCAGAAATCTCCAGAAATATGTTCTGGAAATCCTCCATCTGGTTTGTAGGATTGAACATGATCACAGCTCACGCCCTTTGTCCATAATATCCTGCAGCCATTATATATACTGTATCCTTGACTGCCCAAGAGAGCCATAATGTAGGCGATTCTCTAATTTGATTTCTGGTTGTCGAATAGCAGAGAGTAACGAGGGGTGTGAGGTTATGGCTAACCATTTATGCATTTTAAACTAACATTCAACAGATGATGTCACAGTGGGGTGAGATTTCAATTCTTTTTCATGGTAAATTAGAGTGGCATGGGGACAGTCCTGATAGAGGTAATACTCCATTTCCACCCATTATGGTGACTCTTATCATATCTATGGTGCCACTGCAAAGTCTGGATTGCTTGGAAAACCCACATGAACCCTGTAAGCCAAGGCAACTCCCATCCACCCATGACCAGTGTGCCCACAGTTTGTTCTGGCTATATCGAGGTTGGGCTCCTTCCCAGAGGAAGATGCCTATCATTTTATCCAGTGTTGTGAACCATTTCTCAGGAAAGGTAACAGGTAGATGTGACGAGATGTAAAATATTTTTGGGGCTGCTACCATTTTTAATGTAGAGATTTTCCATGCAAGAGTGAGAGGTGAAGATGTCCACCTGTCACATTCTCTTTTTATTTCAGTGAGTACTGGAGTTAACCTCACTGAGTTTAGTCAGATCAGAGGTGATTTGTAGACTCAGGTAGGCAATTGCCGGGGGGACCCAGTGAAGTAAGGTATATGAAGAGCACTGCCTGTTAAGGGTAACATCTCCATTTTGGATTTGTTAACATTAAGGCAAAACAAGGTTGTGACATGTGTTAGAAGTGCCAACAGGGGAGTTGCATCTCTAAGAGCACTTGTTGGTCATCTGTGTGTAACATCGTGGAATATGAGGTGGTACCCAGTTGAAGACCTTTTTGTCGCTGTCCTGGCATATAGCTGCTGCAAGAGGTTCATGACTAGGACAAACAGGGGGATTGTGTGCAGCCTTGTTCTGTTCCTTATGCCAGTGGAAGGGATCTGAGAGCACTGAGGTAGTGAGCACCCCTGCCATTGGGGAGGAGTATAATGATCTCAACCATGTGCAGAATTGGGGAGAGCCATATTTTCTAAATGATTTCAGTTTAAAGTAAGATATGAAGTTATAACAATCTGGCTCTATTTTAAAAACTTGGAAATCTTTTTGTTATGTCATTTATTATATCAGGAACAGTTTATTTCACTTAGAAGAGTCAACAGTTCAAATAAAGATTTCGGGGTTTTGCTCTTTAGCAGAATCGTCAGGCACTTCTAAAATTTCACCATCAAGAGGTTAAGTTCTATTTTCTTGTATATCAGGAGTAGCAGTCACTTCTGTGACAGGTGTTACCTCAATCTGTATAATGTTTAACGAGCTAGCAAAACCAGAAATAGCAGACAAGAAAATGTTACAAATTAAGTATTTTTCTTGTTCCATTTTCTCATTCAATGATTTCTCTGTAACAGCATAATGTCGGATGTGTTGAATAGCACTCTGCCTGGCAAGTGACATATCTAAGTCTAGTCTCCTATTACATACTGTGGAATTCTGGAATGCTGTGAAATTCTCTCCCAGAAGAAGTGCACCAACCCTACTGTGGATACTTTAAACAGAGGTTAAAACATAGTTATTCACCCAGGCCTACCCTGATTTTAATTAACTGCTGACAATATTATTGGTTATTGTTTTATTGATAGTTTGATGTATTTATTGAATGTATTTTCAAATGTATGACCTGTTCTTTAATGAATTGTGAGGCACTCTGACCTGTTGGAAAGGGTGCCCTATAAATAACATTTGCCTTGCCTTATATCAGCAGCACTGTGACCTCACTGACAGCGACATCAAAGGTGACTGATCTGGCAGCTACTGAGTGGCTCCTCATGAAGAGCTGTGATGTCACAGTCAGTGAGGTCACATGCTGATGATGTAGTGGGCAGAACAGAAATAGATACTCCAGTTGGCAGGCAGTGTGTTGTTGCAGAGATTATACCTACTAATACCAGGTAAAAATGTAATTACCCAAAGAGAAAGAAGAAGACTCTCAGTTATAAAAGGTAATAGTTGCCAGCTTTTAAAAACAAATACTCATTGTAGGTAGTACACTAGCTCTTTAAAACACTTAGGGATCCACTACCAGATGTAGCTTTTAACTTTGATCAACAAATTGACTCAGAGTTACTAGGAATAGTTGAATCTCCATGTTAACTGGTTGCTGCTGTTGTAGGAAGCTCTTCAGCTGATCATCATCAAAATCCATTTTGTGTCTCCCAAAATGACTTATATATTATACTTGACATACTTATATTTTCATCTGTCTGAGCACAGACAGTACCACTACAAATAATGTCTCCTACCATTGTTATAGCTAACTGATCTGAACATGCCTGCAGTCTGACATACCATAAGAGGTTAATGCATGTAACTGGTAAATGTATCCTTCTGTAGTTACATCTATGTATGAAAAAATATATGTCAATAAAAGATTAACTGCAAAAAAGAAAATATGGCTCTGTAAATTCCTGGTGACTTTCACTAAAAGTGCTAAATGATGCTTAAGGACGCTCAAAGATGTTAGTATTCTTATACTAGAATCTCCACCCTTAAATCTTCTGGACTTAACTGGCACATATCTTAAGGAATATATTTACTAATTTGTTTCCTATTTTATTATTTATTATTTTCTAGTCTAATATACTATATGTCCATATTATTGTGCTATTTAATATTCTAGAAGTATTTTCTGTATAGAAAAGAAAAATCTTATCTATAAATATTTAAAAATAAGCCCTTGTGAGGAGAGAGTAAGGGATCTCAATACATACACCCTGGAATAAAGGAAGGAGGGGGATATGATAGAGACCTGTAAACACCTCACGGGGTTGAACAAGGTACAGGAGGGGAGTATTTTCCAAAAGAGAAAGTGCACGAGAACAAGGGGACATGCAATGAAGCTGGAAGGGGGAAATTTAGGAGGGATGTGAGGAAGTACTTTTTCACTGAAAGAGTGGATGATGTCTTGAATGGTCTTCGAGCAGTGGCAGTGGGGCAAAAACAGTGGTAGGCTTCATGCAGGCATGCAATAGGCACAGGGAATCTTAGTTGGGAAGTGTGGGGAGGGGTAGCCAGCGATCGGGCACGGTCTGCAGTAAAAGTATAGGCAGGGAGAAAAAGGAGTGGGTGAAGTGGTCCTTATCTGCTGACAAAATTTGTGTTTCTGTGTTTGACTGAGGCCAACAGAATGCACAAGAAGGCTGGTGAATAAGGTGCAGAGATAAGATAAGAAAAGCATCTCTAAAGGTTGGGGAAGGAATCCACTAATAGTGTAAAAGAGCACTGTGGCATGGTGAGGAGATGCCAACCCTGGCTGGCACCCTAAGGTAAGAGTTCATCTTGAGAATGGATGCCATTCCAGTGTACTGTAGCTCCCAGCAAAGCAGAAGTATGATGTGTATGATGCCCAGCCACATAGCTGGAGTCGAAAGATAACTTGGTACCTGGGCATGGTGTGGAGTGCCATCTTGGTGTGCGATGTAGCGTCAAGTCACCATGAATGTGTATGCCAGCCAAGTAAGGTTAGCCCCTTAGTAGTCCGAGGAACTGAGTAAAGAGAAAGAGTACACACAGAGGGTATCGAAGGTGGAAGTGCAGTGATGGTGGGGATAGGAATCCCCAGGCATGGTGATCCTAACAAAGTAAGAGGTAGAGAGTTTGGTACAGGTTAAAAGGGATCTGTGGCTCAGGAAATGGATTTGGTGAGTAAGGTTACCCAAAAATACATGGGACTGTAACAAACTGAGTATAAATTGAGAAACTATGGCCCTGGACCAGTAAACAACTAATGTGGACAAATGAACATGTCACAAAAGCCCAGTAAAGACAGTCAAGTGCTTGAGACTTCTGTCATCAGTGTGTTTCTTTTCAGCCATGCTTGGTGCCCACATCCAACAACTCCTGAAAGAGGATAAGGGAATTATTAAGTTACTGAGTGCAATGGGCTCTTGGTCAGCATAACCTCTTCACCCCTAGACATGCCAGCCCCCATCCTGGGCATCAACACAGATGGGTCATTGTACCACCTGAAGGGGACTGCAGTCATATATCCATGTAGTATGGAAATACGTATAACACAACAAAGACAATGCTGTTTATGTGAAACAAATTATGCCATTAAGGGTATGTCTGACCTGCTGGCCACTGGTGCGCTTCCAGAATCTGTCTGGTACCAGCCGACATCCAATATCAGAATATTAGCATGAAAAATCCATGAATCTGATTGGCTAACAGCTGTACTTTCACTACAAACTGAGGCCACTTAAAAAAATAAAAAGCAAGTGCATAGAGACCCTTTACCAATGAAATCCATGAACTTCCCTCGAAATGTTCTTTTCGAAATAGCCGCCATGATTTCCCCCTTGCTACATGGCCAAAATAAAAATGTTAGGTTTAACACTATGCAGCTGTTCAGTTTAAGCTGCTGAGAAACAAAAGCTGACACTACTTGTTTTGGTCGGTGTTCGAAGGGACAGCACTAGCTGTATTATGCATCCTGCCGCACGACGGCGCAGACATGTCTCCAGATCGGGCTCTTCCTCCCGCACCACAACCCCCGCATGCTACAACTGACTCAGGTCCCAATAGCAACAGCTGTTGCTGGAAAAACATTTACACGTATATCCTTTCATCCAAACCGCTGTATTCCTTTGCTGCCTTCGTCGTCTGCCTAATCCCTATTGTGAACACGCCTGGGCTGTTGCGAGCTCACAGGGTAGCAACATCTGAACTTTTTCCAGTTTCTCGTGCTTCAGTCCAAGGGGAAAGAAAGGGACAGGGGTCAGATAACAGTCAGGACAGAATAAAAGGAAAAAAATACACAGAGAAGAAACCCCTGACGTAAAATGCCTTTTATTTAGACTTATGTGATGCAGAGAAACGAGTCCTTGCTTTCTCAGGTATTGTGCCGTACTGTGTTTCGCTCTTTTCTTCGCGGTATTAACCGTGCTGTATTGACCGGCGCTCTAGTTGTCTACGCTACGCTGTATTGACCGGCGCTGTCGTTACCTACGCTGTATTGTCCCGCGCTATAGTTGCTTACGCGGTACTGACGGCGCTGTATTGGCCCACGCTGTACTGACCGGCGGTGTAGTTGCCTACGCGGTATTGGCCCACGCTGTAGTTGCCTACACGGTATTGACCCGCGCTGTATTGACTGGCGCTGTAGTTGCCTACGCTGTATTGACCTACGCTGTATAGGCCCGCGCTGTAGTTGCCTACGCTGTACAGTGCGAGCAACTACAGCGCCGGTCAATACAGCGTAGGCAACAACAGCGCCGGTCAATACAGCGTAGGCAACAACAGCTTTGATCAATACAGCGAGGCTAACAGCGCTTCGATCCAACAGAGGAAAAAGCGCTGCCCAGAGGAAAAGCGGCAGGGTCAATAGCAGGCAGGACAGAATAAAAGAAAAAAATACACAGAGAAGAAACCTCCGACCCAGATGTAAAATGCCTTTTATTTGGACTTATATGGTGCAGAGAAGGAGCGCTTGCTTTATCAGGTATTGTGCCCTACTGTGTTTCGCTCTTTTCCACGCGGTACTGACCCGCGCTCTATTTGCCTAGCTGTTTGACTGGCGCTGTAGTTGCCTACTGTGAAGAGTATAATTTATTTAAAGTGAGAATGCAAAACTAGAAAAGATCAAAAAAGGTAAAAGGATAAAATCAACACATGCAGCTAATGCATAACTGTGGTAATTATGGTTCCTATGGACTCCATAATTGAATGCATTGCAGGGCTGTAGAAGAGTTATATAATGTGCATAACGCCACACAATACAAAGCGTGAGTTTGATAACTAAAGTTCTCAAAAAGGTGTAAAAAGTACATTGCACATTAGCTCTTACAGTACCAAAAAATCACAAACCCCTCAATATAGTACTTCCATTTGTGCATAATATCTCTGAAACAGCAGGGCAATCCTGTCATTCGGAGGTATCCTTCTCCATTTTCAGAAGGCAATCATATTATTGTTGAGAATAGTGATCCAACAAGCACATTTTCACTATTATTCTTCATACATTTGAAAAAAAATAGCGATACTGTCTTTACCCCTAGGTAAATTTGTGGTAACTCAACTACCTCCCTGCACTACACTTGTTTACAATTGCTGCAGTGAGTGCAGACCAATAATCAGAATGTTCAGTAGGATGCTGATGTCACTACTATCAATTTATTGACTATAACATAGAGGATAATGTATGGGGAGCAGTTAACAACCACGTTGTATTCGCATGGAGAGGTTACCATGGTCTGTAAGCTTCGAGTGTGCAGCTCTAGAGGGTTTCAGTAACCATGGTAACCTTGAGATGCAACCAGAAGGTGGTTGTTATCTTCTCCCCATACATTGTTTTCTATAGTGTATGGGGAAGCAGCCCAGTAGTTAGCCTACGAAACAGTGGCAGAACAAATTATTCATTTTCACAACAATATCTTGAAAATCCATCTTGACACACTCGGAAGCGATTGCTGAACACCGTGTCAAACAGGGTTGGGTCAAAATGTCCTCTTTATATCTTCAGGATGTGCCACAGAGCCAATTGTTTTCACACTGAGGGGCACTTCAGGGACATGCAGTGAAATTAAAATACAGGTATCTGAAGAGAAATTTATTTTTTTATTTTTAGCTCACTACTGTGCACAACTGTCATTGCCATCTGAATAGTGCTGTGTTGCACTGATTACCGCTGACCGCTGCTACTGTGGAATGTGACAGGCAGTGGCATTCTTTCTTGTTATGGTATCATTCTACAGTGGTTAACAGCAAGAGAATGTAAGAATAATACCGTAACAAAACTGTGTTTCAACAGAATTTTGGCAATAATAACATTCTACCATACACATTATAGAGGATAATATATGGTCCTCTATCTTTAACCGGTCAGTTAACAGTCGAGAGGTTGCCAGGGCGACCATGTAAACCTCGAGAGCGAAGCTCGAGAGGTTTACGTCGCCATGGCAACCTCGAGACGGTTAAAATTGACCGGTTGCCGATAGAGGGACCATACATTATTTTTTATAGTGTATGGTCCCACTATCAAAAATTAAATGGCTTACGTTTTTTAAAAAGTCACCGCTGCGGCCCTTCAGTCCTTCCCCGTGGGTTTCCCTTCAGTCGGTTCCCCGTTGGAAAAAAGCACGCACATGCGCAGACCACTCGCTGTTGTTAACCTATCGATGTGACGTAGGATCGATAGGTTAACAACATATCTACGTCACATCGATAGGTTAACAACCTTAGGAAATGATGATTTCCTAAGGTTAACAGCGTTCTAACATACATTATATGACTGTTCTGAGCTCACAGCAGACATCTCACTGAGAATAAAATGGCAGCTGGGAGTTTGCTATGTATAAACTGTTTTTAACTCTGGGTTGTAGTTGGAGAGGGCCCATATGTAGAAAAAATTGAAATAAAAATGACTGCTAGTAAATTGAGTTCATTCTACCACCAACTCAGTGGTAACATGCCATGTCAGCCCTTTTTCTTCAAGATATTTACCACGTAAAAATTTAAAGGCCAGTTTACATGGTGCATTTGCACTGTGGCAGCCTGGCTGCTCGGGTTGCTATGGTGCAAATGTGGCTTTCTGGGTACTTACTGGGTCATGATGCATCATTCAGTAAACCACTCTCCATGCAGCTGCAATCCAGGGAGCACGTTTCAGGGTGAGCAGTGTAGACAGTCATGTGGACAAGCTGCACCACTCACTCTGGCACACAGTCTATTCTCCTGTGTGTTTCAAGAAGCATCCTTCCACCTGACTCCTGGACCCATTGCCCCTCCCCAGTGCAGCTTGCATTGGTGCTGAGAGGGGATGTAAACATGAAACAGGATCATCACAGAAGATCAGGCAGCACAGGAGCTATCCCAGAAGATAAATGGAGCAGCCATGTAAACACGGCTTAAGTGTACAGTAGTTCCAGTATTAGTTGATATTGGCTTGTTTGATAAGTAGTCCCAAAGAGCTTATCATACCAAATTGGTACATATTGCTTGATGGTGGCTTATGTAGAGGGTTGATGTCCCTAAGTTTTAAATTTTTTGGTGTTGAGGATTTATGTTGATTATGAAGAGACACGGACATGCACTTAGCCAGTGAGATGGCAAGTAGCTCAGTCACTCATTTAAAGCAGCTGTTAAGAGTTTCTGTTGCAACTCAGCATTACTGCTGATCAGAAGTAAGAGTACCCAAGGTGCTGGACTCAGCACTTCTGTGAAATTTCTCCATCTAGCATCTCGAACTGGTGCAGAATGAGGGGAGATCTTTCTGCATTGTGTCCAGCTACTAGGGGCGTACACACCCTAAATATTAAAAAACATTTAAATATAAAAATGGCTTAAAGAAGCATGTTTATACATTGATGGATTCCAATGTGGCACCTTATAGTCGGCCTACTGTTACTGAATGACATTAAGCAGACCTCCTCACTTCTCACCCATCCCTCTGTGCACTGAATTTGTTAGCTGAAAGCTGACCTGACACACAGTTGGTGCATTGTGAAAACAGACCGGTCACCTGACTCCAATGAACTGTTGCTGTTACCCCCATCATAGATCAGGGGTTAAAAGGGCAAGGATTTCACGATTTTGGCCTTTGGTCCAGTTACTGGGGCCAAAGAAGTTGAGTAAGGGAGAGGAGTAATCTAAAATGTAAGGTGGAGCAAGGACCTAGCTGTTCAACCAGATATAGTAAATGAGCATTTAAAAATTCCCCTTTATACCCCACCCCCAACAGCTTGGCCATCTAGGGTGATATAACAGTTATGGGCCAGTTACTTCAGCTAATAAGAGGACTGGGAGACAGGAAAGAGAGGGGTTAATTTTTAAAGACTGTGTGGAATGAGGGCCAGTGCTGACAGGAACTCCTGTTTGATAGGTATGGGAAAACCAGGGAGTGATGGGGTAGGAGAGCACCAGAAGTGGCCCTGTGACTAGCCCTGGCTACTTAACCGAGGAGGAAATGTGATTTTCTATTTATTTGTTTTACTATTTTTATTTATTCCCAAATGAGAATGCTTCAAACACTGGGGCCCAGATATTCTAAAAGGTTGCACATGGCACAACAGTGTTGCGCCATGCGCAACCCACTGATGCACCACGGTGCGATATTCAAACGGGGATTGTGTCTGGCACAAATCCTGATGCGCTGGAGCGCATCAGTAATGTATGCGGTGCAAGTGGGGGGGGGCATACCCATGCATACTCTGCGCATCCTGATATTCAGCCCGGGATGTGCTGAGCCCATGCATGCGCAACCCCTACTTGCACTGCACACAGGTGAGCCCCCCAAAAAAGGAACAACGGCTGGCCACCCACAGGTGAGCTGCCATATTGCAGGTGCAACACAGCAGCTGCCACCTGTGGGTGGCCACCCGAGCTCCAGCTGCACCTGGCAGCACCCCCCCATGCCCGATCGTGGGCAGACATAGAAATAGGATTGTCCAATATCCCTGGTGGTCCAGTGGACTCCTGTCAGCCCAATCAGGGGCTTAAGTATTAAAAAATAAAGTCCTACATTCCTGGTGGTCCAGTGGACCGCTGTCAGCCTGATCACGGGCTTTTGTATAATAAAATTACGTCCAATATCCCAGGTGGTCCAGCGGACCCCCCTCCCCACCCGCACATTGAGCCCCACACCCCGCCCCCAGTCAGTGGCGGGCGGCACCCCACCTGCCTGCCGCCCGCTGCTCGCCAACTCGACACGTATAGGTACGCCATTGTCCACAGCGAGCTGTCGGCGCGCAGCCTGTACCATTACAGTCCAGATATGAATGGACAAATTCACATATCTGAATGTGTAGTAGTAGCTGCACACCCATTGGCTCACGCCTGTGGACCAATGGGTGTACAGCCCTATTTATGGTAAGTCAGTCGGGCTGCAGGCGGGTGGTGTGCCGCCACCGCTGACCGGGGTGAGCAGGGCGGTGGGGTTCAGGTGGGTGGTGGGGAGGGGGGTCTGCTGGACAACCAGGGATATTGGACTTGTTTATTTTACATTCAGCCTGCAATCAGGCAGTAAGGCCATTGCTGTGCTGTGCAGGGCATCGGTTCCTCGGACGACTGCAGCTCGGCAGGGCACCATGCAAGTCACCGATCATGAATCTGCATGAAAATGGGGCCATAATGACATGCAAATGACCCCATTTGCACCTTACATGCATTATTGCCCCATTTGCATGTGCGCTTTTGAATATAGCGGTAGTTGCGCCTAGCGCAATGGAACTTGCGCTAGAGCATCCAACTGCTTCCTCCCATCCCCTTTGAACCCCTTCTCAGCCTGATTACTTCCTACTGGGCTTCCCATGCTGACCTCCCCTTCTCCCCTGCTAATTTCCAACCCCTCTCCTATCACTGTTGTTATCAATTTAGAGCCCCCATTCCCTTCGACCCCGATAGTGATGCCCCCCATCCTTCCCTTTCCTATAGCCTTCTCTCCTCCAGTCACCCCTTCCTTACTAGCCTCCTTCACTGTCATCCTTGCTATCTCTTCCCCTTCGTGTTGCCATTGCTCTCATGCCCCGCTTGTCCTCCCCCTTCAGTATGTTCCTGCTCCCCCCTCTCTCCCATATCTGAGGTCCGAATCTATTCCTAGTCGATACCCCTCCAACATCTCTTTCCCCTTCGTTCTCTCCTCCTACTTGTTCCCTCCATGCCTCCCCGGTCCCACCCCTGGTCCACCACCTACACGCAGCCATCTGCTGTCTCCTGGTACTCTCACTGTCTCTTCCTCCTCCATCCGGAGGCCCCTCCCTCACCTCAGGCACCCCCTCCCTCTCCTCTCTTTTCTGCCAGTGTCTCTAATACTGGGGTCAGTTTCAGTCCCTAGTTGTTCTTCCCCCATCCCCCCATTGCCATCCCCTATCCCCCCAGCCAGGATACCTACCATATTCATCTGCCCTGCACTAAGACTCCTCCCTAACCTCCACTGTTCCTCCGTCAAACTAGCCAGTTTTCTACAGAGCATATACCCCCCCCATCCTTCAAGCAGAGTCCAGGAACATGGCGGACCCACACCCTGTACACCCCACCACTCTTCCAAAGATGCCCGGCCTTTTGACATGCGGCACCTGTCCCTTATTGGCCACCATCTTATGTTACAGGCTCTTACTCCTGGTTTCAGTACCCTACTACAACTGTTAGGGCCCTATTAACTCAAATCCTTGGATCCCCCCACATTAGTACCCCTACTGCCCCCTTGCCAACTGGGTTAATTCAGTCTCAAATCTCATCCATTAGATGCTGTACTACTGTTGTAATCCTAAAGCCTCCTTGTCTGTTTATTACCCCTCAGCTACCATACTTATTGTTCTCAGCCCTCATAGTTTCACTTAGCCCAGTTAGAAATCATATTGCACTCCAACTATTACTCAACTCAGTTAGGGAAAGAAACAGAACAAATAAATATGTATTATTACAGCAATCCTAATAGTATAGCACAGTGCTTAGCTCAGTTAGAGAAATAAATGGAACAACTAAATCTGTATTATTACAGCAATTGTAAAAGTGTCCAGTCATTGCTTTGTCTCCACCCCAGAGACCTTGCTATAATATAGGACCACACAGTACCCTGGGCAGGTGGGTGGGCAACTCTAAAGTCCAAACAGAGCCCCCTTGAGCTCACTCACTCCCACTCTCTCACTCAATTGTTCTGTTTCTTCTGGCGCTGCAGGCTGCCCTTTTGTACTGGGTTCCTGCTTGCATTGGTGCCTTTTTCTGCCCACAAAGAAATATGCAGCAGTAATGACAGCGCTCCATTGAGCTCACTCACTCCCCCTCTCTCATTCACTCATTCTGTTTCTCCCAACACTGCAGGCTGCCCTTTTGTACTGAGCTCCTGCCTGCGTTGGGGCCTTTTTCTGCCCACAAAGAAATATGCAGCAGTACCGACAGAGTCTGCTGAGCTCGCCTCACCCCCTCTCACTCACTCATTCTGTTTCTCCCGGCACTGCAGGCTGCCCTTTGTACTGTGCTACTACTCATGCTTACACCTTTTTCTGCCCACAAAGAAATCCACAGCAGTTCCGACAGAGCTCCATTGAGCTCGCTCACATTCCTCTCTCTCACCTCATTCTGTTTTCATGGCGCTGCAGACTGCCCTTTGTATTGGGCTCCTGCCTCCATTGGCACCTTTTTCTGCCCACAAAGAAATCTGCAGCAGTCCCGACAGAGCTCCTTTGCTCGTCGCTCGCCCCTCTCACTCACTTGTTGTTAATCTGTCCCAAACACTGATTTCCCACTGCAACCATGCTATTCTTCGCCGGGAGTGCGAAAACACATTTTGGCCAGGATGTGAACAATGACAGCTGTACTGTTCATAAGGAGGTGTGAAAAAATGCCAGTCTTGAAAATCTGGTGTGAAAATGTTGCAAATTTTCGAAGTTACAAGGGTGCATGGAAACTGAGCAATGCATGCTTGTAATACAGTCATTTTATGGACTTTCATCACCAAATTTTCAACATAGGCATTTTAGGACCTCTGCTCACGAACAGTGTCACTGTCATTTTCTCAATTTGTCCCTAAAACTGATTTCCCACAGCGACCATGCTATTCTGCGCCATAAGTGCGAAAACACATTTCGGCCAGGGTGTGTAAAATGACAGCTCTACTGTTCATAAGGAGGTGTGGAAAAATGCCAGTGTTGAAAATGTAGAGTGAAAATATTACAAATTCATGAAGTTACGAGCGTATGTAGAAACTGCACAAAGCAGGCTCGTAAAACAGTCATTTTTTGAATTTATTTCACCAAATTTGCAACATAGGCTTTTTGAGAGCCCACCTCATGAACAGTGACACTGTTGTTTCATTAATCGGTCCCGAAAGGTAATTCTGCCCAGTCACCATGAAATCACCTTTTGGTACTGAATAATGCCAAGACAATGACTGCATTCATTAGAAGGGTCCCAATAACCAAGTGTTGACAATCTGGTGCCAAAATTCCAAGAATGCCAGAGATATGCACCAAAGTTGAAAAAACCCAATTTGTGCCATTGTACAGCTTACCGGCATTTCTTCAGTTTGCGGTATGCTTTGAAGAGTGCAGCGTGTTCCGGTCCACCAAAGATCATCGCGCTGGCTCCAGAGGTAAGTATGGGGTGAGGGGGTGGGGGACGAGGGTGCGCAGAGGAGGGGGTGGGTTTGGGAGGGCCACTGGACTCAATAAGGGACCGCTTTCTGTTTTCCAGGTTGAAAAAAATGAAAAACATCGAGGAAGGTTTTTTTTTTTTACAGGACATTTGACATGCTGGGTGGGCCCAGTGTGCCACCTGAGTGTTTTTGGGGGTCTATAGCCAATGGGGATTGGGCACCCTGTCAGCACATACCAAGTGGGTGGGCAAGAGCTGAGAGGAATGGGCACCCCAACTTAGCACACAGCAAATTGGGGAGAGGGACATTATGCCGACAGGAAGTGGGCCCCCATCGGCAAATTGAACTGGGAAGGGGGGACTAATGCTGATGGGGATTGGGCCCCCCATCGGCAAAGAAAGACCATTGGAGGGGTGCATGATGCTGAGGGGGATTGGGCACCCCCTCAGCACACAACATAAACTTGGTGGTGGGGACATTAAGCAAACAGGGACTGGGCTCCCCTTCAGCAAATGAAGGGGGTCAGGGGCATGCCGACAGGGGGATTGGGCTCCCCCGTTAGCTCTGAGGTGGCCGCATAGAGCTGCCATGTTCCTCATACTGTTACACCAGTTGAGGTACTGCCCTGCAATGATGAGGCAGTCCCTCATTGCAGTGGCCAAATCATTTCAAGTTAGTGGCACTTCTGTAGAACCAGTGTTATCAGGACACTGGGCCTGCATTGGGTGCACACTGCTGCACCTCCACAACCGGCTTCTCTCCTAAGCTGCCACATAATGTTTCTTGCACATGCACACAGGCAAACATAAAAAAGGGATATTCTTGGCAGAATACCAGATTCAGAATTTTGGATACCACCATGAAATCTGATATTCCCCCTAAATTCAATGTGTTTTTATGTTACGCGTGTACGTAGAAAATTTTGAACACCTGCATGTAACTCAGCCGTTTTTAGGAGTTTTTTCACCAAATTTTCAGCATGGTCTTTTGGGACCCTACCTCATGAAGAATGCCACTATTATTTCTTTCATTGGTCCTGAAAGGTGATTTTGCACAACAACTGCACCATTCTGCACCACAGGTGGAAAACACATTTTTGGCAGGATGTGAAGAATGACAGCTGTACTGCTCATGAGGGTGAAAATGGCAATGTTGTGAATTTACAGTGAAAATATCAAAATTGCCAAAGTTATGAGCGTGTGTAGAAAACTTTCAACCACCATGCTATCTTGGCCATTTGTCAATATTTTTGCACCACATTTTTAATATGGGTTTTTTTGGACCCCACCTCATGAACACTGGCACTGTCATTTCATTACTTGGCCTTGAAAGGTAATTCTGTGCAGCAACTATAAAATCACTGTTTGGGACTGAGTAATGAAATGACAGTGCCAGTGCTCATGAGGTGGGACGCCAAAATCCCCATGTTGAAAATTTGGTGCAAAAATATTGAAAAATGGCCACGATATCAACTTAAATTGAAAACACTATCATATGGCAGGCACACATAATTAGAGTGCCTGACGCATGGCTAAAACTAGTCCTGCTGAATAGGATGCAGTAGATGTTCAAGATCCCTGGACAAATAGAATTTTTAAAATAATTCAGCTGCCATTTGTTTTTCCCACTTAGCAAGACAAATTTTACAAGCCGCATCCCCCCCCACCATCACCGTTGCCTTGAAAGAAATAGGCTGCCTGAGTAAGGATGAGGCACCCTCATCCTATATTTGTTTAATACAGTATTTACTTAGTTTCCTGACATTTAGCAAAATGACGATCATTGATGCCACTTGATTCATCAGCTTTTGCATTGTGCACCTGCTCAGACTCGTGCACCTGTCCACCCACAAGAAAAAATAACAGCAAAGAAAGGAAATAGAAAAAGTCAAAAATACAGCAACTGTGCAAGATAAAATGTAGAGTTAAAATGACTGCCCCATCCACAGCACGATCCACAGGCTGGCTACTCCTTCTTGTCTTTCCTCCACCTGGCCGGGCTGCTCAAGCCTGCTCTGCTATTAGCGCTTGCATTTGCCATAACTGGTCAAAAAAAACAGAAATATATACAAATTATGCTAAAAATGTGAAATATAATTGTTAAAAATGAAAACTAATCACTAATACTAAAACTAGTCAGTTTGTATTGGGGTGTCACATGGTAACCATGACTAACTTCAGGCATGGTGGCCACAGTACAACAAAAATTATACAGCAATGTTTGACAGTCAGAGAAACTGTTTTGTAACAAAATACATGAAAAACAAAGTTTTTCAATATAAACATATAATTTTAATTACTACCTGAATGTAAAATACACTGCCCATTTTATAAACAAAGTAAGACACTCTGGGAATGTGCATTAGACATTTCTGATGCACAGCCAGAGGCCGAAAGGCACTCAGCCAGTGGCCATGGTCCTTGCTGCACACCTGGCTGTGCATTAGAAGTGTCTAACGCACACACCATAAGTGTTTTGTTGCTTATGTAAGGTATTTTGTAAAACTATCATAATGCTTAAACCTCTGACGGTAATGTCAACACATGCTGGAAAACAAAGTACACAGTATTTAGACAAACTGTGCAGTACTGTACCTAATAGTGGTGTGTTTTAACAACATCAGCTGCTGGTTAGCTGTCATCAGTGCAGCTATTTTACAGACTAGAAGGGTACTGCAGGTCTGTTTGCATGAATTTTCTATGTGTGTAGAATGTTATGAATTGATTTGAAGCAACATTAAACAGACAATGATGACTGTATCAAGGGATATGATCTGAATAAGAATCCTTTTCTTTATTATTATTTGGGTGTTTTTCCTCCTTGTAGCCTGGCAGGCAGCTCTGGCCCCTCCCTCAGAGGGGTTTCGGTCTCTGGCCGCACCGTTCCCCACCGGACTACCCTTAAATCCCCCATGGGTCCCCCCCCCATGACAGTACCAAGGTGAATGGGCACTGGCTCTCCCCAACCCCCGCAGTGAAATCAGGGGAGCCACACCGGGGCAATATGTGATTTCATCATGGAGCCTGCCAGCGCCTTTATCGTACTTTTTAGCTCCCCGCCCTCTGCCCCAACGATGACAGAGCGTTGATCAATGTACCTCTTGCTCGCGATCTCCCCTGGCTATCGCCAAAATGCAGTTGGCAAGCTGGACGCAACCCTCCATCCTGAAAGAGTACAGTAGTCCTCCAGATGCTCAATCCTCTCTCTCTCTCTCTCTCTGCCGACCAGTGGTGGACTGGGCTCATTCCAAACCCAAGTCACCGGCGGGCACTAGGTGTGGCCCAGCACCTCAGCCCTCAGTGCCACCGGCTGGCTTCTGAATGGGAATCCTGAAAACAATGCCTTCTCTAGGTCATATAACTTAAAAGGCAAACATGCATGCGGTATTTCTGTGCGCACCAGATACCACTCTGAAATGTTTAATGTGAAAGGTAGGATGAAAACTATATGACTAGTTCCTCAGCTGTAGCACAGAAATATATATTTTTAGATTCAAATTGGGATGAATTTCTCCAAATGATTGCAGTTATTAAACTGAAGGTCCATCAAACACAAACAAGAAGCTGTACATTTTTTTAGAATGAAACAGAGGTTACAGTATGAACTTAAGCGTGCACCTTATAAACATATCTTTCCCACATATTGATATGCAGCTTTATTATTCCACTCATAAAAAGTTTTTCTCTTGCACCATGTTGGCAGGATATTTGCATACAAAACTAACCCCATGTTGTAGATTGTTACTACTAGGAGGTGATGGTGTGCAAGTAATGAAATTCTGTATATGGATTGGCACTGACTTCAAAATAGATTTTAACTGGGATATGCAATTATTTTCTATGGAGTAATCACTATTTGAAAGTCCTGATAAAGTGGCAAATAGGCCATGAAAGATCAACTGTTAGTATGTGGAAATAAATAAACAAACATTTTCTTCATCCTTTGAATTTGCATAGTGTAAATCTCCCACAGACTTCTCCGCCTCTGGTCCAGCCTCTCACTTGGCTCCTACTTGTCCCCCCCCGACCTGCAACATCTTCACCAAGATTACTTTACAAGCCTGCTCCTTTACTTTAGTCTACTCTCCCCTGCCACTCCCCCCACTTTTCCCCCTACTTGGCCTCATAAGTCATGGCTTTACTGTTGTTTTATTTAGGATAACCTTTCAGCAGTGATGTTTCTATCCTCATGGTTCACATTGTAATGCTTTGTTCCATTTGTGCTGTAAAATGTTGTATTTATAAAACAGCCCATTTTGCACTGATGTGCATCTATCATTTCCGGTTCTGTTTGTATTGTATCCTACCCTTGTTCAAGAGTATGCAGTTGGGGCTGGATTTTAAAACCCTCACAAATCGTTAGTGTGAGAAACTCTGGCACAAGTGGGTCTTCACTTGCAGAGCCACACTTTTCCTGCATGCACTGGATTTTCAAAGATAGAACTGTTTTACAGCTGGCTCCATGATTTACAACGGCTTGCAGCTGTTTTGGGGCACAATCCCACCAAAATGTTATTCCTGGTTGGCCCAGGTACACAGTCCTCTGCAGCTGTGACTGCCACCTGTGTTGAGCATGGGCTGAAGATCAGAATACCCACTGGTACAGAGTTTTTACTGCACCAGTGGCTTCAGATTGGGACTTTGTCCCAGAATGGCTGAAAATCCAGCCCCTGAAAACAAGCTATTTAATTCAATGTGCCTTCATGAGTCAGTCTTCTAAATCAATGAATAACTCAATCAATAATCAACCAATCAATCAATCAGGAAAACACATTTTAAATTGCCAACAAATATACTTCATTTTTATTACCTGAGAACTTTTAATACTGAGTACAGTCTTCATAAACCACTTGCTTTATTTTGCAGCATACTTTAGCCAACAATATCAGGATTTAAACAACTTTTTAAATGTTTAGTAAATCATAAAACATCAATTCTCATATTCTAAAAGAGAGCACAAAAGATAATTTGAGTCAGCAATGAGAAACTATCATTAAACACCACAGGGCCAAATATCCACCTCTGCCTGTGGCCTCCAAGATTATTAACTTGATATTCAGTTCTTGCCTAACATACTCACAAGTCCCATAATAAACCAAATAATGATAAAATGTTACCACAAGTAGACAATCTCAACCAATAAGAATGCAAAGCTCTTACAGCCATACCCCTATAATAATGTAGCAGGCCCCATCAAAGAACTAGTAGTGTACCAGCATCATGTATGTAGTCGGTGTCACTTTCCATTTAAGCTATTTGTTCTCAACAGTTCTTCTGTCCTGCTGCTAAATTTCCAAACAGAGTAGAGTATGGCAGGATTAAATGGACGCAGTAACTGAATTGAAGTAAATGAGGGGTGAGCTGAGTGAGGGATCACACATTGAGTACCCTGGAGACTAATCCAAGCACCTCATCCCAAATGGGTTGCAGGAGAGGACATAACCAGGGACATGCAGTGGATCACCTCTGATGCCCACACCTCCAACAATTGTCATCTGGCAGTAGATTCATCTTATGCAGAATGGAGAAGTCTGGTACCATGCATGTAGGGTTTTATTGTTGATGAGCCTGCTATGGGCATCATTAAAAGCTATGTGAGACAGGAGCTGACACACATTCTGAAATGCAAGAGTTTAGCATCTTATCCCATTTTTATTTTGATTGTAGGGATCGATTGGGAATGTTTTCCCTAATTGTGCTTTATATGGCACCTGCCACACCCTTCCCCTGCTTGATCTAATGTCTGACGAGGCTCGATACAGCTGATACGTTGTACTGCACTTTGCAACTGCAGAAATCTCCAGAAATATGTTCTGGAAATCCTCCATCTGGTTTGTAGGGATTGGAACATGATCACAGCTCACGCCCCTTTGTCCATAATATCCTGCAGCCATTATATATACTGTATCCTTGACTGCCCAAGAGAGCCATAATGTAGGCCGATTGTCTACTTTGATTTCTCGGTTGCCGAATAGCAGAGAGTAACGTAGGGGTGTGAGGTTATGGCCTAACCATTTATGCATTTTAAACTAACATTCAACAGATGATGTCACAGTGGGGTGAGATTTCAATTCTTTTTCATGGTAGATTAGAATGGCATGGGGCCAGTCTTGATAGAGGTAATACTCCATTTCCACCCATTGTGGTGACCCTTATCATGTCTATGGTGCCACTGCAAAGTCTGAATTGCTTGGAAAGCCCACATGTACCCAGTAAGCCAAGGCAACTCCCATCCACCCATGACCAGTGTGCCCACAGTTTGTTCTGGCTATATCGAGGTTGGGCTCCTTCCCAGAGGAAGATGCCTATTATTTTATCCAGTGTTGTGAACCATTTCTCAGGAAAGGTAACAGGTAGATGTGACAAAATGTTAAATATTTTTGGGGCTGCTACCACTTTTAATGTAGAGATTTTCCATGCAAGAGTGAGAGGTGAAGATGTCCACCTGTCACATTCTGTTTTTATTTCGGTGAGTACTGGAGTTAACCTCACTGAGTTTAGTCAGATCAGAGGTGATTTGTAGACTCAGGTAGGCATTGCCGGGGACCCAGTGAAGTAAGGTATATGAAGAGCACTGCCTGTTAAGGGTAACATCTCCATTTTGGATTTGTTAACATTAAGGCAAAACAAGGTTGTGACATGTGTTAGAAGTGCCAACAGGGGAGTTTCATCTCCTAAGAGCACTTGTAGGTCATCTGTGTGTAACATCGTGGAATATGAGGTGGTACCCAGTTGAAGACCTTTTTATCGCTGTCCTGGCATATAGCTGCCTGCAAGAGGTTCATGACTAGGACAAACAGGGAGGGATTGTGTGCGCCTTGTTCTGTCCTTATGCCAGTGGGAAGGGATCTGAAAGCACTGAGGTAGTGAGCACCTCTGCCATTGGGGAGGAGTATAATGATCTCACCCATGTGCAGAATTGGGGAGAGCCATGTTTTCTAAATGATTTCAGTTTAAAGTAAGATATGAAGTTATAACAATCTGGCTCTATTTTAAAAACTTGGAAATCTTTTTGTTATGTCATTTATTATATCAGGAACAGTTTATTTCACTTAGAAGAGTCAACAGTTCAAATAAAGATTTCTGTGTTTTGCTCTTTAGCAGAATCGTCATACAGTTCTAAAATTTCACCATCAAGAGCTTAAGTTTTGTTTTCTTGTATATCAGGAGTAGCAGTCACTTCTGTGACAGGTGTTACCTCAATCTGTATAATGTTTAACGAGCTAGCAAAACCAGAAATAGCAGACAAAGAAATGTTACAAATTTTAAGAAGTATTTTTCTTGTTCCATTTTCTCATTCGAATGATTTCTGTGTGACAGCATAATGCCGGATGTGTTGAATAGCACTCTGCCTGGCAAGTGACATATCTAGGACTAGTCTCCCTATTACATACTGTGGAATTCTGGAATGCTGTGAAATTCTCTCCCAGAAGAAGTGCACTCCAACCCTACTGTGGATACTTTAAACAGAGGTTAAAACATAGTTATTCACCCAGGCCTACCCTGATTTTTAATTAACTGCTGACAATATTATTGGTATTGTTTTGATAGTTTGATGTATTTATTGAATGTATTTTCAAATGTATGACCTGTTCTTTAATGAATTGTGAGGCACTCTGACCTGTTGGAAAGGGTGCCCTATAAATAACATTTGCCTTGCCTTATATCAGCAGCACTGTGACCTCACTGACAGTGACATCACAGGTGACTGACCTGGCAGCTACTGAGTGGCTCCTCATGAAGAGCTGTGATGTCACAGTCAGTGAGGTCACATGCTGATGATGTAGTGGGCAGAACAGAAATAGATACATCAGTTGGCAGGCAGTCTGCTGTTGCAGAGATTATACCTACTAATACCAGGTAAAATGTAATTACCCAAAGGAAGAAGAAGACTCTCAGATATAAAAGGTAATAGTTGCCAGCTTTTAAAAACAGATACTCATTGTAGGTAGTACACTAGCTCTTTAAAACACTTAGGCATCCACTACCAGATGTAGCTTTTAACTTTGATCAACAAATTGACACAGAGTTACTAGGAATAGTTGAATCTCCCATGTTAACTGGTTGCTGCTGTTGTAGGAAGCTCTTCGGCTGATCATCATCAAAAATCCGTTTTGTGTCTCCCAAAATGACTTATATATTATACTTGACATACTTATATTTTCATCTGTCTGAGCACAGACAGTACCACTGCAAATAATGTCTCCTACTACTGTTATAGCTAACTGATCTGAACATGCCTGCAGTCTGACATACCATCAGAGGTTAATGCATGTAACTGGTAAAATGTATCCTTCTGTAGTTACATCTATGTATGAAAAAAATATATGTCAATAAAAAGATTAACTGCAAAAAAGAAAATATGGCTCTGTAAATTCCTGGTGACTTTCACTAAAAGTGCTAAATGATGCTTAAGGACGCTCAAAGATGTTAGTATTCTTATACTAGAATCTCCACCCTTAAATCTTCTGGACTTAACTTGCACATATCTTAAGGAATATGTTTACTAATTTGTTTCCTTTGTTATTATTTATTATTTTCTATTCTAATATATTATATGTCCATATTATTGTGCTATTTAATATTCTAGAAGTATTTTCTGTATAGAAAGGAAAAATCTTATATATAAATATTTAAAAATAAGCCCTTATGAGGAGAGACTAAGGGATCTCAATACATACACCCTGGAATAAAGGAAGGAGGATATGATACAGACCTGTAAACACCTCACGGGGTTGAACAAGGTACATGAGGGGAGTATTTTCCAAAAGAGAAAGTGCACGAGAACAAGGGGACATGCAATGAAGCTGGAAGGGGGAAATTTAGGAGGGATGTGAGGAAGTACTTTTTCACTGAAAGAGTGGATGATGTCTTGAATGGTCTTCGAGCAGTGGCAGTGGGGGCAAAAACAGTGGTAGGCTTCAAGCAGGCATGCAATAGGCACAGGGATTCTTAGTTGGGAAGTGTGGGAAGGGGTAGCCAGCGATCAGGCAGGGTCTGCAGTAAAAGTATAGGCAGGGGGAAAAAGGAGTGGGTGAAGTGGTCCTTATCTGTCTGACAAAATTTGTGTTTCTGTGTTTGACTGAGGCCAACAGAATACACAAGAAGGCTGTGAATAAGAGTGCAGAGATAAGATAAGAAAAGCATCTCTAAAGGTTGGGGAAAAGGGAATCCACTAATAGTGTAAAAGAGCACTGTGGCATGGTAAGGAGATGCCAACCCTGGCTGGCACCCTAAGGTAAGAGTTCATCTTGAGAATGGATGCCATTCCAGTGTACTGTAGCTCCCAGCAAAGCAGAAGTATGATGTGTATGATGCCCAGCCACATAGCTGGAGTCGCAAGATAACTTGGTACCTGGGCATGGTAAGGGAGTGCCATCTTGGTGTGCCGATGTAGCGTCAAGTCACCATGAATGTGTATGCCAGCCAAGTACACAGGTTAGCCCCTTAGTAGTCCGAGGAACTGAGTAAAGAGAAAGAGTACACACAGAGGGTATCGAAGGTGGAAGTGCAGTGATGGTGGGGATAGGGAATCCCCAGGCATGGCGATCCTAACAAAGTAAGAGGGTAGAGAGAGTTTGGTACAGGTTAAAATGGGATCTGTGGCTCAGGAAATGGATTTGGTGAGTAAGGTTACCCAAAAAAATACATGGGACTGTAACAAACTGAGTATAAATTGAGAAACTATGGCCCTGGACCAGTAAACAACTAATGTGGACAAATGAACATGTCACAAAAGCCCAGTAAAGAGAGTCAAGTGCTTGAGACTTCTGTCATCAGTGTGTTTCTTTTCAGCCATGCTTGGTGCCCACATCCAACAACTCCTGAAAGAGGATAAGGGAATTATTAAGTTACTGAGTGCAATGGGCTCTTGGTTAGCATAACCTCTTCACCGCTAGACATGGCAGTACTCTGGATCATGCCAGCACCCATCCTGGGCATCAACACAGATGGGTCATTGTACCACCTGAAGGGGACTGCAGTCATATATCCATGTAGTATGGAAATACGTATAACACAGCAATGACAATGCTGTTTATGTGAAACAAATTATGCCATTAAGGGTATGTCTGACCTGCTGGCCACTGGTGCGCAGAGGGGTTGAAGCATGCCTTACCACTAGCCAACCTGGCAACCCATGTTCAGGAAAGAGCACGGGTTTATGAGGGTCAGTGGGGGTGGGAGAGGAACAGCATTCCAGGGAATGCTCTGCTCTCCTGGGGTGGGGGGATAGCCGTCTCAGTCTCTGACTGCCACTGGCAGGAGGCCTGGTGGAAGTGAAGGTCAGTGAGTGATTATATCATCATTGACCCACTCTGTATTTGCCTGACTCTGCAGTGTGTGTGGAAATCAACGTGCACATCCTAGCGTGTCACTGGGGTAGGGGACCAGATGACCAGAAAATGGGGGTATACGGGCTTCATGAAGTCTTGCTCGCCCTCCCTAGGCCCGTGCCGCCACCTGACCACCAGGGCCATCTGGATGTATGCAATGGGGGGGATGGCCCTCCCTCCCCAGACCCCGCCACGGGGGAGGTGCAGTTCATAAGGAACTTGGCCTCCAGTGACTCAGAGGGGGTGGGGACAGAGCTTCCTCCCCTCCAAGGTAAAACGCTTTGGGGGGGAGTCTAACTGTTAGAAAATAACATAAATCAAAAAGTAGGAAGGAAAAAACAGACAGTTCTATACGAAATTATTAATGATCAGATACTTTCTATATCTATACTAAGTCATCACGAACTATAACATCATCACCATCCAATCAAGATACAAGTAGGGTCCTGCAGGTAATTTACCAATAAACTATAAGAAATGGTAAATTATAATCAACTACCATTTAAAATCCTACTCTGCCACCTTACAGTAGCTTTCTCCTTGCTTGATTCCACCCTTCCTCATACTTCCTCAGACACTGTCTCTGATCTTCGTTCGTTCCCTCCCTCTTCTCCAGCACCTCAGCTGGACAGGATACTGTTGAACGTGAAGGGCTCGCTTCCAGAATCTGTCTGGTACCAGTCCACATCCAATATCAGAATATTAGCATGAAAAATCCATGAATCTGATTGGCTAACAGCTGTACTTTCACTACCAACTGAGCCCACTTAAAAAAAAAAAGCAAGTGCATAGAGACCCTGTACCAATGAAATCCATGAACTTCCCGCGAAATGTTCTTTTTGAAATAGCAGTCATGATTTCCCCCTTGCTACATGGCCGAAATAAAAATGTTAGGTTTAACACTATGCAGCTGTTCAGTTTAAACTGCTGAGAAACAGAAGCTGACACTACTTGTTTTGGTCGGTGTCCGAAGGGACAGCACTAGCTGTATTATCCATCCTGCCGCACGAGGGCGCAGACATGGCTCCAGATCGGGCTCTTCCTCCCGCACCACAACCCCGCATGCTACAACTGACTCCAGGTCCCAATAGCAACAGCTGTTGCTGGAAAAACATTTACACGTATATCCTTTCATCCAAACCGCTGTATTCCTTTGCTGCCTTCGTCGTCTGCCTAATCCCTGTTAGAACACGCCTGGGCTGTTGCGAGCTCACAGGGTAGCAACATCTGAACTTTTTCCAGTTTCTCGTGCTTCAGTCCGAGGGGAAAGAAAGGGACAGGGATCAGATAACAGTCAGGACAGAATAAAATAAAAAAAATACACAGAGAAGAAACCGCTGACCCTGACGTAAAATGCCTTTTATTTAGACTTATGTGACGCAGAGAAACGAGTGCTTGCTGTCTCAGGTATTGTGCCGTACTGTGTTTTGCTCTTTTCCACGTGGCATTAAAGGCGCTGTATTGACCGGCGCTCTAGTTGTCTACGCTACGCTGTATTGACCGGCGCTGTCGTTACCTATGCTGTATTGTCCCGCGCTATAGTTGCCTACGCGGTACTGACGGCGCTGTATTGGCCCACGCTGTATTGACTGGCGCTGTAGTTGCCTACGCGATATTGACCGGCGCTGTAGTTGCCTACGCAGTATTGACCTACGCTGTACAGGCCCGCGCTGTAGTTGCCTACGCGATACTGACCGGCGCTGTAGTTGCCTACGCTGTATTGACCTACGCTGTACAGGCCCGCGCTGTAGTTGCCTACGCTGTACAGTGCGAGCAAATACAGCGCCGGTCAATACAGCGTAGGCAACTTCAGCGCCGGTCAATACAGCCTAGGCAACAACAGCTTCCGCCTATACAGCGCTTCAATCCCAGAGGGAAAAAAGCGGCAGGGGTCAGATAGCAGGCAGGGTGTAGACAGGCATACTCAATGTACACATTTGTGTACAGTTTTGTTGAGTGCCTGTCACAAACCATAAGCCACTCTGTTAATATTATCATTCTAATCTGTAGTATTTGGGTTAGTGTATACCACTGAGGTGTATCCAGTACATGTATAACCTCTTTAGAGAGTAGAGGAATCATCTGACAACAATCTGACTTGTTTGGAAGGGGTGCCATTTGGAAAGGATGTGTACATTTTTAATGGGAGGGGGGGTGTAACTATTGGAGACTGTGTACAAAATGGAAATTTCTGGCTACACTCCTGGGCAGGACAGAATAAAAGAAAAAAAAATACACAGAGAAGAAACCTGCGACCCAGATGTAAAATGCCTTTTATTTGGACTTATATGGTGCAGAGAAACGAGCGCTTGCTTTATCAGGTTTTGTGCCCTACTGTGTTTGGCTCTTTTCCACGCAGTACTGACCCGCGCTCTATTTGCCTACGCTGTATTGACTGGCGCTGTAGTTGCCTACTGTGAAGAGTATAATTTATTTAAAGTGAGAATGCAAAACTAGAAAAGATCAAAAAAAGGTAAAAGGATAAAATCAACACATGCAGCTAATGCATAACTGTCGTAATTATGGTTCCTATGGATTCCATAATTGAATGCATTGCAGGGCTGTAGCTGAGTTATATAATGTGCATAAGGCCACACAATACAAAGCCTGAGTTTGATAACTAAAGTTCTCAAAAAGGTGTAAAAAGTACATTGCACATTAGCACTTACAGTACCAAAAAATCACAAACCCCTCAATATAGTACTTCCATTTGTGCATAATATCTCTGAAACAGCATGGCAATCCTGTCATTCGGAGGTATCCTTCTCCATTTTCAGAAGGCAATCATATTATTGTTGAGAATAGTGATCCAACAAGCACATTTTCACTATTATTCTTCATACATTTGAAAAAAAAATAGTGATACTGTCTTTGCCCCTAGGTAAATTGTGTTAACTCAACTACCTCTCCCTGCACTACACTTGTTTACAATTGCTGCAGTGAGTGCAGACCAATAATCAGAATGTTCAGTAGGATGCTGGTGTCACTACTATCAATTTATTGACTATAACTTAGAGGATAATGTATAGGAGCAGTTAACAACCATGTTGTATTAGCATGGAGAGGTTACCATGGTCTGTAAGCTCTGAGTGTGCAGCTCTAGAGGGTTTCAGTAACCATGGTAACCTTGAGATGCAACTACAAGGTGGTTGTTAACTTCTCCCCATACATTGTCTTTTATAGTGTATGGGGAAGCAGCCCAGTAGTTAGCCTACGAAACAGTGGCAAAACAAATTATTCATTTTCACAACAAAATCTTGAAAATTCACCTTGACACACTCGGAAGCGATTGCTGAACACCGTGTCAAACAGGGTTGGGACAAAATTTCCTCTTTATATCTTCAGGAAGTGCCACAGAGCCAATTGTTTTCACACTGAGGGGCACTTCAGGGACATGCAGTGAAATTAAAATACAGGTATCTGAAGAGAAATTTATTTTTTTATTTTTAGCTCACTACTGTGCACAACTGTCATTGCCATCTGAATAGCGCTGTGTTGCACTGATTACCGCTGACCACTGCTACTGTGGAATGTGACAGGCAGTGGCAATCTTTCTTGTTATGGTATCATTCTACAGTGGTTAACAGCAAGAGAATGTAAGAATAATACCGTAACAAGACTATAATGTATGTTAGAATGCTGTTAACCTTAGGAAATCATCATTTCCTAAGGTTGTTAACCTATCAATGTGACATAGATATGTTGTTAACCTATCGATCCTACGTCACATCGATAGGTTAACAACAGCGAGTGGTCCACGTACAAGCGACTTTTTCCAACGGGAACCGACTGAAGGAAAACCCACGGGAAGGACTGAAGGCCGCAGCGGTGACTTTTAAAAAGCGTAAAGCCATTTAATTTTTGATAGTGGGACCATACACTATAAAATAATGTATGATCCCTCTATCGTCAACCCGTTCAACCGTCTCGAGGTCGCCCTGGCAACCTCTCGACTGTTAACTGACCGGTTAACGATAAAGGAACCATACATTATCCTCTATGTGTTTCAACTGAATTTTGGCAATAATAACATTCTACCATACACTATATGACTGTTCTGAGCTCACAACAGACATCTCACTGAGAATAAAATCGCAGCTGGGAGTTTGCTATGTATAAACTGTTTTTAACTCTGGGTTGCAGTTGGAGAGGGCCCATATGTAGAAAAAATTGAAATAAAAATGACTGCTAGTAAATTGAGTTCATTCTACCACCAGCTCAGTGGTAACATAACATGTCAGCCCTTTTTCTTCAAGATATTTACCACGTAAAAATTTAAAGGCCAGTTTACATGGTGCATTTGCACTGTGGCAGCATGGCTGCTCAGGTTGCTATGGTGCAAATGTGGCTTTCTGGGTACTTACTGCGTCATGATGCATCATTCAGTAAACCACTCTCCATGCAGCTGCAATCCAGGGAGCATGTTTCAGGGTGAGCAGTGTAGACAGTCATGTGGACAAGCTGCACCACTCACTCTGGCACACAGTCTATTCTCCTGTGTGTTTCAGGAAGCATCCTTCCACCTGACTTCTGGACCCATTGCCCCTCCCCAGTGCCGCTTGCATTGGTGCTGAGAGGGGATGTAAACATGAAACAGGATCCTCACAGAAGATCAGACAGCACAGGAGCAATCCTAGAAGATAAATGGAGTAGCCATGTAAACACGGCTTAAGTGTACAGTAGTTCCAGTATTAGTTGATATTGGCTTGTTTGATAAGTAGTCCCAAAAAGGTTATCGTACCAAATTGGTACATATTGCTTGATGGTGGCTTATGTAGAGGGTTGATGTCCCTAAGTTTTTAATTTTTTGGTGTTGAGGATTTATGTTGATTATGAAGAGACACGGACATGCACTTAGCCAATGAGATGGCAAGTAGCTCAGTCACTCATTTAAAGCAGCTAAGAGTTTCTGTTGCAACTCAGCATTACTGCTAATCAGAAGTAAGAGTACCCAAGGTGCTGGACTCAGCACTTCTGTGAAATTTCTCCATCTAGCATCTCGAACTGGTGCAGAATGAGAGGAGATCTTTCTGCATTGTGTCCAGCTACTAGGGGCATACACACCCTAAATATTAAAAGACATTTAAATATAAAAATGGCTTAAAGAAGCATGTTTATACATTGATGGATTCCAATGTGGCACCCATTATAGTCGGCCTACTGTTACTGAATGACATTAAGCAGACCTCCCCTCACTTCTCACCCATCCCCTCTGTGCACTGAAGTCGTCAGCTGAAAGCTGACCTGACACACAGTTGGTGCATTGTGAAAACGGACCGTCACCTGACTCCAATGAACTGTTGCTGTTACCCCATCATAGATCAGGGGTTAAAAGGGCAAGGATTTCACGATTTTGGCCTTTGGTCCAGTTACTGGGGCCAAAGAAGTTGAGTAAGGGAGAGGAGTAATCTAAAATGTGTAAGGTGGAGCAAGGACCTAGCTGCTCAACCAGACATAGTAAATGAGCAGTTAACAATTCCCCTTTATACCCCACCCCCAACAGCTTGGCCATCTAGGGTGATATAACAGTTATGGGCTAGTTACTTCAGCTAATAAGAGTACTGGGAGACAGGAAAGAGAGGGGTTAATTTTTAAAGACTGTGTGGAATGAGGGCCAGTGCTGACTGGAACTCCTGTTTGTTAGGTATGGGAAAACCAGGGAGTGATGGGGTAGGAGAGCACCAGAAGTGGCCCTGTGACTAGCCCTGGCTACTTAACCGAGGAGGAAATGTGATTTTCTATTTATTTGTTTTACTACTTTTATTTATTCCCAAATGAAAATGCTTCTAACACTGGGGCCCAGATATTCTAAAAGGTTGCACATGGCACAACAGTGTTGCGCCATGCGCAACCACTAATGCATCCAGTGCGATATTCAACGAGGATTGTGTCTGGCACAAATCCTGATCGCTGGGCGCATCAGTAATATCTCTTGATTGCAAGTGGGAGGCATCGCCATGCATACTCGCATCCTGATATTCAGCCCGGATGTGTTGAGCCCATGCATGCGCAACCCCTACTTGCTGCACACAGGTGAGCCCCCAAAAAGGAACAACGGCTGGCCACCCACAGGTGAGCTGCCATTGCAGGTGCAACACAGCAGCTGCCACCTGTGGGTGGCCACCGAGCTCCAGCTGCACCTGGCAGCACCCCCATGCCCGATCGTGGGCAGACATAGAAATAGGATCGTCCAATATCCCTGGTGGTCCAGTGGACTCCTGTCAGCCCAATCAGGGCTTAAGTATTAAAAAATAAAGTCCTACATTCCTGGTGGTCAGTGGACTGCTGTCAGCCCTGATCGCGGGTCTTTTGTATAATAAAATTCGTCCAATATCCCTGGTGGTCCAGCGGACCCCTCTACCCGCCCTGAGACCACAGCCCCGCCCCCAGTCAGCGGCGGGCGGCAGCACTTACCTGTCTGCCGCACCGCTGCTCGCTAACTCGACACTATAGGCAGGTAAGGTTGTATGTTATTGTCCACAGCGGGAGCCACGGGCAGCAGCTCGTACTATATTACATTCCAGATATGTGAATGGATCCATTCACATATCTGGAATGTGTAGTATGGTAGGCTGCATGCCCATTGACCACGCCAGGGACCAATGGGCGACAGCCCCATTTATGGTGTCAGTCGGGGGGCAGGCGGAGTGGTGCTGCCGCCGACCGCTGACCAGGTGGGGAGCAGGCGTGGGGCCCAGGTGGTGGGGAGGGGTCCGCTGGACCACCAGGGATATTGACTTTATTTTTTAACACTTAAGCCGCTGACATGCAAGTGGTCCACTGGACCACCAGGGATATTGGACTTGTTTATTTTACATTTAGCCTGCGATCAGGCAGTGGGGCACATTGCTGTGCTGTGCAGGGGCGTCGGTCCTCGGCGACTGCAGCTCGGCAGGGCACCACTGCAAGTCACCGATCAGAATCTGCATGAAAAAGGGGCTATAATGACATGCAAATGACCCCATTTGCACCTTGCATGCATTATCGCCCATTTGCATGTGCGCTTTTAAATATAGCGGTTGTTGCGCCTAGCGCAACGGAACTTGTGCTAGCGCATCCCATTGCTTCCTCCCATCCCCTTTGAACCTCTTCTCAGCCTGATTTCTTCCCACTGGGCTTCCCATGCTGACCTCCCCTTCTCCCCTGCTAATTTCCAACCCCTCTCCTATCACTGTTGTTATCAATTTTGAGCCCCCATTCCCTTCGACCCCGATAGTGATGCCCCATCCTTCCCTTTCCTATAGCCTTCTCTCCTCCAGTCACCCCCCTTCCTTACTAGCCTCCTTCTACACTGTCATCCTTGCTATCTCTTCCCCTTCGTGTTGCCATTGCTCTCATGCCCCGCTTGTCCTCCCCCTTCAGTATGTTCCTGCTCCCCCCTCTCTCCCATATCTGAGGTCCGAATCTATTCCTAGTCGATACCCCTCCAACATCTCTTTCCCCCTTTCGGTTCTCTCCTCCTACTTGTTCCCCTCCATGCCCCCCGGTCCCACCCTGGTCTATCCCACCTCAGCCATCTGCTCTCCCTGGTACTCCTCACAGTCTCTTCCTCCCCATCCAGAGGCCCCTCCCTCACCTCAGGCACCCCCCTTCTCCTCCTCTTTTCTGCCAGTGTCTCTAATACTGGGTCAGTTTCAGTCCCTAGTTGTTCTTCCCCATCCCCATTGCCATCCCCTATCCCCCAGCCAGGATGCCTACCATATTCATCTGCCCTGCACTAAGACTCCTCCCTAACCTCCACTGTTCCTCCGTCAAACTAGCCAGTTTTCTACAGAGCATATACCCACCCCCATCCTTCAAGCAGAGTCCAGGAACATGGCGGACCCACACCCTGTACACCCCACCACTCTTCCAAAGATGCCCGCCCTATTGACATGCGGCACCTGTCCCTTATTGGCCCCCATCTTATGTTACAGGCTCTTACTCCCAGTTTCTGTACCCTACTACAACTGTTAGGGCCCTATTAACTCAAATCCTTGGATCCCCCCACATTAGTACCCCTACTGCCCCCTTGCCAATTGGGTTAATTCAGTCTCAAATCTCATCCATTAGATGCTGTACTACTGTTGTAATCCTAAAGCCTCCTTGTCTGTTTATTACCCCTCAGCTACCATACTTTTTGTTCTCAGCCCTCATAGTTTCACTTAGCCCAGTTAGAAATCATATTGCACTCCAACTATTACTCAACTCAGTTAGGGAAAGAAACAGAACAAATAAATATGTATTATTACAGCAATCCTAATAGTATAGCACAGTGCTTAGCTCAGTTAGAGAAATAAATGGAACAACTAAATCTGTATTATTACAGCAATTGTAAAAGTGTCCAGTCATTGCTTTGTCTCCACCCCAGAGACTCTGCAATAATATAGGACCACACAGGACCCTGGGTAGGTGGGTGGGCAACTCTAAAGTCCCGACAGAGCCCCCTTGAGCTTACTCACTCCCACTCTCTCACTCAGTTGTTCTGTTTCTTCTGGCGCTGCAGGCTGCCCTTTTCTACTGGGTTCCTGCTTGCATTGGTGCCTTTTTCTGCCCACAAAGAAATATGCAGCAGTCCTGACAGAGCTCCGTTGAGCTCGCTCACTCACCCCCTCTCATTCACTCATTCTGTTTCTCCCGGCACTGCAGGCTGCCCTTTTGTACTGTGCTACTGCCTGTGTTGCCGCCTTTTTCTGCCCACAAAGAAATCCATAGCAGTCCCGACAGAGCTCCATTGAGCTCGCTCACTCCGCCTCTCTCACTCGCCCATTCTGTTTCTCATGGCGCTGCAGGCTGCCCTTTTGTATTGGGCTCCTGCCTGCATTGGCAACTTTTTCTGCCCACAAAGAAATCTGCAGCAGTCCCGACAGAGCTCCTTTGAGCTCGCTCGCTCCTCCTCTCTCACTCACTTGTTGTTAATCTGTCCCAAACACTGATTTCCCACTGCAGCCATGCTATTCTTCGCCGGGAGTGCAAAAACACATTTTGGCCAGGATGTGAACAATGACAGCTGTACTGTTCATAAGGAGGTGTGAAAAAATGCCAGTCTTGAAAATCTGGTGTGAAAATGTTGCAAATTTTCGAAGTTACAAGGGTGCATGGAAACTGAGCAATGCATGCTTGTAATACAGTCATTTTATGGACTTTCATCACCAAATTTTCAACATAGGCATTTTAGGACCTCTGCTCACGAACAGTGTCACTGTCATTTTCTCAATTTGTCCCTAAAACTGATTTCCCACAGCGACCATGCTATTCTGCGCCATAAGTGTGAAAACACATTTCAGCCAGGGTGTGTAAAATGACAGCTCTACTGTTCATAAGGAGGTGTGGAAAAATGCCAGTGTTGAAAATTTGGAGTGAAAATATTACAGATTCATGAAGTTACGAGCGTATGTGGAAACTGCACAATGCAGGCTCGTAAAACAGTCATTTTTTGAATTTATTTCACCAAATTTGCAACATAGGCTTTTTGAGAGCCCTCCTCATGAACAGTGACACTGTTGTTTATTAATCGGTCCCAAAGGTGATTCTGCCCAGTCACCATGAAATCACCTTTTGGTACTGAATAATGCCATGACAATGACTGCATTCATTAGAAGGGGTCCCAATAACCAAGTGTTGACAATTTAGTGCCAAAATTCCCAAGAATGCCAGAGATATGCACCAAAGTTAAAAAAACCCTATTTGTCCCATTGTACAGCTTACCGGCATTTCTTCAGTTTGCGGTATGCTTTGAAGAGTGCAGACGTGTTCCCGGTCCACCAAAGATCATCGCGCTGGGCTCCAGAGGTAAGTATGGGGTGAGGGGGGTGTGGGGAAGCAGGGTGCGCAGAGGGTGGGTGTGGGATTGGGGTAGGGGCCACTGGACTCAATAAGGGACCGTTTTCTGTTTTCCAGGTTGAAAAAAAAATGAAAAACATCGCAGGAAGGTTTTTTTTTTTTTTTTTACAGGGACATTTGACATGCTGGGTTGGGCTCCCAGTGTGCCACCTGAGTGTTTTGGGGACTATAGCCAATGGGGATTGGGCACCCTGTCAGCACATACCAAGTGGGTGGGCAAGAGCTGAGAGGAATGAGCACCCCAACTTAGCACACAGCAAATTGGGGAGAGGGAGATTATGCCGACAGGAAGTGGGCCCCTGTTGGCAAATTGAAATGGGAAGGGGGGGACTAAAGCTGATGAGGATTGGGCCCCCCATCAGCAAAGAAAGACCATTGGAGGGGTGCATGATGCTGAGGGGGATTGGGCAGCCCCTCAGCACACAACATAAACTTGGTGGTGGGGACATTAAGCCAAAAGGGACTGGGCTCCCCTTCAGCAAATGAAGGGGATCGGGGGCATGCCGACAGGGGGATTAGGCTCCCCCGTTAGCTCTGAGGTGGCCGCATAGAGCTGCCATGTTCCTTGTACTGTTACGCCAGGTGAGGTACTGCCCTGCAATGATGAGGCATTCCCTCATTGCAGTGGCCAAATCGTTTCAAGTTAGTGGCACTTCTGTAGAACCAGTGTTATCAGGACACTGGGCCTGCATTGGGTGCACACTGCTGCACCTCCACAACCGCTTCTCCTAAGCTGCCACATAATGTTTCTTGCATGCACACAGGCAAACATAAAAAGGGATATTCTTGGCAGAATACCAGATTCAGAATTTTGGATACCACCATGAAATCTGATATTCCCCCTAATTTCAATGTGTTTTTATGTTACGCGTGTACGTAGAAAATTTTGAACACCTGCATGTAACTCAGCCGTTTTTAGGAGTTTTTTCACCAAATTTTCAGCATGGTCTTTTGGGACCCTACCTCATGAAGAATGCCACTATTATTTCTTTCATTGGTCCTGAAAGGTGATTTTGCACAACAACTGCACCATTCTGCGCCACAGGTGCGAAAACACATTTTTGGCAGGATGTGAAGAATGACAGCTGTACCGTTCATGAGGGGGTGTGAAAAATGGCAATGTTGTGAATTTACAGTGAAAATATCAAAAATTGCCAAAGTTATGAGCGTGTGTAGAAAACTTTCAACCACCACGCTTATCTTGGCCATTTGTCAATATTTTTGCACCACATTATTAACATGGGTTTTTTTGGACCCCACCTCATGAACACTAGCACTGTCATTTCATTACTTGGCCTTGAAAGGTAATTCTGTGCAGCAACTACAAAATCACCGTTTTGGACTGAGTAATGAAATAACAGTGCCAGTGCTCATGAGGTGGGATGCCAAAATCCCCATGTTGAAAATTTGGTGCAAAAATATTGAAAATGGCCACTATATCAACTTAAATTGAAAATACTATTAATGGCAGGACACATAATTAGAGTGCCTGACGCATGGCTAAACTAGTCCTGCTGAATAGGATGCAGTAGATGTTCAAGATCCCTGGACAAATAGAATTTTTAAAAATAATTCAGCTGCCATTTGTTTTTCCCACTTAGCAAGACAAATTTTCATGTCGTATCCCCCCACCATCACTGTTGCCTTGAAAGAAATAGGTTGACTGAGGGATGAGGCACCCTCATCCTATATTTGTTTAATACAGTATTTACTTAGTTTCCTGACATTTAGCAAAATGACGATCATCGATGCCACTTGATTCATCGCAGCTTTTGCATTGTGCACCTGCTCAGACTCTCGTGCACCTGTCCGCTCACAAGAAAAAAAATAACAGCAAAGAAAGGAAATAGAAAAAGTCAAAAAATACAGCAACTGTGCAAGATAAAATGTAGAGTTAAAATGACTGCCCCATCCACAGCACGATCCACAGGCTGGCTACTCCTCTCTTGTCTTTCCTCCACCTGGCCGGTCTGCTCAAGCCTGCTCTGCTCATTAGCTGCTTGCATTTGGCATAACTGGTCAAAAAAAAAAACAGAAATATATACAAATGATACTAAAAATGTGAAAGGTAATTGTTAAAAAATGAAAACTAATCACTAAAACTAAAAACTAGTCAGTGTGTATTGGGGGTGTCACATGGTAACCATGACTAACTTCAGGCATGGTGGCCACAGTACAACAAAAATTATACAGCAATGTTTGACAGTCAGAGAAACTGTTTTGTAACAAAATACATGAAAAACAAAGTTTTTCAATATAAACATATAATTTTAATTACTACCTGAATGTAAAATACACTGCCCATTTTATAAACAAAGTAAGACACTCTGGGAATGTGCATTAGACATTTCTGATGCACAGCCAGAGGCCGAAAGGCACTCAGCCAGTGACCATGGTCCTTGCTGCACCCCTGGTTGTGCATTAGAAGTGTCTAACACACACCCCATAGTGTTTTGTTGCTTATGTAAGGTATTTTGTAAAACTATCATAATGCTTAAACCTCTGACGGTAATGTCAACACATGCTGGAAAACAAAGTACACAGTATTTAGACAAACTGTGCAGTACTGTAGTACAGTACCTAATAATGGTGTGTTTTAACAACATCAGCTGTTGGTTAGCTGTCAGCAGTGCAGCTATTTTACAGACTAGAGGGGTACTGCAGGTCTGTTTGCATGAATTTTCTGTGTGTAGAATGTTATGAATTGATTTGAAGCAACATTAAACAGACAATGATGACTGTATCAAGGGATATCATCTGAATAAGAATCCTTTTCTTTATTATTATTTGGGTGTTTTTCCTCCTTGTAGCCTGGCAGGCAGCTCTGGCCCCTCCCTCAGAGGGGTCTCGGTCTCTGGCCGCACCGTTCCCCACCAGACTACCCTTAAATCCCCCATGGGTCCCCCCCATGACAGTACCAAGGTGAATGGGCGCTGGGTCTCCCCAACCCCCGCAGTGAAATCAGGGGAGCCACACCGGGGCAATAGGTGATGTCATCATGGAGCCTGCCAGCGCCTTTATCCTACTTTTTAGCTCCCCGCCCTCTGCCCCAACGATGACAGACGTTGACAATGTACCTCTTTGTTGCATCTCCCCCTGCCTATCGCCAAAATGCAGTTGGCAAGCTGGACGGCAACCCCTCCATCCTGAAAGAGTACAGTAGTCCTCCAGATGCTCAATCCTCTCTCTCTCCTCTCTCTCCTCTCTGCCGACCAGTGGTGGACTGGGCTCATTCCCAAACCCAAGTCACCGGCGGGCACTGGGTGTGGCGTCCAGCACCTCAGCCCTCAGTGCCACCGGCTGGCTTCTGAATGGGAATCCTGAAAACAATGCCTTCTCTAGGTCATATAACTTAAAGGCAAACATGCATGCAGTATTTCTGTGCACCAGATACCACTCTGAAATGTTTAATGTGAAAGGTAGGATGAAAACTATATGACTAGTTCCTCAGCTGTAGCACAGAAATATATATTTTTAGATTCAAATTGGGATGAATTTCTCCAAATGATTGCAGTTATTAAACTGAAGGTCCATCAAACACAAACAAGAAGCTGTACATTTTTTAGAATGAAACAGAGGTTACAGTATGAACTTAAGCGTGCACGTTATAAACATATCTTTCCCACATATTGATATGCAGCTTTATTATTCCACTCATAAAAAGTTTTTCTCTTGTACCATGTTGGCAGGATATTTGCATACAAAACTAACCCCATGTTGTAGATTGTAAGAAATAGGAGGTGATGGAGTGCAAGTCATCAAATTCTGTATATGAATTGGCACTGACTTCAAAATGGATTTTAACTGGGATATGCAATTATTTTCTATGGAGTAATCACTATTTGAAAGTCCTGATAAAGTGGGAAATAGGCCATGAAAGATCAACTGTTAGTATGTGGAAATAAATAAACAAACATTGTCTTCATCCTTTGAATTTGCATAGTGTAAATCTCCCACAGACTTCGCCGCCTCTGGTCCAGCCTCTCACTTGGCTCCTACTTGTCCCCCCAACCTGCAGCATCTTCACCAAGATTACTTTTACAAGCCTGCTCCTTTACTTTAGTCTACTCTCCCTGCCACTCCCCCCACTTTTCCCCCTCCTTGGCCTCATAAGTCATGGCTTTTACTGTTGTTTTATTTAGGATAATCCCTTTCAGCAGTGATGTTTCTATCCTCATGGTTCACATTGTAATGCTTTGTTCCATTTGTGCTGTAAAAATGTTGTATTTATAAAAACAGCCCATTTTGCACTGATGTGCATCTATCATTTCCGGTTCTGTTTGTATTGTATCCTACCCTTGTTCAACGAGTATGCAGTTGGGGCTGGATTTTTAAAACCCTCACAAATCGTCGTAGTGCGAGAAACTCTGGCACAAGTGGGTCTTCACTTGCAGAGCCACACTTTTTCCTGCATGCACTGGATTTTCAAAGATAGAACTGTTTTACAGCTGGCTCCATGATTTACGACGGCTTGCAGCCGTTTTGGGGCACAGCCCCACCAAAATGTAATTCCTGGTTGGCCCAGGTACACAGTCCTCTGCAGCTATGACTGCCACCTGTGTTGAGCATGGGCTGAAGATCAGAATACCCACTGGTACAGAGTTTTTACTGCACCAGTGGCTTCAGATTGGGACTTTGTCCCAGAATGGCTTAAAATCCAGCCCATGACAACAAGCTATTTAATTCAATGTGCCTTCATGAGTCAGTCTTCTAAATCAATGAATAACTCAATCAATAATCAACCAATCAATCAATCAGGAAAACACATTTTAAATTGCCAACAAATATACTTCATTTTTATTACCTGAGAACTTTTAATACTGAGTACAGTCTCCATAAACCGCTTGCTTTATTTTGCAGCATACTTTAGCCAACAATATCAGGATTTAAACAACTTTTTAAATGTTTAGTAAATCATAGAACATCAATTCTCATATTCTAAAAGAGAGCACAAATGATAATTTGAGTCAGCAATGAGAAACTATCATTAAACAGCACAGGGGCAAATAACCACCTCTGCCTGTGGCCTCCAAGATTATTAACTCGATATTCAGTTTTTGCCTAACATACTCACAAGTCCCATAATAAACCAAATAATGATAAAATGTTACCACAAGTAGACAATCTCAACCAATAAGAATGCAAAGCTCTTACAGCCATACCCCTATAATAATGTAGCAGGCTCCATCAAAGAACTAGTAGTGTATCAGCATCATGTATGTAGTCGGTGTCACTTTAAATTTAAGCTATTTGTTCTCAACAGTTCTCTCTGTCCTGCTGCTAAATTTCCAAACAGAGTAGAGTATGGCAGGATTAAAATGGACGCAGTAACTGAATTGAAGTAAATGAGGAGGTGAGCTGAGTGAGGGATCACACATTGGAGTACCCTGGAGACTAATCCAAGCACCTCATCCCAAATGGGTTGCAGGAGAGGACATAACCAGGGGACATGCAGTGGATCACCTTCTGATGCCCCACACCTCCAACAATTGTCATCTGGCAGTAGATTCATCTTATGCAGAATGGAGAAGTCTGGTACCATGCATGTAGGGTTTTATTGTTGATGAGCCTGCTATGGGCATCATTAAAAGCTATGTGAGACAGGAGCTGACACACATTCTGAAATGCAAGAGTTTAGCATCTTATCCCATTTTTATTTTGATTGAAGGGATCGATTTGGAATGTTTTCCCTAATTGTGCTTTATATGGCACCTGCCACACCCTTCCCCTGCTTGATCTAATGTCTGACGCAGGCTCGATACAGCTGATACGTTGTACTGCACTTTGCAACTGCAGAAATCTCCAGAAATATGTTCTGAAATTCTCCATCTGGTTTGTAGGATTGGAACATGATCACAGCTCACGCCCCTTTGTCCATAATATCCTGCAGCCATTATATATACTGTATCCTTGACTGCCCAAGAGAGCCATAATGTAGGCCGATTGTCTACTTTGATTTCTCGGTTGCCGAATAGCAGAGAGTAACGTAGGGGTGTGAGGTTATGGCCTAACCATTTATGCATTTTAAACTAACATTCAACAGATGATGTCACAGTGGGGTGAGATTTCAATTCTTTTTCATGGTAGATTAGAGTGGCATGGGGACAGTCCTGATAGAGATAATACTCCATTTCCACCCATTGTGGTGACTCTTATCATGTCTATGGTGCCACTGCAAAGTCTGAATTGCTTGGAAAGCCCACATGTACCCAGTAAGCCAAGGCAACTCCCTTCCACCCATGACCAGTGTGCCCACAGTTTGTTCTGGCTATATCGAGGTTGGGCTCCTTCCCAGAGGAAGATACCTATCATTTTATCCAGTGTTGTGAACCATTTCTCAGGAAAGATAGCAGGTAGATGTGACAAGATGTAAAATATTTTTGGGGCTGCTACCATTTTTAATGTAGAGATTTTCCATGCAAGAGTGAGAGGTGAATATGTCCACCTGTCACATTCTGTTTTTATTTCAGTGAGTACTGGAGTTAACCTCACTGAGTTTAGTCAGATCAGAGGTGATTTGTAGACTCAGGTAGGCAATTGCCGGGGGGACCCAGTGAAGTAAGGTATATGAAGAACACTGCCTGTTAAGGGGTAAAATCTCCATTTTGGATTTGTTAACATTAAGGCAAAACAAGGTTATGACATGTGTTAGAAGTGCCAACAGGGGGAGTTGCATCTCCTAAGAGCACTTGTTGGTCATCAGTGTGTAACATCGTGGAATATGAGGTGGTACCCAGTTGAAAGCCTTTTTATCGCTGTCCTGGCATATAGCGCTGCAGAGGTTCATGACTAGGACAAACAGGAGGGATTGTGTGCTGCCTTGTTATATCCTTATGCCAGTGGGAAGGGATCTGAAAGCACTGAGGTAGTGAGCACCCCTGCCATTGGGGAGGAGTATAATGATCTCACCCATGTGCAGAATTGGGGAGAGCCAAATTTTCTAAATTATTTCAGTTTAAAGTAAGATATGAAGTTATAACAATCTGGCTCTATTTTAAAAACTTGGAAATATTTTTGTTATGTCATTTATTATACCAGGAACAGTTTATTTCACTTAGAAGAGTCAACAGTTCAAATAAAGATTTCTGGGTTTTGCTCTTTAGCAGAATCGTCATGCACTTCTAAAATTTCACCATCAAGAGGTTAAGTTCTATTTTCTTGTATATCAGGAGTAGCAGTCACTTCTGTGACAGGTGTTACCTCAATCTGTATAATGTTTAACGAGCTAGCAAAACCAGAAATAGCAGACAAGAAAATGTTACAAATTTTAAGAAGTATTTTTTCTTGTTCCATTTTCTCATTCGAATGATTTCTGTGTGACAGCATAATGCCGGATGTGTTGAATAGCACTCTGCCTGGCAAGTGACATATCTAAGTCTAGTTTCCCTATTACATACTGTGGAATTCTGGAATGCTGTGAAATTCTCTCCCTGAAGAAGTGCACTCCAACCCTACTGTGGATACTTTAAACAGAGGTTAAAAACATGGTTATTCACCCAGGCCTACCCTGATTTTTAATTAACTGCTGACAATATTATTGGTTATTGTTTTATTGATAGTTTGATGTATTTATTGAATGTATTTTCAAATGTATGACCTGTTCTTTAATGAATTGTGAGGCACTCTGACCTGTTGGAAAGGGTGCCCTATAAATAACATTTGCCTTGCCTTATATCAGCAGCACTGTGACCTCAATGACAGTGACATCACAGGTGACTGACCTGGCAGCTACTGAGTGGCTCCTCATGAAGAGCTGTGATGTCACAGTCAGTGAGGTCACATGCTGATGATGTAGTGGGCAGAACAGAAATAGATACATCAGTTGGCAGGCAGTGTGCTGTTGTTGAGATTATACCTACTAATACCAGGTAAAATGTAATTACCCAAAGAGAAGAAGAAGACTCTCAGATATAAAAAGGTAATAGTTGCCAGCTTTAAAAACAGATACTCATTGTAGGTAGTACACTAGCTCTTTAAAACACTTAGGGATCCACTACCAGATGTAGCTTTTAACTTTGATCAACAAATTGACTCAGAGTTACTAGGAATAGTTGAATCTCCCATGTTAACTGGTTGCTGCTGTTGTAGGAAGCTCTTCAGCTGATCATCATCAAAAATCCATTTTGTGTCTCCCAAAATGACATATATTATACTTGACATACTTATATTTTCATCTGTCTGAGCACGGACAGTACCACTACAAATAATGTCTCCTACCATTGTTATAGCTAACTGATCTGAACATGCCTGCAGTCTGACATACCATCAGAGGTTAATGCATGTAACTGGTAAAATGTATCCTTCTGTAGTTACATCTATGTATGAAAAAAATATATGTCAATAAAAAGATTAACTGCAAAAAAGAAAATATGGCTCTGTAAATTCCTGGTGACTTTCACTAAAAGTGCTAAATGATGCTTAAGGGCGGCTCAAAGATGTTAGTATTCTTATACTACAATCTCCACCCTTAAATCTTCTGGACTTAACTGGCACATATCTTAAGGAATATATTTACTAATTTGTTTCCTTTTTATTATTTATTATTTTCTATTCTAATATATTATATGTCCATATTATTGTGCTATTTAATATTCTAGAAGTATTTTCTGTATAGAAAAGAAAAATCTTATATATAAATATTTAAAAATAAGCCCTTGTGAGGAGAGACTAAGGGATCTCAATACATACACCCTGGAATAAAGGAAGGAGGGGGATATGATACAGACCTGTAAACACCTCACGGGGTTGAACAAGGTACAGGAGGGGAGTATTTTTCAAAAGAGAAAGTGCATGAGAACAAGGGGACATGCAATGAAGCTGGAAGGGGGAAATTTAGGAGGGATGTGAGGAAGTACTTTTTCACTGAAAGAGTGGATGATGTCTTGAATGGTCTTCGAGCAGTGGCAGTGGGGACAAAAACAGTGGTAAGCTTCAAGCAGGCATGCAATAGGCACAGGGAATCTTAGTTGGGAAGTGGGAGGGTAGCTGAGCGATCGGGCAGGGTCTGCAGTAAAAGTATAGGCAGGGGAAAAGGAGGGGTGAAGTGGTCCTTATCTTCTGACAAAATTTGTGTTTCTGTGTTTGACTGAGGCCAACAGAATACACAAGAAGGCTGGTGAATAAGAGTGCAGAGATAAGATAAGAAAAGCATCTCTAAAGGTTGGGGAAAGGAATCCACTAATAGTGTAAAGAGCAATGTGGCAGGGTGAGGAGATGCCAACCCTGGCTGGCACCCTAAGGTAAGAGTTCATCTTGAGAATGGATGCCATTCCAGTGTACTGTAGCTCCCAGCAAAGCAGAAGTATGATGTGTATGATGCCCAGCCACATAGCTGGAGTGCAAGATAACTTGGTACCTGGGCATGGTAAGAGTGCCATCTTGGTGTGCCGATGTAGCGTCAAGTCACCATGAATGTGTATGCCAGCCAAGTACACAGGTTAGCCCCTTAGTAGTCCGAGGAACTGAGTAAAGAGAAAGAGTACACACAGAGGGTATTGAAGGTGGAAGTGCAGTGATGGTGGGGATAGGGAATCCCCAGGCATGGCGATCCTAACAAAGTAAGAGGGTAGAGAGAGTTTGGTACAGGTTAAAATGGGATCTGTGGCTCAGGAAATGGATTTGGTGAGTAAGGTTACCCAAAAAAATACATGGGACTGTAACAAACTGAGTATAAATTGAGAAACTATGGCCCTGGACCAGTAAACAACTAATGTGGACAAATGAACATGTCACAAAAGCCCAGTAAAGAGAGTCAAGTGCTTGAGACTTCTGTCATCAGTGTGTTTCTTTTCAGCCATGCTTGGTGCCCACATCCAACAACTCCTGAAAGAGGATAAGGGAATTATTAAGTTACTGAGTGCAATGGGCTCTTGGTCAGCATAACCTCTTCACCCCTACATGGCAGTACTCTGGATCATGCCAGCACCCATCCTGGGCATCAACACAGATGGGTCATTGTACCACCTGAAGGGACTGCAGTCATATATCCATGTAGTATGGAAATACGTATAACACAACAATGACAATGCTGTTTATGTGAAACAAATTATGCCATTAAGGGTATGTCTGACCTGCTGGCCACTGGTGCGCAGAGGGGCTGAAGCACGCCTTACCACTAGCCAACCTGGCAACCCATGTTCAGGAAAGAGCACGGGTTTATGAGGGTCAGTGGGGGTGGGAGAGGAACAGCATTCCAGGGAATGCTCTGCTCTCCTGGGTTGGGGGGACAGCCATCTCAGTCTCTGACTGCCACTGGCAGGAGGCCTGGTGGAAGTGAAGGTCAGTGAGTGATTATATCATCATTGACCCACTCTGTATTTGCCTGACTCTGCAGTGTGTGTGCAAATCAACGTGCACATCCTAGCGTGTCACTGGGGTAGGGGACCAGATGACCAGAAAATAGGGGTATACGGGCTTCATGAAGTCTTGCTCGCCCTCCCTAGTCCCGTGCCGCCACCTGACCACCAGGGCCATCTGGATGTATGCAATGGGGGGGGATGGCCCTCCCTCCCCAGACCCCGCCGGGGAGGGGTGCAGTTCATAAGGAACTTGGCCTCCAGTGACTCAGAGGGGGTGGGGACAGAGCTTCCTCCCCTCCAAGGTAAAACGCTTTGGGGAGTCTAATTGTTAGAAAATAACATAAATCAAAAAGTAGGAAGGAAAAAACAGACAGTTCTATATGAAATTATTAATGATCAGATACTTTCTATAGCTATACTAAGTCATCATGAACTATAACATCATCACCATCCAATCAAGATACAAGTAGGGACCTGCAGGTAATTTACCAATAAACTATAATAAATGGTAAATTATAATCAACTACCATTTAAAATCCTACTCTGCCACCTTACAGTAGCTTTCTCCTTGCTTGCTCCTACCCTTCCTCATACTTCCTCAGGCACTGTCTCTGATCTTCGTTCGTTCCCTCCCTCTTCTCCAGCACCTCAGCTGGACAGGATACTGTTGAACGTGAAGGGCTCGCTTCCAGAATCTGTCTGGTACCAGCCCACATCCAATATCAGAATATTAGCATGAAAAATCCATGAATCTGATTGGCTAACAGCTGTACTTTCACTACCAACTGAGCCACTTAAAAAAAAAAAAGCAAGTGCATAGAGACCCTTTACCAATGAAATCCATGAACTTCCCGCAAATGTTCTTTTGAAATAGCCGTCATGATTTCCCCTTGCTACATGGCCGAAATAAAATGTTGGGTTTAACACTATGCAGCTGTTCAGTTTAAACTGCTGAGAAACAGAAGCTGACACTACTTGTTTTGGTCGGTGTCCGAAGGACAGCACTAGCTGTATTATCCATCCTGCCGCACGAGGGCGCAGACATGGCTCCAGATCGGGCTCTTCCCGCACCACAACCCCCGCATGCTACAACTGACTCCAGGTCCCAATAGCAACAGCTGTTGCTGGAAAAACATTTACACGTATATCCTTTCATCCAAACCGCTGTATTCCTTTGCTGCCTTCGTCGTCTGCCTAATCCCTATTGTGAACACGCCTGGGCTGTTGCGAGCTCTAGGGTAGCAACATCTGAACTTTTCCAGTTTCTCGTGCTTCAGTCCGAGGGGAAAGAAAGGGACAGGGGTCAGATAACAGTCAGGACAGAATAAAATAAAAAAAATACACAGAGAAGAAACCCCTGACCCTGACGTAAAATGCCTTTTATTTAGACTTATGTGACGCGGAGAAACGAGTGCTTGCTGTCTCAGGTATTGTGCCGTACTGTGTTTTGCTCTTTTCCGCGCGGTATTAACCGTGCTGTATTGACCGGCGCTCTAGTTGTCTACGCTACGCTGTATTGACCGGCGCTGTCGTTACCTACGCTGTATTGTCCCGCGCTATAGTTGCCTACGCGGTACTGACGGCGCTGTATTGGCCCACGCTGTACTGACCGGCGGTGTAGTTGCCTACGCGGTATTGACCCGCGCTGTATTTGCCTATGCAGTACTGACGGAGTTGTATTGGCCCACGCTGTAGTTGTCTACGCGGTATTGACCCGCGCTGTATTTGCCTACACCTAACAGGCCCGCGCTGTAGTTGCCTACTCGATACTGACCGGCGCTGTAGTTCCCTACACGGTATTGACCCGCGCTGTATTGACCGGCGCTGTAGTTCCCTACGCTGTATTGACCTACGCTGTATAGGCCCGCGCTGTAGTTGCCTACGCCGTACAGTGCGAGCAACAACAGCTTCGATCAATACAGCGCGGACCTATACAGCGCTTCAATCCCAGAGGAAAAAAAGCGGCAGGGGTCAAATAGCAGGCAGGACAGAATAAAAGAAAAAAACACAGAGAAGAAACCCGCGACCCACATGTAAAATGCCTTTTATTTGGACTTATATGGTGCAGAGAAACGAGCGCTTGCTTTATCAAGTATTGTGCCCTACTGTGTTTCGCTCTTTTCCACGCGGTACTGACCCGCGCTCTGTTTGCCTACGCTGTATTGACTGGCGCTGTAGTTGCCTACTGTGAAGAGTATAATTTATTAAAAGTGAGAATGCAAAACTAGAAAAGATCAAAAAAGGTAAAAAGGATAAAATCAACACATTGTTCCTATGGACTCCATAACTGAATGCATTGCAGGGCTGTAGCTGAGTTATATAATGTGCATAACGCCACACAATACAAAGCCTGAGTTTGATAACTAAAGTTCTCAAAAAGGTGTAAAAAGTACATTGCACATTAGCTCTTACAGTACCAAAAAATCACAAACCCCTCAATATAGTACTTCCATTTGTGCATAATATCTCTGAAACAGCAGGGCAATCCTGTCATTCGGAGGTATCCTTCTCCATTTTCAGAAGGCAATCATATTATTGTTGAGAATAGTGATCCAACAAGCACATTTTCACTATTATTCTTCATACATTTGAAAAAAAAATAGTGATACTGTCTTTGCCCCTAGGTAAATTTGTGGTAACTCAACTACCTCTCCCTGCACTACACTTGTTTACAATTGCTGCAGTGAGTGCAGACCAATAATCAGAATGTTCAGTAGGATGCTGATGTCACTACTATCAATTTATTGACTATAACATAGAGGATAATGTATGGGGCGAGTTAACAACCACGTTGTATTCGCATGGAGAGGTTACCATGGTCTGTAAGTTTCGAGTGTGCAGCTCTAGAGGGTTTCAGTAACCATGGTAACCTTGAGATGCAACTTCAAGGTGGTTGTTAACTTCTCTCCATACATTGTCTTTTATAGTGTATGGGGAAGCAGCCCAGTAGTTAGCCTACGAAACAGTGGCAGAACCAATTATTCATTTTCACAACAATATCTTGAAAATCCATCTTGACACACTCGGAAGCGATTGCTGAACACCGTGTCAAACAGGGTTGGTTCAAAATGTCCTCTTTATATCTTCAGGAAGTGCCACAGAGCCAATTGTTTTCACACTGAGGGGCACTTCAGGGACATGCAGTGAAATTAAAATACAGGTATCTGAAGAGAAATTTATTTTTTTATTTTTAGCTCACTACTGTGCACAACTGTCATTGCCATCTGAATAGTGCTGTGTTGCACTGATTACCGCTAACCGCTGCTACTGTGGAATGTGACAGGCAGTGGCATTCTTTCTTGTTATGGTATCATTCTACAGTGGTTAACAGCAAGAGAATGTAAGAATAATACTGTAACAAGACTGTGTTTCAACTGAATTTTGGCAATAATAACATTCTACCATACACTATATGACTGTTCTGAGCTCACAGCAGACATCTCACTGAGAATAAAATGGCAGCTGGGAGTTTGCTATGTATAAACCGTTTTTAACTCTGGGTTGTAGTTGGAGAGGGCCCATATGTAGAAAAAATTGAAATAAAAATGACTGCTAGTAAATTGAGTTCATTCTACCACCAACTCAGTGGTAACATACCATGTCAGCCCTTTTTCGTCAAGATATTTACCACGTAAAAATTTAAAGGACAGTTTACATTGTGCATTTGCACTGTGGCAGCCTGGCTGCTCGGGTTACTATGGTGCAAATGTGGCTTTCTGGGTACTTACTGGGTCATGATGCATCATTCAGTAAACCACTCTCCATGCAGCTGCAATCCAGGGAGCATGTTTCAGGGTGAGCAGTGTAGACAGTCATGTGGACAAGCTGCACCACTCACTCTGGCACAGTCTATTCTCCTGTGTGTTTCAGGAAGCATCCTGCCACCTGACTCCTGGACCCATTGCCCTTCCCCAGTGCAGCTTGCATTGGTGCTGAGAGGGGATGTAAACATGAAACAGGATCATCACAGAAGAACAGACAGCACAGGAGCAATCCCAGAAGATAAATGGAGCAGCCATGTAAACACGGCTTAAGTGTACAGTAGTTCCAGTATTAGTTGATATTGGCTTGTTTGATAAGTAGTCCCAAAGAGCTTATCGTACCAAATTGGTACATATTGCTTGATGGTGACTTATGTAGAGGGTTGATGTCCCTAAGTTTTTAATTTTTTGGTGTTGAGGATTTATGTTGATTATGAAGAGACACGGACATGCACTTAGCCAATGAGATGGCAAGTAGCTCAGTCACTCATTTAAAGCAGCTGTTAAGAGTTTCTGTTGCAACTCAGCATTACTGCTGATCAGAAGTAAGAGTACCCAAGGTGCTGGACTCAGCACTTCTGTGAAATTTCCCCATCTAGCATCTCGAACTGGTGCAGAATGAGAGGAGATCTTTCTGCATTGTGTCCAGCTACTAGGGGTGTACACACCCTAAATATTAAAAAACATTTAAATATAAAAATGGCTTAAAGAAGCATGTTTATACATTGATGGATTCAATGTGGCACCCGTTATAGTCGGCCTACTGTTACTGAATGACATTAAGCAGACCTCCCTCACTTCTCACCCATCCCTCTCTGTGCACTGAAGTACGTCAGCTGAAAGCTGACCTGACACCTGATTGGTGCATTATGAAACGGACGGTCACCTGACTCAATGAACTGTTGCTGTTACCCCATGCTAGATCAGGGTTAAAGGACAAGGATTTCACGATTTTGGCCTTTGGTCCAGTTACTGGGGCCAAAGAAGTTGAGTAAGGGAGGTAATCTAAAATGTAAGGTGGAGCAAGGACCTAGCTGCTCAACCAGACATAGTAAATGAGCATTTAAAATTCCCTTTATACCCCACCCCCAACAGCTTGGCCATCTAGGGTGATATAACAGTTATGGGCCAGTTACTTCAGCTAATAAGAGGACTGGGAGACAGGAAAGAGAGGGATTAATTTTTAAAGATTGTGTGGAATGAGGGCCAGTGCTGACAGGAACTCCTGTTTGATAGGTATGGGAAAACCAGGGAGTGATGGGGTAGGAGAGCACCAGAAGTGGCCCTGTGACTAGCCCTGGCCACTTATCCGAGAAGGAAATGTGATTTTCTATTTATTTGTTTTACTATATTTATTCCCAAATGAGAATGCTTCTAACACTGGGGCCCAGATATTCAAAAGGGTTGCGCATAGCACAGCAGTGTTGCGCCATGCGCAACCCACAGATCGCGTCCAACCGACGATATTCAAGCGAGGGACTGGCGCATCGGTAATATATGCGGGCGCAGGTGAGGCGCACCATGCATACTCTGTTCATCCCGATATTCAGCCGGGATGTGCTGAGCCCTACAAATGAACCCTACTTGCGCTACACACAGGTGAGCAAAAATAAAGAAACAACAGCTGGCCACCCACAGATGAGCTGCCATATTGCAGGGCGCAACCGCAGCAGCTGCCACCTTGTGGGTAGCCACCCAAACTCCAACTTCACCTGGCTCGCCCCCATGCCAATACATGAGCATCATTAAAATAGGATCACTCCATCCCTGTTGGTCCAGTGGACCGCTGTCAATAATCGCAGGCTTTTGTATAATAAAATTACATCCAATATCCCTGGTGGTCCAGCGGACTAAGCCCCACCGCCCACTGGCCCCACCGCCCGCCCCAGTCAGCGGCAGATGGCAGCACCCACCGCCTGCTGTCCACCACCTGCCAACTGACACCACAGGTAGACGAGTATGCCCATTGGTCCACAGTGTGAGCCAATGGGCGTACGTCCATACCATACTACACAGTCCAGATATGTGAATGGATCCATTCACATATCTTGAATTGTGTAGTGTAGGTATGGGCTGCACACCCATTGGCTCATGCTGTGGACCGAATGGCATACAGCCCTACCTACACTGTCAGTCGGCAGGCGGGCGGGCGGCAGGCGGGTGGTGTTGCCGCTGCCCACCGCTGACCGGGGAGCGGGCGGTGGGGCTCAGTGGGTGAGTGGAGGGGTCCGCCGGACAATTAGGGATATTGGACTTTATTTTTAAACTTAAACCCGCGATTGGGCTGACAGCGGTCCACTGGACCTCCAGGGATATTGGACTTTATTTTTTAATACTCAAGCCCGCGATCGGGCTGACAGTGGTCCACTGGACCACCAGGGATACTGAACTTTATTTTTTAATACTTAAGCCAGCGATCGGGATGACAGCGGTCCACTGGACCACCAGGGATATTGGACTTATTTTTACATTCAGCATGCGATCGGGCTGCAAGCAGTCCACTGGACCACCAGGGATATTCGACTTGTTTATTTTTACATTCAGCCCGCGATTGGGCAGTGGGGCACATTGCCGCTCTGTGCGGGGGGCGTCGGTCCCTGACAGCTGCACCCAGGCTTGCGCCACAGCCTGGCGCAGTTTGAATATCTGGGCCTGGATCTTTTATTATGTGGTCCTGTATAAAGAATACAGCATTATTCATGGTATTTGGGAATAACTATTGCTTATCTCCCAGCCTTACTAAGAATCTGTGCCATATTGTAATGGGACAGGTGTCTGTGAATCAGTAATGTAGCAGCAGTGTGAGAGATATAATTTCATGGACAAAGGGGAATTCTGTGGCTGCTAGATAAGATCTTGATATAATATAGATTTCATAAGCTGGAGACAGTGCAGTGTCGGGTATCAAAAAGGATTCAGGGCCAACAGGGCAGATCCTACGAGGATCAGCTTAGGGTACTGAACACATACTCGATGGAGGTTAGACGTGAGAGAAGCAATATGATAGAGACCTTCAGGTTCCTAAAAAGAATGAGCAAGGTTATCAGTAAGGAACTAGTCTGCAGGAATGGTGCGTCAAGAAAATGAGGACATAAGTGGAATCTGGCAGAAGTGGCAGGGGAGATTCAGGAGGGACGTGAGAAAGGGTTATTTTACAGGAGAGTGGTTGAGCCATGGAAAAGGCTGCTGGCAGTGTTGGTGGGCACCAAAACCATTAAGGGTTTCAAGCATGATTAGGACTGAGTTACAGACGTACTAGATACTCAGTGGGGTAGCAGTAGGGCAGAGCCAAAGAGGGAGAAGGGGGCAAAAACCCAGTCTAGACAGCAGGTCTTAAGAACGTTCCCTGGTGTTTCAAATTCCTATTTTTTTGGACATAGCTGAAAACCTTTTCAAGGCTGTTTTCTGGCACAAACACATTCTTTTTTTTTTTTATTATATTATTTCTATTTTTGTACTTCTTCCCCGTGCAGCCCCCATCTGACCAGCTCCCCCAGAATTACCGGGGCTTACCTTATGCCCGTTCCGGGAGCGGTGCCTGTGGAGAGTCGGTCACCATCCTGCCACAGGTGTTTCCTCTAGTTTCTCCCCATTATACTTTTGAATTGGTTGACTTTTAATTATTTTTTGTCCTGAGCTGACCAGCTTTGAAACTGTAATCTCAAAAGCAGATATCACCAAAAGCAGCATGGTGAACCCTATATCTTTTCATTTTGCTAATTCACAACCACATTCTACTTCTATCTAACATACTTTATGAAAATGACATGGTTTTTGATGGTTTAATGTAGAAAAACATATGACTATTTCCCACATTTTTGGCACTTTTAGTTCAAGAGGGTGTAATTTTATATTGGCCATTTATTAAGACAAGCATTTGTCAATGCCGAATGTTTGCTTGCTGGCATTGGCATTGGTGGGGTGTGCCTTTGGGTCATCAGGCGTAATGGCCATGCCATTTCACCACACCCTACCCTGCAGACACCGACAAGTGTCACGGTGTGTCTTGGGTCTTTGGCCCTTATGCTCACCCCATTCCATCAGGAAATATGGTGAGATGAGTGCAGTATAGGAGAATGGGGTGAACTTTGGGGCCGAAGAGTCCAAGGCACACCTCAATGCCTCTCACTGGCTGTAGGGTGTGGGTGGAATGGTATGAGCATTACTGGCAACAATCCCAAGTCACACCGCTGATGCCTGTCAGTCTCTACAGGGTGGGGCATCCATTGGTATTTTCACTCCAAATTTTCAACATGGGTTTTTTGTGACCCCAACCTTATGAACAGTGGCACTATCAGTTTGTTAGGCGAAAGCTGATTTTGCACATTGACTACGGCATTTGGCACCACAGGTGCGAAAACACATTTCGAACAGGATGTGAAAAATGACAGCTGGGGAGGTGTAAAATATGGCAATGTTGAAAATCTGCAGTGAAAATAGTAAAAAAACTGGTTGAGTCACAAGCGTGCGTAGAAATTGCACAACGCACACCCTTAATGTAATTAGTTTTTTTTTTTTTTTTTTACAGCAGATTGTCAACACAGGCATTTTGGGACCTCCGCTCATGAACAGTGTCACTGTCATTTCTTAATTGTCAACACAGGCATTTTGGGACCTCCGCTCATGAACAGTGTCACTGTCATTTTCTTAATCTGTCCCGAACAGTGATTTCCCACAGCGACCACGCATTTCTGCGCAGAAAGTGTGAAAACATATTTTAGCCATGTTGTGAAAAAGTACAGCTGTACTGTTCATAAGGAAGTGTGGAAAAATGCCAGTGGTGAAAATCTGGACTGAAAATATTACAAATTCATGAACTTATGAGGGTGCGTGGAAACAGCGCAATGCTCACTCATAACACAGTCATTTTTTGGACTTTTGTCACCAAATTTTCAACATAGCCATTTTAAGATCTCTGCTCATGAACAGTGCCACTGCAATTTTCTTCATCTGTCCCAAACATTGATTTCGCACACTGACTGCGCCATTATACGCTACATGCGCAGAACCACATTTTGGGCAAGATGTGAAAAATGACAGCTGTACTGCTCATAAGGAGGTGTGGTAAAATGGCAGTGTTGAAAATCTGGAGTGCAAATATTAAAAATTTGCGAACTTACGAACATGCGTAGGAACTGCTCGACGCACGCTCGTAAAACAGTCATTTTTGGGAATTTTTTTCCCCAAATTTTCAACATAGGGTTTTTGTGGGCCTATCTCATGAACTGTGACACTGTCATTTCATACATTGGTCCCAACAGGTGGTTTCACTCAGTGACCAGGAAATCACCTTTCAGGACTGAATAACAAAATGACAGTGATGGAATTCATGAGGTGGGGTCCCAAAAACCCCATGTTGAAAATTTGGTGAAAAAATTCCAAAAAATGCCTGAGATATGCATCAAAGTTGAAAAACCCCTATTTATTCCATTATACAGCTTACCGGCATTTCCTCAGTTCACGGTCAGATTTGAAGAGTGCATACGTGTTCCCGGTCCACCGAAGATCATCACGCCGAACTCTGGAGGTAAGTATGGGGTGAGTAGGGATGGGAGGCAGGGTGTGCAGAGGGTGGGCACGGGTGGGGTCAAGACAGTCAGCGAGGGACCATTCTTTCTTTCTTTCTAGGTTTTTTCTTTTAGGAAGGCGGCGTGGGACATTTACCATGCTGGCGTGGGCTCCCAGCGTGGCAGCTGGAAGTTTTTTTGGGGGGCCAGCGGAGTTGACAGGGGATTGGACACCCCCATCAGCCATAGAGAGGTTTGCCACGCTGGGGTGGGCTCCCAGCGTGGCACCTGGAAGTGTGTTGTGGAAGGGCGCAGATGGACATTGCCACACTGGGGTGGGCTCCCAGCGTGGCACCTGGAAGGCTGTTTGTGGAGGGAGCAGTGGAACAGACGGGGGATTGGGCACCCGTCAGCCTTACAATTGTTGCCATGCTGGGGTGGGCTCCCAGCGTGGTTCCTAAAACTCTTTTGGGGGAGCGCAGTGCAGCCGATGGGGACTGGGCACCCCGTCGGCCATACTGTGTGTGGGGGGGGCACGAGCACATTGGGGTGGACTCCCAGCGTGCTACCTGTTGGGGGGGGGAGGCGCTGTCTATGACAGCTCTTTCACTGCAGTGCCGACGTGTAGGCACTTTGCATACTGCCGATGGCAGCAGTATGCAAATTGCCTACACGCTTCGGTTCTTTCTTTCAACTGTACACCACTGCATTTGCAAACGCTGTCATAGACAGCTCTTACATTCATTGGCATGGTGGGGCTGCGCTGCAAAAGGCAGCAGGTCATTGGAAGTAGGGAGGCACACCTACAAATTCTCGTATGGTGGCACTATGTTTCTTGCACATGCGCGCAAGCAAACATAAAAATGGCACTTCAGATCTAACAGGGATCCTTCATCAAGGAAGCGCTGTGTTCTTTTCTCATCCTCCTGGAATAAACCTGTTGTGTCTGAACAGTACATTTGTTGTTACTGTGCTTTATTTTGCCTTTGTGTAGCTCTGTGACTTTCTTTTCCTTAGTCACTTGCCCTGCTCTTGTTTGGAAGATAGGCCAGCACTGGCCCATGCAGGTCAGCCACATCTGGGGCACCTTCTATGAGGGAGGAATATGGCAGAAAGGTGGCAGGAGTGGGTGGACCTCTGGAAAAATGGCAACAGAGGTAAACTCACAGACCAGAAAAAGAGCACTATGCATCGCAGATCAAAGGGGTGCCACCATCCAGAGCAAACACAATTGTGGGACACATGGACATGATACAAATTAATGGATATTTAATAAGTCCCACAAAAATGCCAGATCCAAAGTGCTAGAGACAGTGCAAACCAAACACCACTCTGCAAGGAGCCCTGCAGGGAACACCTCAACATTTCATGTTACCTGAACACTTCAACTGGAGACAGAGTCCTGAAAAGGGAGCTTCCACTTTTATAGCAACAAAATTGGCTGCACACTCACAATTTGTTTTTTTGTTATTGTTTCAGGCCATATATCCATCTAGACTTCTATATTTCTTGGACATTGTTCCACTTCTTCAGGGAAGATGGTAATATTATTAAATCATGTATTTTTAGTTCATTACATCTTAAAGTGCTTCGTATTTTGAAAGTTGCTCCTGCAATCTGCACAATAATAGCTTCTTCTTATACAATTTATCATCCCAAAGGTTGGGTTCACTCTCATTCTTATCAGCTGTGTGTAGGCCTACTATTATGGGGAGGAACCTGTGAGGAACCTCATAATGATAGACCTATGCACAGCTAATACACGTCAGAAAGAACCCTACTTATGTGATGAAAGGTTATTTGCAAGAAGCTATTTTTGTGCAGTTTGGAGGGAGGAACAAGTTTAGAAATATAAAAAGCTGTAAGATGTAATTGACTTAAGATAGTTCTCCCTGAAGACATGAAAGATTTCTCACAAAATGTTGGGGAATACAGTAGACCTGATATATGGCCTGATACAATAAAACTACATTTTGAAATTATATGGGGATTGAGCAGACTTTTTTTTTTTAAATTTATCTTACTGAATTGCAAGTCTGGCTCTTCCCTCACATCTCATTCTCTGTACAGATTTCAATAAGTATAGGATTTCCTTGGATATACTTTGACTTCCTCTTTTATATCTTAACATTTAAAGTGATGAATACACATGTCATTATATTTAGACAAACTTGTAATTCCATTCAATAAATGGCTTGATAATAATGTCCCTGTATATTGCCCTTAATTTATTAAAATACTGTATAATCAAGGGTGGCTTGGTTTTTGTATACGGATGATTTGGCAATGTGATAGGTGCACATTATGCAAATGAAACAGTACATCTGCATTAATATGAAAGTATAAAACTCCCATGAAAAAGGAACATTAAAAGAAAACAAAAATTCACTAAAGCAAAGGAGAAATCAGATAGGAAGAAGGCAATCCAGACTAACACGTGGCTGGGGATAAAGAACGTACTGTAGGGTTCCATATGTACAGAGTTTCCTGCATTACAGGGAAATGGAGCCATCTACAGTAAAGGGAGAATGCTCTCATAGACTTGCCTTGGTTAAACAGGAAAACTGAGCAATTTGGCTTTCATAGAGAACAGAGAATACTGGATGGGCAACTATGCACAACCAGTGTGTTCTGCCGTAGAGAGCTTCTGATCCCCCCTGACCTCAAGAGTGAAGCTCGAGAGGTCCAAGAGAATCAGAACCCTGAGGTGGCAAAACACATTGGTTGTGCATAAAGTTGCTCATCCTGTATTTTTTATAGTGTATAATACTGTGTGAAATATGTGTTTGCAAGTTCTTTTGCTTTCAAAATGAAACTGACTCATGCAGTCTGTGGAGGTTCTAGAATGCTGTTCTACCACAGTAGGGTAGAATCACATTCCATGACCTTTGAACTGTGGTACAACAGCATTTTGAAAAAGATGGAATTCTATACAGAACAACAGTCCACTATACACTTTAAAGTAATCTACAGAATCTACAGGGAAAACCCAGGAAAATGGTAGTTTACTCACCTGGTAAAGGTGATTGCAGAAGTATATATCTCTGAGGCACTCCACAATCATTACATTTTGGGTTGTGTTAACCTGATAGGTTGCTTAATGCACATGTGCTTTCTAAAGATGTCCAACCCCTTTCATCTAGGATCCTTCCCATACTGGATCAGTGTGATGACTTCCAAAGATATACCTAGAAATAGAGTTAACTGGACTCTTTTTGGCTTGTGGTTAAACAATCTAGACTGACTACATTAAGGTAATAAGAAAGTAGCTCCTTTATTTCTTATTGATACATTCTAAAAAATGACCAGTCCATACTGCATGCTGGTTACTGCTATTACTTTGCTTGTGACTATCTACCAGGTGGGGTGTGGAGTGCCTCAGACATATATACCCCCACAAACACCTTTACCAGGTGAGTACACTGCCATTGTGGGAGATAATCTCTGAGGCACTCCACAATCACCACATCATGGGTTCTAGAAAGCAATACCCAGATTCAAGGGTGGGTTAGACAAGTCACTTTCCAGACTATTAGTCTTTGCTGATGAAAGGACTGAGCAACCAAAGTTGGCCTTTGAGTCTAGTGATACATCAATTCTGTAATGTCTCGTAAAAGTGTACAATGATGACCATGTGGCAGCTGCACAGATTTCTTCCGTGGAGACTAAGTTTTTCTCTACCCATGAGGTGGCTGTCGTTCTGGTGGAGTGTGCCTTGATGTCTGTTGGTGGAGTTGCATTACTTTTCCTGTATGATTCTGATATTGCCATCTTGAGCCAAGATGCAATTGCAGATCATGATGTGGGATGTCCCTTTTTGTGCCCTTGAACAATGATAAATAGGTGGTTAGTCTTACATATGTCTTTACTTTTGTTGATGCAAATGGACAGTACTTGTTTCATGCCCAGTATCTACAGCTGTGGCTTTCATTCCATTTCTTGTGATGGCATTTGTGCAGGTAGCTCTATTGTTTGGCTTGTGTGAAAAGGTGTGGCTACCTTTGGTATGAATGATGTAATGGTCCTGGGGAACACTCGATAGTTGTAGAAAGTCAAGCAGGGGACCTTTCATGATAGTGCCTGTAGCTCTTCTATGCATCTGGCCAAACATATTGCTACCGTGAAGATAGTTTTCAGGTGTAACCACTTGAGGTCTACAGAGTTTAGTGGCTTGAATGGTGCATTTGTCATTGCTTTGAGTACAAGATTGAGGTCACATGGAACTGCCATTGATTTTATTTTTGGGTGAATATTTGTTGTTGCCTTTAGGAAACCTATTATGTCCTGATGAGTTCACGGGGTAGCACCATCTATTGGACCCCTTGAAGACCCTATAGCTGTCACTTGGACCTTAAGGGATGAGGCTGCTAAGTCTTTGTCTAGGCCCTCCTGTAGGAATAGGAGGATGTCGGCGATAGATGAGTTTTTTGGGATCCACGTCTTTGTTTGAACACCAGTTTGTAAAAATGTTCCACTGCTGTTGGAACACTGTGGTTGTGGAGTCTCTTCACGATTTTGTCATTGTGTCTATTACCATTGGGTGGTACCCTACTTTTACAGTCTCTCCCTTTCTGGAGCCAGGCTGTAAACTTGAGGTTGTGGGGGCTCGGATGACATACTGGGCCCTGTGTGAGCATGTTGTGCCTATAAGGGAGTCTCCAAGGGTGATCCAGTGCCATTGACACCACTGTGATGAACCATACCCTCCTTGGCCTGTAGGGGGTGATCAGTTTCACTTTTGCTCTGGATATTCTGATTTTCTTCAGGACTTTAGGGATGAGGGGAATTGGTGGGAAGACGTATGCTACATAGAAGGTCCATTTCTATAATAGCGCATCTATCCCTGTGGACATGTTGTCCCTGAAGCAGGGGTAGAATTTTGGACATTGAGCATTCAAGCTGGATGCCATTAGGTCCAGCTTCACTCAACCCCATCATCTGTTGATTTTCTGAAATATGTATGGGTGGAGTCTCCACTCCCCTGGGTGGATCTGTTGGTGGCTCAGCCAGTCAGCTGTCATACTGAGTTTCCTGGCTAAGTGTACTGTTGATATGCTCGCGAGATTTTTTTTGCCCAAGGAATAAGCCTTGATGCCTTCTTTTGCATCGCAACGCTCTTGGTTCCCCCTTGTTTGGTGATATAGGCCACTTTAACCTGATTGTCTGACTTAATCATGACACATTTGTCTTTGATCAGTTGTCTGAAGTGGAGGAGTGCTAGAAAAACTGCCCTCATCTCCAGTACATTGATTGGTAGTTTTGACTCTTTTAGTGACCATTTCCCTTGCACTACCTTTTGCTCTGTGGTAGCACCCCACTGTGATAGGCCTGCATCTGTGTGTATCACTACCTCCGGCTGTATGTCTAAGGGCATGCTTTTGTGGAGATTCTGTTGGTTTGTCCACCATGTTAGCAACTTTAATACTTGTGAGGGTAGTGTAGTTGACTTTGAAATCTCTTTTTGTCCCCTCCTGCACCCCACCAGCCCCGCATCCTCAGGAGCACCATGGAGTCTACCCCCTGCAAGCCACCTTACCTGGTCCATCTCTGGTCCCACGGTGCCTCGGTTTAACCCCCCCAGGTGGGGACAGGATGGGGCTCCTACTAGCTGACAATCTGGATTTCGTTGGTCCCAGGTGGGCAGGCAAGTGGATGCTTATCTGAGGGCTAGCTCCTCGGAACTCCGTCTCCCTGGGGCTGGCAGGCATTTTCCCAATTTCTAAGATGTCTCAGGTCCCCTGACGTCATGGCGCTAACATCGACATCCGGGACATCCCACCTGATGCTGCTGAAGCCTTTGGTGTCCTCATAGCCCAAGGCCTTTGTCCAAGACCAGCCCAGCACTTAAGGCTCTGACATCCTGCTAAACTCCAGGCCTCTGCCAGGGGTCAGCAGATGCCAAGCCACATCTCCCCCTCCCCCCGGAGAAGGCAAGCTGTCATGGGACGCTATAGCCTCTCCCTCCGGCCGGCCCTCCAGTGACCTGGGCTCACTCCCGAACCCGGGTCGCTGGCATCACAGATGGAAATCCAACTGCTGTGCCAGTGGACCAGCCCAGTGTAGTTGACTTTGAGAAATCTATGTTGCATGTTGGTCACTGCTTGATTAGAAATGACATGAGGAGTCTCATATGCCACTTGGCCCATGGTATTATATCTATACATGAGGATATTAGTTCCAGGGTTTGTGAGACTAGTCCCAGTGATGGGCATTTCTGTCACTGTAGTGCTGACACTGAGGACATTAGACTGTTGATGCATTTCTCTGATGGGAGTACCAGCCCAGATGCTGTGTCAATTATAATCCCCAGGTGTTCTGTGGACTGACTGGTAAATAGACAGCTCTTGGTTTGGTTGATCACCCAGCCATGGTTCTCTAGGAACTGCACCACTGTTTGTGTCTGTGGAATCAATTGTCAGACTGATCTTGCTCGGATGAGCCAGGTATTCAGGTAGGATATGACCTGTATGCCTTACTCTCAGAGTTTGGCTGCTAGTACCACTGATATCTTAATGAATACTCAAGGTGCTGATGCTAGCCCGAATGGGAGAACCTGATATTGAAAATGTCTCCCCAGGATCTGAAAGCAGAGGAGTTTGTAGTGTGAGGGCCTGATTGCTATGTGTAGATAGGCATCCTTGAGGTCTATTGATGTCAGGATGTCTCCAGGGTGCATAATCTTTAGAGTGGACCTGATCATCTCCATTTTGAAGGGTCTGTGTAGTACTGATTGGTTTAGGAACTTTAAGTCCAGAACTGGCCATAATTCCCCGATTTTCGTGGGTACAGTGAAGAAAACTGAATATAGTCCCTAACCCCTATCTGCTAGCGGTATCTCCACTATGGCTCTGTTGCTCAGAAATTCCACCAGGACTTGTATCCATGCAATCTTTGTTTTGCTTTTGGACACAGGGGATATGATTAATCTGTGCTGTTTGGATGGTTGGTACAGTTCTATGGCATAACCTTTCTTTATGATTTCTAGCACCCACTTATCTTCCATGGACCTTTCCCATGTGTTTGTGAATAGTGTTAACCTTGCCCCAACTGGTAAGTTTTTGGGAGTTTTTGCAATAAACATAGTCACTGTGTATGGCTTGCTCTTTATGAGTTGTTGCCCCTGCCTCTATTTACTCCTCTACCTCTGTATCTGTTGTAGTTGTTATTGGGGGGGGGGGATTTGTTAAAGTTGTTTCCCCTATACCCATCGTTGCCTCTCCATTTGTCATGCAAGTAGTGGGAGTGAGACTTGTGTCTTGCAGGTAGATAGGTGGATCAGTTAGGCTGGTTTTGGCCTAGGGCCTTGCCATCCTCATTACTTTTTAGGTACTTTTTTGAGGCCCTCCCCAGACAATAGAGATCCTTTGAATGGTAATTTGTGTAGCATTGCTTTGGATTCATTGTCTGCATCCCAACCTATCATCCATAGAGCTCTCCTTGCCCTGTTGATCAGCACCGCTACATTGGCATTTATTTTTAGCGAGTCTTCAGCCATATTGGCTAGGTATTTTGGGCTAGAATTGAGTTCTCTAATAACTGGCTCTCTGTAGATTTTGGGGTCAGCATTTTTGCCACTTCTTGTAACCAGGCTACCTGAGCTTGTGTGGCATAAATGGCCGTAGTTGCTGCTTTTTCTCCCAACCCAGCAAGTTCATAGTTTTTCTTAAGGATGCCTTCAACTTTCCTGGCTAATGGGTCTTTTAGACCAGATGCGGTTTCTGTAGGTAGTACCATTTGTTTGTTGAGTGAGGCGATTTGAGGGTCAACTATGGGTGGGGTACACCACAGTGTCAGTTTATCAGCCTATAACAGATACATTTTTTTACAAGATCTTTGCTCGGAGATGCAGCCTGGGTTGGTGGAATCATATTCCTTGGTGACCAACTCATTGATAGATTCACTGACTGGAAATATGTCTGATTTCTTTGCCGATGGTTGTAAGGATGGTAGGAGTATGGATTGGGGAGGGGGTGATGGGGTGTCCAAACTCACTGTAGCCATGATATTGCATACTAGCACAGGGATTTGATCTGGAAAGTGCCACATTGCTGTTAGAGATTGAAGGTCGACTTCCATCTTGCTCTCGCCTTTGGAGTCATTGCCTGTGTCTGGTTGTGGTGACTGTGGTCTCAGCCTGTCTGGAGAAGTGATGGGTACCAGTGTCATTGGGTCTGGTACGGGTGTCGCAAGCACACTTGTAGGAGTTGGAGGGTCGGGTAGACAAGGAACAGTCAGCTCTGATAGTTTATCTAGCATTGCTGCCAATACTTGTTGTTGCACCTGCATGACTTGCTGATTTTGACTTAGCAGGGCTGCTGTGCCAAAATTTGGAGCCAGTGTTGGTGTGTTGACCAGTTTGGGTACATTCTGAGTGCCACTGGTGCCTTCCCCAGGTCCTCATCGTCATCATTCAATTTAGGGGGTTCTTCAGAGTAGGAGGCACAAAACCGGCCTAATTGGCCTGGGAGGGGGATAGTCACATTACAGTGCTTACAGCACCTTGTCTTGACCATACTGTCTGTGTCCACCTCTGTAAATGTAGAGAGACGGAATAGCAAGTGTAGCTATTAGAGCTTGTTCCTACATGTATTAGCAAAAATCTAGCATTATATCTATACACCTGGAGCTCTAATACTGTTTATATATATATATATATATATATATATATTTTGAGTAGTAGTAAAACTAAATTCATTTTGTTTCAGCATGAAAGTAAAGATCTATATCTTAATAAGACCTTGGATACAATTGTCAAAGATGGAACCACCCTACACAGGTGGAAGAATATAAATGCCTAGGACTCTGGATGGATGTCCATTGCAAATGGACAACACATATAGATAAAATAGTTAAAAGGCTGGGGCAACAACTGGGGATGTTATATAGGATAAGAAACAAGCTTTCTAGACAGACTAGATTACATGTTGTTAACAACATGCTAGTACCTGTGTTAGGCTACGTTGATGTGGTCTATGGAGCAGCAACAAATACAGATTTGAAAACGTAGACATTATATATAACAGAATGGAAATATATGTGTTGGATGCACACAGACATATGCACCATTGTAAGTTATATAGAGAATTACATTGGGCACACTTAAATACTAGATGAAACCAGCATATAATTAAAATGTATAATTCCCTTAAAAAAAAAAATGCCAGAGTATATTACTAAAGAATTAATAATTAAACAACCAAATCTGGGTCTAAGGTCACCTCATTATATAGAGTTTGTAGTACCAAAAAAGAGAACTAAAGCCAATAGCCAATTGTGATACTATCTCTTATTTTGGACCAAAAGCTTGGAACAATTTGCTAACTCATTTGAGATCCCATGGTACTAATGTAAGTTGATATCAAATTAAGAAATGGTTCCAAACTCAAACTGGTAACTTAAGAAAATGCTGCTCATTAACAGAAGTAGGGTGAATCCTACATTGAGAAATATTGATTTAATGGATGAATGTGGCTGTTGTCTATATTGTGTATGCATATTTATATGTTCCCTTTATTTTAATATGTGTATTTTTTTCTTCTCTGATTTTAACCAGGTATGATCTATCTTAATATGGTGACCCTTTTAAATCAGTGTTTTTGTACTCATTGGGATTTTTTACCATGTTCATTTTTCTAAATGAATAAAATCATTACTACTACTACCATATACATAGTCTCTTTATTGTGCATGGCCCCTTTAAGAAAGAGACATTATGTGAAATATATAGAGTAAAGTATGGGGTGGTGTGTGTAATGAGAAGTTTACACACACCCAAGGGGTTAGATGCTACATACTGTAAGCATCTAACCCCTCGGGTGTGCGTAAACTTTGAGTTTACATACCACCCCGTACTTTATTTTATATAATTGCTGAGTTTCCTTTTTTCCACTTCAACAATTATATAAAATAAAAAAAAAGTTGCTGTGCGGCCATGGTCCTGTTAGGTTATAGTCTGCCATCACCTTTCAGTATTTAAAAGTTTATTTCATGCCAGTTGCTAAAAGAGTGCAGTCCTTGTACTAAGTTTTGTTTTGTATTACTTACTTCCAGGGCTGAGTGGCGGTTTTGTCTTCATTCCCGGCTGTGCAACAAGTGAAGTGGAAAGCCTTCTACAGGGAAAGTGGTCTGGAAGCAAGGAACTTGGGCGGGTGCATTCACAGAGTTAGGGAACCCTTGTGAGTGTTTGCCGTAATAAACACTCCTTTATTACGGCAAATTATGCCACAGTTTCCTTATGGGAAAAAGGGGAAGCCAGTTACTATAGCCCCTTTAAGTGTGATTAGTGTGCATGGCCCCTTAAAGGGATTGGATTGGCATGGAAGGTACCTCTTATCTTAGCAAAATTACCTCTTGGGGGAGATTGTTATGTTTTATAGCCCCACTCCTTCCAATCACAGTGTGATCTAATTATCAGCCTGTTTTCCTTTGTAAACAATTTGTGGGCTGCATGAGAGATAAATACAGTCCCCATTCACGCTGATGTGCCATAACAAATATGGCCACCATTACTCTGCACATGCATAGATAAGGCTCTGGCGCATGCCAGACATAGACATAGACAGAGTGGAGACTGTCCAGAGGAGGGCAACCAAAATGGTGCAGGGTCTGCACCACAAGACATACGAAGAAAGACTAAAGGAGCTTAATATGTGTACCCTTGAGGAAAGGAAGGAGAGAGGGGACATGATAGAAACTTTCAAGTACCTCAAGGGAATCAGCAAAGTCCAAGAGGGTGGCATCTTTCAGAAAAAGATGTGCAAGAACAAGGGGCCATAATTTGAAGATAGAGGGGGGACAGCTCAGAGGTAATGTGAGGAAGTATTTTTTCACAGAGAGGGTTGTGGATGCATGGAACAGCCTCCCTGAGGAGGTCGTGGAGTCAAGAACAGTGGTGGAATTCAAGAATGCATGGGACAGACATAAGGTAGACCTAGTGGGGGGTAGGAGGAAGTAAGCTGTTGGTTAACTAGGATCTGAAGCTTATCTGTTAGGTAGGAAAATGGGCAGACTAGGTGGGCCAAGCGGTCCTTATCTGCTGTCAAATTGTATGTTTCTATGCACAAACATTAGGCTACTTCTGCACATGCGCTAACATTGGGAAATGCTCTAATGGAAGGGATTCTGTCAGCAGCGGGAATTCAATCCATAAAAGAAGGGCATCTCCAAACAGAATCCACATCAATGACCCTGCACTCTGTGCCATTTTAAAGTGACTACTGGCTAGAAATGCAAGCATTGTGCCTGGGGAAATGGCTCGTCATATACGAGGAGCAGGTACCATTGTTCAACTGTTTGAATTTTTTTTATTTTGTGTGGCTTGCGAGGAATTGACTCTGAGATCACTAGCAGGGATTCTAGTGCACCCCTAAGTCTAGTAGCAGTTGCCAATTGAATTATCTGCTACTGCAGCCCACAGAATTGCAGCCTTTAGCCTTTATTTTGGTTGACTTACCTGGGACCACTGGAAATGGTCCCATTAGCATTTAAGTTAAAAATATCACTGTAGGGTATTGGCTGTCTGTTCGGGCTGTTCCTGGAGTCACTAATAGGGGCTCCAGAATGTCAGAAACTACTGCTGGTATAACCTCTCTAGTGGTACAATAAACTAGAGATTCACCAGGATTTCTATTGCTGTGGTGTTCATTCCCAAGAACACAACCAGCCCAACTCACCATTGCATCCCTAGCAGCCCCATTACCAACATGCTCAACCTCTCACTCTGCTCCGACTATTTCCCCAGCATCTGGAAAACCACCACTGTCAAACCACTTTTCAAATCTGGTTCAAGGAATGATGTCGGGAATTACTGACCCATCTCCGTTCTTGCTCCCCTCTCCAAAATCATTGAAAAAGTCATACATACCCAGCTCACTGCTTTCCTCAACTGACATAACCTTCTCTCAGAAGCCCAGCATGGCTTTAGATCCAGTCATAGCAGTGAAACAGCCCTGGTTAAGTTTACTAGTGATATACGAACATATGAAAACACCAGCAGAAACAGGCCTCGTAGTCTATCGAGTCTGCTTAATTGTGCAGCTAAGCCCTCAATTTGCAGCTGCCCCACCCCTCTCCTTTTCATAATTACCCCCCCTCCCTCTGTCCCATCCCTTCTCAAAACTGTCCACCATGCTACAGGCTACTACTTCCTCAAGCAGAGTATTCCACTTATCCACCACCCTCTCTGTGAAATGATGTCTCCTGACTTCCCTCCTGAATCTTCCGCCTCCAATCTCAGATGGTGCCCCCTCGTGATCCTCCCCCTTCTAACTGAAAAATTCCCTTCTGTACTAGTCTTGTTTATCACCTTTAAGTATTTAAAGGTTTTGATCATGTCCCCCCATCCCCCCTTTCCTCCTTGTGGATATCCAGGGATATCCACAAGGGTAACGACAAAGGCCAGTGCACAGGCTCAGTTTTCATGGACTTAACTAAGGCTTTCAACCTGGTCAACCACAGCCTACTTCTGGACACCCTCAATGGCCTGCAAATCTCAGAGAACAAAGTCAAATGGGTTGTAAGGTACCTCTCCCATAGATCCTAGAAGACTACTATCAATGGTCCTTTTTCTGCTGACTGCTCTGTTAAATATGGGGTCACCCAGGGCTCCATGCTGGTTCCACTCCTGTTCTCCCTTTTTATAAATAAGCTCCCAGATATCTGCCATGCCGCCAAAATAGTTCTATCTGCAGATGATGCTGCCCTGTACTGCAGCAACAACAACCTGGACACAATGTTCTCTGAACCGAAAGCTGATTTCAGCAAGCTACACTCTTGCTTTTCTGCCAAAGACATGGTCTTTCTCTGTTTATTTAAAAGTTGGCAACCGGGGAAGGCACCATGAGCAGAAACTCATTTCCAGGTGTGACCCGATGGAGGGGGTGCAGTAGAAAAAAAAATACAGCATTGACAGAGTTGTAACAAAATTTAGAAATTAGACATAAAAGGAAAATGCCATTTACAATAGATAAATATCAGTAAATACAAACAATATTTTCATGGTTAAATAGAGTGAGCTGCAGCTAGGTGGGAGGGGAACAATGATACTGAGGTAAGTGAGTACTAAGAGGAAGAACAGATACAAGAAATAGCAGGGGTTGGCCTGAGTGAGAGCTTGAGGGGGTGGGACAGGTACAGGGGAAGGGTTCAGGAAGCAAAATCCAATGCAGCAAGAATATCCGGAACTGGGAAGGGAGAAGCCAGAGAAGGCGAGGGGGACAGCAAGGTCAGCACCCAGAGTGGGGGCTGACCAAACGAGCAGACACGAAAGACCATTAGGCCTATTCTGCTGGCATTTTAGTATGTTAGTATGTTAGTATGTAAGGAGGGAGAAAGATGGATTTGAAGGGGTACACTATTTCCGAGGGAAGGTAGTCTATAGGAGAATGAAAGTTTGTGGGCTGATGTGTCAACATGTGGGAGGGAAAAGTTGTGGGCACAGTTTGACCGCAAGTTGTAGGGCAAGGGGTTGGCTAGATTGAGGAGGGAGGCAAGGTATGGTGGAAGGGTTCCAAACCAGTATTTAGTGATGAAGGTGGAGCAGTGAGAGAAGTGTCTCTGAGCGAGGGATTAGAGGGAAAGGGAGGAGTAAAGGTCACAGTGGTGAGTAAGAGAGGAGGAGGTGGAAGCGAGCCTACAGAAGGCATGAAATGGAACATCAGTTTGCACAAGGGAGGTAGCTGGGGCAGCACTGTAAACTATGTCTGCGAAGTCAAAGGCTGGAAGGATCCATTTTACTATGAGATCATATCTTACAGGAAGGGAGAGACTGGCCTTGTGGCAGTATAGCTGCCCAAGTTTTGGGCGCAACTTGGAGTATAGGGCCAGACTCCTAGGTACTTGTAGGTGAGGACACTGTCAAGAGGGGTGTTGGTTGTAGAGAAGAAGACTGGAAGGGTGGGAAGCTTAGCAAGTTTTTGTTTATATCCAAAAGTCATGGCAATAGTTTTTTTTTATATTCAGTTTTAGGCAGTTAGCATGGAACCAGGCTGTGACTGCTGTGAGACTGCTTTGAAGGGGGGACTGGATGGCTTGGATGGAAGCGCCATACAGGAAAAGTATGGTATTGTCAATGTACATGTGAATAGTGGCATGGGTGCATACCGAGGGGAGATCATTAATAAAGGGAGGAAAAAAGAACAGGCACAAGGATAGATCCCTTTGGTATGCCTGCAAGGGGAGAGGGAGGGGGATTGGACATTGTTAATAGAGACTGCCTGGGAATGGCCAGTTAGATAAGAGCTAACCAAAACACTGAAGAAGGGGATAGTCCTGTGAGGCACAGTTTATTTAATAGGAGAGGGTGGGAAACAGAATCAAAGGCCTTAGCCAGGTCTATGAAGATCGCTGAGGTGATCTGGCCAAGGTCCATGGCAGAGTGAATGGCGTCAGTAAAGTATAATAGAGAGGAGGTGGTAGAGTGGAATTTCCTGAAGCCTGATTGAAATATGGAGAGGGTGTTGGAAGCAAGGAGGATTCATTGAGCCTAGAGAGAATCAGGGACTCTTGGAATTTGGCAAGGAAAGGGAGAAGGGAGATGGGGCAGTAGTTTCCAGGGATAGTGGGGTCTCCACCTTTGAAGAGGGGGAGAACTGTGGCAGACTTCCAAGCTGTAGGGACAGTAGCTGTGGAGAATGAAAGGTTTAAGATGAAGGTTAAAGGGGTGACAATAGAGGGGGCTAAGATTTTGAGGAGATGAGTGTGCAGGCCATCAGGACTTGACTTAGAGAAGCAAGAGCTCTTAGAACTTTCAACGGTGAAATAGGCAATAGTTGAAAACCAGAAGACTGTGAGGGGGATTTGGGGGTGCAGGATGGAGAGGTGGGTGGCTCCTGGGGAATGGCACAGGATGTGAAAAACTTAAGGGCCTCTGCAACAAGGGAAGGATCAGAGTTAGAGAGCATGCCTTGCGGATAGAGTGGGAAGGGGATTCAGTGGGGGGGCTGCAGGAGCGAACGGAGATCCTGCCAGAAGGAGGAGGGAGTACTATTTGAGGGGTGCAAATGTGACTTAAAGGAGTCAGATTTGGCACAGCAGATACTGGTAGTACAACTATTGTGGAGGGCGCGAAAGGCTTGTTGGGAGGCCTGGTTGCCTGAGGATTTAAAATGGTGCCAAGAGAGATCACAAGCTCTGCACATGATCAAGATTTCAGTGGTGATCCAGGGATGGTGGTTGTGTTTTACTCTTGTAGTTTTTAGCAGAACATGGGCATTCCAGACTTTTGGGACGATAGATGTAAAGTAAGTGAGGGCAGTGTTGACTGAGAGGGAGAAGAAAACTGGAGACCAGTTTGCCAGGGCCAGGTCATGAAGTAGTTTAATCACGTTGAGGTATTTAAGGGGGTGGTGCTGGATATATTTGGGGGGAATGGGAGGAGGGCAAGACTTTCTGATACAAAAGGTAGGGCAGTGATCACTGTGCATGTTGGGTAGGATGCCGGCAGAGCAGATACGGTAGGGGTGGGTTGAGAGCATCCAGTCCAGTAGACAATGAGACTGATATGTAGGATTGGGACGGGCAGGCTCTTTAATCACCTGGGTGAGGTTTAAAGCTTCAGTCTGATGACATAAACTATGTGACAAGGGGGAGAGCCATTAAAGATTAAAGTCACTGAGAAGGATTAATTCACCTGTACATGCAAGAGCAGAGGCTGCAGTGATGCAGAAGATAAGGGATGAGGGGTGAAGTTTTGGGGAGGCGTATAAGACCCCAATGAAGAGGGGTGAAGAAGTTGACAAAGCTAGATTTGCTAAGAGGAGTTCATGGGAGGGAGGGGTTGCTTCACAATGAGAGACAGTACACTTTAAGGAGCTGCGGGAGTAGAAAGCCACCCCACTTCCTCATTTTCCACAGTCTTGCCGATAGAGGTTAAAGTCAGGGAGGACCAGTTGGGAATCAGGAATAAAGGAGAACAACCTTGTTTCTGATATGCAAAGTATGTCAGGGAAGTGCTGAGTGACCTAAACTTTTAATTCATCCAATTTGGGGAGTAAACTATGTGGTTTATTTGGAAAATCCACAACCCTTTGGGTAGGGCCTGTAGGGGGAGGCGATAGGGCTAGAGGGGCCTTGATTTGGTTCAAAGTCCCCTGCCAGGAGAAGTAGAAGTACTAAAAAGTGTAGGTGAGGGGCAAGACACTTTTGCTTGATACAGTAAACTTGAAGGGGGCATACAAGGGAGGTTTTGGGGGACATAATTGATGAATGGCCGCTAAATTTACAAGAAAGCAGCTGAGTAGCCCAGGGTGGATTGAGATATGGAGGTGGGGAGTAAAGGGAGGGGGGAGGGGCAGGTGAGAGGTGGCAGTGGAAGTAGATAACTTGCAGGGTGGGCAGAGGGCATTAATAGAGGGGATAGAAGGAGACAGGAACAGGAGGACTAGGAAAGGGAGGAGGAGAGCATGAAGGTGTTCGTGGATGTACTGTAGGTGAAGTATGGCGGTGAGATGGAGGCCATAGACGGTCTGGAGAAATAGGCTGTAGGAGGCAAAGTAGAGAATCACCTCATTACCGCCAAAGCCAGCTAAGCTCTCATCTTTCTCATTAGCAAAGCTAATGAGAAAGATGAGAGACACAAAACAGCAGAAACAGGAGCTGCTGTAATGGTGCAGTAGTAATGTTATCACCTCCGGTGCCAAAGGTCAAGGATTCGAGTACAGGGGGAGGTGGATATGGCCAAACAAATGGGGGATACAGGAATGCAGGCAGAAGAAGAAGGGATGAGCAGGAATAGGTTGTGGTAGGGATCTATTACAGAGCTAAGAAACGGGAGTTGCAGAGTGCTTGATAGTGACTCCTTGTGGTGACTTAGTATAATTAACAAATGGAAAAGTGGGGAGATAGAATCTGGCAGGCAAGGTCACATCACCTGTCATATGACAGGAAATGAGCTATAAATCTAGTGCCAGACCAGGGTCAGGGTTGGGGGAAGGGCAGGGCAGTTGATGCATAGCATCGGCGGGCCAACACAGTCGGCTGAGATGCTCCCTTGATCTGTGTACCTTGCAACTTGTTCCCGAAGCTGGGTGTTGTTCGGCCGATGTGCTCCATGGGGAGGTTTGTGGCAGAGTAGAGGAGCCTGAGGAAACAAAATGGAGTTAGCTGGGGGGGGGGGTTGGAACAAAGGACACAGAAGTAAAACAGGAGATTCAGGTAATAGAGTGGGGGACAGAGAGACACGCATGTGCTACAGGCAGAGGATAGGGGAGACAGAGCAGTGAGGCTAGGACATAGAGCTCAGATCCTAAATTCAGATTAAGAAAACAAAACTCAGGCTACAACATAGAAGGGTAAGCAATAACACCTTGACCTAGGATATCTAGTAAACTGCAAAACAAGCTACCAGAACATCACTCAACAGAGCAGGCAGTACAGGCATTAGTGGCTGAAAGGCTTAAGGCAACAGTGCACTAGTAGACAAAAATAGCAGGAAAGGAAAATTCAACTGTAACTACACAGTCAGCTGAGATGCTCCCTTGATCTATATTTAGTAGTACCTTGTAGCTTGTTCCCAAGTTTGGGTGGTGTTCGCTCACGTGCTCCACAAGGAGGGTTGTGGCAGAGTAGAGGAGCCTTGCAGCTTTGTTCCTGAAGTTGGGTGGAGTTCAGCCACCACGCTCCATGGGAAGGGCTGTGGCAGAGTAGAGGAGCCTTGCAGCTTGTTCCCGAAGAAGATTCTAAGAAGACCAAGTATATGATTTTCTCTGGCCCAAGGAAAACTCTAAGCCTTACCCTCATGGACAATCTGGCAAATAGCATAGAAAAAGTTGGCAAATTTAAATACCTGGGACTGTTCCTCAGCCTGCACTTGACTTATAAAATTCATATAGCTAACCTCCTCAAGAAGATCCATATGAAGTTAGGTCTCCTGTACTGAATCAGGAAGTTCTTAATGCCGATCTCCAGACTATGCCTGGCCAGCTCCCTGCCCCTACCCCTCCTTCAGTATGGTTCCATTGTCTACTCCCCCACCACCACCTCCCTGCTCTTCTCAAAACTCAGGACCACATATAATAACATTGCATGCTTCGTCACTGGCCTTGCGTGGTCCACCCACCACTGTACCCTATACAACCCCCTAAACTTGCTCACCCTGGAGGGTAGGTTCCATCTTAAAATGCTCTCTTTTTTACATAAGGTTAATCTAAACTTATTGCCTACAAGCATCACCACCCTCTTCCCTAAATCTGTCCCTAAGTGCAGTACAAGAGGGGCCTCCCATCACATCTATGACATCCCATTCTACCACACCACACATGCTCAGAATTTCATTACCTATAATGGCCCCAAGCTTTACAATAACCTGCCCCCTGAAATTCATGCTTGTAGCACCATCAGTACCTTCAGCTGCACTCTCAAGGACCACTTCCTTAAAACAACAGCTTGTGTTTGCCCCGAACAGCTACCCCTTCAAAAGAACTAAACACTTTTTTCCTCGTCTTACTCCTCTCTGCCTCTCATCCCTACTCCCAACCCCCCCTTCTTTAGACTGAATGTTCCCTGCCCCATATGCCTACCTCATGGCCCCAAACTGCTGCCTTTGTTATGTGTTGGATCGCTAGTCTGGTCGCAAGGACTATGCATCTCTATGTATAATGTCTGCCACTATATGTAATCAAATGTATATATTCCTTTGTATTTATTCCTTACTCCTTTGTATAATGTTTTAACTCATTCAGTTTTGTACTGTGTTTTCAATTATTTGTTCAATTGGATGTTTGTGAAAATGTGCATTTTTGCTCACTCTCCAGTATAAAATAAAAATTGATTGATTGATTAAAACCATCGTACTGAACAGCAAAAAAAGCAATTACTGGTGGCATAACCTCTGTAGTGGTATAACAAACCAGAGATTCCCCTGGGTTCCTATTGCTGCAGTGTTAATTTTCAGGCACATAACCAGCTTATTAAAACCATCATACTAAACAGCAAATAAGCACGTTTAAACATTCTTATAGGTAGAAGGTTAAGTGCTTACTGTAAACCAACGATTCCAACACATTACTAATTATTAGTAGTGAGATAATTGTATAAATATAATAAAGAATAGTTTTTTTTTGTTTGTTTTTTTTTCTCTTCTTAGTTTCAAAATATATCACAAGCTATCCAGTTCTTACCTTAGGTGCTTTATTGTACCTGCAGTAGAAGTAGCACTGTAAATTCAGAAGTTGATTAGCTGTGCTGCAACCTCTTCAGATGCACATCGAACACTGATCCAATATGGGAAGGATCCTAGAGGAAAGGGGTCGGACTTCTTTAGAAGTCACATATGCATCAAGCAACCTATCAGGTGAACACAACCCATGATGTAATGATTGTGGAGTGCCTCAGAGATTATCCCCTCACTATTGCACTGGAGTTACAGGGAAAAAGGCAAATTGATATGGGTACACAGAGTGCAGGAAAGGAAGGGAAAAAATAAAAGAAGAAAAGAAGATAGGATCTTGAGTAGGAAAACAGATATAAAAATGAAACAATAAGAAAGAAGAGAAGAAAACAAAGAAAAAAGAGAAGGGGAAGGAAAAAAATGCTGATGAGGCAACTGTGTTCTCCAGAGAACACTATAGGACTACGAATCCATTAACCAGCCCATTTTTTTTTACTGACAGTGGACAGGGGGAGGCCACAGGCTGGCCATCTAGTCTACAAAGAAATTGATCATCCAATGGATCCCTGGACAATGCAAGCTTGTGTAACTCTCAGTGGCGAGTGCCTGGGTGTGAGTTGCCTGCTGCTCCACAGAACTCCATGCATAGCCTTCTACTTCTCACAAAAATGCTTTGCCTATTGTAAATGTTGACTGACAGAAGAAAAAAAAAATTACAATTTTATCTACCATGTTCCAAACCTAAAATTGCATAATATTTTTATATGGCCCATCACACAACTATCAAATTAGGCTTTGGATTTTTGTACCCCACTTGGAAAATCACATTTTGCAATGTGTTACTAAATCAGGTTGTCTCATAGCTACTTTGACAACCACCATATAAGCATTAGGTTTCTATATTTTGTAGACAGTGCCCTCTACAGCATAGTTATTTATTGAACTTTGTTGACCGGGTAGGTGCACTGGCATTGAATGCCTTTTTCAGGCACGACCCGGGTGTAACTGCACAGACAGGAGGAAATTATGTAATACATTGGGCAAAAAGAAGAAGATACAATGTTACAATTATGCTACATAGTATAAGGCCAAGAAATATAAACAAGGTGTTGAATAGAGGATGCAGAGAGAAATGTTGGAGTGTGCAAGTAAACATGGATTTCAGAAGATGTACATAGGAACTGAGAGGTGGGAGAACACCAGGGAGCTTGAGAGAGGAAGTGCGAGAGAGGGAGGGAGTAATATGAGGAGGTTAATGGAGAGGGGAAGGAGGGAAGATTGGGAAGGGAAAAACAGGTGGGGGTAAGTGCAGGGGAAGGAGGGGGTAAGTGCATAGTTGGATTGCAGGCACCAGGTCAAGTGGGGAGGAACAGGGAGCGGAAGAAAAGGGGGCTGAGGTAAGGATCATAGCTGGGGGTTAGGCACTTGGGTGGGTAGATTAGCAGAAGCAGTGATAGGCTTGAGATGAGGAGCAGAGTATTTTTAGGAGCTTTGTAAAGGTTGAAGTAGTGGTAGCTTTTTTGATAGGTGGAGGTAGGGGATTCCAAATAGATATGGCATGGTAGCTAAAAGAGCACTGTCCCATGTTGTTATGAAACATAGGGACTATGAGGTTGTTGTTAGTGGCGGAGTAGGACGAGGGGAGATCAATGAAGGAGACTTGGTTATTTAGGTAAGCAGGGGTGCCAATTTGTATAGTTTTCTTGACAAGAGTAGCGAGTATCAGATTGGCTTTTAGGTCAGGAGGAAGCGATTTTAGGGAGTCAAGGACCAAGCAGTGGTGTGCATTGGACCATCTGCCAGAGGCAAATTTACTGATTTTGTAGTATAATGCATACTTTTTTATAAGATGGTCTTGTTGGCGGCGTCAACAATAACCGAACCGTAATCAAGGGAGTGGACGAGATATGCCATTGCAATCTGGATTCTGGCAGTGGGTGTTGGGAACTGGCAGATTCTGTAGAGAAAACCAAATTTCTGGTGAAGGAATGAGGTAGTGTGCTGGAGGTGGGACTTGAAAGACAGTGTGGGATCAAGCTAAATGCCAAGATACTTGAAGGACAAGATCTTTACTAAGGGAGAGCCATTTGCTGTGAGGATGCAGAACATAGGCAATAGCTTCTATAGACTGTGCCTAGTCCTGAATAGCATGGACTGGGTTTTAAGAAGATTAAGGACCATTTTTTCACAAACAAACCATTCTTGAAGTCTGGCAAGCATATATCCTGAGTTGTCTGTCTGAAAGTTGTGTATTGTTGGCAAGAGCAAAACAAAGTTACTCTGAAAACCATCTCTTTGTAGGGTGCTGAGCAGTGAATTAGGAGATCCAGGTTTGAATCCCACAACAGCCACCTAATGTGTGACCTTGAGCTGGTCAAAGCCTCTGTGCTTCAGTCCATCTCAGCTGTAAAAATGAGTAAAAGCATGATCCAAGGGAAAGCAAGATGCTGTATTCCAGCCGGGCTATCCTCAGAGAATAAATTGTATAAAAATTAAATTGTCAAGCTGTTCTGTAATTCCATTTTTTATCACTAATGTGTTGTATTGGCATGTGTCATCAGATTCAATATTTATGCAGACCGGTTTATAATCTGTTTATGTTTCTTGCATACCCATTCTATAATTTTATTTTAATGAGATCTTACAAAAATGAATCAATCACCTGTGCCCTGCAAGAATAACCATTGAATAGCTATTTCCTATGAAATATTTTATCATTTCTTTCGGATGCTACTGGCAAACACTTCACTTCAAAGTTTGGCCCCAGTACTACAGAAAAGCATGGTGATTATTATTCTGACATTGACACATGACAAACAGCTTATTTTGGAACTGCTGATGAACAAAATGCAATGGACAGCCCTGCTGTTCATGTGAAGCTCATCTCTGCCGTGTTCTATAGTTACTGAACAGTGTAGGGCATTCCTCAAATAAAGCCCATCTGGGAAAACAAGAGGTGACTGATGACTCCTTGGTGGGCTTTTGTAAGACTGGATGTGAGCATAACAGACTTAACCTTTACCCACAGGAAAATTTCTAAGCCTCAGTGTAATGCAAATGGTGGTACAGAAAACCTACTTCTTTAACTTTTAATTGAACTGATGTTATATAGCCTCCACTGTGCTGGCTTAACAAGACTATAGGACAGTGTTTCTCAAACCAGGGGACTCATCACTCAGCTGAAGCCCCAGGGCCTGATTCACAAACATGGCGAGGATCGGCATAAGCTGCGGCAAACAGCAGTGTGCACTGAAGCCTGGTGCACCAGGGACCCTGCACCAGATTCTGGTACAGGAGGGGTCCCAGTACCTAAGTCACCACACTAATGGCAACCCCTCCCATGTGGCAAACACCTGGTGCACAGGAAGGGTCTGCCACAGGCCCCTTGCAGTAAACCAAGGGGTCCCACCTCCCTGATCCCTGATGCTGCCGTGTTAATAATTAATAAAATGTTCTCCCACCCACTCCCCGAAGCTCCCCCATTATGTAAATAATAAAATGCCCCCCTCTCCAATGATGCCATGTATTTAATTAATAAAAAGTTCCCCTACCCAATCCTCATAGCTGTCCCATTATTTAAATAATAAAATGCCCCTTCCCCAATCCTCGATGCTGCCCCTATGAATTAATAAACAACATGGCCCACCTCGTGGTGGTATAGTGCCCCCCTCCCTGATCCCTGTTGAAATAAATATATATACATTCTCCCTGGTAGTCTAGTGCCCCCCCAAGCCCAAGTCTCCCATGAGAGCTATTGAAATATTCCTGGTGGTCTAGTGGACCCCTACCTCGCAGTGCCCATGCCATAATGGAGCCAGCAACTGGCTTTGCCCACTGCTCACCTCCACAGCCAGCCACTGACTGAACTCTGTCTTAGCACATGCTGTATATAGTACACACTCAGTGAATGACAGCCACCGTCGGGGTTGGGGGGGGTCCACTACACCACAAGGGACAGGACTTGCCTTGATTTAATAGGGGATCAGGAAGCAGCACTTTGCCACACATTGTACAACTGTCCCAGAGGGACATTTTCTAAGTACCCTTAGACCAGCTATGGCTGGTCTACGGGTACTTAGAAATTCTCTCCCTGGGACAGTTTTGTGAATTACATTATAGGGGATGTGGCAGCTTGTGTCTGTTGCATGCCCCCTTGTGCCATGCTGTAGCCTGTTTAGTGGTGCAAAACTTGTGCAAGCCCCCTATGGCGCATGCAGCCTGCATTTGATAGGCTGCTTTACAGAATAGCTCATGTCGCAAAGTGTGGCGCAAGGTACTTCTTGCATCATGCATGTTTGATGCAGGCACCTTGCATCATTTTCAGAACTTTGTGAATCAGACCCCAAGTCTTTCATAATGATGTTAGCAAGGCTTGTCACCTTATACAGCAACCGGGCCTGCCAGCTCCTGTTGCCCATCATGAGATTCTCCTAAAGATCATCTTACCAATGTTTGATTACATGGATGTGATCTACATGGATGGCCACAGGTCTACCCTGGCCTGGCTGGCTACTCTCGTCCATTCCTTCCACATCTATGCTAGTGGCTCCCCACACACACACACACACACACACACACTCTACCACTCACTACTGTTCTCTCTACCAGAGCTTCCATCCCCCTCAATCCAGTTTTGACCCCTCTTTCAGTTTGCCACTTTCCTTTAAAAATGTTGGCCGGCCTTACTCCTCTCCTTGATATCTGACCTCCTCACACCCTTAATCCCCTTTTCCTATTCACTCCACTCCTCCGACTTTCAGTGCTTTAACATGCATCACTGCAACACCTCAGCTGGCCAACCTGCCTTTTCTGTGCCTTGTCACTCTAGCATACTTCTATGTTGTGACTATCATCCCTTCCACTTTCTACCCCTTCCTCCGAGTCACATCTGTTGGAAATGAGCCTTGGCCCAGGGGCTTCACCCAGTGATCAATTTCTAAATAAATAAATACACATTGAGAATGAATCAGTTCATGAACATTTGAGTTTTTGCAGTGCTGTGGGAAGAAGTGAAGGCTAACTTGGCTCCTATGAAGATGTCAAAGTTGTCAGCAGAAATTGTTTAGAATTTAATTCTGTTGTTTGAGTTGTTCGTTTCCATAAGTCTTCCCCAAGCTTTAAGTTTAAGTTTGCTTTTGTTGTTTGACTCTGAGTATGTAAGCCAGGATCTCGGAGGTTAGCAGAAGGAGTGATAGCTAGGGACTAATAGTGAGTTACAGGTAGGAGTGTTAGTTTTTAATTTTTAGCATTTAAACTTAGCCAAGTTCTGTGCTGTTTCATTTAATTTCTTCATATAATTTTTCACATAATGTCTTACCTCGCCTAAGTATTTTATAGATCAGAGCAGAGCATTGTGAAGAGTCTGCCACTAATATCATCCTTCCCTCTGGGTTGTGCGTGGAGGAGCAGAGTGAAGCAGAGCAGGAGGGTAGCCGATTCCATCTATGAAAGTACAGACTTTTGCTTCATTTGAACCTGGGGTTGTCAGACATAGAAGACTGTCTGGATTGTCCTGACTCTGAGAAGCAGAGCAGGAGTATAGCCAACTTCCTTTATGAAAGTTTGGACTTTTGCTCTCATGAGCCCTGGGTCATCGGAATCTGAGCTGGTTAGATCCGCTGGTGAACCTGGCTTTAATGTCACACGGGGATTGCTTGCCAGAGCTTGCGTTATATTTATCATCCTGACAGCATATCACAGCCTGGAAGTGGGGCTCACCCTCATGCCTGCAGCACTCAGTTGGATGACTGTTGGTCTGATCAGCTTAACATCGGAGGACTCCTGCTGAGTGGTGAGAAAATCCACGTGCTTATTGTTTAACTGCCATTCCATTGTGTTACATGCTGATTACCCATGACTAACACTGCGGTGAGACAGCAGCATTTAGTTTTACATTAGTGAATGACAAAACTTTTCCTTGGTGAGAGCAGGGAAATCCTTAGTCTTATGCAGCTACAATTTACTTTTTTGTCATTGGAACTTACTCTGAATGTTTTAGGCCAAGAAAACAGCACCTTACTGGACTCAACCCTTTTGAACCGGCTAACTTCCAGCTGTTTCTGTTTATAGATTGGATGAATTCATAATCAGCTGGACTCTTCTGGACTCTAGGTTCTCCTAGATTTACTTTAGCTTACGTTTATCTTCTGGGGTGGGTTAGGTTATGTTTTAGATAGGTTAGGTTGTGGGAGTGGAGTGTTGAGTTTTTTATATATTTAAGCTGATTATGTGTGATTGAGTGTCCACAGTTGTGGGTGGTGAGGGTGGTAGGGGTTGGGGGGGCCTTTTAATAGAGACTTTATTTTATTTTATGTTATCTATTGGATTATTTAGGAGTGTGTATGGTGGGTTGTGTGTATTAGAATATTAGTATTGTTTACTGTGTTAGTTAGGGTTTGACTGCTGATTAATGTGTGTGCTTTGGGTTATTTTCTTTTTTGGGTTAGGGGTTGTGGTGTGTAGTTTCAAGTAGTCCCAGGATGTGCTGCTTGTTGCAGACCCCTAGGCTTTGTCACTCCCCCTCCTTACTCAGAAACCTGTGCCCCTTCTATCCCCCCCCACCAGCTGCTGTATACCGGCGGTGTAGAGAGGTGGGAATTGGAAGGAGGAGGAGTAGGAGGACGAGAAGGATTGTGTTGAGGACTGATGGGGAAGCACCAAATGGGACAGTGAGGACCAGGAGATGCTCTGGGAAGAGAAGGGGACTGGACAGAGGTCAGCCGTGCTTGGTCCCTTTAAACAGGGAACCCACCAGACCAAGTGAGCAGGCAGCTGAAGGGCCAGCTATCTCCTTTCGTCTACTTTTGGTGGTATTATGCAATGCCAGGTCAATGAGACATAAGTCTGCTATTATAGTGGATCTTGTTTCTTCGGTCAGCCTGACCTGTATCACTGAGACCTGACTGAGGGATGATTCTGGTCCAGTACTGGAGTTAGTGATCTCAGCAGGGTTCTCAATGGTTCACTGCCCAGGGAAGGGGAGGTGGCCATCTGCTTTAGATCTAAGCTGAACCTGGTGGTGCATTCAGTAGGGAATACTTTGTCATTTGAATGTATAGCCATGCATGGGGGTACAAGTGAAGGTTGCAGGATCCTCCTTGTGTACTGTTCTCTGGGGCATGAGGGGAGTTTCTGCAGGAAATCACAGCTTTCATCACCAAAAAGGTGTTGGAGTCGCCAGGATGGCTTATTTTTGGTGACTTTAAGACTTGAGTTGATAACAAGGGCTCACACTTTGAAACATGGAAAAATAGAATTTGATGGCAGATAAGGACCTATTGGCCCAACTAGTTTGCCCATTTCCCTACCTAACGGATAAGCTGCAGATCCTAGTTAACCAACAGCCTACTTCCTCCAACCCCCCACTAGAATTGCCTTATGTCTGTCCCACACATTCTTGAATTCCCCCACTGTTTTTGACTCCACAGCCTCCTCAGGAAGGTTGTTCTATGCATCTACAACCCTCTCCATGAAGAAATACTTCCTCACATTACCTCTGAGCCGTCCCCCCTCTGTCTTCAAATTGTGCTCCCTTGTTCTTGCACATCTCTTTTCTGAAAGATGCTACCCTCTTGGATTTTGTTGATTCCCTTGAGGTACTTGAAAGTTTCTATCATGTCCCCACGCTCTGACCTTTCCTCGAGGCTATACATATTAAGCTCCTTTAGTCTTTCTTCATATGTCTTCTGTTGCAGACCCTGCACCATTTTGGTTGCCCTCCTCTGGACAGCCTCCATCCTGTCTATGTCTTTGCAGAGATGGGGTCTCCAGAACTGCATGCAGTACTCCAGATGTGATCTCACCAACTGTCTGTACAGAGGGATAACAACTTCCTGTTTTCTTGATGCCTCTTCCTATGCATCCCAGTATCCCGCCAGCCCTCCTTGCTGCCTTCTCACATTGCTTGCCCACCTTTAGGTCATCTGATATAACTACCCCCAGGCCCCTTTCCATTTTTGTTGTTGTTAGTATCTCCCCCCCCCCCCACTGTGTACTCATCCCCTGAGTTTTTTGTTTCCCAGGTGCATTACTTTGCACTTCTTTGCGTTGAATCTAAGCTGCCATACATTTGACCATTCCTCCAACCTTGCCAAGTCCCTTCTCATCCTTTCCGCCCCACCTTGTGTGTCAAATCTGTTGCAGATGTTTGTGTAGTCTGCAAAGAAACATACTTTTTCTTCCAGTCCCTCTGTAATGTCACTTATAAAGACAGTAAAAAGGACTGGCCCCAGTACTGAACCCTGCACTACCCCACTAGTAACCCCCTTTCTTCACTGTGCACTCCGTTTACTATTACCCTCTGTGTCCTGTTGTCCAGCCAATGTTTTACACAGGCTTCCACCCTGGGACCCACTTCCAGGCTGGCTAATTTGTTTATTAATCTTTTGTGCAGAACTGTGTCAAATGCCTTGCTAAAATCTAGGTAGGCCATGTCTGCAGCCCCTCCCTGGTCTACTACTTTGGTCACCCAGTCAAAGAAATCAATTAGATTCATCTGACATGACCTTCCTGCTGTGAATCCATGCTGCCTTGGGTCCTGTGCCCCACTGGCCTCTAGGTACTCAACAGTTCTTTTCTTCAGAAGTGATTCCATCATTTTCCCTACCACTGAGGTCAAACTGACAGGTCTGTAGTTTCCTGCCTCTGTCTTGCTCCCACTTTTGTGAAGGGGAATCACATCCGCCCTCCTCCAGTCCTCAGGTACAACACCATCCTACCATGATTTGTTAAAAAGGGTAGTCAGTGGTGTTACTAGTTCTCCCCTTAGTTCTTTTAGAATTCTGGAATGAATCCCATCAGGTCCCATTGCTTTCTCCACCTTCAGTTTTAGGAGTTATTTCAGAACCCTTACTTCTGTGAAAGGACTGATATCAATCCCCCTATCCAGAGTGCTTCTATTGACTGGATTAGGTACCTCCCCCTCCTCTTCCTTTGTGAATACTGAGCAGAAGTATTCATTTAGTATCCCTGCTTTTTCACTGTTCCTCTCTGTCCAACCACCCTCCTCTTTATTCAGCCTCACTATCCCTGCCTTAGTCTTTCTTTGCTCACTAATGTACTTATAAAAGGTTTTATCCCCTTTCTTAACCAAGTTGGCTATCTTTTCCTCAGTTTTGGGCCTTTGCTATTCTGACTGCCTTCCCCATTTCCTTCTGCTTTAACTGGTACAGTTCTCTGTCCTGCTCCTTCTGTGTTTCCTTATACTTCCTGAATGCTGTCTTTTTCTCCCTAACCTTCCCTGACACTTCTTTTGAGAACCATAGTGGTTTTTTCTTTCATTTTGATTTGTTTATTTGCTTCACACAAAGTCTTGTTGCCTCTGTGATGGCAGATTTGATGTTTCCCCATTGTTGCTCCACCCCACCTTCTTGCCTGTTTGCTAGTGCTTTTCTGAGGCACTCTCCAATTTTGACAAAATCAGCCCTCCTGAAGTCCAGTACCTTCACTTTTGTATGGCTTGACTCTACAGCTAAGTTTATTGTGAACCACACTGTTTGGTGGTCACTTGTTCCCAGATGGCTACCCACTTCTAGATGTGAGATCCTCTCTCCATCCCCACTAGAGAGTACCAGGTCTAAGATTGCTCCCTCCTGAGTGGATTCCAAAACTAGCTGTCTGAGATATGCCCCCTGTAGGGCATTGAAAATGGCTCTGCTCTTGGATGTGGCTGCAGCAAAGGTGCTCCAGTTAGCATCTGGCATATTCAGGTCTCCCATCAGCAATATCTCCCTTTCTCTGCCATCCCAAGGATGCCATCTGTCATTTCCTTGTCCATTTCCTTCCACTGAGACGGGGGTCTGTATACAACCCCTGTGTGGATTGTGGTGCCATTTCCAGTCTCCAGGGTGACCCACAACTGGAGAGATATGCCTCTGTTCCACCACCCTCACCCTCCCTGATCCCACTGTGGTCCAACCGCTCCTCTTTCTTGGCAACCACTGAGGCAGCAGCAGTGGCCCTGGTGGTCTCTGGGTGGGAAAGGAGGTCCCCTGAATCCTGGCCAACTCAGCCTGGAGATGAGCAACCTCCTCCCTCAGCCCAGAGAGGTGCCTGCAGGTAAGACAACACCACATCCTCCAGAACATCTCCCGGAAGACTGCTGCTCCATGGCCACTGCACTGCATCACTCCCATCATGTCTTTATTTGTGGTTCCTTAACTGTTGTTTTGTATACTTACTCTTTCCTCTATCTTTTTATTTTATTTATTTTTTTATATATATATATATATTTTTTTTCCTTACTTTCCTACTGCTTCTGTGCTCTTAAAGCTCCTGATCTTCCTGTTCTGGGACAATAAGTTCCTATATTCCTCAGTAGTCTCCTTCTTACTTGCTCAGAGTCAGACCTCCAGCAGCTAGAGGGTGATGGAGAGCTGCTCTTTTCCTTCTAGAATGGTGATTCTTTTGTGCCTCTGTGATCACTCCCTTCCTGCTCCCAAACAGGAAGTTCCTGTTGTTAGTCAAATCCTGTGCCTATTAAAGTAGAACCAGCTAAGGGGAAGGGGAGGGAAGGATGGCAATATAGTCCTAGTAAAGTAGTATAATTCTAACAGCACCTCCTTTCTCATGCTGTTCTCTGCCACAAGCTATCTAGGCCAGTTTTTAAATGCAAACACCTGGCTTCCTTCTCTCTAAGCCACTCCCCCCTAGTTAACAGTTTGTTTCTTCACCTAGCTAACTGCACAGATAACAATTCCTTCACCCAACTCAGATAAACACACTCTTTTGATGTTGGCGCACTTGCGCAGCCAACATCTTGGGGTAGTGCAGCTTTGGAGGCACGGTCATTGTTGGGAGAATGCAGGGCATGCACCAGTAGGTGCATCCCTCATTCCCCAATCGGCCTGCATGCCGGCGCCACACCATGCATACATAGTGTGGTGAGCACATCTAAGAAAAGGTCCACTGCAATCTGAGCAAAGCTCATCAGATGCAGCGGACCTTTTCTGGACGTGCTCTTGGACATTATGAGCATGGCGGCACAGTGGCCGCCAAACTGCTGACTTCGGGGGTGCCCAGTCCTCCTGTCAGTTAACCCTGCCCCTCTGTATGTGCCAATGGGGGAGCCCACTCCCCATCGGCATAAATCACCCCCATTGTTAAATGCCGAGGGGGCACTCAATCCCCTCGGCTCAGCCCCCGCTTTCTTTGTGTGCTGACGGGAAACCCACTCCCCGTCGGCATAAAGAACCCCCATTGTTAAATGCTGAGGGGTGCCCAATCCCCCTGGCTCAGCCCCCCACTTTCTTTGTGTGCCGACAGGTGCCCAATCCCGTCGGTATAACATCCTCCCTCCCTGTTGTGTGCCAACGAGGCGCCCAATCCCCGTCGGCTATGACCCCCAAACATTTAGGTGGCATGCTGGGAGCCCACCCCAGCATGCCAAATCCCTAAGAAACAAAAAACTGTCCCACGATGTTTTTTTTTGTCACCTATAAAATGAAAGCGGTCATACGTATCTCCCTGCCCCCACCCGCACCCACCCTCTGCACACCTGCCTCCCACACCCCCCTCACCCCATACTTACCTCTGTAGTCCAGCGTGACGATCTTCAGTGGACCGGGAACACGTCTGCACTCTTCAAAGCCGACCGTGAACTGAGGAAATGCCGGTAAGATATATAATGGAATAAATAGGGTTTTTTCAACTTTGCTGCATATCTCAGGCATTTTTGGGAATGTTGGCCCCAAATTTTTAACATGGGGTTTTTGGGACCCCCCTCATGAATTCTTGCACTGTCATGGCTTTATTCAGTCCGGAAAGGTGATTTCGCAGTCACTGCATGGAATCACCTTTGTGGCCAAGTAACAAAATGACAGTACCACTGTTCATGAGGGGGCTCTCAAAAAGCCTATGTTGCAAAATTTGTGGAAAAAACTAAAAATGACTGTTTTATTTAGCTGCATTGGCGCAGTTGCTACGCATGCTCGTAAGTTAGTGAATTTGCAATATTTTCAAGCCAGATTTTCAGCATTGGCATTTTACCCCACCTTCCTGTGAACCATACAGCTGTCATTTTTCACATCCTGGCTGAAATGTGTTTTCGCACTTCTGGTGCAGAATAGCGCAGTTGCCATGCGAAATCAGTGTTTGGGACACATTACGAAAATGACAGTGACACTGTTCATGAGCAGAGGTCCTAAAATGCCTATGTTGAAAATTTGGTGACAATACTCCATAAAATGACTGTGTTACAGGTGTGCATTGTGCAGTTTGCACGCATGCTCGTAGGTTCACAAACTTGTAAAATTTTCACTCCAGATTTTCAACAGTGCCATTGTTCTGCACCTCCTAATGAATAGTACAGCTGTCATTTTTCACATCCTGACCAAAATCTGTTTTCGCAGTTCTGGCACAGAATAGTGCGGTCGCTGTGGACAGCCTGTGTTCGAGACACATTATGAAAAATGGCAGTGACACTGTTCATTAGCAGATGTCCTAAAATGCCTATGTTGAAAATTTGGGGATGAAAGTCAATAAAATGAGTGTTTTACGAGCGTGCATTGCGCAGTTTGCACGCACGCTCGTGACTTTGTGAATTTGTATTAGTTTCACTCCAGCTGTTCATCATTGGCATTTTTCCATACCTTCTTTTTAACAGTACAGCTGGCTGAAATGTGTTTTCACACGTCCGGCGCAGAATTGCACGGTCACTGTGAGAAATCAGTTTTCAGGACAGTTTGAGGAAATGATAGTGACACTATTCATGAGCAGAGTTCCTAAGATGCCTATGTTGAAAATTTGGTGCCAAAATTCCATACAGTGACTGTGTTGCAAGCGTGCATTGCGCAGTTTCCACGCACCCTTGTAACTTCGTCAATCTGCAATATTTTCATGCCACATTTTCACCACTGTCATTTGTGCACACCTCCTTATCTACAGTCCAGCTGCCATTTTTCACAGCCTGCCCAAAACACATTTCCACAGCTGTGGCGCACAATGACGTGCTCGCTGTGCAAAATCACCTTTTGGGACACATTAACAAAATCACAGTGCTATGCGTCTCTAGCTCCGCCACTGCCAATACCAGCACGACAACATTCGGCATTGGCAAATGCTTGTTTTTCTTGTTTTTGTTTGCATTTTCCCTAAATTGAAGTTCCCAGTAACAGAGTTCTAGTTTTTAAGTCCAGTAGAGTAGTATAGTTCTAATAGCACATCCTTCCCCTTGCTGTTCTCAGGATTTCCTCCAGAGCGTGGAAGCTCTAGGCCTTGTACAAGTGATTACTTCTGAAACCCATCTACATTGTCATGCCTTGGACCTGCTGTTCTCACTGGGGCTTGAAATTAATGATCTCGGGATTGATCCAGTCAATTGGTCAGATCATTGCACTATCAGGTTTAGTTTCAAGGACCCCCTTGTAGTCCATCCCCTGTGGAGGTTGTCTGGTTCTGCCCTTTGAAATGGCTTCACCCTGAGTGGCTATTGGCAGCACTGGACACCTCGAAAGTGTTGAAGGCATGTGCTGGATGTCCAGAGGCAGCAGTCTATAATTCAGCCATCACTGAGACCTTTGACCTCCTAGTGACAGGCCGTGTATGCCCATTGGTGTCATGCCTTGGCTCACCTTGGTTTGATGGGGAGCTGAGGGTGATGAAGACCAAGTGATAAAGGTTATAGCCTTGTTACAGAAAGTCCATGGCCCAGGAGGAAAAGCTAGTTCTGATGTCTCATTATGATGAGTATCGGAAAGCAATCACCCATAAGAAGGCAGATTTTTTGTCTAGGGAGATTGCTGCTGGGAGGAACCAACCAGCTCAGCTCTTCCGGATGGTAGACATGCTTTTACATCAAGACTGTCTGACGCCCATTAGAGACTTTTCACCTGCAAAATGCAAGGAGTTTTCTTGGTTCTTCTTGGACAGGGTGTCCTCCATTAGGGCTGGGATTTCCCCAAGTGGATTGGTACAACCCTGCAGGGTAGAACCTTGGAGTTAGGGTCGAGCTTAGTGGTCCTAGGGAGAGTTTCAATCAGTGACAGTGAATGAGGTATGTGAGGTGATCTCTGAACTACGGCCAACTTTTTGTAATCTGGATCCAGGCTACTACTACTAGTGAGCTGCATGGGGCAGCTGGTTCCAGTGTTCACTGAGATTGTCTAGTGCTCCTTATTGGAGTATTTTTTTTCCCTGAAGTCATTGAAAAGGGCTTTGGTGAAGCCTCTGCTGATAAAGTCATCTTTGGACCCAGACATATTGGCAAACTACTGTCATGTCTCTAACCCTTCCCTTTCTGAGGAAGGTTATTGAGAAGGTGGTTGTGCTAAAGTTCAAGGCGCACTTTACTACCTTCAACATCTATGAGCCCCTCCAGTCTGTGTTTAGGGCAATGCACAGCACAGGTGGCACTGGTTAGCATGCTTAATGACTTGTTCAAATTGAGGGATGGAAGAGTGGTCAGTTCTCATTCTCCTCAATCTTTCATCAGCATTTGATACCGTTGACCATGGGTTGTTACTGAACTGACTCGGGGGATATGTAGGATTCACTGTCAAGGTCATCAGTAGGTTTGAGTCCCAGCTTAAGGACAGGACCCAGAGGGATGTGAGGGGGGAGCACTCCTCGCGCCCAGTGGCTCTGTCCTGTGGGGTACCCCAGAATTCGGTCTTGTCACCTATGTTGTTCATAGTATACATGCTGCCCCTAGGTGAGATCATTAGAAGGTATGGGCTTGGGTTTCATTGTTATGCCGGTGATACTTAGCTCTACCTGTCCTTTGCACCTGGGACAGAGGGTGCAGTCAATGTGCTTAATAAGTGCTCATCAAAGATCCAATCCTGGATTTCAGCATGCTGGTTGAGACTGAACCCTGAGAAAACTGGAAGAGCAGGAGTGGAGGCCTCTAAGAGGGAGACTGGGCTTTGGCTCAGCCCCTCTAGGTTATTAGCCTCCACCAAGGTGAAAACTCTGGGAACCATCCTGTACAATAAGCTAACACTGGAGGCTTTGCTGGTGGCAGTTGTCTGGATTAGCATTTATCATTTACAAAATATCATCCAGATTACATCCCTTGTCCTGCCTGATGACATGGCCACACCGGTACACACATTCCTGACCTCATGTCTCCACTACTGTAATGCTCTCTACCATGGGGTCAAGAGAAGGGGCACTGTGATGCTTGCAACTGCTGCAGAATGCTGCAGCCCAGCTACTGACAGGCCTCTCAAGGTCCTGTAATGTGTTGTTGGTGCTGTGCAAACAGCATTGGATGCCAGTGAAGTGGCGTATCTCCCTTAAAGTGGGTCTCCTGACCCACAAGGCCCTGCATGGGCTGGGCCCAGGTTATTTGTCAGTGTTTCTGCATCCTCATGCTCCTAGTCACCATCTCCACTCCACTCCACCAAAGAATGCCTCCTGGTAGCCTCGAGGGCAAGTTTAAAATCATCCAGGGACTAAGCATTTGAGATGGCAGCCCCAGTCCCATGAAACGTTTTGCCTAGGACTTTGAGGGAGGCTTCCTTAGTGAAGGCCTTTAAACAGGGTCTGAAAACTTTACTGTTTATGCAAGGATTTGTGGATTAAATGAGTATATCAGCTATAAATAATTGAATATTTATTTATGTATGTTTTAATTGAATTGAATAGAGTTGAGAGCACTCAATATTTATGTATTTTATGTATTTCATTATTTTTTGTAATAGCACCCTGGGCCTCCGGGGACGGGAGCCACAAACAAATAAAGACTACTACTAGCTTTAACCACATTTCAAACACATGGTGACCCCCCACCTGGATCATGCTATGCTCACCTCTATTGCTGGGAGAATATGAAATGGTGGTCTTGGCACGTGACAGCTTGGTGCTTCTCCTCTCCCAGCCCTGCTCATGCTGCTGTCCTGTAGTCATTTTCCCTGCAGATGACAATGCACTGCTGAACCCCACAGTGGTAAGTGGCAACCCTTTAGCGACCCCAGCTATTGCTATCCAATGCAGGGGCCCTTTATTCCTTTTTTTCAATATTTATTTTCCTGATCCCCCTCTCCTAACACACACACTGCCTTGTGCTTTGCCAGCAGCATCATGAGTAAATGTTGAAAATGGCAACATTGTTTATAACGTTGGTTTTCAAGATTTTGACCTCAAATGTTTAACATAGTCTTTTAATGTTACTACCCTCTGACTATGACAGGTGTTATTAACACCAGACAGCAGAACAAAAGACATCAGTGACCCTTGGCCTGCTGATGTCAACCAAACAACAACAGATAACATAGACACAGCTGATCTTGCATCCTCGCCTGACTGTTGCATGACTAGAACCTGGTTCTGACCTGTTCATCACTAGAGCAATACATCCTCCACCCACATCCTAGTACGCACAGTGCAGGAAGTTCCACACCATCCTAAATATCCCCCTCATGAATACTGCTTCCACCACCACCCTGTAAACACACTTCTTTTCTGTCAACATCCCAAAACCAAAACCAAAAAGAAACTCTAAGACAACCAAACAAAACAGGGAAGCACGGGCCACCCCCCCTCCTGCCGTCACCCTCAAAGGAACAACCCAGGAGCCTGTGAGGTGACACGGGGGGGCACAGGAGAAGCAGCCTCTTTCCATATTTACTGGAATACCTATGTAACCCCTAGACAGTGCTATACCATGGACTACAACCCCTGCCTACTACCTAGGATGTAGGTTGAGGGGCCTGGGTTCCTGAATCTAACTTTAAACTGGTTCTTACCCAAGATAGTACATTGTGTAGTGCCTCCACCCAGAGTTTAGCTTTAAGTGGGCTAGAATAAAACCTGATACAACCCTCTGGGATGCTGTACCCACCCACATTACCATAAAGCCACCCCAAACATGACCCAATAACATTTCCCAGCATTTAGTACATTTTGTCATTTAATTACTTGACATTAATAAAATACTCACGACACAGACATCTGTAAAACAGACAACAACAGGTTTACTTACATGGGGAGGGTCAGGAAGGGTGAAAAGGAGTAGAGGATATTCTATATACAATATTCACATTTGGTTTGATTGGTTTTGAACTGGTTTGGTTCAAGATTACACAGTTTGCATTTTTAATCAGCTAGCAATCACATTAGCCCCACCAACCCCTGGAACAGCCAGGTCCCTGACTATCTGTCTATGCTGCATTAATTGCAGAACATATTTACAAATGCCCACACTGGTACCAGTACTCCACAACTGGTATGAGACCCGGCAATCTCGAGCAACCTGGGTACCCAGTAATTACAGTTCTAGATAGTGCATACCTGATGGATGGTGCAGCTGTATGTTGGCCGGCTAGTTGGAGACCTTCAGAGAATCAAGGATTAGGCTTGGAATATTGACCACTTTAAAACTATTTACAAGTCTCGTTTGTTGGTGCAGGAAGGGCCCTGCATTACTGAAAGTAGACGTCTTCATAGACATGGGTAGGTTGAAATTGAGAGCTTTCAGCAAGTGGGCACTATCCCCGGAGATCAAACTGCAGGCAAGCAAAGAGCCAGGCACACTTAAACTGACTGCAAGGATTTTAAAGCTTGAAGATGAAAACAACACTTTAACTTCAGAATACTGGGCCCCTCTTTTAGGCTGAGAACACTTGGGGTATGAACAAGCCGGTTAGATTACATTCAGCACATTTCTGTTTTTAAGTCCACATTCAGCACATTTGTGTTTTTCAAGTCCACAATTAGCACATTTATGAATTTAGCACATTTATCCATCTCTAGGACATCTTTTCACTTTCCTTGCCAGGTAGAGCCAGAGTGTAAGGCACACATTTTATGACCACCATAGCTTAAGACACACATTTTATGACCACCATAGCTTAAGGCTAGGCTTGCTACCATTTAAGAAGCTTGAAACTTGACTGGGCTTATGGCAAAGCCCACTACCATTTGGTGACTAGAAACAGACGCAGTAGTCTTCTTTGACACAACCGTTATTGTGGCAATAATGGTTTACATTAGCTCACTGGACTCTTCCAATACAATCTTCACTTGGCAATTCAGACACATTTATATATATTAACTGGACTATCCACTGTCACTCAGTTGGTAAGAGTCCACCCTCCCTGAGCATTGATCAGATGCAGAGTGTAGACAGACTGTCACAATCAGGTCCATATGGACTTCGCTGCCCCTGTAAGCTTTTCTTTCAGTTGCACTTAGCAGATGCAATTTTACTGACTCAGGAATCTTCACAGGAATGACTCTCCTTCATCTGAGGTTCCTGAAGACATCAGCACTCTCACTGCTCAGGCAGGTTCAGCTGTCTCACAGCTGGCTTGGCATGCGGTTGCAGGACCCACCTTTTTCCTAAACATGGAAAGGTTTAAACTAGCCCCTGGAGGACATCTTCTGGCAACCCCCAGGCTAGCAAATTCTTCTTTAGACAGCCACTTGTTTCTCTTTTGCCAAAGGAGAAACCCCTCTCCTCTGTGGAGGGGCTTGCACTGGATCACTAGGCCCATTTTGCTTGGCTGAGGGCCTGAACCTCCACCACATGGGGGACTCCTGCTCGAATCTGCTTGAACAGCCAGAAAACACTGTCTTATATGGGGCTGTCCTGAGCCTCCCTATTGGCTGAAGCTATTTGTTACCTCTGCTATGATTGGTTGTAGTGCTTGCAATCACAAAAATTAATTATTCATTAACCTCCCTCCATGCACTATAGGCTCTCTGTTTTGGCGCCTGAATTTAGGTCCCTGCAGTTTCCCCATAAGCAATTGGTAATGTCCCATGAGTTCTGGCCAAAAATATCGCAAGTCCTGGCTTGTTATCTCAGCTTTTCGATCGGCTGTGGCTGCACAGTAATGGCAGCTAAATGCACAGTCTCTGTAGCAGGTTTAACACAGTCCCAAATAAAAGTCCTGGTGCAGCCAGAATAATTGTTCTATTTACCCACTTGCCCCACAGAATAGCTGCTTTTGTGCCCTGTTAATCACTACCCAGAACAAACATTCTTGTTCAGTCTTTAGCCTGTCACACCTGCCAAAATTAAGTGCCCCTAGGCAGCAGGCAGGCTGTTTATCTGAGTCTCAATGTTATACTGGTGCAGCCAAGAAAGATACATTCATTTTAAACTCCCTCCCCTTTTCTGTTGCCCCCTTAGTGTCCAAACGGGAGCTGCTGCTATTTTATTTACATTTTGTCCCTGCAGCAGCCCCCAAAAATAACAGTTCCCTGACAGTATATAGAACCTTCATAAATATTCATAAGGGTCGGGGCTCTGCTCATTAATGGTCATAAGCCCTGATCAACAACACTTCATGGCTCTCTTTAATTAAAGTATCAAGAGGGCTCTCCTGGCCCTTGCTGAGGTCACTGGTCCCCACTCTGCCTATTGCAGGGACTGGGACAGGTCAACACTCTCCTGTTAGACCGCAAGCTGAGTGTTTGGGAGATCAAAGGTGCAGCTTTGCGAATGCATGCATGCCGGTGGCACCAGGGAAATGCCAGTGGCTCACGAAGAAGAAAATAAGCACAAAATGGGCTAAAATTACACTGGGGCTGTTTTGTGGAAACCTCGTGCACATAAGGACTTATGCTGTACAGCGAGGCTGGGGGAAAAACGGCAGGCAACCAGGAGGCGCTCCTTGGAGAAGAGAGCAGAAATGGGCGCAATGGGCATAAGGTAAGCCCCCAGACTGGGGGGGCTTTACACCTATCTGAGCCACCAGTGGGAGAAGACCTGCTCTGGACAGCCCTGTACCACAGCGATCCCCCCAAATGGCTCACACTCTGGTCACCTCAAGTACTGGCAGGCTGTGGGTCAGTGGTCTTGACACGTGACAGTTTGGACCTCCTCCTCCTCTCTTGGTCCTGCTTGCTCTGCTTTTCTACAGTAGTCGTACTCCTTGCAGATGAAGGGGTACTACCAACCCAGCTGCCAACTGAGACTATCTAAGGTGTGAAATCCAGTGCTGCTGTGTCTTCCTACCATCTTCCCAGTCATCACATGGTTGCACCAACTATAGATAAGCTGGGGGAGTAGGATCAATACTAAACCTTGCACCAGGCCCTCATACATCTGATGTCCTATCCGGGTTTCCTATACTAATTCTGGATTGGGCTTGGGGGTGGCTTATGGGAGCAAGCTCCAGACTACTTGCCCAGATAGCAGGATTCTATTTGGGGTTGTACATTAAAATCCCTTACGGTGTGTTGGAACTGTGCAGACCATTCTGGCAGTTGGGAAACTTGCTTAAAAAATGTCACTGGAAAAAAGTGGGCAGATGGGGGCTAGCCACTCAAACTGGGAGTGAAATCCATCCACCCTCCTCCCCTGTATTAGTATGACTGGGAAGAAGCCTCAAATAGTGGAACTGGGAGAGGCAGCTGCAGGAAGCAGCTGATGTATTTGGACCGAGCGGCAGGGTAATGCAATTGGGAGGGAAGCTGCAGGGAGTGGCAATATTTGAACTAGGCAGCAGGAAGAAGTTGCAAACTGCTGGACATTGGATGGGGGGGGGAGATGAGGAGCAGATCGATGATGACACTGCTTGGCAGTGTCTTGTAAACAAAAGGATGCATGCAGCCACACTGTGATAGGTATGGCAGAATCCTTTCACCTACACAAAGTTTCCATCCATCAGGTCTCGCAGCACCTCTCCTTCCACTGAATCTCCACTGCCAATTGCTCTCCTATCTCTGTATGTATTTGCAGAAGCAAAAGACATTTGTTGTATTCATTTTGTTTTATTTTCATACCCAGCTCAAAGATTCTGTTAGAGACAGCAGTGGGCTGTCAAAAGTGCAGTTGGTCACTCAGTACAGCTGCTGACTCCATCGTACAGAAAACATTGGTCTCCATCTCGCTCTCTCCCTTCATACACAAAACCTCGCTCTCTCTTTCTCTCCCCTCATGCACAAAACTTCTCTCTCTCTCTCTCTCTCTCTCTCTCTCTCTCTCTCTCTTCTCTCTCTCTCTCCAGATGCACATTAACGATAAATGCCAAACTGGTCACAGTCACACACACCAAAAAGGGAGAATAACATTTAAATGTAGTTTTCTATTCCTTCCTCCACAACACTATATGTATGTATGTTTGTGTGGGAAGTGGCATTTGCTCATTTAGTTTTTCAGAAAAAAACTATGATTCTTTACTCCACTGCATAGATTCCCTTTCTTAAAAAAAAGATTTAAATGAAAATCTATACCGATTGAAATACATGCTAGTGACCTGTGTGTGTGGGGGGCAAGACAGTAGTAGCATACCCCACAAAGAAAAAAATACAACTATGGTGGCCAAACTAGGACAAATGTCCTAAAGCAAAAAAAAAAAAAAATCAATCTCATGCAGGCAGAGGAACTATTTTATGTCAAATTCACCCCAATATTGTACTTTTTTATTATTTGAACCTACCAGTTATAATTTTTACATGTATATCAGATAGAAAGTCCTATTTTATAAGTGTAATAATACACTCCGGGGTTGCGTATTATACATTTCTAATGCATGGCCAGGGGCTGAAGACACACCCTTGGCCGTGCATTTTGGTAAGTGAACCGATTGATCTGTAAGGTTTCACCCTGCTAACAGAATTAGAAAAGTTGGTCCCATGTCCAACAGATATTGAGTGTGAGCTCAGCATTGTAGAATAGATAAGGAAGACAGACTAGGTGCTGGTGCTATAAAGGGGAACTGTTTCTGGTGTCATCAACAACCATGTCTCTTAACTCTCCCACTTTACGTTGTATTGACTTCATTTCTAAACTCTTAAACAAGAAATCTGGGCTATTACATGGAGTCAAAGCATACCTTACCAAAGAATCTGGCCTTCTAATTGCTAACAGTATCTTTCTCCTCACTTGTAACTATGATTCTTCCAGAAAAAACTGAACAGAACGGGGCTTTGTCTGTCAGAGCCCCTGGTTTCCCACATGATAGGCAGGGAATTGCCTCACCCCCTCCCTCAATCCACATTCCTAGCCAGTAGGTCAGATGTCTGAGCATGCCTTGGATGGTGGAGGGGAAGGAATCTGGATATAGTCTGTCTGGGACTGGGGAAGAAGGGGCTGGGATATTTAAGGGGTAGGTAGGCCAATGGGCTGGGAGTGAGTAAAGTGAGGAAGGGGAGGGCTGATATAGGGTAGACAAGTTCTGGCTCTTTGGGATTCCAACCTTTCTGCCTGGCATCCCAAGGAGAGAGAGAGAGAGAGATGCCTTCCCCCATCCTTGCAGCAGGATAGAGCAGGGCAAGTAGGTAAGCTCTAAGGCCAGGTCATTTTTGGGAAAAACTCGCATTGCAAGAAAAGGCTTAAGCTTTTTTTTCCCCAGGTGCAAGCCGTTGTCTGGCAGAGATAATTACAACATATATATATAGTTATATACTCATCACAAAAAACTGTATTAATGCACCAGTTAGGGTTCAACTTAAAGTAACAAAAGTAGGGAAATGTGGCATTAGGATTTCTAATCCTAACTCCCCACCCCCACGAAGCAGCGAAAAGACCAGACCACACAAGCAACCACAGATGGTCCTCATCTGGTAAGACAAACAGCATACTACTGTTTTCAGATTACACAGACAAATAAACAAATCAACGAAAGAAAAAGCCACTATGGTTCTCAAAAGAGGTGGCTGTGAAAGTCAGGAAGAAAAAGATAGCATTCCAGAAGTATAAGAAAACACAGAAGGAGCAGGACAGAGAGCTGTACCAGTTAAGGCAGAAGGAAGCAGGGAGGGAAGTCAGAATAGCAAAGGCCCAAACTGAGGAAAAAGATAGCCAACTCAGTTAAAAAGGGGGATACAACCTTTTATAGGTACATCAGTGAATGTAGAAAGACAAAGGGAGTGATAGTGAGGCTGAATAGAATGAATGGTGGGTGGGCAGAGGGGGACAGTGAAAAAACAGGGATACTGAATGAATATTTCTGCTCAGTATTCACAAAAGAGGAGGGGGAAGTGCCTAATCCAATTAACAGAAGCACTCTTGATAGGGGGGTCGATCCCAGTCCTTTCACAGAAGAAAGGGTTCTGCAAGAACTCCTAAAACTGAAGGTGGACAAAGCAATGGGTCCTGATGGAATTCACCCCAGAATTCTAAAAGTATTAAGGAAGGAACTAGTGAAACCACTGGCTACTTTTTTTAATAAATCATGGGAGGATGGTGTGGTACCCGAGGACTGGAGGAAGGTGAATGTGATACCCCTTCACAAAAGTGGGACCAAGACAGAGGAAGGAAACTACAAACCTGTCAGTCTGACCTCTGTGGTAGAGAAAGTGACGGAATCACTTCTGAAGGAAAGACTAGCTGAGTACCTAGAGGCCAGTGGGGCAGAGGACCCAAGGCAGCATGGGTTCACAGCAGGAAGGTCATGTCAGACAAATCTAATAGATTTCTTTGACTGGGTGACTAAAGTAGTAGACCAGGGAGGGGCTGTGGACATGGCCTACCTAGACTTTAGCAAGGCATTTGACACAGTTCCACTCAAAAGATTAATAGTCAAATTAACCAGCCTGGGAGTGGGTCCCAGGGTGGTAGCCTGGGTAAAACATTGGCTGCACAACAGGACACAGAAGGTAATTGTAAATGGAGTCCACTCTGAAGAAAGAGGGGTTACTAGTGGGGTATCGCAGGGTTCAGTATTGGGTCCAGTCCTTTTTAATGTCTTCATCAGTGACATTGCAGAGGGACTGGAAGGAAAAGTATACCTTTTTGCAGATGACACAAAGATCTGCAACAGGGTTGATACACAAGGAGGCATGGAAAGGATGAGAAGGGACTTGGCAAGGTTGGAGGAATGGTCAGAAGTATGGCAGCTAGGATTGAATGCAAAGAAGTGTAAAATAATGCACCTGGGAAACAAGAACCCGGGGGGGTAGTAACAACAACAAAAAAGGAAAGGGACCTGGGGGTAATCATATCAGATGACCTTAAGGTTAGCAAGCAGTGTGAGAAGGCAGTAGGGAGGGCTGAGGGTATACTGGGATGCATAGGGAGAGGCATCAGCAGCAGAAAACAGGAAGTTGTTATCCCTCTGTACAGACAGTTGGTGAGACCCCATCTGGAGTACTGCATCAGTTCTGGAGATCCCATCTCCGCAAGGACATAGACAGGATGAGGCAGTCCATGGAGGGCAACTAAAATGGTGCAGGGTCTGCAAGAGGCCGTGTGAGGAGAGACTAAAGGAGCTTAATATGTATACCCTTGAGGAAAAGAAGGGAGGGGGGACATGCTAGAAACTTTTAAGTACCTCAGTGGAATCAATGAGGTCAAAGGGTAGCATCTTTCAGAAAAGAGGCGTGCAAGAACAAGGGGACATAATTTAAAGATAGAAGGGGTGGTTCAGGGGCAATGTGAGGAAGTATTATTTCACAGAGAGGGTAGTGGATGCATGGAACAGCCTTCCTGAGGAGGTTGTGGGGTCTAAAACTGTGGGAGAGTTCAAGAATGCATGGGACAGACATAAGGCAATTCTTGTGGGGGGTAGGAAGAAATAGGCTGTTGGTTAACTAGGATCTGCAACCTATAATGTAGGTAGGGAAATGGGCAGACTAGATGGGCCAAGCAGTCCTTATCTGCCGTCAAAGTCTATGTTTCTATGTTCTATGTCCTATGTTTCAGATATAGTAGCACTGATATGCTGCCTCTGGATTTGTATCTGCAGCTGCATAAGCACTGGCCCCACAGGGACATGTGCTTATTCAGCCACACCTGTAGGTGCATGTTACGCTCCTTGTTCTGCAGCGAGAAGGCCCCATAGGGCCTGTGCCTCTGCAAACAGAGGTACTCAGGCACACTGTATGAGATACAGTACCTCCCTAGAGAGCATGATCCACTACTGCATGGTTTTCTATATGCAGCTGCATAACTGAAAACCTGCTACTCCCATGAACAATTTCTAGATCCACTGCTGAAACCATGATATCCACATTGCAATGGTGCTTCCATCTACCCCTGCCCTTTTGGAGCCAGAAGTCAATGTGTATGTGTTACACTTATGTAAACAGAAATACTGTTGCAATTTTTGCATCTGAAAACCTGCTACCCCCTTGAACAATTTCTAGATCTGCTGCTGAAACAATGATACGCACATTACAACAGTACTACTCTCTGCTTAGCGACAGACCCAATAGGGGCCTGCCTTCTAGAGCCAGAAATCAGTGTGTCTTACATCTGTAACTGAAGATGTGCAGACCCCTCAGGGGTCTGCACTTATGCAGGCAGAAGATATGTTGCAATTTTGGTATCATGACTTTTGTGGATGTCATGCTTCTACAGCCAGAGGTCAGTATATATACTAACGCTCATACTAAGGATGAAAAAAGGGAGTAAAAGGCAATTAGCCCATAGAACTCCCAAACTTACATACAACTGAAGGAACTATTTAGTATTTCCACATTGGAGAAAAATGTCCAATCTTTTTTTGTAGGTGGATTTACTTTTTACTACAACAACAGATAGGGGCAGTTTATTCCATATTCCAATTATTCAATGAGAAAAGAAATGGGCCCTTCTTTTTCTATTACTTTTTTTTTTCAAAATAAATATACTTTATTGTATTTTTTCCTTTTTTTTTCTTTCCCATATTTCCCCCAGTTTGTATGATGGATAAATTAACAGATCTTGTATAGTAGACAGTAGACAGGGAGGAATACATACAGACAGTATATATCAACATGTTGTATGATAAAGTCTACTAAGCTTATTTACTCTGGAGCCGAATACATGATGATATCAAATATTAAACAAAATCTGGTCCTAACTTGACTCTGACAATCTGTTCACCTCGGTCAGGCAAAGCCTTATCATGTCCGTCATCCAAACCATCCCAACCCCTCAAAATACCCCCCACCCCTGTCAGGTATGAAGTGACAGTAGCTTATGCTTGCATTCAGCTTGGGTATGATGCTCAAAGAGAATCCAGACTAACGCGTCCATGTCCCCAGGATTGTGTCTCCCCACTGCTACCCTAAAGGGTTGCTTGGTATACCATGGGTCATTAAATAGTCAGTAAAGTGTGTAAAGGCGCCCATACCTTCTGATAGTATTGTGGCCTCTTTGCCATGTGAGCAGTCGTGTTTTCGGCCTGCAAGGCGAAAAGTATCTCTTTTAGCCATTCTGCATATGTTGGGATACTTTGGTCTAGCCAGTGACGCGTGACTACTTTTTTGGCACATATGGATATTAATGTCATGTATTTCCATTGATTGCCTTTTAATACTTCTCCATAGTCTCCTAATATACAAATTTCTGGACTGAAGACTTCAGATAGCCCCAGTAGTGGGTTCAGTTTGGACCTAATACTGTCCCAAAATGGTATAACTTTATTACATTCCCATAGTATATGCAACAATGTGCCAGGCTTCTGCGAACAGCAAAAACATAGGTTTGAGGAGATTTTCCCCATTTGGTGAAGCCTGGCTGGAGTGTAATGTAAGTTATTTATTACATAGAACTGTAACATACGGGTATCTAACCCATTTCACATCTTAATATAAATGCGACCAAATTTTATCCCATGGTCTTGGGGCTGAGGTACTAGGAGGCAGTGCTTGGTCCCAGGCATAGTGTGGCATTCCTCGCATTTCTTCGCTTGCATCCCTGAGGAGGCGATAAAAGTAAGAAATTATATGAGAAGAAGGTAAGTTGGCAATGGCCAGTAGCAGGGGGCCGGCTAGGTACTGTGCCCAGTACCCCATTCCAAAATGTTACAACAGCATATGTTGTACTTGAAGGTATTTGAAACAAAAAGAGTTAGGAAGATTAAGCAATACACTTACCGTGCGGTATGGTATCAGCTTGTGTTCCTGGAGTAGGTCCGCTACTTTCAGTTGAACATTTCCAGGCCAAAAATTGTGCGATAGAGGCACTCCTCCAATTCTAAAATTAAGGTTCGCATTCACAGGCTGGGAAACATCCTTTATCAGAGATATCTCAAAAAAATTGCACATCTGGGTGTGGACCCGAAGTGTTGTACCCATGGGAAGGGTCCTAAGGCCTTTGGGCAATTTTTTAAAAGGAGAGAAGATGAGAGTGTTAAGAGATATGTTATACGGAGAAAGAAGATTCTACTCGATTTGATACCATAAGGGGATGTATTGAGATTGTTCCTGGTATGGGACATCCTTCATCCAGTATGCAATAACTGAACAAGTGATGGAGAACTGATAGAGAAACAAGTCTGGAAGTTGCAAGCCCCCATTTTTCCTACTTCTCTGCAGTTTAGACAGGGCTCGCTGGGGAGTTTTACCACACCATAGGAAATTAGACATGAGCTGGTTTATCTGAGTAAACCAAGTTTTAGTTAAAAAGAAATGTATCATCTGCAAGGGGTACAGGATTCGTGGGAGAACATTCATTTTTAGGACATTTATCCGCCCCCAAAGATTAAGTGGTAGCATGGCCCAGCGAGAGAGATCCATTTTAATCTGGGTAAGAATTTTGTCCAGATTGTATTGTTTCAGTTTGGGTTCCGAATTGGAAAGGTATATGCCAAGATATTTTAGTTTGTTCTTCATCCAGCGAAACCCAAAATGAGCAAGTTCAGCGTGAAATGTGTGAACATTTAAAGGCATCATTTCTGTTTTAGTGATATTTAACTTATAGCTAGAAAATTTACCAAAGGAGTTAATGATTTCAAGTGCAGCAGGAATTGACTTTAGAGGATGCGTTATATGGAGCAAAATGTCATCGGCATAAACTGAAATTTTGCATTGGTTAGATCCAATAAGTATCCCAGAGATATCTGAGGAGCAATTGATATGTCTAACCAACGGCTCCAGGTACAAGTCGAACAAGAGGGGAGAGAGTGAGCATCCCTGCCTGGTTCCCTGTTGCAACTGGAAAGGTTGAGATAAATATCCATTACATAATATGCGTGCTGATGGACAAGTATATAATAACTTGACCCATTTTACATATTGTGTTGGGATATTGTGTAGGGGCAATAAGTGAAATAGGTATTCCCATGATACCCTATCAAACGCTTTCTCTGCATCCAGAGAGACCAAGGCAGATGGAGTTCTGGACTCCCTGGATACAGAGATCAAATAGGCCAGCTTATACATGTGATCAGATGAAGTCCTACCGGCAAGAGAGCCAACCTGCTCACTGCTGATAAGTCCCTGCCAGACACTGGACAGCCGAGTGGCCAAAATTTTTGCTAGTATTTTAATATCAACATTGATTAAGAAAATTGGGCGATAGTTGGTGACTTGAAGGGGGTCTCTATCGGGCTTCGGGATAACCACAACTGTAGCCTCAAATAAAGTAGGATCTGAGATACCTTGCTCAAACATATGGTTGTAAGTGTCTAACAAAATTGGCACTATTTGCTCTTTAAATATTTTGTAGAATTCTACGGTAAACCCATCTGGGCCTGGGGTTTTATCTGTGGGGAGGGAGTCAATGGCTTGCTTAATTTCCTGCTGAGGTATTGGAGTTATAAGCAAGTTCGCTTGACATGTGCTGAGTTGCGGAAGATGTAAAGGCTGCAGAAACTGTTCTAGCATATCCAGATTGAAAGGGTAAGAGACATGAGAATATAAGTTTGTATAGTATTCTTGGAAACAATTAACACTTTCCCTCAGAGAGGTGACTATTTGTCCTTCGGGTTGTAGAATGCTTGGAATGATTCTATCGGAAGCTTGTGCTTTGAGCCGGAGAGCCAAGAGCTTTCCAGCCTTGTCCCCTTGATCGAAATATTTAATCTTAGAACGTACAAGAAGATATTCTACCTGCTCGGTCAGGATAGAGTTGTATCAATCCCTTAGAACTTCAAGGACCTTAACTCGATCCGACGTAGAATCGGGAGAAAGTGACAATTCCATGGCTCTAATGTCTCGTAGTAAAACTGAAGTAAGCTTGGAAATCATCTTTTTTTTCACTGTGGCCATACGAATGATTTCTCCTCTGACTGAAGTTTTTAAAGCTCCCCAAAGTATATCTGCCTTAGGCATGGAGGGGGTATTTGTCTTAATAAAGTTAGTAATAAAATCAGACAATTGGTTTTTCAGATGTTCAGAACGAAAAAGTTGGCAATTAAATTTCCATACCTTATCCCTGGGCAGGGGTGGACCAGGACTCCAACGTAAAAAGATGGGATGATGATCGGAGATCACTTTTGGGAGATAATTACAGAATGTTATAGTTGGGAGATGTCCCATATCTACAAGAAAGTAATCTAATCAGGAAAATGAGTTATGTGGAATAGAATGAAATGAATATTCCCATTGGTGAGGATAAAGGGCCCTCCAGGGGTCAATTAGCCCAATGGAGTCCATCATTTCTCTGATGGCAGCCTGTGCTGGAGAGGGAGATGAAGGGTGGCTTGGAGAACGGTCCATGATGTTGCAATAAACAAGATTCCAGTGTCCACCTACCAGAATAGGGAGTCAGGACCATGAAGCCAAGTCATTCATGAGAGATGCAAAAAAAGACGGGTCATCTGTGTGTTGGGGCCATATATGGAACCAAGCACTGCCTCCGATTAACCCACCAAAGCTTTGATCAAGATGTATCTATGTTGAGAATCTATGATAGTATCAACAAGATGGAACAGGATGTTCTTTGCAATAAGAATCGCTACCCCCCCTTTACGAGGGTCCAGCCCAGTCCCTAGGGCCTGACCAACCCATAACCATCTTAATTGCAATATCTGAGGGGGGCTAGGTGTGTTTCCTGCAGAAATGCTATATCAATGCCAAGTTTACGGAGGTGGAGCAGTATTTTGGCCTGTTTGATTGGGGATTGGGACCCTTTTACATTCCATGAACATACTTTATATGAGGTCACTTTACTGCTAATGTTTCTTACATATACACCCTAGGGAAGGAGTGATCTTGTTTTCCAGGTTGTTAGAGTAACACCCCATACTAAATCATTGTTGCACCGCATACCTGAACCCCCCCTCCCTCCACTTCCCCTTAATAACCCAACTGTCCTTCCTTCCCCCTTACCATATATCCAATCTTTCCTGCACGCAGCTGTTTGGTAGAGGATCCCCTGGTACTGTCCCCGGTCAGATCATTTTGTAAAGATCCAATCAGGGCAAACATCAAGCAGGAGGACAGTCTAGTGGATGCTCCACCGAGGGGCCATGCATGTCTCCCTTCTTTCCTCCTGATTCGTAACACCCTTTGAAGTTGCAGTTTCCAGATTACCTCGCCCCCACCCCCAACTCCAAGTAATGAGATTGTAGCATATAAGACAGTATTCTGCATGCACCAAGACTACAATCCTGCATTCATCCTGTACAACCGATGAGCTGTAAAAATTTGTTTTCTCGGAACTTTATAAAGCTGGCAAAGTCCACTATAGTCCATCATGCAAGTGAAGGATCCAGTTCCACAAAAAGTTTGCACGCTGATATTGCATAACCAGAGAAGATAGATCAAGCGTACGGTACGCAACAAGAACAACAAAAAAAAGGGGGGGGGGATATGACCCAGATTTGATTACACAGGTATTCCTCTTTTCCACTGGTATCAACTTATGATTGTCTTTTAAGGAGATTGATGAGCTCTTTCTGCATTAGTTTCATAGTTATGTTTGTCATCATATTCCCTACTGAAGTATTTCAGAAACAATTGCCCTCTTTCTAAAGGTTAGCCCGGTGGGTTCTAACGGTATTCCCTCTCAAGATACCTCATTCCCCTTGCACAGCTTGTTATCTCCGCTATCTATAGTCCAGAGTTGTGTAACCATCTATTATAACCCTTAGGTGGGGGAGAGGTGAAAAGAATGTATATAATTAAATATTCCCCTAGACACTCCTTCCCCTCTATCCTGTTTCTGCTCCTTCAATTTCTGCCATCCACCTGCTCTGAGTTTTAATGTACCGTGTAATATTGGTACAGCGGTAATCAGGTAAACACACATTCAACACCTTGACCTTAACTATGATGTGATGGTAGTCATTTAGGCCCTTTATTTATATTCTCCCACCTGGCTGATGGAGATAAAAAAGAAAGAAGAGCGGGGGAGTGGTTAAAAATGGTAGAGTAAAAATGAAAAGAGGAAAAAAAAGGGGTGAGGGGGTAACCAAAGTTTATAAGTCTGGTGAACTCTCTAATAATCCGGATTCCCATCAGAAATAAGAAAAAATAATGTTTTTAAGGTAGTTGCACCTTTATAAAGTCATCGCGGTGTGGAACATCTCTAAAGTTCGCACTGTTCAGCTGCTAATCCACCAGAGAAGGATTTTCCAGATGTGAAGCGGAATAAATGCACCTCGCATTATATGGTCACACAAATGTTCCTCATCAAAGTAAAGCAAGAACCACTTTCCCAACACAAGCACAGGAAAAAAATGCTGAGCATTGCAGCTCTAGAGTTTTCATATTGCCGTATACAAGGTGCTGGAGAGGTAATGTTCTTCAGGTAGATACTAGAACTGAAGGAAAGATCAAACCCCGAATAAAACATGCCACAATTCGATACACAGGAGTAGAGCACCCTCTTGTGGTGATGATCTCGAATATTGCCTGGGTTAACTTGAGATACGACAGTGCAAAGTGTTGAAAAGATGTTGAGGCAAAAAGGATGCAGTGATCTACGGGTAGGATATAGAGCTAAACTGTGCAAATCATTGTTTCTTGATTTCTTCCTCTTCTAAGGGAGATGGAGGAAGCCAGAAGAGAAAGAGGGAGGAATCTAGGAATATTTGAGGTTAAAATCAGACCAGGCTAAGTATTCCTGTGCTGTCTTTATTACTATTGATTTTTACTATGTATTTCGAAAGACGCCCAGTAAAAAGTGAGGGTGAAGCAAGGATATACGTGGCTCACAGTCTCAGGCTCAAAGGTAGCAGACTTACTGTCATAAATAAAATATATGTTCTCCTGTTGCTTACACACTTTCCGTGGTAGGTAATATCATGTCTAGGGCTCAGTGTGGTTTGAACAAATCAGGCATCAACACCGTCAACTCGGATTGAGCTTGCTTGGCTGTATCAAAACTTTTCCAGGTGTTTTGATGGTATACTGATAGTTTAGACAGATACTGGACCTTGAACTTAATGCTGGCAGCAATTAGCTTAGTAGCAATAAGATGATATGCAGCCCTTCACTGCCAAATGGTAGCGGGGAAATCTGCGCGAAACGCAATTGCAGTCCTTCCCATAAGATTTCCTGAAGACTCTTGACTTGCCCTAATACATGGATTTTATCCAAGTAGTTGAGAAATTTTAATATTAGGGACCTTGGTGGTTGTCCAGTCGCCGGTTTAGGCCTGAGTGAGCGATGGGCCCTCTCAATTATGTATGTGGTGTTGTTTGGTGAAGGGCTGGACACTTTAGTTAGCAATTTCTGCAGAAAAGTGATTGGGGTCGCTCCTTCCGAGCTTTCCGGAAGGCCAAAGATAAGAATGTTATTGCGACGACTTCGACCTTTTAAGTCATCTAGTTAGCTTCCATACGACTAATTTTTTGGCGCAGTGTAGGGAGTTCAGAGTCAATGGATGTCTTCCATCCTTCCAGCAAGGTCGTCCTTGCCGCCACATCCTTAATTGCCCGATTAGTGTCGGTAAATTCTGTGCGCATGGCCTTTAGTTCTGTGGTAAGTTCCTGGAGTGTTGCTCGAAATGGGTTTAGTTCCTCCAAAAATTTCTGTTCTGTTAGGGGGACGGCCAGTGGTACTAATGTTGAGATTATGCCAGCCTTAGAAGTGGATCCTGGTTGTCCCCTAGAAAGCTTTGAGTTCTTCTCCGGCGTTTTCGGCGGGGTGTGTGGGGGAGGTGCCTGGTGCACCTCTGCCTCCATGGTCGTCTAGGCCACAATCTGCTTACAATCGAATCTTCCAGTGTCTTGTCAGTAAAACTTCCTCTTGAGTCACCACCAGCTCTAGGAATCATTGTGAGGGTTTGCAGTAGGTGTATTCTCGAGATTAATGTACTGGAAATTGATAAAAAAATATTGTAAATCTTGATGTTGAGGCGGTGATGGGCTCTCCAAACTGCTACTCCTTCCGTGGCATCACGTGATCTCCTTTTTGTATTACTTTTTTTTCTTGTGAGCTGAAGTGGATGACCATGAGTGTCGATTGCTATTTATTTAAATTCCAGACCACAGTCGTTCATTAAACATGCATCCATAATTGTCGCCTACAAACAGTAAGTCTCCCCTAAGTCGCTTCTGTTCTAAGGACATGAGATTCAAAGCAGCAAATCTTTCATTATAAGAGAGAAATTTGTAATTAAGGAATGATTTTGTTATTCTACATTGAACCCTCTCTAATCTGCCTATATCTACTTTGTTGTAGGGACTCCATAATTGAGAAGCGATATCAAAGTGAGGTCTAACGTAGGCTTTATATAGGGGTAGAAGAATAGAGGGATCTCTAGTTGTAAAATTATGTTTAATTGCCCACCAAATAGAGTTTGCTTTAGAAATAATTTGCATAATGTGTAAGTCGAATCTAAGATCTATGTCAACAATAACACCAAGATCTTTTTCATTATTCTTCTCTGGAATTATGTTATTATAGAGAGAGTATTGTCTTTTTTGTTGTGTTTACCAAAATGAAGGACAGTACATTTTGTCATATTAAATTTAAGATTCCATTTAATAGACCAAGCTTCTAACAAATTAAGGTATTTCTGAATTATTTCTGAATCTTCTTCATTCCTGCGGATATTAGCAATCTATATGTCTTATACCTGCCACTGCAGAAGCACAGACTCATCAAGCATGTATTTGTCTTTTGGTGTGCATGAGTACTTGAGGCTGCTGAAGCACTGGCCCATTATGGGCCTGCAGTTTTGCAGACAAAAGAAACCTTGTAATTTGGGTACATAGACTTATATCTGTGGATGCAGGGGCCTGTGTTTCTGTACATGGAAACAGTGTTGTGATTTGAGTATCCTGGATTTCTATCTGCAGTGACAAGTGAGTGTGTATGCCTTGCGGTGTGTACGTGTTGCAGAGTGCATGCTGCAGATACAAATCCATGAAGGTAGCACATCCGTGCTAAAGCATTTGTGTCATCTGGAAACAGTTGCATGTTGTTTCCTTACCTGATGATGGTTGTCTGTGGTTGCTTATGTCGGCTTGTCCTTTTGCTGCTTGGAGGGGTTAGGGTTGGAAACCCCAATGCCACATTTCCCTACTGTTGTTGCTTTAAGTCGAACCCTAACTTATGCATTAACGCAGTCTTTTTTCAATTAATTTCCTTTCTTTTTAAGATAGTGGAATTCGGGCTAAAAAAGCACAGGGTCCAAAGTACCCTTTACTTCTGTTCTGCTACAGATGTACAGAATCTGAATGTAGAATCCATCAGGCTGAAGAAGCACAGGGACCTCTGCGCCCTCTACTTCTGAGCAGCTACAGATGCAGACGTGCAGGCCCCATGGAGCCTGCGCCAAGTGAGGAGTATGTCTGGACAAAGAAGTGTAGAATCCTGGGAGCCCTGCACTTTCACACCAAATGAGGACTCCGTCTAGCTGTGAAAGCACTGGGCCCTCTGGGCCCTACGCTTCCATGTGGCTACAGATGCAGATGTGCATGGCCAAATGTGGCCTCCATCAGGCTGCAGAACCGCAAAACAAAATGTCAATGTTTACTCATAACTTGGTCATTTTACCATATTATTACACCAGATTTCCAACATAGGCTTCTTAAGACCCCACTCCTTGAACCCAGTAGGTGAAAACTTTCAATTCTCCACCAAAAGGTCATTTTGCACCACAGGTGCATAAACACATTTTGGCTAGGATTTGAAAAATGTCAGCTGTCACATTCATGAGGTGGTGTGAAAAAATGGCTATGTCAAAAATTTGGGGTCAAAATATTGAAACTTATCGAACTTATGAATGACTGCAGAAAAATTCCAATGTATGCTCATAATTTTGTTGTTTTTAAATATTTTGACCCCAAAGTTTCAGCACTGCTATATTATGATCCCACCTAATGAACCTGGTAAGGGAAAACTGTGTAATCCTAACCAAAATATCATTTAGCACCACAAGTGTAAAAACACATTTTGGGTAGGATTTGAAAAATGACAGCTGTCGCGTTCATGAGGTGGTATGAAAAAAATGGCTATGTTAAAAACTTTTGGTCAAAATATTGAAAATTACCAATGTTATGAGTGTTTGTTTAAAAATTGCAACATTGCAACATATGCTCATATCTTCTTTTTCTTAAATATTTTACCCAAAATTTTCACTAAAGCCTTCTTATGACTCAACTCATGAACAAGGGTGGAGAAAATGTTCAAATCCAGTGATCTGGCACAGCAACCACAAAATCACCTTTCAGGAACTGATTTAAATAATAACCACCTTGTTCATGAGGTGGGATCCCAAAAAGGCCATGTTGAAAATGTAGCGTAAAACTGTTCAAAAATGACAGCGTTATGAATAAATGTTCAAACCCCATTGAAATGCATTAACCTGACTTATCTTATTTGCTTATATCGCACATGCCAATTCCAGCAGCAAGACATGTCTTTTTTTTTTTTTTTGCTCTCACTCTCACCGATGGACCCTCTTCTGCTCACCTAGTCCCAGCCTCATCACCCTGTCATCCCCCAGGGCTTTCATAGGTCCCTCTTTGATCCCCGAGAGCTTTCCACTCTGGTGGAGGGTGATGAAGGCCCCCATTACATTCTGCCGCAGACCAGATCCTGATAAGGAGGGACCTGCCTGAGTAGCTAGGTGTGGGGCCTATGAATCAGGCGGGCTGTCATCCTGCTGTCAGGGAGTTTTTTTTTCTCCTCTTGTTCCTGAGCCCCCAGGACATCAGCATCGATGGCATGCCAAGCACGTCCCCACGAGATGGTGTGGCATGTGGAACCTGCCAACATCCCTTCCCACAAGACGCTCCAGCTGCACTTCCACCAGTGGTCACCCAGGTAGCAGTAGAGCAGTGGAACCAGCTATCCTCCCTTCCTGGAGAAGGAGAGCATCCATTGGGATGCTTGATCCCCCCTCCCCGCCAACCCCTGCAGCTCAAGTTCATTCCTGAATCTGGGCTACCGGTGTGAGCAAAGTAAGGTGCTGAGTGCCTCAGCCCTCTGCACAACTGGGCTGGCAGCAAGACATGTGTTTGATTGGGATGGTGAAAATTGCATCTACCTCTGTTAACTCAGGTCCTGAAGGACCTGTGTGAATTAGGATAGGATTCCATTATTCAAAAAGAAAGCGCATTCTTTGCAAAAACTGTGTTAATACACCAGTTACGGTTCAAGTTAATGCCACAAAAGAAAGAATATGCTGCATTAAGGTTTCCAAACCTAACTCCCCATCCCCCCACCCCAAGCAGTAAAAGGACAAGAACACACAACTAACTACAGACAGCCATCATCAGATAATAAAAACAACATTCAACTATTTTCAGATGACACAAATGCAATAGCACTGATGTGCTACCTCTGTGGATTTGTATCTGCAGCTGGTGGGGCCTGTGCTTATGTAGCCATAGCTGTGTGTGTACTTCATACAATGTGCATGAGTACCTGTGGCTGCAGAAGTACTGCTGCAATGTGGGTATTATGGTTTCAGCAGAGGATCTAGAAATTTTTCAAAGGGGTAACAGTTTTGTCTATGGGGTAGCACTTTTCCTGAAAATGTAAAATGTTACCTTTTAAAGCTCAGATTAGGTTAAAACTGTTAATTTTTTTCTGGTATAAGTGGGTAGTATCTTGCTACATAGTTGGATCCGCTAGTGCATGGTTTTCTATATGCAGCTACATAACTAAATGCTGCAGTGGTGCCTGTGCTTCAGCAGCCAGAAGTTAGTGAGTATGTCTTACACCTGTGGCTAATGAGGTGCAGGCCCCTCAGGGGCCAGTGCTTCTGCAGACAGAAGTACTGTTGAAATTTTGGTATTATGGATTTTAAGCCACCTGCATTTTTGCAGCCAGAGGTCATTATGTATGCTGTACACTTGTAGCTGCAGAAGCGCAGTGTCAATAAGTACCTGTGGCTGCAGAACAGCGGGCCACATATGGGCCTGTGCTTCTACAGACAAAAGATTTGTTTGTAATCTGGTATTGTGAATTTGTATCTATTGCTGCAGGGGTCTGTGCTTCTGCACGCAGAAGCAGTATTCTGATTTCAGTATTTTGGATTTCTATCAGCTGCCAGAAGTATGTACTGTATGTGTTGCAGTGTGTGTACCACAAATACAAACTCACCAGGATAGTACATCACTGCTACTGCATTCATATCATCTGGAAACAGTTGTATGTTGTTTGCCTTGATGATGGCTGTCTGAGGTTGCTTGTGTGGTCTTTTCCTTTTACTGCTTGGGGGTGGGGTGAGGAGTTATGATTGGAAACCCTAATGCCACATTTCCCTACTTTTGTGGGATGAATTTGAACCCTAAGTGGTGCATCAACACAGTTGTTTTGCAATGATTATATCTATCAATATACAGTATGTATTCATTCCAAAAAACTCCATTAATCCATCAGTTAGGGTTTCTATTACAGTGACAAATGTCTGGAAATTTGGTGTTAGGGTTACCAACCCTACCACCCCCCACCCACCACCCTCCACACACCAACAGGCATTAGGTGTGCCTTGGAATCATTGTCCCTGACTCTCACCCCATTCCATGTGTAAACAAGCTGAGATGGTGTGTAGTATAGGAAAGGGGTGAGAGTTAGCCCAACAACACCATGGCACACCCAGTTAGTGTGTGGAGGGTGGGGGAGGGGTGGTAGGGTTGGTAACCCTAACACCAAATTTCCAGACTTTTGTCGCTATAATAGAAACCCTAACTGATGCATTAACAAAGTTGTTTTGCAATGAATTTCCCTTCTTTTTGAGATAGTATAATAGTATCCATATATTACTCTGGGATTGCAGAGTCTGAATAGATGCGCATATGTATGTAGATGTGGAAGCGCAGGGCCTTTCCATGTGTCAAACAACAGTGACCACATTGTTAGCAAGCCATCTTATTACCCCACCTAATGTAACTTGGTACAGAGAAATTATGAAATGCAAGGTGAAACGTAATTATGTGCAACTGCAACGCCATTCTGTGCCACAGGCGCTAAAACAAGTTTCAGGCAGCATGTAGAAAATCACAAGTGTACTGTTCATGAGGTGGTGTGAAAAAAGGCTATGCTGAGAATTTGGTGGCAAAATATTGAAAAGTACCAAAGTTATGCACATGTGTAGAATAAATTCAACGGACACACGTAATGTGGGCATTTTTAGGAATTGTTCCGCCAAATTTTTAACATGGTCTTTGGGAATCACACCTGCACCTCAACCCCTCATTTTCCATCCCTCCTTACTAGGGCTTCTTTGATACCTAGCCCCATCCTAGCAAAGTCCGCTCTCCTGAAATCCAAGACCCTTGCCATTTTGTGACTTGACTGTGACAGTATACCCATGTTAAACCACACTGTTTTTTATTTTATTTTATTTATTTAGTATTTTGGAAAGACCTTTGAGCGCAAGCTGTTTTACAAAGGTTCCACATCAGGGTAGACAATAAGGCAATATACAATACAGTGGTTACAGTTGCATGAGCATTAGGCATCATGAGCAACCACATGAAAATTAGACGAGATAAAACAGAGCAAATTTCAATTAGAATACAGTATGTACTATGTGGTGGTCGTTGGATCCCAGGTGCCCTTCCACCAGTGATTCTGTCTCCATTGGTCAGTACTAGGTTCAGAAATGCCCTGTCCCTGGTGGGTTCTAGCACAAGCTGCTTGAGGCCTGCCCCTAGCAGGGAGCACAAGATGCTTTGGCTCCTGGCTGAGGCTGCCAACGGGATGGGCCAATCCACATCTGGTATATTAAAATCACCTAGCAGCAGTACCTCCCCTTTTGTTGCCATCTTGTGCATTTCATCCACTAGCAATCTGTCCCCCTCTTCCTCCTGAGCTGGAGGCTGGTAGTCACCCCTGTGTGAATTTCTGTGCCATTTCCAAGCTCAAGGGTGACCCAGAGTACCTCAGCCTCCCCGTTTGCCCTGTACTGCAGCTGCCTTTATATCTTCCCTGACATACAGGTCACCCCCCCCTTTTTACCCTCTCTGTCCCTTCTGAATAGAGTACAACCTGGTGCACTCACCTCCCAGTTGTGGTTTATTGTGTACTATATATCAGTTATTGCCACTAAGTCCATTTCAGCCTCTGCCTTCAAGGTCACCAGATCAGGGATTTTATTTCCCAGGCTGCGGGCATTTGTGTACATGGTCTTCCATACTTTATTGCCTGTCCACCTTCTATGCCTGCTTTTTCCCTCTTGTTTCTTCCTTCCAGTCCAGTTTCCTTCTTCTGCTGCCTCCCTTCCTCCTCTCTACCCCTTGTAACTGATTCAGGTGTACCTGTCAACAACTGAACTTTTTTTTTTGAAATTTCTTTTTTCCCTCCTCTCCCACAGAGCCGCTACCCTCAGGAATCGCCCATTAAGCCTGCCCCTGCCAGCACCTACCTTACAACCTCCAATGAACCCTCCGGGCAGGGGCAGGGTCAGGTGACCCCTCCCCCCGAATCTTGAAATTTTTGTCAGGGTCCTGGGTTGCACGCAGGTGCGGGCACATCGGTCCCAGCTCAGCGTTCCATCATCCTCGGCTCTGTGGGTTTTTTCCCATGTTCCTCATGGATGCTACATGCTCATGCGTCAAGGCATCTCCTGGCAACCGTAGTGTCCCCCCCTCCTTCTGCGAAGGAGCAGCCCCCGAGGCTGATTGGCTGCCTGCCTATGCCTGAAACCAATCATACCCAAGGGACACCAGCTTGCTGTCACTTCCCCCAGCGTCTGCCAGGAGTCACCGCTTGCCGGACTGCAAGTCCTTCCTCCCCCCAGAGAAGGCAAGCTGTCCCTGGACACTGCAGCCTATCTCCCTCAGCCAACCCCCGATGACCTGAGCTCGCTCCCGAACCTGGGTCACTGGCATGGTGCGAGTTGTGGCATCCAGCGCCTCAACCCTCAGCGCCACCGGGCCGGCATAACAACTTAACTTCTTAATCTTCCTTGCTGGCTGCTTTATATGTGGAGGTGGGCTGCTTGAGTCTCCCTGCTCCCATCTGCACCCCCCCAGCTAGTTTAAATGTTTACCAAGGAAGCATTTAAACTGTTCATTGAGGGACACCATCCCCTTCCTGGATGGATGAAGGTCATCACCCTGTACAGGCTCTCATTGTTCCAGGTGGATCACAAGTCCCTAATGAAGTCAAAATCCTTTTCCCCACACCAGCCCTTCAACCAAGTGTTGAAGCTGCTAATGTGCAGATTCCTAGCCTCCCCCCTGCCGTGGACCAGCAGCACCTCCAAGAATGTCATGGAGCTTGCTACCTCCCCAAGGCACCTTCCTAACTCCCTGAAGTCCTCCTGTACCTGCTGTATGCCCACCACCTCCCTGGCTAGATCATTTGTGCCCAGGTAGACAACAACCTCCAACCCCCTTCTCCTTGCTACCACTTTAGCAATCCGATGAATCTTCTCCTTCCCTCTGAGTTTTGCCTCCTGGAAGGCACTTTACCTCCCTCTCCACCCCACTGCCCGTGCCCAAATCTATTCCCTAGACAACTGAGTCCCTCACCAGAAGTAGCTTCCACTTCCTCCTGCCACTGGGTCTCCCTCCCTGGTCACAATGCTGGGTTCCCTTATGTGACTCTCACTCTCCTCCAGGACAGCATAGAAGTTTCTAAGTTGGACCAGATGGGGGATGTGCCTCTGACCCACCTCCTTCAACCTCCCTGAGCCCACCGTAGTCCATCCATTCTGCTGCCCAGGCAACCATTGCAGCAGTGGCTGGGAAAACGGTGGCCTCTGGGTGGGGCAAAGGTTTCCAGTACTCCTGCCAGCTCAGCTCAGAGCCTGGCAACCTCCACCCCAGCCCAGCAGATGGCGCAGTACCACAGCATCCAGAATGTCCTCCTAAAACTGCCACCCCAAATCCACTGCACTGCACCACTCCCAATATCTTTCTATTCTCTTCTTCCTCTCCCTGAGTAGCTGTGCCTTGTCTTTACCCTTCTGCCCTTCTATCTTTTTTTTCTCTGAGTATCTGTGCCCTTGTTTACTGACTTGGTTAGCCTAGCTGTTAGTCTCTCTCTTCCCCTGTAGCTGCTATGTAAATTTGTTCTCCTCTCACAGTCTTTACTGCAGGAGTCCTTCTGGGTATGGAAGGGGCCCTGCCATTCCATGCATCTACAGATGCACCTTTTTGATTATGTATCAAGAATGTTTCCACAATGGTTCATGAGGTAAGATCATGAAAAGTACATGTCAAAAATGTGGCTCTGAAATCTTCACAAATGGCACAGTTATGACAAAAGTCTTGATTCTTTCAATATAAAGAAATTCTTCTTTCATGAGCCCATATTTCTGTTTCATGAGCCAGCATTCTTGTTTCATGAGGGTCACAAAAAAGAAGATTGTTGTCTCACAAAATAAGATTCTGAAAAAACTAAGTCTAAAATCTTATTTTGTGAGCTCACCTTCTTGTTTCATGAGATTTTCTTGAGCTCACAAAACTAGAGGTCATCTGACTAAACAAGATTCTGAAAAACAACTAAGTCCAAAATCTTGTTGTGTGAGCCCACCTTCTTATTTTGCAAGATTTTCAAGAGGTTACAAAACACAATGTCTTCTCATGAAACAAGATTCTGAGAAAAAAACATAATCCAAACTCTTGTTTCATGAACTAAAATTCTTGTTTCATGACACCATATTCCTGTTCTGTGGTCCTCATGAAATAAGAAACTCGGCTCATGAAACAAGCCTTGCTAATGATTTTATGGATGCCCAAAAATACATTTTGGGGTTGTTTTTGGAAAAACTGAGTCCACAATCAAGCAAACCAGGCCTTCTTTAACTAGATTTATGCATTTGTGTCTCTCCATGGCATCATTTTTATGTTTTCTTTAAAACAAGAGGACCACCATACAAAATATGAATTTCTTCTCATGAAAAACGAATTCCACCTCACAAAACAAAAATCTTCTTTTGTGAGCAGAAATTCTTGTTTCATATCAAACATTTGTCTGAAAGACTCTTCTTAGCATGATCAGAAAAACAAAATTTGAAATCCTTATAACTTGGGAACAGTTTAATATATTTTTTTTTTTTACCAAACCAACGAAAGGCACCATTCAAGGGCAAGTTCCTTATACTCTTAAATTTCAGAACAAAATTTCAAACCATCTAGGCTATAGATGAGAGCAAAATAAGAGCAAAAAATCCATGATTATTGTTCTTTTTACACTATCTAGATGTCACAATCCACACATCCAACAGGAAAAAAAACTTGATAAATCAAGAGACCTTGTGCCCCACACTGCACATACCAACGTTTGTGCAATTCCATTGAACGAGAATGAATATTATTGAGGTGCAAGGTTAGGGGTTTAACATTAAGCACCCTACTCAACTCTAACTACTGGGGTGCTACCACACCCCTATAAGATATATATGTGTATATATATATGTATATATATAAAAAACTATAGAGTCATTTCTTGTAAATTTAGAGGGGGCAGGGGAATTGGAGGGAGCAAGCTGCTTTGTCTATTGGGACTACAGCCCCCATGTCTAGAGGCAGGGTGCTTGCCAGGTATTTTTCAGCTGCTAGCAACCTTGCCAGGCCCCCTGATGACTTCTGTCGAAGTGCTGGGGTGTCCACTGGCTTAGCATGACCTCACTTCAGCACTGTGTCTGAATACCTATTTGCCACAATAAATACTTTTGGATTTACAACTCCAGTATCCAGTGGATTATTTCAGGCAGGTGACTAATCCCATCCTTGAGTGCCTGGTTATTCTAGACTGTATGTTATTAATATAACAAGAGCTCATGCAAGCTGGTCAACTGCTTGTAGAAGTTTGAATGCTTGTGCAGCAAAACAGACCTACTGGTCAACTGCACAGGGGGAGGGGAGTCTTAAGTTTGTCAGACATTAGCAGGAGGCAAAGAGGGATAACAATACCAACATTGATAAAGGTCCATAGGATGGACTAATGGCTGCAGCATTATGGGGATAGGAGAGAAGCAGGTGTCATTAGGGAGGGTTTCACAATAGGGTTTAGGATTCCATACAATGGTCCCTGGCAGGAAAAAGAGGCAGACAGTCTTAGGTCAGCCAAAGCAGCATGAAACATGGTGTCCCATAAACTTTGTAAGGAGTTGGCCGGCCCATTTTTGGCCTATCCCTTGGCAAGCTACAGTTTTCCCCACTTGGCTTGGAGCCCAAGAAGTCACCAGGCCACTTCAGGCTGGTCAGCCATCTATCATACCCAACAGGGGTACAGTGAATGACTCAGTGCAGTATGCCACGTTCTGCGGTGCCATCGTGGTAATGCACAACTGTGACTAAGAGTCCCTTATGGCCAAGACAGGCACTGAGTCCACCTTCTCTTTGCTTCAGGTACATCAGACAGTTAGCTCCTGGCTATGAAATTTGAAGGGCTTTTCTCTTTTAACAGATACATGTCTATGGGATGCACAATCGCATGTGCTTACGTTGAGAAATGTAGCTCCTTCCTTCATTGAGTGGTGGCACAGAAGACAGCACAGGACACAGTGGTGCACTACTTTGATAAATTCTTGTTCATTGGCCTGGCTAACAATAGGGTTTAGGATTCCATACAATGGTCCCTGGCAGGTAAAAGAGGCAGGCAGTCTTAGGTCAGCCAAAGCAGCACGAAACATGGTGCCCCTTAAACTTTGTAAGGAGTTGGCCGGCCCATTTCTTGCCTATCCCTTGGCAAGTCTACAGTTTTCCCCCCACTTGGCTTGGAGCCCAAGAAGTCATCAGGCCACTTCAGGCTGATCAACCATCTACCATATGGTTCTGTGTCATAAAGGTGATTGCCGAAAGGCGATCGTCCTTATGGTGAGTGTACATCGCTGAAATTCAATTGCGGCAATGTACAACCCAGGCGAGAGAGAGAGGAATCAGCACAAGGAATTGTAATTTTACTTTTACACGGGGGGCTTCACCACCCGCACCCCCCTACTTTTAGATTCTCTACTCCAAGGGAGATGCATGTTGGGGGGAGGGGTGAAACAGTGAAAAAAATAAAATTTCAGCGACTCGGGCCAGATGCAGCAAAACATACCTATGCCCGGACCCGAACCCTGCATCCCACCCACCCCAGGCCAGCACCCACCTCACCATGCCACGGAGCCAGCTTGGTGGCAGACAGCGGCACCACCCCTCACAAACCCTTCTGCCCCTCACTCGATGTGCTCACTCCCCCCCACACATGTGTACATATAGCGACATCCCGTCATTCACGAACCCTCCCCATCCAGTCACCCTCCCTACTCCTTCGCCATCTGGGTATGTGCCACAAGTGGGTCACATTTCGGTAGGCACCCACTTGCGATGTGCCCAACTCACAGGATACCCTATCATACCCAACAGGGGTACAGTGAATGACTCAGTGCAGTATGCCACGTTCTATGGTGCCATCATGGTAGTGCACAACTGTGAGTCCCTTATGGCCAAGGGAGGCACTGAGCCCACCTTCTGTTTGCTCCAGGTGCAATCGCCTGTGATTACATTGAACAATTTAGCTCCTTCCTTTGTTAGGTGGTTGCACAGAAGACATCACAGGACACAGTGGTACACTACCTCCGATAAATTCTTGTTCAATGTCCTGGATAACAATAGGGTTTAGGATTCCATACAATGGTCTCTGGCAGGCAGAAGAGGCAGACAGTCTTAGGTCAGCCAAAGCAGCATGAAACATGGTGCCCCATAAACTTTGTAAGGAGTTGGCTGGCTCATTTCTGGCCTATCCCTTGGCAAGTCTACAGTTTTTCCACTTGGCAAGAAGCCCAAGAAGTCACCCGGCCACTTCAGGCTGATCAACCATCTGTCATGCCCAATAGGGTACAGTGAATGACTCACTGCAGTATGCCACGTTCTACAGTGCCATCTTGGTAGTGCATAACTGTAACCAAGAGCCCCTTATGGCCAAGGCAGGCACTGAGTCCACCTTCTATTTACTCCAGGTGCATCAGACAGTTATGAGCTCCTGGGTATGAAATTTGAAGGGCTTTACTATTTTAACAGATACATGCCTATGGGATGTGCAATCGACTGCTTACGTTGAACAATTTAGCTCCTTCCTTCATTGTGTGGTGGCACAGAAGACAGCACAGGACACAGTGGTGCACGACCTTGATAAATTCTTGTTCATTGGCCTGGCTAACAATCCACAATGCCAGTAACTCCTCCAGACCTTCAGTAGCCTATGTGATGAATTCAGAATCCTGCTTGCTTATGAGAAGAGGAGGGCCAAGGTACCGCCATCACATTCCTGGGGGTACCGAGATCGACTTGATCCTCAAGGAAAGCAGGCTTCCCCGGGACAAAATCAACAAGCTGCGGACAGAAGTGGCAGCTGCCATAGGGGCCAATAAGTTTATACTGAAGAAAGTGCAGAGCCTTTTGGGTTTGCTGAATTTCACATGCAGGGATCTGCCCATGGACTGCAAGTTCACAAGGAACCTAGTGAGAGCCACACATTGCATCTCCAGGGCACATCACCACATTAGGATGATTGCTAAAATCTGGGAGGATTTAAGGCTGTAGGAGGTTTTCCTTGAACATTATAATACTGTGTCTATATGGCAAAGTCCAGAGGTCAGTGACACAGACATTGAACTGTTCACCAGTGTTTCTAAAGGCCATGGTTTTGGTGCTTACCTATAGTGCTCTTGGTGTATGGTGGCCTGGCCAGCCAACTGGAAGGGGTTGCACATAACCAAGAACATCTCACTTCTTCTGAATTTCTGTATTGTGCTGGCACTGGTCATCTGGTGTGAAAAACTCTGGGACAGGAGCATCGTGTTCAGAACAGACAACAGGGGGTGATGAAAACCATAAATAAGCAGGTTTAGCTGGATACATGGCTGATCTTATGAGGGTGTTCTTGCTCAGATGTTTGCTGCTCAACATTTCCTTTACAGATAAACATATTTAGAGGGTGGATATTGGGATAGCTGATGCTTTGTCTCTATTTCAGTGGTAGTGCTTCAGGACTCTTGCCCCAGACACAGAACAACAGCTGCATCATGTGCCGATGAACTTGCAGAAGCTGGTTAGTGGTAACAGTGGGTATTAATAGGCTGCTCCCTTGTGCATGGTACAAGGCTGTCATATGGTAAGATGATGGAAATGTTCATGCAGGTGCAAGCTGAATGGGGCTGGCCAGTAGCGTGGCCCATTCCGGAGGATCAGCTCACTACTTTTTGCTTGTGCGAAGGGTTGGTCATATCAAACAGTCAGCTGGCATTTGGCAGGGTTGTCCCAGTGTCAAAGGCCTCGGGCCTCAAAGATCACTCCTGAGCTTTCACCACTGGTAAGATGATGGAAAGGTGTGCTCGGGAAGAGACTAGGCCACCAGACTGCAGGTGCCCCATGTCGGCAAACATAATTGATGCCATGAAAATCTCTCTGATACATGTCTGTAGCAACCCATATGAAGCTTAGTTTTTTTACACCATTTTTGTGGTAGCTATTTTTTGAGGTGCTCAGGGTTCCAGATGTGGTGGCATGGAATAAGCGGGATGAGCTGTGTGGCCTGCTGAGGGAAGATGTGATGATTCATACTAACAGGGTAATGATGCAGATTTGCAGATTAAGACTGACCAAAGGGGCATTGGAGTTTGGGTGTGGATCCTCTTTCCAGCAGGTGCCTATTGGGATGTTGTCAAGGTTGTCTGAAGATACTCACAAGAATCCCCTCTGGTGGATGAGCCCTTCTTCAGGCATGCAGATGCTTCCCCATCACAAAGTTCCAGTTCCTGAGGGTATTGAAGCTTGCACTGGCTGAGGCATTGCTTGGCCCAGTGGACTTTGGCACTCATTCTTTCTGGATAGGGGTGACCATACAGGCTGCAGTGGAGGAGGAGCAAATGGGGGAACACTTCTCTAGGGGTCCTTAGCAGAACATGTCACCTATGGTGAGGTTCCTTGACCAAACTCCCCATTGCACGCAAAGCTTGAATATGTACTGTCTTAACATTTTCAATAAATGTATGGGTACGGCCATTTTTATCCATAATCCAGTATGGTTATTGTCTCTGAGGAGAATTGGCATGGGTTCTTAACCAGCTAATTCTCTTCCAGAAAAAAAATTACTGAAAAGGGCTTTGGCAGATGGAGCCCCTGGCTCTCCCCAGGATGGACAGGGAATTACTTCCCCCTCCCTCACTCCACATTCCTGGCCAGTGGGTCAGATGACCAAGCAAGTCTTGAATGGGGGAAGGGAGCTAGCTATAGCCAATTTGGGACTGGGGAGGCAGGGGCAAGGAGATTTATGGGGCAGGTAGGCAAATGGGCTGGGTGCAGGATAAGTTAGGAATGGGAGGGCTGATACAGGAGTAGATCGTTTTGGCTTCCTGGGAATCTGGCCTTTCTGTCGAGGATCCCAAAGAGAGAGAAAGAGACATCTACCCTCACCCCCATAGATGGAGTCCATGGTGGGCAGAAAAAGTGAGAGTGAGCAGATGGGAGATGGTAGGAGGGAGGTAGGGGGTGAACGTCATAGACGTAGCCCTGCTCATGGAGGATCACTGCAGGGGTCATGAAGGAATCTTCCCCATAATTCTCTTTTTTTTTAATGGGTTTTGCCCTCAGGGTTGGTCCTAGGGCTCTCAGGTTACAGGGTAGGTAGCCAGGAACCTTGTTATTGCTGTTGTATGTGGATGGGGAGTCTGGGCCATGGGGGTGTGTCATGCGCTGAGTGGAACAGCCTGAGCTGGCACCAGATGGGGCAGAGCCTCGCCCAGCATGGCATGCACCCGATCTGTGGCAGATAAGGGATGAGAGGTCATAAGGCTGCACCAGGCATGGTTGGAAGTGACTCCTCCCTTCTCCCGGAAGCCTCCAGGGTGGCTCATGGCTCCTCCTTCTCTACTAGTGATAAGAGGAGGGGGAGAAAAATGGGTGGGACCCCTGTTTAGGAGTCCTTAGTGAAATCTGCCACCTATGGTGCAGTTCCTTGACCAGACTCCCCATTGCACATGAAGCTTGCATACGTACTCTCTTGAAAGCTTCAATAAACATATGGATACGGCCATTTTTATCCATAAGCTGATGTGATTATTGTCTCTGGGGAGAAGCAGGATGGGTTCTTAACCAGATAATGGCTCTGCTGTCCTGATTTCTTTTAAGGAAGACAGGAATTCATTTTTAATTGGCAGCTATTTAGAAAGATCTTATAGTGTATGATGGAACATTGTTATGCACTGAATTCCATCGTTTTCAAAACATTGTTATGCTGTACTAGTTATGTCAGCTAGTTTGTTATGCTGTACTAGCTACACAGCTAGTGCAGCATAACAGCTTAGAATGTGCTCATGCATGCGCGGTGCGTGGAATTCCCCCTACTCGGCAGAGGCTGCGCGGTGACAGCTAGTTTGTTGAACTTACTATATTCATAAATATCTTCCTTAACCGCATTCTCTGTTACTTGTTTGATTGATATTATTCACTGGAACTCTGCCTGTTGCTTGTTTGTTGCCAAAGTAAGTTAATTTATTCTAAAAAGTCTTAGTGTGTGCCTGCTACTTACAGACATCGTTTCTAATCTTTTTTTTTTTTTGTGCCATATACACTATGCAAAACAATGGATAGCTACCTATTGGTAATGAGCTGGGTTAGACCATCTCGAGGTTGCCATTGGCGACCAAACCTCTCGAGCTTTGCTCTCGAGGTTTATGCAGTCGCCATGGCAACCTCTCGATGCATTAACCAGCTTGTTACTGATAGGCAACTATCCATTATTCTCTGTATTTTCAGAAATTATATTCACTCCCCAGAATTATTGATGTTTAACTGTACCTCAGTAAATACTGATGTGAAAAACTGTATTTTGCATTGTTTTGTTTATATAGGCAGCATTCTGTTAACAGTTCTCTTCATGGAACCTGTGATCTGGAGTGTTAACTATGTCATGGTTTGTGCATAGAACTCTGAGTAAGATTGTGATAGGTCAGTAGCTCATAATTATCATTCGCTACACAAACTGTGACATAGTAAAAACTCTAAATTACCAGTTTCATGAAAAGAACTGTGCAGCATGTTGTCCATAAAAAGAAAACAACTGAAAATACAGTTTTTCACATATGTGTTTATTCAGCTACAGGTAAATATGGATCATTTGGAGGTACAGTATGTGTTTCATAACCATAATGCAGTATAGGGTGTGTGATTATGGATCAATAATTACAGTACACACCTCGCAAGGGTGTTGTTCGGCATGAAGGCACTTGCACCCAATGCCTTTACAACACACAAGAGAGGTGTGTGATTATTGACCATAATCACACACCCTAGCCTGCTTTATCATACTTAAAATGTGCAGAAAAATTTTAAATAAACAAAAACTCTAGGTATTTCTTTTGAAAGGCAAAGCAAACCCTGACATTTAATTTTCTAACTGTGGGCACTGTGTTGGGACATAAAGTAGTCCCTTTAACTCTGAATCAGCTATGCATAATAACACAGCACTCAATGTCAGTCTGGCAGTACGAAGCAGAACAATCGCAACGATCATGTTTAACTTTAATTAAAGTTAAAAGCAATTCTTAAAGTCTTTTCAGTGGGCTTCTGTGGTTCCCCACTGTCAGTGTGTGCTGTGAAGCCGAGAGGTGGAGTGTTGCTTTCGTAAGTGACACGTTGCTCATTTACATTGGCCCCTGCTGCTTGTGGCACTCTCCTCATGCCATACCATGCGTGGTGCAGCACACCATGGCGTACTTGTGTTTTCAGTCTGCATCGGCAGGGTCACAGTTGATGTGGCATGCTCCATTGTCATTCAGTTGACAACCAGGAGAATGATGAATTGGAGGAGTGAGCGGTGTTTGAAGTGCCTGTCTGTACTGGTTGTGCAATTGGCTCCTAGCACATAGCTTAAGAAGTGCTAGGGCGAGCAGTGGTGGAATAATTTGCAGTCAGGTGCCCACCATAAAAGGGTCTGAGGAGAGAGTCTTCTGGCAGGTGAGAAGGGCTTCATTTGCAATGCTGACTGCTCTGCTCTTCCACTTTAATGGTACAGGGAGACTGTGCAGTACTTGGTGGATTGTGAGCTGCAAATAAAGGCTTGCTGATCTGGGAGGGAGATGCAGTGATGCTCAGATCTTATGTGATATGGTTTGAATGGCTGTTAGTAGCTTAGGCGTGTAATTATGGATCAGTAATTACACAGCTCTGGGCTGCTTTCAGCCAGTCAGATCACTAGAATTTTTCTGCACATTATGCAGTAAATTGCTGTAAACAGGAGCATTACTAACTGCTGCCAATTAGCACAAATTTCCTGCCCCCTTTAAGGAGACTGACTGAAAGAGGTGGCTAGAATGAGGATTCTGTATAACAGAATTTGATGCTTAACCCTCTGTACCCACAGTGCAGATCATCACTGTAGAGTGTCTGCCAAATTAACAAGGCCTACAATAAAGGGCCAGCTCCACTATATACTGAAGTGCCTGACCATCATATATTACATCTGTTTCCATCCTGGCTTGGCCACTGATTTCATGAAGCCACATCCTCAATGTATCCTGCATTCTACATCCAGTAGCACACTCATGGTACCCCACATAAAAAACCTCAGTTGGATAGCATTTCTTTGCCTATATTTATTTATTTATTTGCTCATTTGTTGACTGGGTAGGTGCACTGATCTTAGGACCATTTTCAGGCATGATCTGGGCCATGGAGATGGCACAGGAGAACACAGCACAAATTTCACACAGTACAAATTTCAGGTATAATACAGAACACTGGACAATAAATAAACATAGTGGCTATACAAAGCTGGTACAGAGGACAAAGAAAATAGGGGGAGGGTGGAATACAGAGAATATATATATAAATAGGACCTAACCTAGAACCCTTTAAGAGAAAACTTTGCCAACACCTAACCACACTTTTCAGCTGTGACTGCCAATCCTAATTAGCATTACCCCCACCTCCTCCCTACATTCATTGTCCCACCTAACCTATCCCCCTCTATTTTCCCTCCTTACACTCCTCCTTCCCCTTCCCTACCTTCCACTGTCTCCACCCCCTCATCCCCTCCTGCCACCATCTCCTTCCCACACACCTCTGTCACCCCCTCTGTCACCACCACACACACCCCTTCCTACCCTTCCCTTGCCTCCATGTCTTACCTTCTCCCCCTCCACCCCTTTCTACCCTCCCCTTGCCTCCATGTCTTACCTTCTTCCCCCTCCGCCCCTTCCTACCCTATACCTACTGTATATGGTGTCAGCGTGGCTCAGTTGGTAGCACATCCGCCTCTGGACCAGAAGGTCATGGGTTCTCGTCCCACAACAGGATTGGACTTGCACCTAAAAATTGCTGGCATCTGAATGCAGTGTTGGGGGGTGCTGTACTGCTGGGGTGTGCTGTTCTTCGGATGAGACGTTAAACTGAGGTCCCTTCTGCCCGTCCTGGTGTTGTCCTGATGGGTGTCCAGGTGGAAGTAAAAGAACCCAGGGCACTCTTCGCAAAAGAGCAGGGAACATTCCCAGTGTCCTGGCCAACATTCCCCTTCCCATAAATCGGTTCATGCAATTATCCAGGCTGTGTGTGGGTGACGATGTGCGATATGGCCGCCACCACACATTCAGTCACTTCACTACCAGTCTAGCATTACTTGTAAAGCGCTTTGGGATACTGTGTATGAAAAGTGCTATATAAATGCTGATTCTACCCTCCCCTTGCCTCCATGTCTTATCTTCTCCCCCCTCCACTCCTTCCTACCCCCCTTGCCTCCATGTCTTACCTTCTCCTCCCCCCCCCCCATCACCCATCCCTTAAATCAGATTAGGTCAACTCTGACTGATTCTTTCCTGCTTGAAACAATGCTGTAATAATGTGCAAATGCTGCTCACTTTGTTTATCTCTCTGTGCACCAGTTTATCTGATGTTCTCCTGTATTTTTAGAAACCAGACAAGGTCAACTCAGACTGATTTTACTTCTGTCTGTCAAATTCAGCAAAATATGCCTATTCCTCTGTATGACAAATGTTTCCATTTTCTCATGTGTATTGTTTGTCTGATTGTTGTATTTATGACGTGGAACCTTTGCAAATGAGCTTTCAGCTCAAAGGTATTACTATCCAAGAATTAAATAAAGTAAATTAAAAAATACAAATTACAACTAGTGCAATTCATGTGGACCAGTGAAGTGAAAATACATCCAGGACAAGGCATGACATCCATGACAAGGTAGTAAACTAAATGCAGATTGGCACAGGGTATCGCAAGTTAAGTAAGGCAAGGCCTAACAAAAGGGGGGAAGGAGAAAGAGGAACCACATTACATGACTTTCACCCTGGGGAGCATGAACGCGTAAGAGTGGTGATAAGATGTATCTTGAGAAGGGAGCAGAATTGCAGGTGAGAGTCCAGGACCCTCGGGGGGGGGGGGCAAGCTGACAGAAAAGCCTTGGGTTGCCAAGGCTGTGGGATTGTAGATTGCAAACGTAAGTGGCCTTACTGGCATTGATGCTTCTTTTGCAGAGGTTGCAGAAGTGCCTGTATTCGTTTCAGAGCAGTGGGGAGGGAAAGGTTTTGTAGGTTGCCCATTTGACATCACTGTCCTTCATCAGCCTTATGAGGTCCTTAAAGAGCTGGCAGGTGTCACTCTCATGCATTCTTCTGGTGGAGATCAGGAAGCCAAAGGCCGAGGCGACATCCTTCTTACTATGGAGGGCTGACCACTTTATAGTCCAGAACTAACAGGGGCTCTGCGAACATGCAGAATGGAGGGGCACAGAAACATGGGGGGGGGGCGCACACCAGACAGCAAAAAGTAAAAACCACAGGACTTGGTGCACTCAAGCATGTAATGTAGTACAAAGACAAAAAAAGTACAGAGGGGCAGTGTGGCCAGTGTTCTGCTGATTGCCTTTGTACTTTTTTACCCACTGGAATAAATTCACATTCTTTTCATACAAGAACTCTGTCTACAGTTATTTAGGGTGTAAACATTACACTGATATTGTGGGATTACCCTTATTGTTTGGCTGCAGCTGATATCAACTACCACTATGGGTAAATTGACATTAGTCTTTGTACTACGTTACACGCTTGACAAGGGTGTAGCCAGGAATTTTAAACTTGCACGGAAAACTGGTGCGCTGTTGCCCCCTGTTAAGTAAACATAAACCAAAATATGCGTAGCCACGTCACTCCAACAGTAGGCCACACCTCCCCCATTTGCCCTGTCTGAGTTCAAGTAATCAGTTTCTTCCTGTAATCCTCCTTCCTTTGTTTTTCTGCCTACCTGGTAAGTTGTTCTTGTTTGTGTATTTGGCTGGTGGCATCAGTGCCCCAAAGCAAACAACAAAGGCAAAAGGGCTCAGCGCGACACAGACACAATGTAACTCACAATGTCCTTGCTGTCCTCTTTTTGTTGCTCCTACCTGATTTGTTGCCCCTGCCTGATTTATTTTACTGTACTCTGCTGAGTACAGTGCATATGCCTGCCGACACCCCTGATGCTTGACGGCACCAAGTCCTGTGGTTTTGACCAGTTTACAGCCCTGATGTCAGCATGTAACCAGGTAGGATTGTACTTCGAGTAATCCTGGAAAGTCAGATATTTGGGGTGGTGGGCAAGGAGTTTTAGAGGACCAGATACAATAGGTTGGTGAGTGGTCATTAATGGAGTCAGATAGGGTACCAGCATGGGTAATCCTATCTTCTGTTTGTCAGTATCCAGTCAAGGGTGGAATGGTTATGGGACCAGTTATATGGCCCCTATGTTATGGAATTCCCTCCCTCTTTACTCAAATCATGCAAAGTTATGCGCTGCTTTATATCGGCACTCACAAATACTGTATCTTTTTGAGCTAAATAGGCGTGCGCTTGATCCCCTGTCATTGAATTCTACAGTATTTACTGCTACATTGGCTCTGTTTTGTGCCCTGGCCATGTACTAAATGAATTTACTTCACCATGTCTGTTGATCATGGCTGGTGTGCACTATATATTCCTGCCCTGATACCTGCTCCAAGAATCCTGTTATTGTTTTGCACTTTGTGTTTGATTATCCATAGAAACATACAAACACAGAATTTGACAGCAGAGTAGAACCGCTTAGCTCACACAGTCTGCCCAGATGGTCCCTACCTAGTCTGTCTCTACAGACCCTAACTGGTCTCTGGGGACCCTCCCTGCCTATTTACCAATATTCCCATGTCCATCCCATGCATGCTTGAAGCCCCCCCCTACTGTTTTCACCTCCACCACTTCCACAGGTAGTCTACTCCAGGCATCTGCCACTCTTTTAGTGAAGTAGTACTTTCTCACATCCCCATTTAACCTCACATCCCTCTTCAACTCTCCCCCAACCCCAGCTTCATCACATGCATTTGTTCCTGGTGCTCTTCCTCATTTGAAAGAGATGCCTCTCTTGCACCCTGTTCACCCCTATGAGGAATTGTAGGTCACTATCATGTCCCTATCCTGTAACTAATACTCTGGGTGTTGTTTCCCTTATAAGTTGCATCAATCTTATGCTTTGTGTGATCATGTAACTACTGTTCTTCATATGCTGATCTTGAAATTACATTTATGTAACTAACTCTGGATCACTCCTGAAAAAGAGGGAATCCCATCCTAGTGGATTTATTTGGTCACTAAAAATAAATAAATAAACATTATGAAGACTGCACCTCATTTGAACCCCCAGAAATCCTCTATTACCGCATCTGCCCCGCACGGAAAAAGTGCAGCCAACCTAGAGAAGGTGCTATCTCACATTGTTACCTCAGAATTTAATATAGAAATTCATCATAATCTAAGGAGCTAAATTCCATTTTAACTTTTCACAAATAAAGGCATGAACTTTCACAATGTCCTGAGCTTCTATGTCCATGTTTAATTATGTGCCCCACATGTTGGAGGGCCAGTGTCCATATTTTTGAGAGACATTGTCCCACATTTCAGTGACAAAGAACTAAATATGTCAATAGCTGTTGCTCTTATGCTCATCAGTGTACTTTCTGCTATCAACTTTCAACTTTATTGGATAACAAATTGAGATAACAATATCTCATTTTCAGTTGCATCCAACATTTAAAACTACACAATCGGACAGATCAAAGACAATAAGTACATACATACAAACAACAAATACATTAATAATCATTGCACAGTAAATCTAAATAGAATATATAAAATTATCCATGACAATTGCAGTGCCTATTATAAAGACTGGCTAAAGATGCTCTAAAACAGTCTATTGGCAATATTTCATGCACCTCTAATTTCTTAGATATTAAATTCCATGTCCTAGACACTGTCGAAGTCAATGTTTTGTCACCAAAACTTGAGCTGCGTCCTGGAACCCAAAGAGAAATCCAAGATGCAGATCTAAGGGAATAATTTTGGTCTGGTCTAACTTTTAATAAATCCAATAAAAATGCTGGTAAAGAACGTAATACAAATTTGTATACAAAAATATTCCAATGCATATCGCACCGATCCTGTAGGGATGTCAATTTTGACTCTTTATACAAAATAGACTATTATGAGAGCTATTCACTACAGAACCCTGCATCTGACCACACTTGCATCCAATTACAACATCCGCTTCAGTACCTGTAAACTCATCTCACAGTACAGGGAACAGGCCCTCATTGTACAATTCAGAAGCCATCTGTCCCACATGGAGAGGGTGCTGTTCTTCACATTGTGAGTAGGCTACCTCTGAGTTTGCTATCTGAAAGTATGGTATGTACCATGGTTGCATAGCTATGAAGGTCACTGACCTCTGCTATAAATCTGAGCCTATCATTGCAATATTTTAGTTCAGCGGTTATGAAAGGATGAAGAATTCAACATTTCTGCTACAACAAAATCTTATTTTTTAGTACAGTGGAGCAGTGAAGTTTTGAAGATCGATGAATGGAAGAATTCTTTTATGAAAGTGCTTCTTAGTGGCATAAATGGTGGTATGACAGTGACACCCAGTGGCCAGAAATGGTCCCTGCAGCTCTACTTTGTCCTTTGAGAATATTCAGCTCTCTCAGATGTTGGCTCACTTCAGGGAAGTTGCTAGACGTGGGCCTCGGGTTTGATCCCTGGATGTTTTCATATGGGCCCTGAACCTCTCCTCAACAGAACCATTGAAAATAATACTATATATAAAGTATCTGTGGCTTACTCTCAGCCTGTGAGGGCTTAGGCACAGGACCTTTTGTTACCCTAACAACACCTTTGCATCACTTAGTATTCTTAAATCACAAACTGTATTGAGAAAGAAATAATATGACCTACCAGGAATCAAACCCAGGGTCATGGAAAACCATCCTGGTGCTCTAACCACTGAGCTACAGGCTCACATGGTTGGACCTGGGGTTCCCAGACACATTTCCTTTCTCTGGTATTGCATATCCCATGGCTGGGAAAAATCAAAGTGACAATGACATGTTTTTGATGCAGTATTAGCCACTGCTTAGCAATTAAATCATAAACTGTAGTGAGAAAGAAATAATGTGACCTACTGGGAACTGAACCCAGGCCTCCACAATACCTTCCCAGTGCTCTAAACACTGAGCTACAGCTCCCATGGCTGGACCTGGGATTCCTGGACACGCTTCCTTTCTCTGGTATTGCATATCCTGCAACTAGAAACAATCAAGATGACAATTATATGTTTTTCATGCAGTGTTAGCCACTAGTTAATAATTAAATCCCAAACAGTAGTGAGAGACAAATAATGTGACCTTCTAGGAATTGAACCAAGACCCACAGAATAAAATCCCAGTGTGCTCTAACCACTGAGCTGCATGCTCACATGGTTGAACCTGAGGTTCCCAGATACACTGCTTTTCACACTGCTTTTCTCTGGTATTGCATATCCTGCAGCTAGGAACAATCTCTTTGTATTCTTAGACAGTAGTGCCCTTCAGGAATGTTTCCAGTGTCTCACTGAGCAGTGGAATTAAGGGGTAACACAGTTAGCAGCCTGACTGGAGGCTTGCCAATAAGCCCTATTTTTTCATGGAAAAATGTTTATAGGAAACAGATAAAATGAGCTTCCTGCAGCCAGCCAGATTACTAACTTCAATTATACAATGGCAAAAAAATTTCCTGGACTCTGATTGGTCAGTGTGTGCCTGGAACAGTGATGTTATTACACAATAACATCACTGTATGAAGTTCAGGCACACACATAACCGTGTTATCATGTCCTCTCCAGAAGTTACTGCTGCTCCCAGACGCCGCTGTAAATGAACTAAAGCCCCCCCCCCACCGATGTGCATTTACAACATACAGTAAAACCTCTCATCTAACACAGCACACACTGGCCCCAAACACAAACCCTGTATATTTTTCTTAGTTTGAATATGCAGTCAAGAATCAAGACTTGCCTGCAGCTGTTTAGAACAAGTCATACCTACAACTCTCAATCCATTTCGCTCCGTCATTGACACCCACATTGACATGAACCTGGCACTTCAGGGACTCTCGCACTCAGCCGCCCATTTACCCAACATCATTTTTAACTTAAAAAAATGTATTTTTAATGAAATATCAAACAAAAAGTAACAGAAATGGCTCTTCCTTCTCCCAGATGCCTCCGAGAGTGTGTCAGCACGTGCCCATGTTAACTCCCACAGCACAGCGATGTAAAAGCAGTAAAACAAACAGACTCAGTTTAATAATAGGGAAAACATTACAAAAACTGCACCCTTCATTCATCGTTCACTAGCACAGTACGTGTAAACTAATGGCTGAAAAGGGCAAAGGGGAAACTGATAAAACCAGGCATACCACACAGCATAACAAAAGAAAAAAGCTTTGGGGACTCAGTAAGCAACATCATTCTAACAGCAGCTCCACCTTGTGATAGAAGACATATTTCAAACTTTTTTTTTAAAAACGTACACCTACACTAACAAAAAATCTAATGAAAAATGGATAAAATAAGTATTTTTTTACTTTCTTTTTTTTTTACATAACATGCCAAGCCATTGTATAATAGCAATAAGGCACTCCAGGGTGTGTGTCACTGTATAATAACATCACTCCTGGGGTGGTGGAAGCACTCAGCTTCACTTCGTGCTTCAACCCACCCCAGGAGTGACGTTATTACACAAGAACACACACCCCGGAGTGCCTTATTGCTTAAATAACACCTGCAGAAATGTCAGCCCTGTAACATTTTTTAAAGGCTGTGATAGAATCAGACACCTTAAGGTTATCAAGTCTGACTCAAGTTTTTGCAAAAAATACAACCTGCAAATCTGTAATAGACCTGCTGCTTGTCATATCTCTGAATTTGTCACAGACAGCTCCCTAGACAACATTATCAGATTTACTGAAAGTGATGTTTTGGCTGGCATGTGTGTGATAAAAGAAGCATCTAATGAATGCATTACAAACAAACTCTGACCAGAGCCGATAGGGCTGCAGCTGAGGAATTTGTGGTACAAATATTGTAAATTACCAAAATTACAAGCCTGCATTTCAAAATGTAACATAGGCTCATAAATGTCTTGTTTTGTAATATTTTTACACCAAATTTTCTTTTGCAGTTAAACTTTTTTATTAATTTTTCATAAGATATACAGACAAACCTCTTACAGTACAGTACAATGTGAGGATTTTTTTTTTTAAAGAAATTGAGGCAGCATATAATAAGAACATTGCTACAATAATACAAGGAGCTTTTGGTTTAAAATATAGTAAACAATACAGGTCACGTAATTAGCATATACTTGACATTTGTAGTGAACTTAAAGCGGATAGTATGATTAGATACGGTTTATATTAAAGTGTTACATAATTATATATGATGCTGCAAAAGGAAAAAGTACATTCGTAAAAGAATTGTGGAGTAATAAAGAATGATTGAGAACAGAGTATAGGAAAGAAAAGATATATAAGAAAGTTAAGAAGAGAGACAGGGAAACTATAAAAAAGGGGAAAAAAGCGAGACTACAATGATGTAACAGTAAAAGGGGAAAATCCATATATATTAAGTCCATACATTGGTGTTGGAAGATTTAGTTGATTCCAAAAAATTAAAAAAGCCCTGCCAACAATTGTTATACAACATGAGTCGGTCAGACAAGATATATGTCATACGGTCCAGAGAGGCATATTGCAATAGTTGGTTAATGATACCGGGAAGGGTAGGGATTATGTTGGATCTCCAATGCATGAGGATTGTGCGTTTAACTTGAAGGAAGAGTATATTTAACCATCTGCTCTGCGAATATGAAATTTTATAAGAACGGTGATTAAAAATACCAAGAATGCAATGTTTAGGGTCTAGTGTAAAAGGTTGACCTACCACTTTCATTGCAAATCTGTGAGTACAGTGCCAAATCTTTTGTATGAGGGGACAGTGCCATAAGATATGCAATAAATCCCCATTGGGGGAACTGCAGCGCCAGCAATTGTTATTGTTCAATAAACCCATTTTTGTAATACAACAGGAGTTCTGTACCACAAATGAAGGATCTTGGTTTGAATGAGGGAACTCGTTTATCATTAAAAGATTTGTGACAGGAGAGCCAACATCTGGACCATTGTGCATTGGTGATATTATATTGTAGCAAAGTACTCCATCTGTTTTTAGCATTGACAGAGTAGTCAGGAAGGATATCACAAATATCTTTGTAAACAGTGCTATTTAAATTGGATGTTGTTTTTATCCATTTAGAGATGTGCTTATCATACAGAGAAATTGATAGAGAAGGGTGTGAGGTAAGAGTTGCATGCGGTACGAGCTGTAGATATTTCCAAAAATCCTGATGGGGAAGATTCCATATGCCTCGTAGGTCGGTGTAAGATTTTAACTTTAATGACTTGGGTTCAAGTATATCCTGCAAAAAGAGAATACCCTTATTTTTCCAGGTACGACAAAAAATGGGGTGATTATCAAGAGATATGGTGGTTACCCCAGATGGGGTGTAAGCTAAGGGTTTGGGGTTAGATTTAATATGCTTGTGAATGATTTTCCAATAGAATATAGAAGCAGCTATGGTAGGGTGAGACTTTAAAGAAGAGGTAAGGGTGTTATAAAGGAAAGAAGTCGCCACATTACCAGGACATAAGGATGTTTCCATATTGACCCATAAAGGAGACTGGATGTTGGGTTTGTTAAACCATTTAATTGTTTGAGATGTACGGAAAGCCCATAAGTAGGCTTGGAACAAGGAAGGCCAAAGCCACCTTTGACCAATGGATCTAAGTTTATTACGACTAAATCTAGGTATTTTGCCTTCCCAAATGAAGCTGCCGATAATTTTGTCTATTTTGGTAAACTAGAGGAAGTATCAAAGGGATATTGGAAAATAGGTATAATATTTTGGAGTTATTGACATTTTAATGGCGGAAATTTTACCATTAAAAGAAAGTTTAAGTAGCTTCCATCTATCAAGTGTTGTTTGGATACTGGTTAACAGAGGGAAAGATTAGCATCCCATAATTTATTCAATGTCGGGTGATCGAATGCCAAGATAAGATATACCTTGGGGGGCCACGAAAGCCTAATGAGTTGTTCTGGGGGACTACAAGGTTATTCAGTGGTAGCGTTTCAGATTTGTTAAGGTTTAGAGCTAGTCCGGAGTGGGAGGTGAAGTCATTCAGTAGTTTAACTAAAGGTTGCCCAGAACTTTCGAGGTTTTCGAGTAAAATAAGGAGATCATCTGCATATGAAAGTGAAGTATAGTGAGAGTTACCAATAGTAATGCCTTTAATTGTACCGGCTTGACGTAGGGATGCAGAAAGAGGTTCCATGGCAAGTATAAACAATGAAGGCGATAAGGCATCCTTGTCTGGTGCCTCTTGCTAAGTAAAAGGAGGGGGACAAAATAGAGTTCGTGAGAACTCGAGCTGAAGGGGAGGTATACAATAATTGAATCCAAGCACAAAAATTATTTGTAAAGCCAGAATGAGATAGCACCTGATATAGATATTCCCAATTGAGAGAGTCAAAAGCTTTCTCAAAGTCAATGTCTATTGCAGCTGCAGGGGTTTTAAGAGTTTTTGCTTTGTGAATTAAATTGAGTAATGAGCGAAGATGATCGGAACTGTTTCTATTTTTGATAAATCCTGATTGAGAAGTATGGATGAGTTTAGTCATTAAAGATTCTAAGCGGAGAGTTAATAATTTGGCAAAGATTTTTCCATCAGTATTAAGAAGTGAGATCGGTCTATAGTTTGAAGGAAGTAAAGGGTCTTTGTCTTTTTGGTAAGACTGTTATGATGGCTTCGGTCATTGTGCATGGAGTTTCTTTATTAAGGTTGCTTCTTGGAATACATTGACTAATACAGGACAAAGAGTGTCAGATAGGGTTTTATAAAAATCAATAGGGAACCCATCACTGCCAGGTGCTTTACCATTTTTTAATGATGATAAAGCAGTTTGGATTTCCTGTAAAGTGATTGGTTTATCAAGCACAGCTTTGTCCTGAGGGGATAGGTGGGGTAGATTCAATTTTTCCAGAAAATGTTGTATTAGGTTGGGATTTGTAGTATTAGGTTGCAGTATAGTTGATGGTAAAAGTTGCATAATACGATTGATTGAAAGGTTGTCTGTGTGTGTCTGACCTGATGGATCTTTTAGACCTGCTATATGTCTCTGCATCTGTTGAGTTTTTAGCTGGTAAGAGAGCAACTTTCGCATTTATCCCTTGTTTCCCAATAACCGTGTTTAATCCTAAAAGGGCAAGTTCAGCTTTCCTGGATATCAACTCGTTAATTTTAATTCTTAATTGTAGAATTTCCAGATGAAGCTGTGAATTATGATTGGGTTTATTTAATTTATAGTATTGGTTTCTTTTTCTTTAAGGATTTTTCTAAATTAGCTAATTGTTGTTCTCTTAATTTCTTTCTATGCGCTGCATAACTAATAATTTTACCTCTAATAGTGGCTTTTAATGCTTCCCAGATAGTACCTTGAGACATATCTGAGTATCGTTAATAAAAAGAAAATCTTGAATCTGGGTTTTAATCAAGGAGGAATTCAGGTCTCTGAGTAAAAGTGGGTCTAAATGCCAAGATGGGGATTTAGAAGAAGGTGGACCCCAGAGTAAATGCAAACTGATAGGGGAATGATCAGATATAACAATAGGGAGAATCGATGTATCAATAATTTTTTCAGTAATGAGGGGAGAAGAGAACCAATAATCAATCCTACTATATGATTTATGTAAAGAGGAATAAAAGGTGTAATCTCGTTGTCTGGGATGATGTAGTCTCCAAATGTCAGAGAGACCTAAATCCTTCATAAGCATTGATAGAGCATTAATACTACGGGGGTGGGCATCATGTGATGAGTTACATCTGTCTAAATATGCTTGTAGTGCTAAGTTAAAGTCACCACCAATAAGAATAGGTGAATTATTTTTATTATTAATCATAATTTGTTGGGATAGATTATGGAAGAAAATGGGTGAAAACACCAAATTTTCAACATAGCCTGGTTATGACCCTGCCCCATGAAGACGGGAAGACCAAATGTTCAACTCCTGGCTTAAAGGTGATTTTTGTGCAGGGACTGCGAAATCAACTTTTGGGATGCAAAAACACATTTTGGGGAGGAGTTGAAAAATGACAGCTGTCACATTCAAGAGGTACTGTGCAGAAATGACTATGTTGAAACTTTGGGGTAAAAATAATGAATATTACGCAAACTTCAAAGTAGGCTCATAACGTGGTTGTTTTTTAATATTTTTGCACCAAATTTTCAACATAGCCTTCTTATGACCCCACCTCATGAACAAGGACAAAGAAAATTTTCAACTGTTGCCCAAAAGGTGATTTTGCACAGGGACTGCAAAATCACTTTTTTTGGGATGTAAATAAACATTTTGGACAGCATTTGAAAAATGACATCTATTACATTCGTGATGTGCTGTAAAGATGTGGCTATGTTGTAAATTTGGGTAAAGCTATTGAAAAGTGCCAAAGTTATAGGCCTGTGTTCTTAAAATTCAGCGTAGGCTCATAACTTTGTTGTTTTTTAATATTTGTACACCAAATTTTGAACATAGCCTACTTATGACCCCTCCTCATGAACAAGGGCAAAGAAAATGCTCAACTCTTGGCCAAAAGGTGATTTCATGCAGGGACTGTGAAATCATCATTCAGGATATAAAAAACATAGTGGCCAGGATTTGAAAAATGACAGCTGTCACATTCATGAGGTGCTGTAAAGATATGGCTATGTCGTAAATTTGGGGTAAAAATATTTAAAAGTACCAAAGTTATGAACCTGCATTTTCAAAATTCAACATTGGCTCATAATTTTATTGTTTTTTAATATTTTTACACCAAATTTTCAACATAGCCTTCTTATGACCCCACCTCATGAACAACGACAGAGAAAACTTTCAGCTGTTGCCTAAAAGGCGAATAAGTGCAGGGACTGCAAAATCACCTTTTGAGATATAAAAAAATACATTTTGGACAGGATTTGAAAAATGACAGCTATCACATTCATGAAGTACTGTAAAGATATAACTATGTCATAAACCTGGGGTAAAAGTATTGAAAAGTACCAAAGTTATGAGCTTGCATTCGCAAAATTCAATGTAGGCTCATAACTTTGTTGTTTTTCAATATTTTTGCACCAAATTTTCAATATCGCCTTCGTATGATCCCACTTCATGAACAAGGGGAGAGACAATTTCCAACTCCTACCCAAAAGGTGATTTCACACAGGGACCACAAAAACACATTTCGAGACAGATCTGCCTTATATCAGTGACACTGTTCATGAAGTGGGGTCCCAAAGAAGACATGCTGAAAATTCTGGTCAAAAATATGTAACAATGCCCAACTTATGGCACTAAGTTCAAAACCCAAAGGAAATACATTGAACTGCTTTCCTGTGTCTTCAGTTCATGGTCTAGCTTTGAAGAGTGAAGATGTGTCTGCAGTCCAGATAGGATTATGGCGTTGGACCACCGATGGGTAAGTAAGGGCTTGGAGGGTGCGGGATGGTAGGTATTGAGTGGAAGGGGTGGGTGGGGGGTAAGGAATGGCCACAAAAGACATTGATGGACCCTTTTATGTTTTTTACAGTTAAAAAAAAAATAAGGATCACCGATCATGACACTGGGGGATTGGGCACCCCCAGTGTCACAGCTGTGTTTCTGAGGGAGGGAAGGTGGGTGCTGAGAGGGAGGGTCAGGTGAGGTGAGAAAAATCCTTATGGAAAAAAGGACCGGCATCAGGGAGAACATGATCGTGGCACTGGGAGATTGTGCACCCCCAGTGTCATTGCGATGATTCTTGGTGGGGTGGAGTGGTGCATGCTGAGAGGAAGAGTCAGATGGGCAGAATTTTTATAATAATAAAACAAATCAATAAAATGGGGGGTCACGGTGGAATGCGGCCCACTCTACCCTGACTGAGATGGACGCTGCATGCTACTGTGCATGCATGACTGCTAGCACATGTGCAGTAGAGTGTGGTGGCCATCTTAGACATGGTGGAATATGCCATGTTCTGCCATGAACGCTGGCACTGCAAAGTAGTGCAGTACTGCGTCTGTAGGGACAACATGGGCGGACTGCTTCACAGACACAGAGGCGACTATGACACAAGTCCAACATGTTTGCTCAGAAGGAATATGGAGTCCTTTTTCTCATAGCAAAAGGTCTACAAGGCTCCATCCACTGCAGCCCTAAAACAGCAGGTGTAAAGTTCAACATTAAAGATGTAAAAGTCAAGTTAAAAGTTAGAATTCAGAATAAATCAGTATTCTGCTGATTTATAATCATTATTGTATAAATTATAGGTACAGTGGGCTGGATTTTAAATCCAACTTTTTTTTTTTTGCTGCAGGTCAAAGATACAGTTCACCAGACTTGAAGCAAAAAACTGGGAGTTTCTATCCTGTGCATTCTGTAGACACCTGCTAGACCACTTTTCTGTTCTCTAGCATGCACCAGTGCTGGGGCCTATTGCAAGAAGCTTGCAGCCAGTCCTGCTACAAGCTGCAATAAAGGAGGTCCAACTGTCATCATTGCATCTGAGATTAGATCAGCTGGTGCTGTTGGGGCATTTGGATTTGGCACAGCTGTGGTGATGCACAGGACTGATGCAAGGACTGATGCAGGCACTATATCATTCTTTGGAAATATGGCCCATTAACCAAATTACAAAAGCAGTAATTCCATCAAGGGGTTCCTGTATATAAACCAAGTGAGCACAGCTCCAGTGGTTTGTAAAAGTTAGTAACATCGGGGGATAAAATTACAGTCAAATAAGAAACAGACATTTTTTTAATTTGCATAATATAAGGCTAACACTGTACATGAGGTTTGAAACTGTCTCAGATTAGTGAAGTTGTTTCCTTCTCAGTAGACCGTGAATGAGCTGGCACTGTTTACCCTAGAATGTTATAGAATAAGTGGAACATTCAGACAGTTTGTAAACATATACATTCTAACAAAAAACATAATTCACTGTTTTAACACCACATGACAGCTGTGAATTATCAGATTTCTGATGCCACAGCAGTTATATATGAAATTTCTGGCATCATGACTGTAAACAGTGAAATTTCTTAAGCTGGCACGCTGGCGCAAGCGGTAGCGCTACCCCTTGCTGCACCAACGACCCAGGTTTGGGAACGATCCCGGAGCACTGGTGGGTCAGCTTGTGAAGGAGAATGAGCATCCGATGGACTGCTCTTCTCCTCAACCTTTGGGTGGGTGGGGTGAGGCAGTCTGCAACAGTCTGACTCCTGGCGGTGGCCGGGACTGAGTGAACTTGACATCTACTGTGCATGCGGGTCTGGAGTCCAGTGAGTGTGGTCATGGTTATTCATGAGAGAGTGCATGGCATGCCTCTGCATATCCAAGCCTCGAGGTGGGGGTGGGGCAACAAAAGTAAAATCCCTTCAGCAGTAGGCACCATGATGTCAGGGAACCCACAGGATGCCTCTAGACCAAAATAATCCCACAGTGTAAGTCTCGGATGGGACCAAAGAGTCATATACAGTATGTCTTTCCCTTCAGGGGATCCTGCTGTGAGTGGTGAGCCACAGTCCTTCCAGTCTGGGCAGCAGTGGAGGGATTGTCAGTGTAGTGGGCGGATTGAGTTCTAGGCTGAAATGGGGTATATCCTCATCCTGGGCAGACAGCCAGAAAGAGAACTGAAAAAAAATGGAATTTCTGATGTCACAACTAAGAATTACAGAAGCTGTGATGTCAGATCTGTGATCAATACCCAAAAAAGTATAATGGCAGTCTGTTAAATACAAGGGCTAGATATATATTATATTTGTTACAATCTTTAAAAATGTTAATTTAAATGTCCATTTAAAGGTAAAAAATGCAGCATTTCAATTCACATTTGCCCACTCCTTTACTCTTTCTGTAAAAGTTTCTCTTTTTCTTTGCAATGGTTTTAAATTCCAGATCTGTATGTACCTTCCCCATCCCCTTTGTTCCGTTAATCAGTGCAGGATCTAGTCCTAAAGAACAAGAGGGAAGGGCTTAGTTCAATAAAAAATCATTATACGTCGGGAACAATGGCATAATTTAATGGAAAAAATAGAATTTTAGGGTGCTTCAGCCTCCCATGCCCCCTGTTATGGGTGCTCTAACCAGTGTTGATAGGTCCTGATGTGATTATCGCTATTTGCATGGGCTGCTGCGCTAATGAAAATGAAGCAACTCCTTAATGTGCTCAGTTTTCATCAAAGTAGCAACACAAGTTAGTGGCATCAGCATCGGGAATCCCGGATTGACTGCAACTGACGATGCCACTGGTTGGAACATCTATAACTAAAACAATAGGAAGGCTACATGCATGACTGGATTAAAAGACAAGGAAGTCAGAAACCAGAAAGATATACAGTGGCGCCAGCCAGGAAGCAAAGTAGTACCCTGCAGTATTGCAAAATGCTGCAGTGTGCTGCAGGGAACAGTACAATTCAGTGGCAATTAAGCCCTTTTGTCGTGCAGTATTTTGAGATGTGCCATTTATTGCAAAGTGTTGCACTGCATCCTGGCTGGCTCTGCTGCACAGTATATACAAAGACAACAATGGGTATGCAAGAATGAATTTGGATTGCTGCAATACTTCCCTTCCCTAGTAACCCGCAAACATTAGGAAAGTAAAATGCTGGGCAACAAATAAATCAGTACTTAAGGGGTCATCGTCATCTTCTTTTTTTATTAAGATGTTTAACCAGGTATAGCACACTAAGCTGAAAGCTTTTTTACAGGAGCGACCTGGGAGCACAAGGAGGTTAAGTGATTTGCTCAGGGTCACACAGTATGCAAATGGAAGCTGTGGGATTCAAACCCAGGTCTGGTCTGCTGGATATCACCAAATTTACAGCTCAGCACCTTAGACCACTGCGCTATTCTGTGGCCTCTTGTTATGCACATTACATGTAACCTCTTTTAATTATAATTTAAGGCCAACAAAGATACCCTGTTACTGCTTTTTTATTCAATACAGTGATTTAGTTATACACATATAAAATAATAAGCTATTATTGGTTGCCTGTTTTTAACCCTTGTTGTGCCACAAACTGATATGTCAATCCAGAAATCCTATAGGTTCCAGTTCTGTCTGCGGCCCAAGGGTTAATAAAGCAAAATTTTGTGGTTCAGACACTCTGTTTTATTCCCCTCAGGTGCAGCAGGAGGTCATAAAGGATTTCTTGGCTGTATTCGCTTCTTGAGAATGAATGGCGTGACCCTTGACCTTGAAGAGAGAGCGAAGGTTACACCAGGGGTGAAACCTGGCTGCTCAGGCCACTGCACAAGTTATGGGATGTACTGTCGAAATGGAGGAAAATGTGTGGAGAAATACAATGGCTACTCATGCGACTGCTCCAAAACTGCATACAATGGGCCTTTCTGCACGAAAGGTAAGAGGCACCCATCCTGTACAAATCACAGGCACAGTTTCAAAATTCTGAGTAAAGAAAGCCCTTCTCTATGGTGTACGGTAGATTCAGGCTTGTCTCAACTGAAATGATGAAACGGCTCTATAGAAAATGCACAAAATTTGAGGAGGGACCTCTTGGCAGGGCAGCAGCAGCACAGTATGCTGCCACTTGGGACCAGGGCTTGCATTCATGCTCCATAGACTTTGTCGGCAGATAAGGACCGCTTGGCCCACCTAGTCTGCCCATTTCCCTACCTACAGGATAGGCCGCAGATCCTAGTTAATCAACAGCCTATTTTTTCCTCCCCCCCCACAAGAATTGCCTTATGTCTGTTCCATGCATTCTTGAATTCTCCCACAGTTTTAGACCCAGCAACCTCCTCAGGAAGGCTGTTCCATGCATCCACTACCCTCTCTGTGTAAAAAAATTTTCTCCAGAATTTCACAGTGAAGCTTGCTTAGGGAAGGGGGATCTAGGTACATTACGAAGGTCAGGCCCTAGGCTGGGAAGGAAGGAGGGAAGAGAAGGGGAGGGGTGAGTAGGGGAGGGAGGGTGGATTGGACCACCCAGCATTCATACACTCCCTGCCCAGCTAATCATGGGGTGGGAATGGAATTAGCTTTGAAGACAATCGCTAACTTCCCCTCCTGGCTGGAGGAAGGATACTGTCACAGCAGCAACAATCATCATGATAGGTGACAGCATGGAATCCATTCAGTACCAGATGCCTTCTGTAAGGCCCTTATGAAGGTGGATATACTTCGACAGGAGCAGTGTTGTGTATGCACTTTCATGCCAAAAGGGACTTGTATAGCAGTGTCTACTATGGGACAGGAATTTTCACTGATCAAGAGCCTCTGCAGTTTGTCATTTCTTGGACGAGAATGTTTCTCACTGAATGACAGTTTCTATAGAAGTGTCAGATGTGTAAAGGAGCCAGTGAGGATCATGTTTCCTGGTCAGATATTGTTCAGGTCCCCTATAGGTTTTCACAGAAAATTACCAAAACCAAGCTTTAAGCCCAGAACACTAGGTACAGTGCATGCAAAGGAAGTGGGAATCCTGTTTACTTATAATCTGATTGACAATATGCCTACTACAGTAAGATCTGCCATGGTCGTTATGGAATGTTGCATCATTCTTGATTACAACAAAGGAGTAGGCAAGATAGTGAAAAGCAATCGATATATTGATGATTTGTTCATTGAACAAGTGAAATCAAATGGTATTTGTGTGTTGCTGACATTCCCATATGAAACATATAGAGATACCAAGGCATGGAGGGCAGAAGAAGTCTCTTGGCCGATCCAGTTTGCCCCTAGTGGTGGGCGAAGTGGCCAAAATTCGCTCTGCGAAGTGATTTGCGGAGTAATGCGGAATCCGCAAAATAATCCACAATGCGAAGTGGAGTACTTCACTTCATAATGAGGAACACGACGTCCATTGAAACCAATGACTTTGCGTTATTCCACTTTCCCCAAATCACTTCTCCACCAATTTTAAGGCGAAGTACATTGAAATTAATGTACTTCACATCACTTCGTTGTAATTGAGCTCCAAGGCGAATTCTGCAGTGATTCATGGGATTGCAGGTCACATGGGCTCTAGATTGTTCTGCACAGCCTCAGTTTTGGGTAGTGTGTGTGTAGTGGTAGCTGGAGACAGTTTGCTCTCAGAGCTCTGCGATTCAAAACCTCTAAAAGCTGTTAAAAAAGCCTTTTTGAGTCATCTTTTGTGCTCACAATGTAGTACATTGATTGTAGAAAACCCTCCTGTGCTCATATCATTGAGTGTTTATTGTTTGTGTGTGGATTTTGAATGCTAATTTAGAACATTCAGTCTGTATACTGACAGACACTTGAAGTGTGCTTTGGGGGAGGGGCATATCTGTGGTGTAGATAGATTGAGAGAAAAAGGCAGTCTTTCTGTTTTGGTTATATTTTTCTTGTATAGCTTTGTTAATGTACACACTGTAATATTTTCAGTAATTCTTGAAATTTTTTTGCTGATTCTTGAGGTGTGGCAGTGTATAATTTCAGTTTTTTCAAACATTTGGTTATATTACTAAAGGTTTTCAATTTGCTTTGCATTACTTGTAGTGTATGTGTGAGTGTGTGCGATGCATGCCATCAAATCAGACACCTTTTATTGTGCCACAGAGTAATTGAAGCAGTGTGAACCTGCTATCCGCCACACCTGCATGAATTTTTTGTACTGCTTTGTGGTATCTTTACTGGTAGTGGACTGTTACTGACGCACACTACCCCCCCCCCCAGCCGGCAAAAGGTATTATTTTCCAGATTTGTATTTGTGACTTGTGAGCACTGGTTAGGGGTTGTTGTGCCTTCGCGTCTGCATTTCTTGAGTGTGCAACACAATCTTAATTTGTCTGTGCATTTGCAGTGCACCATTAATTCTGGGAGACTTTGCATTTCTTGTTACACTCTCATTTCACTTTGTCAGCACTGGGGAATTTTCTGGACACAAGACAGTAGCATTTGGGGGATACACATTAATTCTGTTGACTGTGTGTGATCACTGCACTCATAACTGAGTGCACCATTAATTCTGGGAGATTTTGCATTTCTTGTTATGTTCTCATTTCACTTTGTCAGCATTGGGGAATTTTCTGGGCACAAGGAAAGTAGCAATTTGGGGATGCACATTAATTCTGGCGACAGTGTGTTACCACTGCACGCATGACTGAGTACGCCATTAATTCTGGGAGACTTTGCATTTCTTGTTATGCTGTCATTTCACTTTGTCAGCACTGGGGAATTTTCTGGAAACAAGACAGCATTTTGGGGATGCACATTAATTCTGGTGACTGTGTGTGTGGGGGGCTGCCAATATTGTTGTCACTTCGCCTTACTTCGAGTTAAGGCGGAACGACATTGCGAAGTAATAGTTACAAGGCGAAGTGAGCCTTTCATATTGGCCACTCAGTCTAGCAGAATAACAATGCGAACCGGCGAAATTTAAATTCGCTGCTTCTCTATCTGCCCACCCTACCTAACTTTTTTGCCGTATCCTACTGGCTATACTCTCCTTTGTTACTATCCCCCCCTTTTTCAAGCTAATCCCACATGCCTGTCCCATCTCTGCTTGAAGCTGCTGATTGATATGGCCAGGCCAACATGCAAGTTGAACACCAGACTAGACCAAACAACGCCTAAATACCACCCCAGTGTTAGGTAATTTTACATTTTTGTTTGTTTTACGTTACCGTGAGGCCACTTTATTAAAAACTGCAACTGTGCAATAGACTCTGTCCTAGAGGGCTTTGTTGTGATACATGTGTAATACCTACCAAGGAAGCTAATAGCCAGCACAACAGTCAAGGGTGCTTAATGGACCCTATGTGTATTGTATGATAACCAGAGCCAGCTGATGAAAGATGTGGACAATAAGCCTATGATATAGCAAACTGGCTGTCAACCAAAGAAACTGCTCATCATCCTGAAGTGTTTGTTACAGCAGATTGTACTGAATTTTGTGCTAGCCAATTTGTTGTTTGTTATAATTCAACTGAACAAGCTTTCCATATCAAGGGAGCACTGCATTATGATTATAAACTGTCCAAACTCTAAGACAAAAAAGAAGGAATTGTTAAAAAAGAAAGAAAAGCAACTGCAATAAAACATGCTGTGATTGGGTGAAGCTGCCTGTAAAGCCCTTATATATAGTTTATTTAGGATTTAATTATGGGTGGTTTTAGTTGCTTGGGAATGCCAACTTTTCTAAAGTAGAATCCTCACCTGAGACATTGCACTAAAAATCTAATCAATACTGGCAGATTGGAATACTTTCCTGAGTGTCTCACATAGTGTATATGTTTCTACTTCTTTGTTTCTGTCTCTGGCTGCTGGGATTTATACACTTCTTACCTATTTTCCTCTGTTTGTGTACGGGTAGTCTGTTAGACAAACTATGGGATGGAGCACTTACCCCAGCCTGTTTGTTCTGGTTCCAGGTGGTGATTGCGCCGACCTGAGTGTGCTCGCCATCAGGGCACCAGGGAATTCACAGCGCATTCCCATCCTATTGTGGGGGCTGTGCCCCCCACACCCCCCTAACTAAGGATACAAACTCTGGGGAGGTGGACCTCAGGAAAGGGGTGGTGAACCCTGGAAATTGGCGCCCTGATAGCAGGTGCACTTGGTCCGGCACACAGAGTGCCAGCAGTGAGTTTGTTCCATGCTGGTTGCACCAACATTATGGACTATGAGCTGGCAGATCCCTTCTGTCCCCAAGACAATTTGAATTTCAAAATCATTCCATTCTGCTTAGTTCCGTAGAGGAGGCTGTAATCTTCAGCTTGTAAAAATCACAATAATTTCCAGCAACAGACTGTTATGTCACATGTAGGTGTTAACTTCAGCTATGTTTCTAGGATTGTGAATATGTTGTTCATCCACAGTCTTTGGCATGTCCCTTTCCACTTTAAATCTTGCCAGAAGTCTTCAAGCTGGCTCCTCCCACCCACCCGGGTGGTATAACTCTTGGCTGTGCCCCAATGCACCAGATCTTCCTTTCCACTGGAAGATACTGGTTGCCTCCCTCGTGCTCACACATTTTGAAGGCCTTGGCTCTAAAACCTTTGGTTATTCCAAAAATCCGTCTAGTTCGCATTAGCGATTGCAACTACTTACCTTCGATTATGGAAGACAAGTTTTCCCCCCAGATTTCATTTATTTCACACCGATCCCCACAACTCGTGTGTGTACTGTCTCGGTGTCGACCATGACACCTCGAAATGCGATTTGTGTCTCGCTTTCCATCCTAATTTCCTTGACAACTGTCTTGTGCACCTGAAGTTGTGGAGGCGGGAGAAACGGAACCCTCCACTGAAATCCAAGGAGGCTTGGTGGGTGGTTTCCGTGGCAGCGGGATCTGCCAAGCAATTGGAACACATGCAAGCATTCAAAGAGGAAGTGGCACAGGCTGCAGAAACTTCTCAAAGCTTCTTCATTCCACTCAACCAAGGCTCCACCTTCTTGGGTTCCTTCCGAGAATTGTGCCAGTCTCTCCCGACCAAGGTAGAGAGTCCTGTGGGCATGCACTCCTCTCGATCCATAAGTGGGAGAAGGATCCTGGATCATCTTCATCCGGACAGAGATGCTCTTGGGAATGGGAGAGATCTCTGTCCCAGGAACATGCGGTCTCGACTTCGGTTGAGATTGCGTCTTCGTCCACTGGCTTCTTGGCTTTGTCATCTGGGCAGTTGGCCAAACAGTCAATCGACAATGTAGAAATCGTTATTGATCCAGTTGATCCTTTATTGCCGACTGCAGTCGACGATGCTCTTGATCGAACTCCAATTCTGACTTTCCCCGACAAGGAGACCCAGCCTGCTGGAACTGCCATCGAGGAACTGGTCCCCGACCCCGGGAAATCACCGGTCCTGCCGATGTCTCCTGAGTGACCGAGTCGGCCTGTCTGATCTTGACTGAGGTCTCAGACCCCCTCAACCGAAAGGCTGAGGAAGAGCCATAAAAGCTCTAAAAAGAGGTGACGCTATCGTTCATCCTCATCCTCCTCGGATGAGGAGAGGCTCCGGCAGAAACTCTGTCAGCACTATGGGGACCTCATGTGGCAACTGCTGATTTTGACCAGGCACAAGTCAACCCCAGCTTCTACCCCCAGCTATTACTTGGCTTTTACCTCCTAGGCTGAAGCCGACTCCTTCGGAACCGATCAAGTCAGTTCCCCCGCCCATGGAGCCAGCAAAAACTCTGGTTCAGCCTAAACCGGTCTCTTCACGGATAGAGGTGGAGCCACCACCCAAACTGCCTGTGGGAGGGACTCCTTCTAAAGAAGACAGGCCAGACACTGGGCTTCCCCAGTGTTTTTTGGTCACTGTCACCCCAGACCACCCTAGGTGGTCAACCATTGTATCCGGATTCCTCGTATTCAGATGTGACCGGCCTGTATTTTCATTGTGGGGATGACAAATTGGCCTGTGGGTTAGAGATGGAGGAAGGTCCTTCGTCTTTTCAGGGTATTCTTCCTCTCACCTTTGAGACCACAGGGATGCCCCTGGAGCCTATCCAGAAAAAGGCAGAGTACCATCTCACGGACATTCTCAAGAGGGGGATACCATGACAGAGGCCTTTTCTGCCGCTGAGGCCATTGTTGGCCCAGCCTTAGAACTCTGGAAGCATCCTGCCTCTTGTCCAGCACCTTCTGCCCGCATGGTCCCACAAGTACACAGTGCCCATGGGGTCCCTTGCGGGGTTCACAGAGCACCCTTCAGCCGAGAGCCTGGTGACTGCCTCTGTGTTCTGACATACTGGCAGTTCTGCCAGTACTGTCTGACCACCTGAGAAAGAGTTCAAGCTTTTGGACAATTCAGCCAGGAAGGTCTATGCGGCTTCTTCCTTGGGCCTTCGTCAGGCAAGTTCAGCCATCATAATGTCACACTTCTCCCACGCCCTCCTTGGGTCTTTGGATGAAGTCCTCCCACATCTCCCCATGGACATGCAGACCATGATCAAACAGGTCCAGGATCAGGGCTGAGCTGTTGCTAAACAGCAGCTCCAGATGGCCCTGGACATTGGGGATTCTTGTGCCCGTTCAATGGCAGCCGCAGTTGCCTCTCATCGCAGGGCTTGGCTGAGGCTCTCCTCCTTCCTGGCGGATACTTAGCACAAACTAGTTGATGTGCCTTTCCTAGGGACTGACCTGTTCATCCTGGGAGTGGCTGATCACCTTCAGCGCATTGAGCAGTCCAATTCCACCTTGGATGCTACTTCTGCCAAGGGTTCTTCGGGCAAGAACCAGCAGAAGAAAAAGAAGAAGCCCTTTCGGCATTCTTCCCCTGTGGCTCAGCAGTCCTCTTTTCAAGGAGGACAACAGCATCAGCAACAGCAGAAGGCTCAAACTTGGCACTCTCAGCCCAAGCCCAGGCCCTCCCAAGCCCATAAAGGAGGCTGAGGTTCTGGTCCTGGATCCTCCTCCTCCTCCTCCTCCTCCAAGCCTGTTCACATTGACTGGGCAGGGGCTGCCAACCCCTCTCCCGTCATGCCAGCTCTGGGTCCTCCCATGGTGGGGAAGGCTCTGCCACTTCCTTTCCGTCTGGTCCACTGTCACTTCGGACAAGTGGGTTCTAGAAGTATTCGGTCAGGGACTGCCTCTGGAATTCGAGTAGTACCCTCCAAGCTGAGCCCACACCCCTTGGGAAGAAAGAGTATCCGCTCAGACTCAGTCGGCTCTCTGAGATGACATCGCTCTGCTCCTCCTCAAGGAGGCTGTAGCTCCAGTGGCAGATCCTCCAGTAGACCCAGGCTTTGTCTCCAGGTACTTCCTGGTGCCCAATCAGAGGGGGGACTGGCACCCCATTCTAGATCTGCATGCCCTGAATCAATATTTCAGGTTCACGCACCCTTCGGATGGTCACTCTGTCCTAGATCATGCCATCCTTGGAGCAAAACATGTGGTTCTGTTCACTGGATCTGCAGAATGTGTTCTTTCATGCCCCAATCCATCTGTCCCATCAGCGGTTTCTCCACTTCAGGGTCGAAGGGACCCTGTACGAGTTCTGAGCCATGCCGTTCGGCCTGTCATTGGCCCCACAGGTCTTCGCCAAATGCATTGCAGTGGTGGCAGCCCATCTCAGATGTCGGGGGGTCAGGATTTATCCTTTCTGTGATGATTGGCTCCTAGCAGGTTCCACCAAACAGGAGGTGGAGAGGTCTAGGGTCCTGGCCCTCCAGACTTGCTCCCAACTTCGCCTCCTGATCAATGAGGCCGAGTCAGAACTCATGCCTTCTCAGGTGATGGGCTTCATCAGGGCAGAGCTTGACTCCAGTGGGAGCTGGGTGCCCAACAGACTCAGCGCCATGGTCATTTCGACTAGCTGATCACTATAACCTAGAAAATGTAGGATGCTGTCCACTGGTGGACCACCCCAGACCAGTTGCAGGAATGGATCCTGTTTGTCCACCCCGAGCTGACGGTCGTACTTTATTTATTTTATTTTATTTATTTAGCTTTTGTTGACTGGGTAAGTGCACTAGACAAATCCTGCCTATTTTCAGGCACGACCCGGGGGAGGGGGATACAGATGAATGGCAACTGATCTTGAACCAGATTAAGCTGGTCCTTACGACCAATGCCTCTCTCGTGTGCTAGGGAGCCCACATGGGGGACAAAAGGGCCCATGGGCTCTGGACCCCTGAGGAGTCCTGATGCTACATCAACCTGTTGAAGCACAGAGCAGTTAGACTGGCACTGTCACCTTTTCGCTCCTCAGCTCCGGGGTCAAGTGCTTCAAGTCCAGATGGACAATACCACAACCATGTACTACCTCAACAAACAGAGTGGTATGCACTCCTGTCTGCTTTGCAGAGAGGTGCTCTGCATCCTGACACTTGTGAGCCATCTGGAGGCAGATCTCCTAGCTATCCATGTGGCAGGAGCCTCAAACCATCTGGCGGATGCTCTCAGCCGCTTAGGCGAGACATCCCATGAGTGGTTTGGCCATCCAGAGGTAGCTTAAAGCCTGTTCTTCCACTGGGGCAAACCGCTGGTGGACCCGTTTGCCTCCAGGGAAAACACCAAGCTGAGGTTGTTTCATGTCCGCCCCCCTCAGCAGGGCTCGCTGCAGAGGGATGCCTTCTCAAGATCGTGGAACCCAGGCCTCCTCGACACCTTCCCTCCATTTTCCTTGATCCACAAGGTGCTCCTCAAGGTGAGGAGGGACAAGGTTAAGGTGATCCTGGTAGCCCCAGACTGGCCGCTCCAGTTCTGGTATCCAGATCTTCTCAGTCTCAGCTGCAGGCCCCCGGAGCAGCTTTGCATACACCCCGACCAGATCTCTCTCAATCAAGGGAAGGTATACCATCCAGACCTTCAATCCCTGCATCTCACAGCTTGGTACCTGAGCGGCTAGAGTTCCAGGCTTTGAGTCTTTCCGAGGATGTCCTCACCATGGTGGAGGCATCCAGAAAGGAATCGACCAGGAGATGTTACGCCTTCAAATGGAAAAGATTTTCCATTTAGTGTCAGGGCAAGGGCCTGGACCCTTTGTCCTGCCCGGTGGCTAATATCCTTAACTACCTTTGGTCTCTCTCAAAAGGGAGTCTTCAGTCATCAACCCTTAGGGTGCACCTGGCAGCCATCTCTGCTTACAGGGCATGGGCCGGTCAGCAGACGATGGTGCAGGAGACAGTGGTTGGGTGCCTCTTCAGAGGCCTGAATCACATATGCCCTCCAGTGCATGAACCTCCACCTCTGTGGGATCTTCTGCTGGTACTGGCAAAGCTCATGAGCAAGCCATTCGAACCAATGCACAAGTGTGCCTTGTCACACTTGTCATGGAAGACTGCCTTCCTGATGGCTATCACATCTGCCAGAAGGACAGGGGAGCTCCAGACACTTTTGGTGGACTCCTCTTATCTGGTCTTCCACAGGGACAAGGTTGTCCTGTGCCCCCACCCGAAATTCCTTCTGAAGGTGGTGTCAGAGTTTCACCTAACCAGGTGTTAACTCTGCCTGTGTACTACCCCACTTACACCTCGGAGGCCAAGTACAGACTCCATACTTTGGACCTGTGATGTGATCTCTCCTATTATAAGGAGAGGATGGCGGAAATTTGGGGAGAGGTTCGCCAGCTGTTTGTCACCTACACTGAAGCCGCTTCTGGCAGACCTGAAGCAAAACAGACTATTGCATGGTGGATTACATCATGCATCAGTCTGTGCTATGAGTTGGCGGGCAAAGAGCCTCCCAGAGGGATAAGAGCTCATTCTACCCACCATACCGCTGCATCGGTGGCTGCTTCCAGGGATGATGTCTCTGGCCATACAGTAGCATTTCCTCACCTCTATGTAACCTTCTTACTGCCTCAGCCTGTCTCGGCTCCCTTTCCCTACCCCTATACAATCTTGCACTGCAGGCATCTCCCTTACACTTACATACACTCATATAATCTAATTTCATGGCTTGCTCCCCTCTTCCTCACTTACCAACCTTTTCCTTAATGACACCCCCTGCTCTCAATGGTTATTTCTTCCTTTTGTATTACCTGTTTTTGTTTTTGTGTACCTTGTTCGGTTCATATGATATGTCACCTGATAATTTATTGTCCAAGGTCCTCTCTATTCATTGCATAGGTGAGCACCTATGAACTTATGAATGGTCTACTCTGTATGTCTCTGATATATTGTATTCACTTTAACTCATTGTATGTAAAGCGCTTTACTTTGTATGTTCTGATATATTGTATCCTCTTTAACTCATTGTATGTAAAGCACTTATAAATTGTTATCCTGTTAAGTTTCTGCATGTATGTACTCTCCCTGATCGTGCCTGAAAATAGTCATTTTATGGCTAGTGCACGTACCCAGTTAACAAAAGCTAAATAAAATAAAATAAATAAATGAACATCCCTAACCAGGAAATCTGTCAGGCTGCTACCTGGAAGTCAGCAAACACCTTCATTACCCATTACCACATCGACCTTGAGTCACGCCGGGATGCTGGTTTTGGGGCCTCAGTTCTCCAATCCCTGTTTCCTAAGTAGGGGGTGTGCGCCTTGCTTCCCTCCTACCAGAAAACTGCTAGGAGTCTGCCAAAGAGTGTGGATGAACAACATATCCACGATCCTAGAAAAACAGGTTACTCACCTGTAACAGTAGTTCTAGGAGTGGTATATGTTGCTCATCCACATGGACCCACCTGACCTCCCTGGCTGCAGATGCACAACACCTGGCTTCCAGCGGGCTAAGATCTGGCATCATGGGGCAGAGCCGAGGGTTATACCACCTGGGTGGGTGGGAGGAACCAGCTTGAAGACTTCCGGCAACATTTAAAGCGGAAGGGGACATGCCAAAGAGTGTGGATGAACAACATATACCACTCCTAGAACTACTGTTACAGGTGAGTAACCTGTTTTTAACCCCCCTATTAACTATGTATTCAATCTCCTTATTCCCTGGGACACACCTGGAAATGAGTTGATATCAGCGTAGTGTACTTTCTTAGTCAATCTTTTTAAATACAGAAACAAATGGAATAATTATCAAACTTGAAAACATAGCTGTTTTATGTGGCCAGTGGAACATATAAATCTTTCACATGCAGCACAAGATTAACCACCCTGCCAAACAACCATTGCCAACGTAATTTATGAAACATATCTTTTCAAGTAGAAAACAATCTTTTCACAAATTAACTAAATCACATATTTACCAAAAGAGGACAGAAAACATCTCAATTTCTCTGCTTAAACTGACTCCAGTCACCACCTTGACTCAATCACATGATCTAAGAATCATGTGGTCATATTCAAACTCTCTCTCTCTCTCTCTCTCTCTCTCTCTCTATACACTAACACCTAGAAACAATTACCTAATCCATTTAAAGTAACAACCCAATTAGCCTTTGTGTGTATAGATATATTTATATATATTTGTGCCATACCTGTGAGAATACAAAGTGGCAAATATCAGTGCTGTTTTTACCACGCATGTGATATTCTCACTGTAGGTCCATGCATGGCAAAATATATCAGTGATATTCTCACTCTAGGTCAATGCATGGCAAAAAAAGCATAAGAAAAGTATCGGCAGATGGGGACCGTCTGGTCCATCCAGTCTGTCCAAGGTGGCTACCCCCCCCCGTCAAAGGCCTTGCTGGAGTCTAGGTACACCATGTCCACCACCCCACCCTGGTCCACTGTTCTGGTAACCCAATTGAAGAAATCAATCTTGTTTGTTTGGCACGAGCGCCCTGCTGTGAAGCCATACTGTTTGGGGTTGAGTTTTCCAGTTTCGTGTAGGTAATCAGCTATTCTCTCCTTTAGTAATGACGCCATACTTTTTCCCACTATAGTGGTCAGGCTGAGTGGGTGGTAGTTTCCTGCCTCTTCCTTGCTATTACTTTTGTGCAAGGGCACAACTGTTGCCCTTTCCCAGTCTTGAGGTACTGTACTCTGCCACTTTCCAGAGATTGATTGAACAGCTGCTCAGCTAGTGGTGCAGCTATTTCTTCTTGAAGCTCCTTTAGTGTTCTGGGGTGGATACCATCTGGTCCCATGGCTTTATCCACCATAAGTTTGCATAACTCTTCTAAGACCCCCTCTTTTTTGTGAAGGGGCTTGTTCCTGCCCCTCCACTATCCTGCTTTGTCTTACTTAGTGTAGATCCTCTTCTATTGTGAAGATGAGCAGAACAATGTGTTTAACAACTCTGCTTTGTCTTCATCTTTCTCTAACAGCTGTCCCTCCCTTGTTGCTAGTCAGACTATCCCCCTTTATGCTTCCCGTTTTCTCTTATGTATCTATAGAAAGTTTTATCTCCCTTCCTAACCCCATGTGCTATCGTTTCCTCTGTTTGGGCTGTGGCTATCTGAATTGCTTTTCCTGCCTCCTTGAGTTTGTTCCTGTATTCCTCCCTGTCCGGTTCTCCTATTGTTTCCTTGTACTGCTTAAAAGCCCTTTTTTTTTCTTTGATTTTGGTTGCTACCTCTTTGGAGAACCAGAGAGGGTTCTTCCTTCTTTTTGGCTTTGCTGATTTGTGTTACCCATTGCTCAGTGACTGTATTTAAGGCATTCTTTAAGTTCTCCCAGCAGTGTTCTGCATCCCCCTTGTTACTGGTGTCAAGCATGTGTGGCAATGGAGGGACAGGGAAAGCAACGGCACCCAGAGCTACAAACAATTCTCAGCACAGATTAAGGTGGCCACTGACCAAACAGGGTGCAGGATGGTTTTTTTTTTTGCCATTCTGTAATAAAAGGAATGGCATAAGTCAGATATGCCATGGCTTTAATGAAAATATCAGATATTTTTCCTTGTGCAGTTTGACCTTCTGAATCACTCGAGGCTTTGCCACTCATGATAACATAAGGTCAAACTACACTCAGGAAAAATACCAGTGATATTTTCAGTAGGGCCATGGAATATCCCTTATTTATACAATGGGGAATTAAACAAAGTGTAAAGAAATGTATTGATTTGCAGTCATGACACCGCTTGAGTGTACATAAATCATTTTATTTCAGGCTGGATATCTGAGAAACCTAAACGCACCTTGTGCAGCTCTTCAAATCTCGCTCCTTGTAGTTGTGCAGTCCTGTCTGTGATAGAATGGTAGCCATTGTCACACTTACTCACCGAGGCAGTTTTTTTGTTTCTTAAATAAATAAAAACATGAAATCTGTACTCCTGTGCATGCTTATTTTCCATGTCTATACATGAGCAGTGTGTGTTGTTTAATAAAACACTATTTAAGGACTGTCTCCCAGGTTCACCAGTAAAATCCCCAAATATGTCTGTTTTTATGCCTAAATCTGACATAACAAACTACAGTCCATTTGCCACTGGTACAGAGACGATCCACTTTATGTACTGTAATTGCAAATCCACAGAGAACAACCACTCTGTGCAGCACACTCAGTGATGCTGTTAGCCACAGATAATCATTGACTCTGCAATTTCCATCAGCAGGGTTAACACTCAGCGGTTGCTGAAGACACAATAGAATCCAGCATGGCCCTCAGTACAGACCAATATTTAGATCACAATGTGTAAGCACATAATGCCTGTTGTGATAGCAGACTTGTTTTTTTTTAAATCCAGGGCCAAGTAATACAGTAACTAACATTGGACTTACCGTGTACAGCACTTCTTTCAGAAAAAAAAAAAGCAGAAACTAATGTGCAAGTTTAATTACTGAGACCAATGGGCAGGATTTTCAAATGGCCTTCATCACCTCAAGCTCCAGTGCAACGACGATACGGCGAATGGGGCTTGTGGCAATCTAAAGGTATTTTCCATCCCATATGGGAATTGCTGCAAGTTAGACCAACTTTTTCCGGTCTAACTTGTGGCGATCTTCGGGGCCGTTATTATCGTGCTTGTGCCAGATATATGGTGCAAGCTGCTGTAATATGTGGAAACTGTTGCAGTGGCATCCGTGCTTGCAAAACAAGGTGCAGTTGCAGCAAAGGTATCTGCGCACCACCAGAACCTAAGTGCCCTGGCGCAGAGCTGGACGCAAGCCCTGTGCCAGGCTTGAAAATCCAGCCCCATCTGTTTTCATTGGTTTACTAACAAGCTGACAAGCACAGTATGATCATGTAAACTGTAAGCCCAATTTTAAGTATTTGTTAAAATGGCTTTTTAAATGCTAAAATATGGGAGTTACAATTTGCCATCATTTCATGTGGTAGTCTGTATGGATGAGTCAGCCACTGCTTTTATTTCTCATGCTTCTCCCTGCATATTTTCATTTGTAGAAATCATGGTTCTTTGCTTTCTGCTTTTAAGGCACTTTGCAATGAGCTTTTTTTTTTGTATTTTTTAACATAAAAAGTAAAGAATTTGGAATGATGCTGTGTGCTGAGGCTTCAGCGCGAGATGACCTCTTGGCTCTATAAAAGGTCATCACGTGCCACAGCCTATTACATTCATCCCTATGAGGTTTGAAAAAGAAATTATAGACTTATGACATATGCTGCATGTGTTTACTGTTTACTGCGCTGTCGGGGGGGGGGTGCAGACAGGAGTAGGGAGCCATAGTCAGAGGAAGTTGGAAGGAGCAGCTAGTGCAGAATTACGTACAGCTGTGCAACTTCTGTGTTTAGTAGTAGTAATATATTTTATTCAGGACAATGCCATGAAATGGATAAAACACCATTGAGTGAACTCATTTTCAAGGTGATCCAATTACACATTCATACAGATGCCTTACATACATTCACATAATACACAAGTACAAAAAAGAAACATTTTACATATAATCAATAAATATAATATATACAATTGAGTCAGTAAGCCCATCAAACCATAAGACTGTATTTAGGGAATTCCTAGATGTTGCTACCAGACAACATAGTACAGGAATATGACTTTGGTTGTTAAACTATGACTTAATAGGTTTCCTTTTGTTTGTTGTGAAAGGATTTCTTAGTTCAATAGGAAGGTGATTCCATACTGTCACACCCCTATATTTTTTTTTATTATTATTTATCCTCCTGTGGCTGCCTCTCTACACCTCAGCTGTACTTCTCGCAGCCCATCAGCTGGGATCTGGCCACCGTCCATCTCGCCCGGGACTGCTGGCACCCCCCTATAGCAGGGTGGCAGGGAGCGCCCAACTCCCCACCAAGACAGATCCAGCTCGGGGTGCCAGCGTCCAGATGAACACATTTGCGGATGGCCACCAAGTTGTAGGAGGCACCACTCTTTTCCCTGTTCCAGGATTCCCTGAGCCAGTGGGTGTGCAATGATGCTAGCAGTTGGGAGCGTGCACGCATCCACGCATGCCCACGTCCAGGCGTCTGCCCCCCCGACTCCACCCCTAAGTATGGTGTGTGCCTCCACCTCCCAGCCTCGGCCAGGTGGCAGTCGGGCACTGACCATCATGGATCCCCCCTTCCCGGAGAGGGAGAGCAGTCCTTTGGACGCTCAATCCCTCTCCTCTGCTGCCAGCCCCCAGTGACCTGAGCTCGCTCCTGAACCCAGGTCACTGGCGTGATGCAAGGTGTGGCATCCAGCGCTTCAGCCCTCAGTGCCACCAGGCCAGCTCACACCCCCTATATTTAACTGAATGTCTCCATATGTCTAATCTTACTTTGGGTATATTGAATTCTAGACCAGCAGCAGACCTCAGAGTCGATGGTATTGACCTGAGTCAAAAAAGGTCAGTAACATATTGGGGGACAGTCCCTTTTAATACCTTTATCATGAACAGTGAAATATGTAAGCCCCTCCTTTCACTCAGTCTTAACCAATTTAGTTTTTGATACATTAAGCAATGGTGCATTCTGGGATGTACATCCAAAACATAACGAGCCAACCTATTATAGATCATGTCGATATAATTTATTAAGGTTTTAGTAGCCCCAGTATATAAAAAATTCCCCTTAAACTATGATTGGAATAATGGTACTATTGATCAACTTAAGTCTAGAGTCAGTATCCAATTTTTTGTGAATGCTCCCCACTAATGATTGAATGTGTATGTCCCACTTTAGCTGGCTGTCTAACTACATTCCTAAATATTTGTAACATGTCGTAGCTTTTAAATCATCACCAACTTTAGTTTTAATCTTTAAGTCATAATTCTTATAGTCCCTAGACCTACTAAATAGGATTGTTTGTGGGTTTTTTTACATTTAACTTCATAGATTGCAATTCAAAAAAGTTTTGTAAATGTGTAAAAGCTACCTGTAGCCTTTCCCTTACCAAATCAACAGAGTTCCCTCAAGCGTAAATCACCGTATCGTCAGTGTAAAGAAGAAAATCAACATTCATTCTGCAAAATTTAAGTTTGTTAACATATATATCAAAAAGTAAAGGCACCAGTATCGACCCCTGTGGCACTCCAGATCGAACATATCTAAGAGAAGAATCTGATGAGCCCAGAGATGCATACTGTTGCCTGTCCAGGATGTAGGAGCCAAACCATACCACAGCCTTAGGAGAAATGTTCAGTTCCCCTAGCCTAGACAAAAGGGTAACATGATTAAGTGTGTCGAAGGCTTTTGACAAGTCTATAAAAATAGCACCTGTCAAAAGCCCGCGATCCAATCCATCATGTTTATCACCTACAACCTTAACTAAAGCAGCCTGAGTACTATGATGAATTCTAAACCCAGACTGCCTACAGTTTACTTTTTTTCCCAGATTCCAAAAAACGGGCAAACTGGTGAAATACCAAATGCTCAAAAATTTTTGAGATCTGGAACAAAAGTGAAATTGGTCTATAATTTCCAGTATCCATTTTAGCACCTGGTTTATGTATAGGAATTACCTTAGCTATTTTCCAGTGATCTGAGAACTCTGCAGTTTGAAGGGAGAGGTTAAAAATGTATGATAATGTATGATAATGGATATGCAATAACTAGAGCTGTGTACTGAAGTAATTTTGATGGTATTCCATCCAAACCAATGGATTTATTTTGTATTCAGTTTTAGAAGTTCAAATTGTACGTCCTCAACTGATACATTCGTAAACATGAATTTTGGGTCCCCTTGTAAGAACTCAGTGTGTTCTTTACAGAAAAGCTATTTTTGTAAGAATGACTGTGTTTGAAAATGTTCATTCCCCAGAGTTCCAGGTTCGAGGAAGAAATCATTGAATGCTTCAGCTGCCGCAGGACTAGGTGACATATACTGATTATTAATCAAAAAATGACCTTCATATTTAGTTTTATGGGTACCCATTAACCCCGATATAATGCTCCAAAAAGCTTCCTTATTAGCTTTATTATTCATAGATAATTTTTTTAAATATTCTTGTTTAGTTTCTCTAACTGCCTTGCTATATATGTTACTTGATTGTCTATAGGCCAACAAATTAGATTTATTGGGGACGCACTTTGCTTTATGCCAACATTTATCTGTTTGCTGTTTTAATTTATGCAGGTTTGAATTGTACCACTTCAGATGAACAGCTTTAACTTTTCTCCTTAAAATAGGTGTGTAGCGATTACATACCTGCATAAATTCCTACAAAAAATAACTCCAAGCATCTGATGCACTAGGAACAAGATGCAATCTATTCCAATCAATAACCTCTACATCTAACATGAAATTAACATAATCAACTTTTCTAAAATTTCTCAAAAGTAAGTAACCTGGGGTTTAGCTGGACACCATCACCTTTTTTTTGAATAGCAAAAATAATTTGATGATCCGAAAAGGTGTCTGGCAAACCCCACTAGTTAAATAAAGGCTGGGACTGCTTGTAAAAATAAGATCTAAAGTGGAAGATTTTGAGAAATCTCTATTATTCAATCATGTAAGACCCTGAATTAGTTGGTCCAGGCCCATACCAGTTTGAAGATCTGACAAACTATGTGATCCCTTAATTTCTGTCCAATTTACATTCAAATCCCCAAGGAGGAGGATTTTGTATGAAGTTTTATATTTTTGCTGAAAAATCTGAAGAGAGTCAAAAACATCTGAATTAGTTTTAAGAGATTTATAAATACCACCAAGAAGCATAGATTTACAAAAAGGGATTTTTAACTCCAGAATCAAAGTTTCTAAACCTATCTCAATAGTATCTGTCTGAAACCTAATAGACTCCAAGTTTGATTCAATATGCATCAGGCTCCCACTACCTTTACTCTTTTTTCTATCATTCCTGTACATTTGATAATTATCCAGTTGAATTTGGGAATAATCAATCCTGCCATGCAACCAGGTTTCCGTTATTACTATGACCTTTGGCTGGTGCATGGTAACCCAATCCCCAGGGGCAGATCAAGCCTTAGGGGGGCCTGGGACACTCACAACTTGGGTGGCCATGTAAAATGCCCAACTTTTCATACCAAAATGTTTAATTTTGCGCAGCATTTACTGAGCATTGTTTATTAACCATAACAACCACCGTGTGGGGAGACTACCCCCATTATTCACAGGAGAAACAAGTAACTTGAAGCACAACACCCTGTCATGTTGTCATAGTCTGTAATGTTATATTTATTGTACTGTACAAGACATGAAGGCCGACAGGCTCCAGATGCTCTGGGGGTCTAGATGCTCTGTGGTGAGTTTTGGGGCTTTTATTGAAGTCGCTCTCCTCTAGACCCCGTTCAGAAAAGCAAAGTAATCTTTAAGTAACCTCTTTAATCACAAGTTTATTTTAAGGAAATAAATTAAACAAAATTAAACAGTGCTTTACTAAGAGGTATGCATCCTACTCCAAACAACAGTAAGTTACTGTATGTACCCATTGTACAGAAGCGTGCAGTTCAATGTACAAATGCTATGACTCCAAATAAACAGACTGATGTCATACCTTTATCTGCTCATGGGATATCAAAGGAATGATTAATTCCATTTATTTCAGAGTTAGAGGATCCATGCATGTATACACACACACGCCCGTCCCTTTATCTCTTCTTTGAACAAGGTCAGATCAATTATCTCAGCATAAAAATAAAATACAGATATCAACTTTCTAAGCCACTTACTGAACTCAAGCTGTCTGCTGTTGCTTGGAGCTCCCTTTGAAACTCCTTAGTTTAGCAGCAGCAGGCAGTTTAGAACAGTGCATCGATTAATCATGCTGCTAGCGATAGAGTGGCCGTGGCGTACAGATAGCGAGTGCAGGTGCTGCCGCTGGCAAAGTGCATGCTGAGCCCCAAAAACCACCAAGAAAGAGTGGTTTAAAAAATGCTGCCCAGATGGATTGTACGTGAAGCTCCTGGTCTGATGTCATCGATTATGCAGCAGCAGCCCAGGTCTGGTTTCCAACTTGCACTGGTCCAGGTCCAGTCCCAGACTCAACAAAATGGAAAACCTGTCAGTATCCTAAGGAGCTAGATCACGGTGCTTGCATAGTTAGCCTTCTTCACTTCTTGTGCCACACAGTGCCAGTTTGTTTTTCAAGCAAGTCACTCGACTCTAGCTGCAGGCTGCAAATAACGGAGGAGGAAAGTGTGGGGGCGAGAGAAATCTTCTGCAATATTGACTTGCCGGGGGCCTATCTGTAGCAGGGGCTTGTGTGTTTTTAATTTTATTTAACAAATGTGCTTCTTCCAAGTCACGCTGCTTTCACAACATTTTTAAGGAGCAAGCTGCTGGGGCCTATGGGGGAGGTTATCTCGCGCTTAACTTCCTTCTTGTAGAGAGAGTGGCATGAGTTACAAACCACCAGTCCACTTACTAAAAGTGTCTCTCGCTTCTGACTACTGGGGGGGCCAGTCTATGGAGGGGGGCCTGGGGCATTTGCCCCATTTGTCCCCCCCTTAATCCGGCCCTGCCAATCCCTAACTGAATCAAACTTTTTCAAGATGCTTCAAGAGTTAAAATGCACTATCCCAAAATCACCCTCTGAAAATAAATCACTGTTGGTAGGCGTCAAAGTGTCACAGCATCTACATTTGTCAAAGCAACATCACCTGGACCTAGGTTAGAATGTATATCTCTGCACAGTACCAGAAAAAGAATACTTAGGCACCTGGCAACCTTCAATGTATAATATCTCATTTTCTTTGGTCTCTATAGGGAAGGACACAAAGAAATGAGAAACTTTGCAAACAACATGCAATTGTGAAAACGCCTCTTAATTAACACAGCATACTTAACCATGTCTCTGCACATAATACCTGTTAATAAACTGGAATCAGGAAATGGGTTTACACAGTAACACCAAGTATCATGCACAGCTGATGTCCCTTTATAATGAGAATAAGAAACTGAGCATTTTGCAGACCAAGGTTGAAACCTTGAAATACCAGTCTGTAAACATAAAAACAAACAAAAATAAAACTATAAAAACCTTAAGCTACCCATTTCTAAGCTAACAGTGAATTATTTTAGTTTAAATGAGTTTCTAACTCAGGGTTCCTATTAAAAAGGCGAATGCCATTAAAAGGACTTAAGCCCTGGCACAGTGCCTTATTTCTCTGAATAAAACCAATACAATTGAACTACAAACCCAGAGACCCTCACTTAATAACCATCCTAAACAAACTTTTCTTTTGTTTAGGAGCATCGCTTGCGCGTAGCAAGCAGCGCATACTTTTATATCAATGATCCCCACCCCTTCAAAGCTCCAGTTGGCTGCTGATGTAATTACAGACTATTCATGAGGAATGTTAAAAAGCACCAGGTGTTTAAATTAACAGTCAAAAACAGTACATTATGTCCCCAGGCAGGTATTCAGTGCGGCTAATCTTCTCCCATTCACAAACTTCAGCGATGTTCAGGCGGGGATGGGGCACTCAGGTTGTAATGCTAGGCTGCTGCACAAGTTAAGACTTCCAATCTCCCCAAAATATGGCTGTTAAAAGGACCTCTGCAGATTTATCAGGCTAGATCTTCATACCTGTTGCAGGTACAAGTGTTCAGAATATCAGGGAGAGCGCCCTCACACAAGATCAGCTGCATCCATGCTCCTGCAGCAGTGAGCTGTTACTAGAGGTACATTATTTATTCAGTTTAAGAATGGAGTTAGAGAGAAAGCAGACTCTCATGAAGTGAGCAAGTGGGCGGTAGGACAATAGTGGGACCGGAAGGTATATGCAGTGCTGAGGTTGTTTTGTACATCCCTCGATGTACAGTACTAGCATTTGCACTCTACTCTTTCGATCTAAAGTGAAAGAAAAGTATAAAACCTATAAGACATATGCTAAAAAATGTTACTGTGTAGTGGTGGGGGGTGGCCAGAAGTAGGGAGCAGTGTGGATGCATAACAGAATACTGTAGTCTTTTTCAGCGTCCCTCAATATAATGAACAGGGAAGTATAATGAATTTATGTTATGCTCCCAGTCTTTTTGTTATAGTAAGTAAGCACTGTAATTACTATGGATTTTTTTTCTCTTTATTTGTTTCCATACATCTGCTTTTACTAGACACTGCTCTAGAGAGTCAAGCATTAAAGGTTCCATAATAAGCTGGTTTCTGATAAATTATATTGTATCTTGTACTCGATATCTTTAGAGGTATAATTTACAAAATTTAAGTTTATAACTATTATAATTACAACAGTTTTATTCAGTGGTTACACTGGAAATATTTTGGTGGCTGAACTATCACATTAAGGTTTGTAGCAGGGACTGTCATCTCTGTGTTAGTGGAACTCCTACAGTATTCAATGAAAGAGATAACAGACGTGCATGAACTCTCATACAAGTTTCACAGTGGTGGTTGAACTGAGTTCCTGTGGCTCCCAACAGTTTCACCCCTGATTACATTTAACTTCAAAACAAAAATCCTCCCCTTGTTTGCTAGGGTTGGGAACCGGAATAATGAAACAATCAAATGTTGCCATGGCTACTCTCTCCTATCAGTCAAAGGGTGGATGAGCAGCTGCCATCACAAATGGCACTAGTGCAGTTCTTTAGTCAGCTGTTAAGTGGGTGCAGGAATGTAGAGAATTCTGTACCATCCCACCATGTAAGCACAGCATTTCACCTCTGTGATGCTGTCAGCTCTGGTATGTGACTCCAAGACTCCAATGTGAGCCCCAGTCACCAATGTAGCAGCCCAAGAAGCTATCGCTGCACCTCTGGGTCAGCAGTACGGGTTATGTTTGAGCATGCTGTGGGGAGCCAATCTGCTGAGCAGATGGCCAGTTCTATATTTTCTAGCCAACCAGTGATGGTGCTTGCTCTGTCACATTAAGTTGTGATGTGCCACTGAAAGATTCTGTTACATGTGTAATTGGGATAATGTGATGTGGGAGAGGTTGTCCTTGAGGAATAATGGCACTGTGGCAGAGATAAGGACCATGGCTGAAGGCCAACGTTTTTCTGTTCTGCCCACAAAGCTATTATTTCAAAGACCAACCTCCCAACACATTATCACTATGACACTGAGTGAAAAATTGTGAGTTTGGAAGCTCAGTAGCATTCCTGGTGCACTTTTGTAGCTTGATAAAGGCACACAACTTTAATGTACCCCACCCCCGAGGAAGCCTCGAGAGAGATGATACCTAGGGGTAGTAAACTGGTATTTCTCACTATATGCACTTTAAATACATTCAATACACTTCAGTCTGGTGTGCACGCTGCCTCTTCCTTACCTATGTGGCTGGTCAGTAGCACCGTTGGAAGTTTGGAGTGCATAACTCTACTCTTTCCTTGGGGTAGTACTAGAAGCATTAATTGCTTTGTTTAGTGTTGTGAATCAGTTTTGTTTTGCAATAGCAGGACCCCTCCCCAGTTATTGCCACCTGCTGACCCCTCCTCCCTGCACATGAGCTTCCATCCCCTATTTCAAAACCTTGGCGGCTGCTGAGGAATAGGAGCTGTGGTGGGGACTGCCAGCCCTCGCTCTAGCCTATTCTTTGAATGGCAGATTTCAGATAAGGCTGTAGCTAGCTCCAAGCGGATTGTCATCAACCTCCTGCAGGCTAAGCAGCCTCCACACATCCACAGTGTACCCTGAAAGAGTGTGGCAGTACAGTTCTTGCAGCTTAGTTTTGTGAATAAGATGTCTGGGGGAGCTAATGTAGGCTTTTTTATTACTTTTTTATATTAAAGCCAGAACTGGGTTTTCATAAATTAAGAAATGACACTTATGGCAAAATGGACTATGCTGTGCACTTAGGTGAACATTTTCACTTTGGAGTAAGAAAAATAGACAGAATCCCAAAAGTGAGGAGTTTGTTGTGTTGCAAGGAATCAAAATGAATAACTACATCAAAACTTACCAGTTTTGTAATTTAAAAATATCGAATGGGGGTAGAGTGCAGAGATTAATGCAGGATGACCATGGTAAACAAAAACTCATACCACACACATGTATGTACATTATTTCCTATTTCTACACCAAAACTGTACTTAAGAATAATTGCTTTGTATATAAAACAACTAAATCATATCAGTGTCTCATGCAGTGCTCAATATACAACATTTGGTGCCATTCAGTATCTTTGTTACTTTGATTAATATTTTATGAAGGTTTTGAAAATATACACACTGTACAAAGGTTATGAAAATCTATCTTCTGCATGAAAATTATAACAATGGCCTAGATTTTCAAAGAGAGCTTAAATCACTGCAATTTGTGGTGATTTAGGGTTGTGACAATCTCCGGGCACATCAAAGACCATGTGCCGTATTCTAAAAAAATAAGGGTCTCTGTGCCCAAGAACCAAGATTTACCGCATCTGCAGGATTGTGCCGGACAGGTGGCGCAACTACAGTGTTTGGTGGAAGGCTCCAACAACCTCCCCACCTGGCAGAACACTCAAGAGACAGTGAAGGTATGGGGCAGGTAATACACCTGCCAGAAAAGGATCGGGGGCAGAAGAAGCATGAGGGTGCCCCAGGGGTGACAGGGGCACGGCCACAATGTGGGGGGTTGAGGTGGTACCCTACATGCATGCCCAGTGCTATTAGAGACAGCCAATTGGCCCAGGTATAGGGTCTGGCAGAGAGGGACTGGGACACAACCTCAGAAGGATACAGCCCTGGCATCTGCCCCATAGCTGCCACTAACCCCAACACCATCAGTGTGCAGGGGGACCAGGTTCCAGGAGACTGCTGCAGTGCTCAGAGACTGTTCCCAGCCATGCTCTGCACCCCACAACCTACAGCCACTGCTGCCCAGTGATGGTTCTGGGGACAGTGGCGCCTATGGGGCAGGTGCCAGGGCTGTATCCTTCCGAAACTGGGTCCCAGTCCCTGTCTGCCTGCCCCCTTTACCCAAGCCAATCAGCTGTCTCTAATAGCACATTGCAGCAATGTCCCCATCACCCTCCTGGGCATCCCCATGCTCTTTATGCTCACGGTCCCCACTTGCAGCCCCCCATCACTGCTCTTCCCAATAGTGGTGCAGGTCCCATAGACCACCTCCTGGCTGGTCTAACATGAGCCCCCTGTTGAGGCCATGGCAGGACTTATAGAATCCCAAATAGGGGGAGTCACATGATGCAGTTGTTGGATTAACAGCTTCAGGTGTGAGCTCCATTCATCCCTCTAGTTTATATCTTATTTTTCCCCTTTTCTATTGCACTCTTCTGGTGTTACTGGTTCTATTTTTGTTTACTTACCTCTTACAAAGTGGACAGCAATGTCAGATCCTGTGGACGCCTCTGCAATGGACACTTATTCTCTGTCTCATACTACACAATCCTGGCAACTACATGCCTTATCCTTAGAACCTAAACGGCCACACCACAGTACATCATCCCTACTCCTCCAGTTATTTAACCCAGAGCTTAACACAGTTAAAACAGCTGTGCTCACATTGATGGAGGATTTTAAAGATGTGAAGCCGGCTCTTTCTGAGTTGGCAAGATGGGTTTTTGACTCCGAAGCCAGCATTAGCTCTTCGGAAGATCGTTTAAACTGTCTTTAGCCTGAGGCTGTGTCCCTCTGGCATACTGTGGCTAAGCTTGAAGAAAAACTGGAAGATCTTGAGGGAAGAAGCCAGAGAAACAATCTTGTCTTTTTGAGGATCCTTGAATCAGCCAAAGGTTCTAATGTGATTGACTTCCTACAACAATTCTTAAAAGGAAAGTGAACATTGCAGGGATCACTCAAATTGTGAAAACCCACGAAAAGATCTTTCAAATGAGGTATTGGGTTTATCTGTAGGGGACAGGAGTCTTGAGATATGAATAGCTAAGTAATGTGTAAATCAAATCATAGCAACAGCCATTTCATGTAGTCTTAAAAACAGGAAGTGACGTAACTGAGGGACAAGCTGTATGTTGTTAATTACAGTTTGACCCTCAGCATCATCATTTTCTGTTTTAAAATTGCATTAAATGGCTGCTGCCTTGTTTTGATTTATGGATTATTTAAATATTCATCTCTTGGGACTTCTGACACCTACAAGGAAGCCAAATACCTCATTCAAAATAAATTTTCATGGGCTTTCACAGTTTGAGCAATCCCTGCAATGTTTGTTGTCCCTTTAATTAAGACTGCAGGTCCCTTTCTTAATGGCCCCATGTACATCATTGATTGGGCTCATAAGGCACTGCATCCTAAACTGCCAATGGGGGAATCGCCACAGCCTCTTATTTTTCATCTGTTGAATTACTTGGATAGAGTACATCTACTTAAGGCTACCTGGGGTCAACAGGACTTTTTTCGGGAGGCTGCATTTGGTGCAAGATTTAACACTGCAGGCTAGACAGTGAAAAGCCAAGCAACATCCGATTCTCTTGAAGCTATGGGCTGCCCAGATTAAACACCGGCTCCTTTACCTGTCCCGACTGGAAGTGTCCAAATCTAATAGGTACTCTATCCTTAAACGTTTTAAAAAGCAACATGTTCATATTGTTTTTTTCCAAAAGGCTCTTATACCTACTCAGCAAGGTAATTTCTTTTGGGAGGGATTGGGTTGGGCAGGTTTATGGCTCAGGGAATAGCATCTGTCAGCCGGGAGTACTTTTACTTACAGCAAGACAAGTTTCCCTTGCTTTTTTGAATGAGGTGGGTGACCCCAATGGGCGATATATATTTTCATGTATAGTTGGTTTTGCTCTTCTGAGGTCTTCCTGGGGTCTACTTATGGCACAGATGTCAACAGCTCTCCATTTTTCCCACCATTGGCTACTACTTTGGCCCTCTTTGAGCATTTGCCATTGATACTTAGTGGGGATTGGAATTTGGTTTTTAACAATGATTTAGATAGCACTTACAGACCCACAGCTGGTCTTTCCCCCACCCAACGAGCCCGAGAGAATTTGTTGACCAGTTAGGGCTTGTAGGCCCTTGGAGGGCACTTCTCCCATTCGACCATGCTTACACATTCTACCTTCCCCCTCACAAGTTTTATTCTCTCCTAGATTATTTCTTAATTAGTTCTCACCTATTGCTGGCACTATATTCTGGTCATATTGATACAGTTGTTATTTCTGATCATGCATCAGTTTTGATTATTTTGAACATATTTACCAGGAGTGATAGCAACCACCCTTGATCTTATAACACCCAGCTTCTGTGGAATATACAGTAAACTGACTCAATTGGTTCTGGGTGTTTCTTCAGCTATCAATTAAAGAGAATGTACCATCCCTTCCTGCACAGGTTGTCATCTGGGCTTCTTTAAAATACATTTGGTGGGGAGAGTTAATTAATTTAGCCTCCATCTAAAAGAAATCCCAGAATCATCAGGTAAACCATCTTTTACACAATATCTGCACCTTGGAAAAATCCTCTCTCCATCCTCCTCTGAAATGGATAGATTACAGCTTTCTTAACTGAAAGCTCAATACTCTATAATTTTGCTTGGCCAGAACCACCTACATTGGTCAGGGCAAAAAGGTGAGCAAATTGTTGGCTCTCCGCTTCAGGGAACAACGGATCTTCAATTAGGTTTCATCTCTCAGGGACCCCTTTTCATCTACCCTGATTACTGATCCTCGTCAAATTGCTGCTGCCTTTAGGACCTATTTTTCCTTCTTCTAAACTGCACCCATTTTGTTCCAGGATAGTGAACTGGCTACGAATAACTTTTTGGCTGATGTTACTCTCCCGCAACTTTCAGAAACCCAACAAGAACTGCTATTAGCACCTATTAGGGAAGAAGAAGTTAAAGGGTCTATTTCTTCCCTTGCTTTGGATAAAGCTCTGGGACTGGATGGTTTTCCATCCAATTTTTATAAATCATTCATGGATGACCTTGCCCCTCTTGTATCCTGTTTAATTATTTATAAGATCATGATCTTTGAGATGTTAGAAGCTAGAATTGTGTTGCTCCCTAAACCAGGGAAGAACCCTGCCATCCAAACAGCTATAGACTGATTTCCCTTATAAATGAGGATATGAAGATTTTGGCTAAAGACTTGGCTGCCCAGTTGGTTAGGGTATGGTCCAGGTTAACTGACCCAGAACAGACTGGCTTTATGGTGGGTCGGTTTGTTAAGCGACCATTTTAGAAAGCATTTTCATTTGATTTCTGCATCCAGGAAGATGGATCCAGTTGCGGTCCTTGTCTCTCTGGATGCAGAAAAAAGCTTTTGATAGAGTTTTATGGTCATACCTTTTTCCTCTTCTACCCTTTTATCTTATCCCTGCTTAGTATCTTAACTGGTTGTGTGTTTTGTAGTCTTCATCTACTGCTAAGATCTTTTGCAATGGGGTATTTTCTGAGCTTTTTCCCCTGAGACAGGGCACTCACAAGAGTTGGCCCCTTTCTCCTTTTTTGTTCAATTTATATATAGAACCATTGGCTCATAAAATAATATCTTCTCCTAATATTTTGGGTATTCCATGGGGGTTGGGACTGGAAAATATCTATGTTTGCAGATGACATTTTGCTTAATCCTTCTGATCGTTTGGTTTCTAATCCTGAGGGGTTTAATATAATCCAAACCTTTAGTATGTTTTCGGGTTATAAATTCAATTAACATAAAATGATGGTTTATCCGCTTTCTCCCCATCTCTCTAGGCAAGATTTTTCTGCCATAGGTGTTCGGTGGGATTCCCATTTGTTTAAGTATTTATGTATTCAAATTACTAAAGACATTAGTATTTTTAGATCTGTTAATCTTGATCCTCTCTTACAGTGGATTGAATAGGATTGTGACGGTGGAAATCCTTGCCTTTGACATTGTGGGGGAGAGCCAATATTATTAAAGTGAACATTTTGCCAAGATTACTTTACCCCCTCAGTATGCTGAATATTTTTCTCCCCAATTCCTGGTTCCACAAACGAAACACTTTATTGTCCAAATTTTTATGGTTGGATAAATGTCCCCGGAGAGCATTCTCTGAACTAGTGAGGCCTAGGAATTTGAGGGATCTGTCTCTCCTGCAGTTTTAAAGATATTATTTTGCTCCCCATGCGGCCAGATATTTTCATTGGAATAGTGTGGTGGAGGACCCAGTCGGTTCAAGATAAACACATCCCATCTTGGTTGTATATTGAACAAAGCGCTTTGCGCCCAACATAATATTTTGCTTCCTTTGCTGCTCTTTATTCCCCTTTCTAAATCACCTGGATACCTTTAGGATTCCCCCGTAGTTTGGTCTATTCAGGCTCATGGTCATTTTTGCAGCCATATTAAAATGCCATATACTACTGATATTTGCCAACCTTTATTCGATAATCCCAACCTTTGTATTGCCCACAAGCCGTTGGTTGCTCAGTACTGGCAGGGGATCCCGATTCATCATCTAGCTGACCTGCTGCTGGACAATATCTTCATTTCCTTTGATGCTTTTCAAATCAGATTCAGCCTCCCACTCTCATTTGTTTTTAATATTATCCGCTAAAACACAGCATATTACAATGTTTAGGTCCCCCCAGGTTAATGAAACTGGGACAGTTTTTGACACCCAGTCTAACCTCACCCAACAGTCCCATCCTATTTCACATCTTTATAAGGGTATTAATCAGCTTTTTTGGAATATATCTCTGCTGTTGCTTTTCATTAGAAAAATATCTTAGGTCTTAATAAACTGGACTCCTATTGTTCTAAGATTTGGTCGGACATCTATAAGTATATAAAGCAAGACTGGTTGTGCCTTGTTCAGTTTAGTATCCTTCATAACTTGTACTTATCTCCTATGTGTCTTTTGAGAATAGGAAAAGTCCCTTTGCTTGCTTGTCCTAGGTGCAGTTGTGCAGAGGGCACTTTATTTCACCTTTTCTGGCAATGCCCTAGGATACGCTCTTTTGGGGATTCTAGCCAGAATAATTTGGACACCATTCTAGGCTTGTCAAAGTTTTTTACCCATGAAATTTGTATATTAGGGGACAGTGGACCACCATGATAGGGATCCAGCAAGGTATATATGGCTCTGATCTCAGCAGTGGCCAAATTGTTAATTCTTTGACACTGGAATGATGAGTCTCTTCCTACAAGACTGGAATGGATCTGAGAAATGTTACTCACTTTGAATGCTGAAAGATCTATATCATGTTTATTTCATACTTTACCAACATTTAAGTCACGCTGGGAGAGCTTTCATGCATTGGTTCTCATGACTCAGTAATACAGACAGGGTCCTGTGGGTCCAACTTACATCCTACTGTCTTCCATGTTTGTTTGTTTTTTTTTGTTCTTCTCTTTTTGGGCTGTTCCCATACTTGTTACTACTTTCTCTCCTTTTTATTTAAATAGTTTTTATGAAATGGGTCCTTCAAAATAAGGAATCTGTATCACTACTACCTGTGTGCTAAAGTGTCTAATGCACAGAAAAAGACCCAGCAATGCCCACTGGGCATTGATACCAGTGATAGTGCCAACAAAGATCCCTTAAAAAAAAAAAAAAACAGCAGCCATCTTGGATTCTGCCAACTGTGGTGCCAGCCAAAGTGCCAACTAACCAACATTGCAGGTATGCCAGAAACCAACTTTGAACTAAATCTTAGTGAAGAAGATATGCTAGCATTCCTTCAGCCTGAGAATGAACCTGCTGATGAGCAAAATGCCACAAAATGAGAATGCCACAGTAGCAACAGAACCTCTGTCACTGCCCACTGTGAGTAATCACTTCAAAATCATGAAAACTCCTTAAACGAACATATTAATATTTCAGTAAATTGACAGTTTTCCATGGGCATAGTTTGTTTTTTTTTACAGGGGGAGCAAAGTAATAAGAAAGTCCTGGTTTTTGCTTATCAAGACAATGAAGAGGTTAGGGGTCTGGGGGCTGCCCAGGCCCCCAGAAGCCCTCGTGTTAATAAGAGGTGTTCTGGTGTATTATAGTTGTATTTTTACACCTCACGAGTACTAGGATAGGCCAGGGAGTGCCAGTGTGGCAGCCAGCAATCTGCACTGCTGTGTGGAGGATGATAGCAGAGGCCTCCTATAAAGGAGGATAACTTATATCCATCTGCACAAAACCTGCTGCAAAAAGCATGCAAAAGCCCTGCTTGTGTCAGCAAATCTAGCACAAGTGTGAGCAGCATGGTCTGTGGGGGGGGGGGAATGACAGTACTGTCTGTTAATAACCAAGACTTTGCCCAAACCAAGCCCCACAACATACAACAGAAGGGAAGACTGTACAAAATATTTAATACTAGAAATACCGCCAACAGCTTAATGTGGTTCAATGTCAGTTGGCAACCATATGATTTCCCCCCTCCCCAGCCCCTAGGGATAAGAGCAGGCAGCAAAAAGGCATAATTGTCTGGTGGTCCTTTCCCAGTCAACAAAAACAAAATAAAAGCAGGTTGGTTGCTAGCACAGTCAGATACTATATATACAAGGTACATTTGTGTGGTGCACCCTTAATTTATTTCAGGACACTCCTACAAGTGGCACTGTATAGAGTCAGACTCAGAACCACCTCATCCTATCCACCCACCGTGGACTGATGGACTAAAACTGTTAAAAGAATGGAGCATTGTTGGACTCACAGTGAGGATCAACTGTGCTAAAATAATTAGGACTACAGTGCTGCTTTTCAAATACTAGACTAAATATGATGACACATTTAATTTACAAATTACAATTGACCACCACCACCACACCAGCTAATGATCCACATAAGTAATGCTGCAGTGAGCAAGCACCAGGACCTTAATAAAATATTTGGAAAATAAAACCCTCTTGTTGTAACTGTAAATAACCACCACCAGCAGTCAAGCAGTGCCACTTTAAAACCACAGGAGAGTGAGACACACAGAAAATGGTGGCAGAGTCAGACACACACTCAGTCTATTCCCCCACACACCCCCATGTTTATCCTTTCCAAGCTGGCTACCTAGCTTGGCTTCCTCAGTCTCGGTCTCTGCCACCCAGTCATGACCATATTACAAAAAATGTTTGCCACAAACAACTTTTGCTGCCTGCTGGCCTGCACAAATGATTACATACACATTCATAAACTGATGAGCTATCCTTCCTTCCTTTACCGTTTGTTGTTAAACTTGTTAAAAGTCTCCTTTCTGTTTTGGTCAGGGTCCACTGTCCGGGGATCAGTCAGTGCCTGCCGCCTGGACACACAGTCTCACACACACACACACACACACACGTGATGACTCCCCCAGCCAACCGACCACAAGTACACCAGCCTTTTCAGATCCCAATCATCCCCTGCCTCCTGCATTGACTTGATTTATTTGACCCTACCCTACCCTGCCACCAAGCTGCTGGTTGGCAGCTGCTGCCTGTATGGTTCCCTCCCCTCCCTCTTCTTTCCAGTTTGATTCCACAAAGTTCCAGTGACCACTTCCATGTCCAGACCATGTTTACCAGTTTACCATGTTTTGGCAGAAGTACAATAAATCACACAAGTTTAAAACATGGTCAAAAACAATGTTAAAACAAGGATTACCATGTTTAATGAACGTGTTCCAGACATGCTACAACTCAGCAGGATAGAAGGGGCCAAAATGTTGGAAGTCCCTGCCTGGCTTAGCTGTGCCCACCTGCCATTATTGTACTAGATACCAATGACAGGGTAACTGAACTATCTCTGGCTTGCTCCTCCAGATGTACTGGATGCTAGAAAATCAGCACACAGACACTACTGGTAATCAAAACCTTTAAATCACTGTAGTAATGTCACTGAAACATTAGTAGAAAACCTTGCCCTCTCACCTACTGTAAAATTACTATATTGTCTGATTTACATGACTGTAGTATACTGTGGAACTCTGTATTATCTGTGCCAGCAAGCATCCATTGAGCCAAGACAAATGTAGCCCATTTACCCTACTGTCCAGCACCAGGGATGCCACTGTGAATGAGCTCCGCTCAGTGATCTGTGTCTGTCCTTTTCAAATACATTTGAATAAACTTAGTGACTAACTGACGGATTGTAAATATAATCTTTCTAGCAGCCGACCATAAACACATTTAGTTTGCTTTGCTCCATGGTGGGCTGACAGGCCTGGACAGGCTGGCGTGCATTGGACTCTGGACTGAAGCCTGCCCTGATGCTGTGGCTAAAAATAAACTCAAGGCTCAGGCCAAGCAAGAAGGCAAATGAGGCCTGCATGGGTGAATGGCCACAAAATGAGATACAAAACAAAGCCCAAATTTCAGTCAGAGGACACGGAGGAGTCATTCAGTTCAAAAGTACACAACCCACCCTACCAAACAGAACCGAACTACCGAGGTCCAATGCTACACGTTTGAATGAAGCCCTAGGTAAGAACACAAGTCAATATAGACAGACTAGCAAGATCAAGTCACGATTGACTCTTCCAGTCCTGACTCTTCCTCGAAGAAGAGTTTTTGGGACATACACAACCACACCATGGCTAGTCTCGGCACATTTTGTTTTCCTATTTTAATTACCTGGCAATAGAGCAGGACAAACACAGACAGGATTCGACTTGGACAGCAGTTAGTACTCAGATACAGATTAGATTTCAGATACCATTACTCATCATCATAACATATTACTGAGAGTAAGTGACAGCATTGATTGTGCTACAAATGTTAGTGACTGTGTGTGATCATACCTTAACAAAAAGGCTACAACAACACTGTGTTAAGTCCAACACCTCCTAAGTCCCAACTGAGAGAGAATTAGTTTTTTTTCAGATTCAGTACTTCAGTTCAGGTCCTCAGGATGCTCTCTCTCTCTCTCTCTCTCTCTGGCTGCTCTTGGCTGGGCTGGCTCGCCGACAACTCCTCCGACAGTCCCGTTCTGGTCTGGTCTGACTCCTCCCACTTGGTGGTCCTGCCACTGTAGCCCAGTGCTGGCACCAACACAACTCTCCAAGATGAGTGCTAACTCCACTTCAGTCTGTTCCTTCCCACAGTGTCCTGGGCAGTGAGTGTTCTTCTACTGTTCGGCAGATCTGACGAGGAGGATAGAAATTCTCAAAAGAGCAGACAGCACGGTGGGTGGTGGACCAACCAGCAGACAACACAATGCAGTCTCCAACCGTCCATCGTGCTCTTCAATGGCAGACAAATGGCACAGAAAGAGTTGGTTTCAGCACCTGCAAGCGCGCGCGTGACTTTGGATCCAGTGCTGTTCAACTGGCTGCAAAATGAACATTGATATTGTTACAGCAAGCTTGCAGCCAATTGGAATAAGGGAAATTCAGGACCAAATTACTTTAAAAAAAATGCACAGCACAGCCAATTCTCTGTCCTCAGAGCCCCCACCCACTGAAACTCTTCTCAGTCCCCAGCTCCAGCCAAAGAAAAAAAAAAGAAAACCAACAGCACCTCGATCAAAAAAAGTCACGGTGTCTTTGCTCGGGGGGGGGAGGGCAGCTTGCCCACCCTGTCCCCATAATCTATCCCACTGAGCCCATTCAAATATTTCAGTTAGGTTGTTTTGTAATATAGCTGTGTATTCCTCCAAGTTTATAGTTTTGCAATTTTCGTGTCATCGGCATATTTACTTACCTAACTAGTCATATGTCTACCCATGTCTGATATATATATTTTGACAATATTGGCCCCAGTACAGAGCCCTGAGGCACCCCACTTGTCACCTCTCTAGGATTTGAGAAATATGCATATAAGCACACCCTCTGTGTTCTACCTCCCAGCCAAGTATGTATCCACCTTATAATTCTGTGGTCTAATTTTAAGTTTATTAACTTCTGGATTAGTGCCCCATGCGGAACTGTATCAAACACCTTTGAGAAATCCAAACATATGCGATCCATAGCCTGGTCCATATCCAGTGCTGCCGATATTTTTTCATAGAAGCACAAGAGATTAGTTGTACATGATCTGCCCACCTTGAATCCATGCTGCTCCTTATCTCTAGAGTCCTGCTTCACCTGGTGATCTTCAATCGTATACTTCAGAAAACTCTCAAGGATCTTCGCTGGAACTGATGTTAAACTGATAGGCCTGTAGTTTGTGCAGTTAGCTATACATCCCTTTTTATGTACTGGAACAATGGTTGCTGTTAGTCAATCTGCAGGGGCTTCATTATTTTGTAGTGCTGATTGGTACATAGTTTTTAATGGCTTAGATATATATGGGGCTAATAGCTTTAACAATATGGGGGATATATTATCTGGCGCTGCTGAGTGTGTATTTTTTAGATTATTTATTTTATTAGTTATACCATCTTCAGATATTTCTAGTGTGGATGTGGTGTGTTGTTCGAAGCCTCATAAGAGTATGTTTAAGGGTCTGCCTTTAAGAATACTGTTGCAAAATATGTGTTAAATACTCCCATTTCTCTAGGATCATCAATGATTTTATTGTTTACTGTTATTGAGTTGAAGTTATTGTTAGAATTCCGTAGAAAAATTACATACCCATAGAATCCTTTCAAGTTATTTTTATTTTGTTTGTTTGCTAAATTGAATTCCATTTTTTGTTTGTTTTTTTCTGATTTTGGTTCCACATTTTTTTAGGATTTCTTTACATTTGTTCCAGTTTTCTTTTGTCCTTTTTTTGGTGTATGTGTTATAGAGTCAGCCTTTCTTCCTGAGTAGTTTTTGTAAACCTTTATTTAGCCACTTAGGGTTTTTTGCTCTGTTATTATATATTTTTTTCTTTTCTATGTGTTTATCTCAAATTTTAAATATGTGTTGTTTAATAATTTCCCACATTTCACTAGTAATTTTGTTCTTCAGCTCAGTGTCCCATTTAATTTGTTTAAAATCTTCTTTGATGCACACATGGTCTACATCGTTGTAATCATAAATCACTCTACAACCTTTTATTATAGGGGTGCAATCCTGGCATGAAAAATAAATACTATTATGGTCACTGTTCCCTAGTGGTGCTTGCGCTTTGTATTTTGTTATATTTATTGTGTTATTACTCAATACCACATCTAGGATGTTTTCTCCCCATGTGGGATCTTTTATGTGTTGTATTAGGCTTAATTGATCAGCGTTAGTAAGAAATTCTTTGCTCAGATGGTTTGTCCCAGTTGTGGTTTCCCAGTTTATATTATTTAAATTCAGATCTCCCAGAAAAATTACTCTTCCCAGCTTGCATGCTTTTTCTATTTCTACAACAATTTCTTCCTGTATCTCATTTTTTGAATTAGGTGGTCTGTAGCACAGACCAGTTATGATGTGTCTCTCAATTGTGCTATCGATTCTTATTCATAAAGTTTCAGTTATGTTTTTTGTCTTTATTTTGTCTGATACATCCAAGGATTTAATCTTTTTTGTTATATATGCTGCTATCCCTCCTCCTTTTTTTCTGACTCTGTCAAGTCTGTATAGTCTGTACCCATTTATATTTTCCCCCCAGGTATCTTCATTTACACAATAGGGGCTAAAGGATATGCCACGGGATGCAACAGCATATACGCCGTAGTAACAGGATAAAAATGAGTGAGTCATGCTTGGCAGACCTACCATGAGAGAAATGTAGCTACAGTGGAATAAAAAGCATTTATTTCCACAGTAGCTACATTTATCTACATAGTAGCTATGTCACAGAAAGCAGCAAATCTCAAAACACCTGACCCCCCCAACCAAATGTAACACACCTGCACAGAATAGCACAGAAAGCACATTTCAACCCAGAGCTACACCTAAAAACTGAAAGCAAACCCCAAGCAAACAGAGAACAACAGCAGAAAGAGAAGCACCATGAAGTAACAAAATGCAGAACTTTAAACTGCCGTGAAAAAAAAACATTTCAACTAACGGAAACCTCTAAACAAATATGACACACAGGGGAATAAATATTAAACACACCAAAACCACACCTCAAAAAAACAACAACAAAACGCATTTCAATGCCATATCCTTTCACCCCTATTGTAGAAACTGAATACATGTTTGGTTGTCGGTGGAATACACTATTCATCTGCAGTTGTGCACACTGACCTCAGCATCACTCGTGGCTCCTCTACACTTCATCACTTGTAAAGGAGGTCAGCGTGCACTCATGCAGATAAATAGTGTATTCCACCAGAGCCCAACACATATCCCCTGTTTCTCCACCATGTCTTGGTAATGAATGCCATATCTACTTTCCAATTGGATTTTAGTAATGTTTCAAATTCTTCAATTTTATTATTCAGACTTCTTGCATTGATTAACAAACAATGAACTGTATTTTGTTTTTTGTGTTCTTTTGTTTTTATGATGTAACCCCTCTCCACACACACACACACACACACACACACAAACACAGTTTAGTTTAAACGTACCAAGGGTAGGGCTTTATTTATCAGCTGTGCTAATGTATTAGTCCCCTTTAGATTTAAATGTAGCCCATCTTTGCGTATAATTTGGACGTTCTAAAAAATGTCTCCCATGAGTCAAAAGTTACCCCTACTTTAGCACACCTGTTTTGTAGCCTAATGTTTATTCTCTGAATTGTATTGTTGTTTTCTGTGTGCCATTTTAGTACTGGTAGAATACCAGATACAACTACCCTTTGACCATTACTTTTTATCAATTTGCATAACCCCATAATGTCTTCTGCAATGCCCTTCTCATGGTCACGTCCAGCATTATTAATTCCTACCTGTACCACTACTGTCTCTTTATTTTTGTCGCTACTCATTACGTTGGGTAATATGGTTTTGATGTCATTTGTCCTAGCACCTGGCAGACAATTCACTTCTCTGTGTACTTTATCCCCACTGCAGATTAAGCTATCTGTCCTACGCAAAATAGAGTCACCTATGGCAAGTACCTCCTGTGTTTCTTCTAACATTTCAATTTCTTGATTTATGTTTAAGGATTCATATCTGTTACATAGTGGTATATATTCATTTTTGTCTAGTGTAGATTTGTTCTCAAATGCTCTCCTACAATTATTTTTGAATTTTGTGCTATATTGAACCATTATGTTGTTTCTAATTCAGATTGCTCTGTAACATATGTTTCAGAATCTGTATCTGAGACATGTTTCATTCTGTCTAGCTTTGTTCCTCTTTCTTTTATCCTTTTGAGCAATGTTTAGAGTATGCATGGTGCTTTCTCTTGCTTGTTCTTTTAGAGTTTGCATTTCCATTAGTAAGTGTCCCATCTCTATACATTTGGGAGAGATGTAACTGCTACTATTAGGGTCAGAGTTATTTGTTGCATACATAAGGCAGTTGCAACATTTTGAGATAATGCCATGGTTACAAAGTATGGTTAAGAAATCATCTGATGGGTTATAGGCCTCCATACCTTTAATCAGATGTAGGGTTTTGTTATAACTATTTGACTTTGGTAACTTGTTCAATGTTTATTTATTTTACACAACAACAGGATACGTTAGAGTTTCTATCCCTACAAGTGTTATATACAAACTTCTGTGCTAGAAGTTCTAATGTACTTACTGGATGTCTTGTTTGTCTTCCTCAAGTTAATAGCCTGCCCTCCTCCCTGCATCCATGCAGGACACACAAGACATGCGCAGACACCACATCCCCATGCGGTGCCACGTGCATGCCACGCTCACTCTAGTGTTCCGCTTTGTAGACATGGACCAGGAAGTCACGTGACTACCTCAACAGCGTTATTTTTTAATTTAAGTAATTTATCTGGTTTAAAGCTCAGCACCCACCTATGTTGAGCATTTTGTACTGGTTTCAGTCATGCACCAACAAAACAATGTTTGTATTAAAGATTGTGTAGTCCATTTACACAGCACAGACTACAAGTCTGCCTACTTCCTGTTTCCTCACAGGATCCCTGACCCTTCCACACCCTTATTACACAAATGAAATAGAAAAGGTATATATAATATTGTATTTGAGGTATTTAGTTGTCTCACAGTGTATTTGCAATCAATAATGAAACAACTCATTTGAGTAGTAGTATCAGTGTAAGGAGTGACTGGCTGATTGTGGTTAATGTCACTGGTTGGAGAACCTATAATGCGGCAATAGGAGGGCTACAAATAAAGTTGGTTTTAAAGATGGCGACAAAAAAGAAAGACATACTGCAAGAGAACAGGACATAAGAAGACATGAACTGGGAAAACTGCAGTGCTTCCCATCACTCTTTAAAGTTCAAAGGTGTTGACAAACTGACTTATACTACAGGTACTGCAGACATTCTTGTCTTGTCGAACATGCAAACACTTTCAAAAATTGGACAGTATTGAAATTTCCCAAACTCCAGTCCAGGAAGAGTCATATTTAAGATTTAGTTAATGGAATTTTCTCACAAAAACTCATGTTATATTGTTGTATACGTTTCATTTAATTTGTATTTTTTGCCCAGCATTTTGATATTACTCCCTTTGAGCTTCAAGGAGCTATTCAGTAGATCCATTTAAATAAAGATAATGATGGTTTCTGTTCAGGGCTATTGATTTGCTTCTGCAGGGAATTGCATATGTCACTTCTGTTAATGGTTCCCAACATATAATTTCTATATTTTTAAAACAAGGATTTGTTAACTCATTTCTGTCTGAAGCTCTGCTAAAGAAACAGTACAGTGACAGATTTTTTTTTCCAAAAACTAGTTTCCAATTTCCAAATAATAAATATATTAGCACACATGTTAAAGCTTCTTATCTAGGTGATTCCTAATCTGGTCATTGTATAATGGTTTATTTTTTTTCATCCTAACCCTTTGTCAGTATTACAATGCTATCTCAATCCCAAATTAAGCAGTCATCTTTTTTCTTAAGAAGAATGCAGTTTAATACATTTATAAAGTACCTATATGTTGGTGGAACTGGACAGTTTTATCAGCAAATGAAACTGGGAGATGTCTGGAATGTGCAACAGTTAAGAAAAGGTAGAGTCCAATTTTTGCACCAACTTCAGTAGGCTGCTGCTTTAAGTAGAAAAGCAGCATTTTTAATTGTATCAACAGACTATTAGTTGGTGACTACTGGTGGAGAACAGCCCCATAAACACATCGCTTACAACCTGGTACAATCTATTTAAGTGTCACAGGGGACTGCTCAGTGGTGCAGAGGAGGTTCTTCAGCATGTGCTAGTTAAAGATTTATGACTGTATTAGGATCATCCTGCAGGATGGAAGAGTGGGTTGTATCGCAGCAATGACACTATCAGCCTCCAGAGGATCTCCATAGTATTGTGTTCTTCGCATGCACCTTCTACTGACTGCAGATTATCAATCAATGATGCATGAGGCAAAAGGGTAATGCCTCCTTCTTTGTTACGAATTCAGCACATGATGCTTATGATAACTGCAGGAAGAGGATAAGTGGAATCTTTTCTGGATCCAAAGGGAGTCCATCAAAATGGAATCTGATAGCAATCGGGGTAAGACCACCCCATGAGGCTGTCTGGGAACTGTAGCCATGGATCGCTCACATGACAGGATTACTGGTTCAATTCCAGCACTGGTGACACCATGAAAAAAAGGCATATACATGTCCCAGATGAGTTGGTGTAATCAAGGGAAAAATCTGGTAAAATTCAAATAATCATCACACTGCCATGCCTAAAATAATGAAATGATTTTACTGTGTTGGTAGTGAATACGGAATACATTTCAGTAATGGCATGGAACATACACTATAATCCTGGAACCTATCTTTATCTTTATCTTTATATAACTGGGCAGTTGAGGGGAGTTCCCATAAGACGAGTGTAGCCATTCAAGGTTGTTATATTTGTTGCTACCTCAGGAGAAGGTGAAGGAAGGACTTTGGTTCTGGTGAACCTTCTAATGCAAACCATAGCTCAACTGTCCCTTACACCTCCATGTTCTCTGTGGCGTGTAAGGTGCATAATAGTTTTCACTAACCTCAGTTCTACTGTCTCCAAAGTGCTACTCTCCTGCCACTAACCACTAAAGAAACACCCAGTAACCCTGCTTTCTTTAAATGGGCAGTGAAGCATGTTTATTAACATCCAGAACATCTTCAGGTCTCAGCTGAAATGGAGGGGAACAGGATCTGATATTCCTGCCCTAGTGAGGACCAAATCGACATAAAGCATTATTCACAACAAGAAAAATAGTCCAGAAAGCGAGCAGCTCATTTCAGGCAGCAGTGATTCCTTAGAGCTCATTGTTGCCCAGGTGCAAGCCTAAACACAAATGTCCATTAATTCTGCACATAGGGTTCAGACATTAGCACTCCTTTCTTTGGTTTCTTTGGTATCGTCAGCATACTCACTGCTCTGAATTGTCCTTCTTCCCATCAGGAGACACGCTAGTAGGTGCCATTGATGGTTTAGACACATCTGGCACTGTGGTCTGGAGAGACATAAACAAATGAGCCTTTTTGCCCCAGTTGCCTAGGATGAATTATCCTGTGTAAACTCTAGGTCTCACCCAGGGTCAGACAACATCCCTTCTAATTTATTAAAACTTGGTGCATATTCCAGAGCTGCTCCCCCAGGCCATGTTTTCAACTTCTTCATCTCATCTGTGATATTTCCCTGATTTTGAAAGTGTGCTGTCATTATCCTTCTCCATAAATGTGGCTTCAAAACTTCTCCTGGTAACTACAGACCAATCTCCCTCCTTCATGTGCTCACCAAAATAATAAGAGGTTGCTTGCTAATCAACTATCCAGTTTCTATATCAGGACTTCCTTTTTTTCTTCTACCAATCTGGTTACCACCTTGCACACTCTACTACACTCTCTCTGTTAAGACTAACCTACTATAGCCACTCCAACATGGACACTAGCTTACCTACTGGTGTTATCTTCTTCAGTCTAGTGAAGGTGTTTGACCACCATCAGCTGGGCTGCAGCTCCTAAATTATCTTGGCTCTTTACTAGAGAAAGGGAACCTCGAAACAATCATCTTAGGGTACTTCAACCTCGACTGACTATCTAAGATTTCGACTTCCACTGAATACCTTCTGTGACTCTCATGGGTTGACACAAATAATTGGTGAACCTACACGCCTGAACAAAAAGAATCTGAATTATAGTATCCTTTTAGATGTCATACTAGTTAATAAGCCCCACCTATTCTCTCAATCTGGCACCTTTTTCTTTGATGTTAGCCACCGTTGTTTCATTGCTGATATTAGATCAGTACATAACACAGTACCATCAACTAAATTTAACACAAAAAGGTCATGGAGGAACTTTAACCAGTTTGTATACATCAATGACCTGAAACATTCATTACTCTGGCAAGACTTCTTCTTAGCCAACATGGTAAATTTAGCATATGATATACTACATGAAATTCTGGTCGGGGCACTAAACAGACATGCCCCGGTGGTAACAGTTCATGTAAGGAACAAAGCTTGTCATTGGTTTTCTGCTGAACTGAAGGCTGCATTGCTAGCAAGAGACAAACTTTGGAAGAAGGCTCACAGAACCAAGTTGGATGCAGACTGGTGTCAGTTCAGGAAGGCATGGAACCTATGTATAAATTTATCAGACTAGTGAAAGCTGCTCTCTACCGTAATGAACTGGACTCCACCACAAAATCCACCTCTATGGAATACTATTAAGGAAATGTCGGGGCACACATCTGGCAACTCCCTACAACAAAAATCATCTCAGGAAATACTACCATTTGTGAGAAAAGGGGATCCTTGACTCCTTTAACAATCATTCTGCTACGGCTGGTCTTGCATTTGATAACTCTCCTGCATACTTGGCACGCTCTCAACTAGGAGTACAAGATGATGACTCTGATGTCCCCGCTCTTGATTTCTCCTTCCAACCTGTATCTCTGAAAAAGGTTGAAGACTTCTTACTTCAGTTGGACTCAAAGAAAAGTGCTGTTGCTGATTCACTAGAGCCCTACTTCATTAAGATTGCCTATCATGTTCTAGCTGTGCCAGTCACTCACTTTTTCAATCTATCTTTGTCGCAAGGGCTTACTCCCACAATATGGAAAATTGCACATGTCATTCCTTTATTCAAGTCAAGAGACCCTTGTGATCTGAACAATTACAGACCGATATTTCTCTTGCCAGTTCTATCTAAACTTATAGAAAAAATAGTGAGTACCCAGCTCAGGAATTATCTAGAATCGAAAAAATCTCTTAAATCCCTTGCAGTCTGGTTTCAGAACAAGACACAGCACTATTTCAGCACTTGCTAAAGTGACCAGTGATTGGTACCATGATCTGGATAGTAAAAAATTAATCTGTGCCGTATTCTTAGACCTAAGCAAGGCTTTTGACACTGTGTATTACAGCCTGCTTCTCTCATCCTTGAGGAGCATAGGTCTAGGCACAGTATCACTGCTTTGGTTCACTGATTACCTCTCAGGACGGTACCAGCAGATTAAGACTGAGGGTGAGCTCCCCCTACTAAGACCTCTCCAAAGGGGAATGCCACAGGGGTCAATACTTGGCCCCCTGCTATTTGCTATCTATATTAATAACATTGATATTAGCATAACCAAGGCAAATATACACCTGTTCGTAGATGACACGGTTCTGTACCTTAGTCATCCGACTCCTGAAGCAGCCTGTGCAAACCTCCAGGAGGGATTCAACTGACTTCAGAATCAGCTTCTCTTCAAAAAACTCCTGTTAAATGCCAAAAAAAAAACAAAAGCGTTGCTTTTCTCGCCCTATAGTCATGTGGTGAACCTGGTTTGTACTGGCGCGCTACCTCAGATAGCTACAGTCCTCTGAGAAAACCTGGAGTTTGTCACGAAATTCAAATACCTGAGAGTGTGGTTGGACCAAAATCTTTAATTTTCAGAGCATATTGAGGACTTGCTTAAGAAATTAAGGCAGAGGCTAGGCCTCTTCTTTAGGATTAACTGGTTCTTGACTACAAATGCTAAGCAGCGCCTGGTCCAATCAACATTCTTACCCGGGTTGACTATGCAGACTTCTTATACAGTCAGTGCCCAAAAACTTCCCTTGCTAAACTGGATATGCTTTATCATAGAGCTATCAGATTTATAACAGGCCTTCCTCTTTCCACCCACCACTGCTCGCTGTATGCTGCCGTTAGGTGGACTTCCCTTATGCTTAGACAAATTAGAAATGCAGTGTTTTGGACTCTTAGAGCTGTCACAAAAAAGCTTTCCTAATATATCTTTGACTGTCTCCCGCTAAGCACGCCAGGAACTTATGCCTTAAGAAGTACCTCATTTTTCACACTTTGTATTCCTACGGTCTCTTCCTGCTTTGGTAGAATGGCTTTTAGGTTTGCACTGCCAACCTTATGGAATAAATTGCAAAAATCATTGAAATTGAGTGTACCCATCGGTTTGGATCTCTTCAAGACCTTGTTTGCTCGAACTGTGAGAGAACACTGTAACTGTTTTCCTCATTTCATAACCTATCCTGAGTCCTAGGCTCCCAGCTCTCAGCTTCCTTCAGTGCAGACTAGAGTACTGCCGGCCTTATGGATCCATCTCATGTTGTGAGCGAACCCTTTAATTTCTCTCCACCCAATTAGGTCACAACTGCACGCTATTTACCTGTATTCCGGCTTCGGCCCTCTACTTCCCTCCTTCCCCTATGCTCTCCCTTACCAACCATGCCCTCCCAGCTCCCCACCCTCACTGTTCCCCTCTGTTTTATTCTACTGTTGCATTTGAGCACCTACCTTGTATTATTTGTTTCATATGATGTACTGTCACTGTTGTATGTAACTCTATTGTGTCCTGGTATTAACCAGGTCCATTCTGTAAATGAGCTCTGTATTTATTTGTTGCCATAATGATGTATTGTCATTGTTGTATATAACTCTATTTTGACCCAGCTTTAACGAGGTCCATCTTGTAAATGAGCTTTGCTCAAAGATGTTCACCTGGATAAATAAAGATTTTGACTGATTGATTGATTGATTGATAATGTTGCTCATTCCCTTGTATCTACCAATCTCTCTGACTCTGGTATTGCCAGCCCTTCACTTCAGTGGTTTGCCTTATACCTCCCAGGTAGCTCCCAATCAGTCTCTATGGGATCTGCCATATCTACTCCCTTGCAAGTGAGCGTGGGTGTCACCCTGGATTCTGTACTTTGACCTCTCCTATTTAGTATCTTTGTGAATGACCTCTTCCTTGCTGCCTAGTCCTACAATATTCAAATGTTTTGTGTGCTGATGACACCATTCTAGTTACAACTGGCCCCAACTAAACTGCTATCTGTGCTTCCCTTCAATTGGACTACAATAACCTCTCTATTTGGTTTTCAACACACTGGCTTGTAGTCAACTCAGTTAAAGCTGTTTCTATGCTTTTTGTCTCCAGGAAATAATTGGAGAATTGTCCAAATCTGAGTATTACAGCTGAAGATGGGAGCACTTTACATGCTGTGTCAGACTATAAGTATCTAGCAATCATACTTGACCAATCTTTTGTCTTCTCCTCCTATATCCAATCACTGACCTCTAAATCATACAAAAAACTTGGAGCCTTCTATAGTTTTTTGTTTTTTTGCAGACTTTATTTCTCACCAGGACAAAGGAACTCTCTCCAACTACCTCCCAGTCTGAAGCTCGACTTTCCAGTCCAACCCTACCCAGAGGATCCCCTGGCTCTGAGCCCCCTGAGATGGGACCACCCACCCTGGCACTCTATTTACAATCTAATGTGCTGGGCAGGAGTCAGCGGACCATCCTGGAAGCCGAGCCTGATGATGGGAGTGTGGCCAAGACTGGAGGCACCTTCGCTAATCCTCGGGCCCAGGGTTTTCTGACTTTAGGTTGCCCCTGGAGCCAGACGGGCAATGATGCCTGCACGGAGAAACCGTGAGCATCTGCCGTGCTCCACCTCTTAAGTTCCAGGCACAAGTAGTACCTCCGGTCTCCACAGGGTGTCACTACTGCACCATGGATCCCCAGAACCAACCCCAGGGAGAGGAGAGCTGTCCTCCAGACACTCAGTCCTCTCCTTCCCCTGTCGACCCCCAATGGCCTGGGATCATTCCCGAGTCTGGGTTGCTGGCATGGCACAAGGTATAGCATCCACGCCTCAACCCTCAGAACTACCAGGCCAGCTCCTGCTATAGTTTTTGACAGTCTTTCCTAAGTTATAAGGAAATGAATGGTTGAGCTGATGATCCTACCTGTTATTGACTATGACAATATCGTCTATGACACCCCTCCTAAGTGCTCTCTGTCTAAATTGGATATCTTGCTCAACTCTCTCTGTCCCTTTATTCTCCACTGAGCTCACCAAATCCGCCACTGTACTCTGTATATGATCAGCTTAAGTGACCTTCACTCAGCCTTGGGTACTCACAGCTTCTTGGCCTTTATATGTATAAATATTGGTTCAACATCTTCCTTTACCACCTGCTTACCCCTGCTCCTAACTCTGGCCACAATCTTTGCTTCCATTCTGGAAACAGGGTCCCTTATTCCAAGGTGCAAACTGAAGTCTGGTCAGTTGGCTTCCCATTACAGACTTCCAGCTATGGAACAACCTAGCTCTGGGTGGCTTCCACCTACTAGTGTTTCTGCTGCTAAACAGTCCCTTAGAATTATGTTATATCCCACTGTGATTGCAACCAATTTTGCTCCTGTGTTTATTCCCATATGCTTTGCACATTCTGTTTACCTTGTACCCTACTGTTGGTTTTTACATATTATCATACATATTGTAAAACTGTTATTTGTATTATATAACTTTTTATTGCTCATGTCTTATCAGATACATTTCTGTATTATTCCTTTGTTCCAACCTTGTATTCCCTGTCCCCATACTGAAGTCTCATCTGTAAATGAGATTTTTCCTATATCTCTATAGGTTGACCTGGTGAAACAATTTCAATAAAAAAAAATAATTTTTACAGCTACATAACAGTGCTGTGACAGAGCTACTTGGGCATGACCACAAGCAAAGGATTTTACCTACAGAATCTGGCTGGGGGAAAAGGCTGGAAAAAAAACGCCAGTTTTTGTTTTTTTTCTGGGGGAATGCCCTACTAAATCACCACCCTGCTCAGTACCTTTACTTGTGGGGCTTTGATGATATGGAACTGGCTGAAAACATTACTAGGACATTCTGTGGCTACTTGGACTGAGCACCAGACATGACTGGGGCAGGGGGGTTGCAGTACATTCATGCAGTGCTGGCTCCTTCTTAATACTTCACTACTGATGTCCATAGGAACTCCTCACCTATTCAGGTTGCCACTGCTGAAGTGTCATGAGAAAATCCTGACTCGGTGGTGTTTTTCAGCAGACTAGTACAGTTGTTAAGACCCTTAATACTATACTAAGCTGTTCTTTTCACTCTGCATTTTAAATGCTGCCCTTTACTGTTCAATTAATGTCTTCTCGGACATAACAAAAATGGCACTAGAGGCAGTGCAGTGTGTTCATCAGTTGTAAAAGTTATGTGGCTAGCAGAGTTTGGGATGTTAGTTATTATTCTTTTTTGCCTATACAAAAGTGCAAAACTGGCAACCTTATGAGGGTATCTGATCTATTTGAAATTTAGTTTAAGGTCAACCTTATCCTTTACATGCAAATTTTTCCCAGCATAAGAATATGCACCTTAGAAAAACAATGGTTGGAGTTACTCTTTTGATTTGAAAACATAACCTGGAATGCAATAGATGGTATTCAATGTGATTGGGTTCTAGGTGCAGTAGCAATTACTGCTGTCAGTCTGATGCTGTACACACTGATGTATTTGAATGATAATGTGCAACCGCCAACAGCCTGCTTCTCTAAAAATGACAGTACACCACAGAGGACCTACCACAATAAACAATTTATGATCAATAAGGGTAAGTAGCAGGCTTATTTCCCCTTGCAAACAAGCGAGATACACAGAAACTCCTCAAAGTACTGCATTTGGAATTTTGAGAAAATTATGAATTACTTCAGGAAGTAACTTCATTTTTCTTGAAATCGCATTTTAGTGGGGACTGGATGACTTGGAACGGGAGTGGGCTAGGGATCCTAACTTGATCAATTGTTTTAGGTTCAGTCTAGGGCCTTAGCTAAAAACATACAATGCATAATGTGCAAACATACATGCCTTCATACATATTTAGGGAAAGGAAGACCAGGGTCCATCAAATTCATCCCTTTTGCGTAGCGAGAATACTCTTTCAAGCAGTCTATTCCAAGTGTTCACTACTCATTTCTTTTAATCTTCCTCATCTCGATTACATTGCATGCACCCTTGTCTTCGCACGCTTGTGGATCATGAAGAACTCTACATGGCCTGATGATGTTCTCCATTTCAGATACTTGAATACTGTAATAATAGCTCCCTGGAGTTTTCTCCCTTTCCATGGAGAGAGTTCTGCCAGTCAGTCCTCATAGCCCAAGTTTTTCAAACCCTCAACTGTGTTAGTGCACTCCCACAGTAGACGCTGAGACTTGAATAAGCATGGGGCCTGAACTGCTTTGGGTCTCTCATCTACTTCGTCCCAATATGGCAGGTGAGAGGAGGCACATTGACAGGCAGTGGTGGGAAGTCTGTAGTGCAGTAACTTGTGCAGTACCCACTATGTGGATGAAAAGAAAACTTTAGTCTCCAATCTAGCAGAGTGCCTTTTAACACCTTTCACAATCCCTATCCTTAAAATGTAGTAGCAAGAACAATATATCAATTAAATGTTTAAAAATGCACCATTTGGTATTAAAGAAACAGTATTGTGAAAAAAAAATAGTAGTTTAAACAATATAGTCAACACTTAGCACAAAAAAACAAAAATCAACATACCTGAGGAGGTGGAACCAGCAAGGGTGCTTTGTGGACGTGTGGATGTGGATGTGTTTGAGTGCAGCTCTGTCAATTTTAAGCCTTTTGACCTAAAATTTGGGTTGTTTCCACTGGTCTTTTCTTGTTTTGAGTCCCGTAAGAGGTTGTGGTCACTGCAGACAGCTCCTAAAAATGATAAAGGGTCTAAGTCGGTGGACAAATTTGTGCAAAAGTCAGTTAGAGGGGTAGCGGTCTGACACCATGATTCTGTGAATCCTTGGGCAAAGCACTGAAGAAAAGGTAAATGGCATAAACAACTGGTTGTCAGTCCTTGAACAGAAGGTAAATGAGGTAGATGGTATGGTGGGCCAACACTATAAGAAGCTGTAAGATATGTTGGAATAGTTGACAAGAGTGGAGGTAGCAACAATGAAGAACATCAAGGCTATGTTGAGCTGCACTGAGACTGGAAAATCAGCTTAGATCTAAAAAAGTGCATATTCCTGGACTGCTGAAGGTAATTTCTAAGGTAAAGTTGGTGGGAGGGCTTCAAGCTTTTTACTTGGATGGGCTATCACTGCAGATGGACCAACTGAAGGTATGGAGGGCATTCTGCCTGCCTGTGCAGAGGAAGCATGATGGTGGCAGTTTGGGATTAACTGCTGTGGCACAGTTAAGAAGCCCTGAGAAACGGTTACATAAAAACATAGAAAGTGATGGCAGAAGGAGACCATATGGTCCATCTAATCTGCCCATAGGCCTACCCCCATCCCTTAAATGCTAGACAGTGTGGTGGTTTCTTTGTACCTGTCCCAAGCATTATTGAAACCTACCACTGTTTTTGCCCCCCCACCACTACCTGAGGAAGGCTGTTCCATGCATTCACCACCCTCTCAGTTAAGAAAAACTTGTGTGCATTACCTCTGAATTTGCCCCCCTCCAACTTCATGTTGTGCCCCCTAGTTCTTGTGTGCTTTTTGACTTGGAACAGTTCCTGAACCTGCACCTTGTTTATTCCATTTAGGAACCTGAAGGTCTCAATCATGTCTCCCCTCTTCCTCCACTGCTCCAGAGAGTACATGTGCAGGTTCTGTAGACTCTCTTCATAGTTTTTGTTCTGTAGGTTGTGTATCATTTTTTGTAGCTCTCCTTTGCACTATCTCTAGTCTGTTGATATCCTTTTTTAGGTGTGGTCTCCAGAATTGTATGCTGTACTCCAAGTGTAGCCTCACCAGGGATCTATAGAGTGGCAGGATTACCTCCTTTTTCTACTAGTGATCCCCCTGTCTATGCAGCCCAATATGCCATTCACCCTTAGTGCCGCTTTCTCACACTGTTTGGACATCTTTAGATCATCTGCTATAATTATTCCCAGATTCCTTTCCTGTTTGGAAGATTCCAATTGTACTCCTCCCAGGTAGTAGTCCTCTCGTGGGTTGGCTCTTCCCAGGTGCATGACCTTGCATTTTTCTGTGCATTAAACTTTAGTTGCCATGTTTCTGACCATTCTTCCAGAGCCTTAAGGTTGGTCTTCATCTTTTTTACCCCACCTGGAATGTCTATTCTATTGGTTGATGTTATTAGTAGCAGCCAGGGGCCACAGAGAAGCAGCACATCAGGGTAATAAATTGATGATCTTTTCAGTCATGGCACAAACTCATCGACAACGTAACCAGCCAATTTATTTTACACTACAAGATTGTACCTCACTTATAAGGAGAAAAACATTTGCGTGTACTGACTCTGAAAGTGCCTCGTGTCAGCTAGATGCCATTTGGAAGGTATGGGATGAATGGTTGGAGGACTCTGTAGATTTAACTTTTATTCAGCATTTCAGATGGGGATTTTTTGTATTTTTGGACTATGTCTTGTTTTCTATTTGGACATCTTTATTGGAATCCTCAGTTATGTACCTATTATCTAAACATACTGATTTTATTTATATTTACTCTTGTACCTCACCTCTTATCTATGTTATAAAGGCTCAATGTGTTTATATAACTCCATAAAGTGGTTCCTTTTTTGGTTCTGGTGAGTTCCTACAAGTACTGGATTTGTGCTCTAAGCCTTTCTATACAGGCTGCAAACTGGTATTGTCAAGTCAAAATTATTTTTTAAAATAAATTGCCGTTGTTTTGATCCATAATCTGTGCTTTTAAATATGCAAATTAGTTATACAAATCTATATATTATAACAAACTTCACTGTTACTCTTCCTAAAGGGATAAACAATATACTTCACATGATTTATACTATAATTCATTTTCTTTGGTAGACATTTAACACGTTATTTTTTTTCATATTTTAACAAAAAATGGTTTACTATTACTCATGTGACTTAGAGTCTTATATCATGGAACTGATATAATCATCAGTGATTATTGTTTGGTCATTTACAGATCATCAGAAATGATCATGCTGATTTAAACTTACAAAAAGAATCAATAATCATCAGTTGGTGATTGGAAAGTTACATGTTTGATAATTAAATTATGATAGAGATGATGATTTTAGGTCATGATCTCTCTTGATGATCTTATGGTGACATTTGATAATTAACAATGATCAGCCTTGACTGACCTTCAAAAAACATGATTGATGATTGGTCGATTCACATCCTGCATGGGGGTATGCATTGGGCGCAGAGTGGCTACGCACCCCAGATACGCAGCATGTAGCCACTCCATCCATTGGTGAATAGGGCACAATGTGTTTTCATGCTAACAGCCTCAGTAATAATGAGGGGAGATAAATGATGAAAACTGAAGCAATATAAGCTGAGTTGTGTCTAAATATATTTTTAAACGTTTTCCTGGATTATAAAAAATGACTTTAACAACAAGCTTTAGTCTCTTTTGCTTGTGGTTGAGGACATCACATTCATGTGGAATTATTTTCAGAGCTACATAATCATGCAGACGAATACAGAATGGTTCTGCCAACAGGTTCTGAATACTTAGACCTGATAAAACTATAATGTTAAAGGCACTCTCTCGGCACTTGTAGATCCTTAGTCTGAGTCAGATGTAAATTCTTCAGACTGTAGATGATACTGTACTTGTAAAGCTGTAGTTATTGCAGATCTGAAATCATTATATCCAGTACTCACCAGTCTGTAAATGTTGCTGGTGTCTCTTCATCATCAAGTGTAAAAACTACAATACTAATATATATACCAGGCAGCTTATGTCAGACAGCAGATATGTATACAGCATTGATACAGCACTGGAGAACTTGCAGTAACTTTACTTCCAGAATAACCAGTTCATAGGTACTAGTCAATGTGTACACTAGGGGTGTGTGAGTAACAAACATTAATTATAGAATAAAATAAATCATGGGGTAGTCAGTGCTGTGGATGGAATACCAAACATTTCCATTATTCCTGTGACTTAAAAAAAGGAAAAGTTAAAACAAATTTAAATAAAACCTGTAGCCCTCACCATGTGGCCTGGACTAGTCCTGTAGCTACCCAAGGTTTTATTTAACTCTAAAAATTGATTAGCGTTTTGCTTATAAAAGTTCTAAAACATTGTTAAAATGCATAGCACTTGTCTCATTGTGTTTAACATACATAACACTTCTAGAAAACCTATATAAATGCTTTCTGTACAGTTAGTATTGTCCCAAGAAAAAAAATGCTAATCAATTATTTAAAACCCTGTACCCGCACCCCCAGTTATCTTCCATCCTCTATTCCCCCGCCACCTCACCTCCAATGTCTTTTCTGCTTCACTATGTAAAATAATCCTGGCACTGTGCCAGACACATCTTTTCCAATAATTCACCCTCCCTAGCCCAACTAGTCCATTCCTCAATGGACCATTTCTAGTAAGCAGTTGCCCCCCCCCAATCCATCACTGGGGCAGGCAAAGGCACATTTAAAATATTGGCTATATTGGCGTACCCCCCACCCCCACCCCCTCATGCAGTGCATTGCTTTCTAAGTCAGAACTCTCACCTGACAGCCTGCAGTGAGTCTGGAGGGGGTACAGTTATGTCTCCTGGCAGTGATAATGCTAGGCACATTGATTGGGGGTAGTTACTTACTTGAAATGTCCCTGTGAGACTATTGGGATTATTGCAAAAGACATGTCAAGTCCTGTCCCAGTGAAAGGAGTGTTTTACATATAGAAGCAGTAAGCTGTGTGGTAGGGAATGGATAACAGAAGATTACTAGAGTGGGGTGAGTTGACTGGTTATGAGACTTCAAGCCCTGGCAACTTGCAGAGGGCTAGATGTTTTTTTTTTTTTGTTTTGTTTGTTTGTTTGTTTTTTATTTTAACCTCAATTAGAAATAGCAAGTACCCAATTACTGGTGGGTCCCAATTCTCCTCAAGTATTCCTAAAATGCTACTCACACACCCTATATGTGCATCATACTTAACTGAACTGATTTTTAAATATAACCTTGTCTTTTTTTCTTTCAGATGTTGGTGGGTTTTTTGAAGCAGGCACATGGCTACGCTATAACTTTCAGTCATCAGCGGGTGGTGCTAAGGAATTAGTCAGCATGCCACAGCCATCTACTTCTGACCTCAATCTTACCAAGGAAGAACTGGTATTCAGCTTTAGTACAACCAGTGCCCCCAGCATTCTCATATATATCAGCTCCTTCTCCCAGGATTACCTGGCTGTTATACTGAAGCCTAACAGTAAGAGTTGTCTTTTTCATATCAAAACTAATGGTGTATTTGTGGACTTAGCTTATTTCCCTTACTGGGACCACATGCAATGAAATTCACCAATCAGAGAGAAATTCATCAAAATGTCAGTTCAATCTGCAAGGCAGTTATCACTGCTGTACAGGATTCATACAGCAAGTCAGTCAGAGAGATATGATTCCATACTCATCTGGAAATGTATGCATTCACACTCATGGTCTCAGAATTATGAATGACTATTTCTTAGCACAATAGCACACGGCAATAGAAATGACTGTGTAACTGGGGAATATTATGCTTTGTTTTAAACTGTTCAGCCGATTGTAATGGTGGATTCCATGAAGAATGGAGACAAGCTTCAGTAAGACCTGAACAAGTTGACATTTTAATTAAACTCCAAGGGTCTCTGATTCATTGCAACCCATTGCGAGGTGCTACACTTGGGTAGCAAAAACAGAGGTAGGACCTACATACTGCTTGGGGCTCCTCTTGTTGCATGGAGAAGGAAAAGGACCTGGCTGTCATAATACACAAAGTTCCTAAATTTAAAATGATTTGCGGATGCTGCTTGTCCCTGCTGCGCTGAAAATACAGCAAAGGGGGCTTACAGCATTCCTTCAGCACAGATCGTGATTCCAGATCAGATGGGCCAAATACTACAAGTTAGACCAGCTCCCCCGGTCTAACTTGTGCCTTTGAGGGACCCTTTTTACGGGGCTTGCACCAAATATTTGGCGCATGCTGCTGTAAATTGTAGAAACTGTCACAACTGCAGTCAGTGTACTAAAATGGGGCACAGCTGTATCAAAGGGGTTTGGTGCAGCTGTGCCAAACATTGGAGTTGATGTAGGCCTTGACGCAAGACCTGTGTCAACCTTTGAAAATCAGCCCAAAAGTGTCTGAAGCATGACAAGAAGTGCACGGCTGCTCTCAAGAGGGCCAGCTGAATGCTGGAGTGTTCCCAAAAGATGGGAGACCAGCAGGGCACAGAAAATAATTCTGCTACATAACAAAGCCCTAATCAGAACCCATCTGAACTACTCTATGTAGTTCTGGGCTTCTTAACACAAAAAGACATTGAGACAGTCAAGAAGCTGCAACATAGAACCAAGATGCTTAGGGGCTGGGAGGGCGAAAGCTATAAAGAGAGAAACTGGTGACCCTTCGTATGTTCCTAATGGAGAAAAGATGGCTGAGAGGCGACATGATCTCTGTCTTCTGCCTTCTCAAGGGTATTGACAAGACTGAACAGACAATATGTTTGATCTGGTGAGCTCCAGCAAGATGCAGTGATATGCTCTAAAGTGCAAAGGTATTCATTTGGGGGGAGCTGTCACCCACAGCTGCACATGTTAACCATGTGAGCAGTAGCAGGGCAATTTTGCCTTAGCAGTTTCTTTTTTTTGTCCTAGCCTAGACGGAGTTCTCCAGGTGGTTATGAGCTCTTGGTTCAAGAAGCACTCTGTTCTGTTCTAGTGTATAAAACCTTGCAACCTTCCATGTGGCACAAATGACCTACTGAAAAAAAAACCTCTTTGTAATAGTTTTTATTTCCATTTTTCAATAGGTTCAGCATCAGTTTCTTTGTAATATGTCATTTCTAATTCCCTGTCCCCTTTCCCTGTTTTGCACTTAGCACTTTGCACCTGGAAGGGAGTTGTTTTTCAATTCACTGCACTTTCCCGGTAAAAATAGTTAAAATAAATGAGAACATTTGTATCTCCTGAAAAATATGACAAGCTTGTGGATCTTGGTCGCCTCAGGCTTACTGGTTCATGTGGTGAAAAGCATTCCTCTTAAAAATGTGCACATTGTTGCGCAAAAGAAATTATGTGACTTAACTGAGAATTGAAGCTGGGCCTCAAAATATCATCCAGCTGTCTACACTTTGTGTGATCAGGCAACTTGATTAGCCTAGGTTTCTTATGGTCATGCTCTGCACAACAATTTGGGTTTTAAATGCCTGGCAGCAGCCGATATCACGGACCTGAATTCTGACAAAGATTGTCAGTCGGGGAAGCTATGGATAGCTGGATGGCCTGATAGCTCAGTTGGAATTTGCAGGTTTCTAGAACCATAATCACAGTCTTTCAAAATCCCACCAGCGCAATAGATGCTTTACAGGCAAAAAAAGACTATAAATCCATTGAGTTTGCACTGGGTGTACCTTAAAACCAATTCAGTCTACTGCTGTGTGGTCTCAGCGCCTGTTGCCACATTTGCACTGCATCAACCCGGTCTCTCATTGAGTTGTCACCTTTTAAGAAGCCTAAAGAGGGACATTTCTTACTGAATTATGATTTTTTGCAACACAATATGTAACCTAGACCAATGCAACAGACTTGTTTTCTCTAAATAATCAGAATTAAAGACTTGTAGTTTTTTTGTTGCTTCTATTGTTTATCATTTTAAGGTATTTTAGTTAAGGTATTATAGTTTTCTACAACATTTAGAAGAAAGTTAGAAATTATTTTTTCTACTACAAGGTCAGGACATGTAGTATTTTTCATGATTATTTGCAGGACACAGCTGCCCAAATCAGGACTGTCCTGCAAAAATCAGGATGGATGGTAACCCTAAGCTCTCGGGTTGCTGCAGCTGAAATGTGAACATAAGAAACTTACCCAATTGTGGTACGTCCATCCTCCCTCTTCTAATGGAGCCACTGCAGAGCTAAGGATGCATTCCAGAGTGAGTGGTACAGTATAAGCAGAAGTGTGGACAGACTGCACTGCTTACTCCAGCGCACCCAGCAGGTGCCTTCACGCAACCAACTGCACCCCCTCACTCATGGCCCCTCTCCAGCACAGCTTGCATTGGTGCTGAGAGGGGCCATCTAAACATGAACCAATCAGTGCAGTGGTCTAAGTAGCACTGGAGAGGACTGGATGTGTGTTGGGTGACAGCTATGTAAACAGGCCTTTAGTCTAGGCCCCTATTGTGAGCTCAGTCTGTTCTGTGGCTTCATCCCCCCCCCACCCAGCTCCTATAGCTACTATACTGTTAAACCTGTCCCAGCCCACCTTATACCCATAGACTGTCTTTTCCTTACCAGTTTGCTTGGTATGTGATTAACATTCTCCACCATTCTCTCTGTGAAGAAATACTTTCTCATGCCGGCCCACCAGTGCAATGGTAGGGCTTTCATTCACGACACTGATGCCCCGAGTTTGGGAATGGACTAGGGAGTTGGAAGGCCAGCTTGGGGGAAGAAGGCTTGAGCACTCCAGTGACTGCTCCCCTTCTCTGGGGGGAGAGGGGGTTGTATGTCTGGTGCCTGTGGGACCCCTGGCAGAGGTTGGGGGGAAACCGTGGACAGCACCTGAAGGTTAGAGAGGCAGAACAGATGTTGGCATATTCGCCACTGACATCATTGCACATCCCACCTCCCAGGGCAGCATACCGGCAAACACTCCACTGGATGTGCCCAGTGACACCCCCGTTGCATGCTGCCGCCTGGCGGAGCCATCTCAGAGGAGGGTCCAGAAGTGTCATCTGAAGGAGCAAGGGCCTGCCCCAGAAGCTCCACCCTGGGGGGTAAGCCAGCTAGTACACTGGGTAGTGGCCACCCACAGTGAGGGTGATGGAGGTCTTGGTGCATGGGTTGGGGCCAAGGTCGTACCGTCCGAGGAACAAAAAAATAAATAAATACTTTCTCACATCTCTCCTAAATTTGTCTCTGGACAGTTTGTACTTGTGAACTCTGATCAATGACCCTTTGCTACATCTGAATAATGTGTTCCATTTCACCTTCTTGATCCCTTTGAAATATTTGAAAGTTACTATCTTAGCTCCCCTCTCTCTTCTTGCCTCCAGTGAGTAGATGTTCAGACTGCTCAGCTTCTCCTGATACGACTTTCCCTGCAGTCCTTGCATAATTTTGGTGGCCCTTCTCTGCACCTCCTCCAAGTGGTCATTTTCCTTTCTGTGATGGGTGCTCCAGTCCTTTGCAATGCAGTCCAGGTGCTGTCTCATGAGGGACCTCTATAGGGGAAGGATCACCTCCTGCTTCCTGCTGGTTATTTCCCTAGGATACAGCACAACCTCTGGCTTGCCTTTGTATATACACTGTTACACAGGGCAGATGGTGTGATGCTGTCACTGATGATTAGCCCAAGGTCCATTTCCTCTGCAGTTTGCTTTACCCTGACATCTCTTTTCCAATACTCTGTTTTGGAGGTTTCTAATATGTATGACTGCATCTCTTTGCATTGAATTTAATCTGCTAAACCCCAGACCATTTCTCCAGTTTGACCAGGTCACTCCTCCTTTCCTTGATTCCCTCTTCTGTTTCTACCCCACCACGTTTTTACATCATCTGTGAATAAGCTAATCTTACCCCATATAACCACTTCTATTTCACAAATGAATACGTTAAAGAGCCCCAGTCCTAGGACCGAACCTCGAGGCATTCTACTTGTCCACTTCCTGTCCTCCAAGTGACTCCTGTTTACCACCACCTTCTGTGCCCACTACCTCCAAGTCTGTTTTTGTTTTTTCTGGTTGGCTAAGCTTTTTTCCCATTCTCAGGTCTCTCAGCTTTTTTACCAGTCTAATATGCAGCACAGAGTCGCCGGCCTTGCTGAAGTCCAAGTACAGGACATTCACAGCCCGACCCTTATCTCAGCTCACCTGAGTAGCTGAGGAAGCCAAATCTCCAGACTGATAACTTTTGAGGTAAAGAGAGCCTCTTCTCTTCGTCTGGACGCCTGCAGAGGGGTGCTAGCCCGACGGCGCCTCGCGCCGTCTGCCCCTAGCCCCAACCACCCTCCCACCCAGGGGCGGCTGTCAATTTAAGGATCCACCCCGTGACATCACATCCGGTGATATCACGTCCTGTTGCCCAGAACCTATCTCCCCACTTTCCCATTTGCAGGTTATACCTGCTGGCCACTAGAGGGACCTATGCTCCCTCACTACTTCCTACTCCTACCTGTACAGCACTACTTCCCTGGGATCTTGCTCACCACAATGTATTGGCCCTGCCTCATGCTCTGCCTGTGCCTATCCCCACTAGCAGTGCACTTACCCACTTACCCATCTGCTAGTCCACACTGTGCCCTGGCACCCCTCCTCCCTTTGCTCCTGAACCTCCTCTCCTGCCTTGGGACCTCTGTGTGTCCCCCGTCCCCCTGCCCTCCCCTAGCTTTCTCTTCACCTCAGGCACATCTGGGTGTCTTCTTATTCTTGCTTTCCCTCCTGCACCTCCCTGCCCACCCCTGCTCCTTAGCCTCCCTCCTCCCTCTCATGTCAATCGTAGGAAACCTCTCACCATCTCCCAGCCAGGGTGTTAGTCATGCTACTACTCCTGTCAGGGAACATTCATCAAACCCTGGCCGGTTCCCAGGAGCTCCCCAACTCGTACCACAGGCCTATGTATGGTCTCCATGAATATCTGTAGCCTCCAAAAAGTTTGACTCACTACAATGCCTGGTCACATCAATTAACCTGATGTCATCACCCTGGTTGAGACTTGGCTGTCAAAATCCTCCTGACTCCTAGTCTCCCTTCCTGGTTTCACCTTTTCTGGTCCGACCGTGTTGGGAGACGGGCGCGGCTGCACTATTTATGTCAAGGAATCTCCCGCACTCAGCCAGCCTGCCACTCCCATCCTTGACTCCAGGACCCAGGCGCTTACACTGAAACAACCCCTGACCCTTTAAAGGGACCCTTTATCTGACTACTGCATATGTGCCCCCCAGGGACCAGCATGAGGCCATTGCCTCTTACAGAATACCCTCCTCTCTACCTCCTTCCGCTTGATCAAATTCTGGTGGGTGACTTAAATGTCAACTGGCTCAGCCCCTCCTCCTCCTCTACACCGAGACTCCTTTTCTGCAATAGACCCTAATGCAACTAGTTACCCACCCTACCAGGACTAATCCCAAGAGAGGCTCCAGTACCCTGCTTGATGTGGTACTCACCAGCCGCCTAATCGGATCCCCAATGTACAAGTCCTCCCAGACTCTCTCAGCGATCACTCCCATTCTATTCCACTGGTCAACCTCAGTCCCCAAACCCATAGCACAGTCCACATGCCGTGTGCTAATACCTGGTGGACTGATAAAACTTAAGGAACTTCTGTCCCAAATTGACTGGTCTCCTATACAGGCAACTCCTGACATCGACACAGCTCTCTCCTTCTTTACCCAAACTTTTAATAATGCCTGTGATATCTTTTGCCCCAGTGTTGACCCGCCGTTCTAAAAGGAAGAATGCCCCCTGGGTTACCCCAGCTTTGATCCACCAGCTCAAACATAGGAACAACCGATGGCACCGTGCCATTGAGAATGGCCGGCCCAATGACAGGCGGTTATATGCTGCCACCCGAAACAAGTGCACTCGGGCCATCAGAAAGGCCAAGTCTGAGCACTATCGGTCCTCACTCACTGCCTCATGGGGGAATCCCAGAACCTTCTGGGATAACATTAAACAGTTAAATGGGAGTGCACACTCCCCCACCCACCCAGATCAACATTAATGGTGTGATCTCCTCAGACCCAGCCCTCATAGCCAACCACCTAAACACCTCATTCACTGACCTTAGCCCTATCCTCCCTACAAATTTTTTTGACCCTCCTCCCCCAGCACCTGCCGTAAATCTTTCTCACCCTTATTTTCTCCTCCGCCGTGTTTCTGCCCAAGAACTTAGGCCGCGCCTTGTCACTGCCTTGAGGGCAGTGACACCCTGGATCCGTGTATCCTACGGCTGGTCTTAGACACAGTCCTTACCCCGATCACATGCCTCATCAACCACTCTCTTTGCCTGGAAAGTCGCCACTGTCATCCCTATCTTTAAAGGTGGTGATAGGACTGTGGCTGGAAACTATCGACCGATCTCCATTCTCTCTCCTCTCTCCAAGGCCTTGGAAAAAGTGGTGGCCTCTCAAATCTCTGACTACCTCTCCACCTACAATGTCCTTTGTCCTGAGCAGCATGGCTTCTGAGTGGGCCACAGTACCAACACAGCCCTCCTAGAGTTCTCCAACTTTCTCCACTCCTCCTTAGACACTGGTTCTCTGGCTGGTGCTGTCTTCATTGACCTCTCGAAAGCTTTCGACACTGTCTCCCACCCCCTCCTTCTTGATGCCCTTAGTCTCTCTGGTTTTGCTGCTGGGCCTATCTCCTGGTGCACCAGTTATCTGTCTGACCGCTCACAGCGTAGTAAAATTAATGGGACCTACTCAGACATCTGTCCCATCTTTTCTGGGTTCCCAGGCTCCATTCTGGGCCCTACTATTCTCCCTTTACCTTAACACCCTTCCACGCCTTGCTCGGGAACATTCTATTGTACGCTGATGATGCAGTCATCTTTGCCTCAAGTCGTGAACCTCCTGCCTCCAGGACTCGCTGCAGAAGTCCTTCACTGAAGCCGAGGGCTGGTTCAAGGAACATAGATTGGTGATAAATCTTAAAAACAAAACCATGTTCTTCACTCATCCCCAAAACAAGTCCTGCAACTTCAAACTCCTCATTCACTCTGGGTCCTCATTCCCACTCGAACAAGTTTGCTCCTATAAATACCTAGGGATCCATTTGGCCCTCCTCTCCTTCCATGGACACATCGCTGCCTAGCCACTGCCACTAATATCCGATTGGGCATCTTCCCTTGGTATAAACACTGCCTCCCCGAAGGCTCTTCGACTTCGCAGTCACCTCCTCTATCCTGTCCCTAGTGGACTATGGACTGCCGGTGTATGGTGCTGCTGATCAGTCCACGCACTCCATGAAATTCCGCACTACTGAATAAGGCCTGCAGGTTAATTACTGGAGCACCTAGGATGACACACACCTGTCTGCTGTATGCTAAAGCGCTGGTACTTGATCTCGATGAGCCTCCAAATATCTTACCTGTACCCTTACAAAAGACCCTCCTGGGCTTTCCCCACCAGGATTGACCACCACCATAGCCGCCTGTCCCACTAGTTCATACTGACCTCTGGGAAACTCTCTTGTTATCCCTAGAGCTAGGACCTCTCACGGCCAAAGAGCCTTCAGCTTTAGGGCCCCTCCTGTCTCAACACACTGCCCCCTCCATCTCCTAAGCTCCATAACTATATCTTGCTTCAAAACTTCCTTACGTAACCACCTTATTAACACCCGATGCTGTAACTGCCACTAGTCAAAAGCCTGTACTCAATACTTATGACAAAGCTTATTACTAAGCTGCTAAGGACGACATAACTCTGGTATTGTTTGCATCCATCCTACCTGTACCAGCTTGTTTGTATCTATGTCTTAATTTTACTGTTATACTTATGTGTTGTACTGCTATACTGTGTATTTTGGTTTGTCTTACTGTGACAAGGTACCTTTGTAAATGAGCCTATGGCTCAAAGGTTTTCCAAACTGCTGTTTAAATAAATAAATAAAATAAATATCTATTGCCTGCATCACTGTGTTGAAAATGTCAATGAGGTTAGTTTGGCATGACTTCCGTTTTACAAATCCACAGTGCTTCCTATCCTGAAGTCCTTTCTTCTTGAGAAACGTCACTATCCACTCCTTGATAACTATCTTGAGCAATTTTGCAGTTGTATAGGACAAATTCACTGGCCTGTAGTTTCCTGGATCCCCCTTATCCTCTCTGTTGTGAAGAGGAATTGCATCTGCCTCTCTCCAGTCTCTCTGTACCACTCCTGTTGCCAAGGAGCAGTTAAACAGGTCTGCCAGAAGACTCAGTAGTTGAACCCCTACTTCCCTTACAACCCTAGGTGGTTTCCATACCGGTCCAGTGCTTGGTTCCTTTTCAGCCCCATGAGCACGCCGTCTTCAGTGATTAGGTCAATGCCCAGCTTCTGCCTGCTCCACCCCACCTCTCCGACTTTTTTGACCGAGCACTCAAGAAGCATTCCCCCTTTTTCCACAGTGAATATTAAGGTGAAGTATTCATTTAGAAGATTTGCTTCAACAGTACCATCGTTCACCTATGTTTTATCCTTCCTCAGTGTTTCAATGGCCTCTTTAGTTTTCCTTCTTCCCCTGGTATACCAAAAGATGGTTTTATTATTTTCCTTTACCCACTGTGCTATTTTGAGCTCTGTCTCAGCTTTGGCTCTCCTCACTGCTACTCCTGCCTCTCTCAGGCTAACCTGGTACAGTGGCCTGCTCCTTCCATTTGTTCCTTTCTATATGCTCTGAAGGCTGTTTTTTTGTCTACCTACAGCTTCCTTAGCCTCCTTGGTGAAAACAATAGGTCTCTTATATTTCCTGGCCTTGCCTACCATTTTCCTACAGCTCTAAAAGACCCCTGAAACTACACCCTCTATGGCCTCCCACTTTGCTTCCACCCTGTCTACACTGCCTACTCCCTCAGGATGAGCTACAGTAGTTCAGTCAATCTCCCAAAGTTCACTTCACAGAGGTCCAGTGCAACAGGTATGACAGCTGCATTGTTTTATGCTCTGGACCCTAGCGGTGCCTCGACCATTATGCCATGGATGGCATCCAGATTTGAAAACCCTGGATCCAAGATGGCTTCCTGGATGTTGTGATGCCTAACATGGTGTGTTAGAAATCAGTCCTACAAAGAGTCAGTCAGTGCCTGACAACGTGTGCTGGTTGCCAATGGAATGTCCCAGTCCACGTCAACCATGTTTAGATCACCTGTCAGGATCTCATGCCCCATCCAGGAAGCTGTCCTGAGCTCATCCCCTAGTAGCCAGTCTCCTGCTTCTGACTGATTTGGAAGCCTGTAGACCACTCTCAGTCTAATATTCTCCAAACCCCTTCCATCACCAGCTGAATCCATCTGATATCCATCCCTCCCAGTTCCCCTATGGATTTCTCCTCCATTACCCTTATATTATCTCCTACATATAGGGCTACTCCCCCCTTCTCAAGTTTCCCTGTTCCTTCAAGCAAAATGCTACTAATGGTTTGCACTGCATGGCAAAATGTCCATTTCTCCACTCTGTGTAACTAATTCCAGGTTGCCCCTGAAAAATGGACCTTTAGGGCCCAGTGGGTTAACAAAATTGAAATAAATAAATAATTCTGAGGAGAGTATACCTTATAATAGAGAGATCCCAGTCATGGTTTACTGAGGCCTGTGTCTCTGTGACAGATACTACATCTGACTCAGGCTCAGTAGCCAGTGCCTGAAGGTCACTCATCCTGTTACCAAGACTCCTGGCATTAAGGCTGATTACCCTCCATGATGATTTAGCTCTACCATTTCCCGCCCTCTTGTCCTGCTCAGTGCTGCTCCTGTTGTCCTCCTACCCCTGTGCCAGCACCCTTCCACCTTCCTTGTATTGACATGTCCCCATGGTTGGGGAAGTGCTAGCTAGACCTGTTAAATCCTCCTCTTCCCTGATAGAGGAATCCTCATCCTTTGCTACCCCTTCCTATTTTAAATACCTAGCAATATATGCATCAAACATCTGCCCTAGGGCAAGTACCCCCTCTTCTGTCAGATGAAGGCTGTCCCTCTTAAATAGCCTCCTATCCCAGAAGTGGCCTTAGTCCCCTACAAACCCAAATCCTTCATAAGTGCACCAGCCCTTCAGCCTTGTGTTGAATGCTACCACTTTCAACTGTCTCACACTACCCATGTCCCAGACCAGTAGGACCTCAGAGAAGATCACTGATGCCAACACTGCCCTCAGCTTACGCCCTAGCCTGCAGGAGCTATCCTTAACCTCCTCCAACTCATGGGTGCTAAGTAAATTTTCCCCTAAATGGACAATCACATCTGGCTTACCCCCCCCCCCACACACACACACACCTTACTATACCCTCAATCTTGTTGGTGCCTCTAAGGCCCCCAGAAGGCAATGAACTATTCTGTTGCTTCTGCCATGGCTGTCTGCATAAGCACCTTTTTCAGTCCCAATACTAATGGTGCTGCCGACCACAAGGGTCACCAGAGTTGTACTCCTAAGCCTCTGCTCCCCTACCTCCTATGTGCTGCCCTTTGATTAGTTCCTGGAGGCTGATTAATAAATGGAATCTTGTTATTTTGGGAAAGTGATTGCTGATCTGCATTTACCGAGGGACTGAAGCAGTTAACCATCACAAACCAGGACTCTCACTTCTACATAGGGCCTCAGTCTGGCACACTCTCCCTTGCCCACTACCCACCATCCAATTTGGCCAATTGAATGCTGCGGGGAGGGGGGTAGCAGGCATCTGCAGGCCCCAGTCTTGTCTGGCATGAAATAGATTCATTTTGTCTTGAATAAATGAATCAGGCCAACCCAAGAGTGGCTCAGTATGACCCCCCCACTCCTATAAAACATATGATCTCCCACCTGCTCCTGTAAAACAAGCAAATTTGTGGGAGCACACCTATTGACAGGGTTTCCCATTCGTATGCTTGCACAGGGGATGATAGACTCTTCCCTTGTCTTTTGTAGGTGTAGTGCCATGAATTACTTTTGCCGCCTGTGACTCATTGGACATGCGTCTGGGAAGCACTGCTGCTCATGCTGCGGGCTGTATTGTTTCTCTGCTAGAAACTACTTATATTTTGTAGAATTCACCTGGAGACTCCTTTCAACTAAAACTATCAGTCTCAACTGTTGTAACTAATCATTGAAGCAGCTTTCACCACTAGGTGGCAGGCATGTGATTGCAAACTATACTAACACAATGACTGAATGTGCTCTGCGTACTGCATTTCAGACCACCAAAGAAAACTGGATTACAGCAGCAGTCTCTCAAAATTGAAATTGCATTGCCTGTCCATGCACGTGCCACTAATCTACAGCAGACATTTAGGAAAACACTATACTTTCAAGTACAATAACAAAACTGATGTTCACCACTGCTGCTGCCTTCCTGCTGTCATTCCCGAGGCAACAGAGTGCCCTCAGCTTGCGGCCTGCCAGGACAGCCCAGCTGAGTTTTGTTCCCCAGCTGAAGCAATTTTTCAAAAAGGAGACTGATCACTAAGTTCAGAATTTCAAAAGTCCAAAAGCGTAATGCAGTCATATGTTAATCTAAACTCCAAAGTAGCTGTTTCACAAAGCAAATGAATTGTCCCAGTAACATATTAAGGCAACACTCCTACCGTGTTGCTGTATTCAGTTCAAATGTTATAAAAAGGCAATATTTTGTAACTGCAGTAACATTTTGCCTACATGAAACCCTTTGCTGCATGGCTTTATGTTTGCAAAATAACTTTCACTTAATTTCACTCTGTCTTTGGAATATATGCATAGTTTTGTTCAGAGTGCCTCTAGGTTGATGTAAGCAAGTCTGCATTCTTGCTAAAAAAATGGATTGCCACATGTTACCTTAGGGCTTCCATATCAGCAAGTATTCCTGTATTTTGGAAAGTGGAGCCATCTATAATAATAATAATAATCTTTATTTTTATTGCGCCTTTCAAAAAATCAAGGCGCAGAACAGGCTTTAAAATACATCCAAATAACATATCATAAAATCGATAAAATAAGTAATAACATCCACATAATAAATAATAAAATCAGATCGACTCAATATCCTCCCCAAACGCTTTTCTCCACAGAAAAGATTTCAAAGTTTTTTTAAAGCCCCCCACCATTGTGCACTCTCTAATCCAATGGGGTAGAGAATTCCAAAAGGCCGGTGCTGTGAATACAAAAGCCCGAGCACCGGAAGATTTCAAAACTACACTTGGAATCTCTAGCAACCCCTCGTTGGCTGAGCAGAGCGGTCGCTCCAGGATGTAAGGAACCAGAAGCTCTTTCAGGTAGTCAGGGCCCAAACCATGCAGGGCTTTGTAAGTCAGCAAGCCGACTTTAAAGGAGATCCGGCAGCCAGTGCAGACCCCGCAGCACCGGGGTAATATGGGAGGAACGAGGCGTCCCAGTTAACAGCCGGGCTGCGGAGTTCTGCACCAGCTGCAAGCGGCGGATATCAACCCCTGGAAGCCCAAAGTAAAGGGAATTGCAGTAGTCCAAGCGCGAGGTCACAAAGGCGTGGATCAACGTGGGTAGGTCTCCAGACAGAACAAGGTGCTTGATCCTAGCGATATTCCTAAGATGGTAAAAGGATAGCTTATCGACAGCCGACACTTGCGCACGCAGTGTCTGCTGATCGTCAAGAATTACCTCTAGGTCTCGCACCTGTTCAGAGATAGGAAGCTCAACCACCCCCAGGAATAAACCTGAGGGATGGTCTGTCCCCAACCCCCCTATCCGGTGACCAGGATCCACAACCATCACCTCCGTCTTTCCAGAATTCAGCTTCAGCCAGCAGGACCTCATCCATCCTTGGATTTCATCGAGACAGTTATTAAACACTGAGAGTGCTCCATTCTGGTCGAGTGCAAAAGACAGGTAGAGCTGAGTATCATCGGCATAACAATGAAACTCCAGCCCATACCGTCTTACAATGTCTCCGAGGGGAAGCATGTACACTGCAAACAACATGGGGGACAGCACCGAGCCCTGAGGAACCCCACAGGACAGAGAGATAGGGTCAGAGAAAAATATCCTCGACACCACTCTCTGTGTTCTACCAGTGAGGAAAGATGTAAACCATCTGTGGACCAAACCTAAAAGCCCACAGATGTTTTCCAGAAGCTCAAGCAGTACCCCATGGTCTACAGTGTCAAATGCTGATGACAAATCCAACAGGACCAAAATGGACCGTTTTTTCTGGTCTCTCGCCATCAGGAGATCATTGAGCACCTGAACCAGCGTAGTCTCAGTGCTATGCCTCTTTCAAAACCGGATTGGAGAGGATCGTAGATGCTATGGATGGACAAATGGTTGTCCAACTGAGTAGCCACTACTTTCTCAATTACCTTCCCAACAAAGGGAAGGTTTGAGATAGGGCTGTAGTTAGCGAGGGAGTCAGGGTCCAAAGAAGCCTTCTTCAACACAGGTGTCACCACAGCCTCCTTCAGGGAGCTGGGATATTCACCAGAGTCTAAGGAGCACCAGACTATCCTCGCTAAAACCGGGATGATAATCTCCCCACAGCCCATAATCAAGGCTGTGGGGCCCGGATCTAAACTACTGGATGTAGTGCACATACCTTGGAAAATCCTCATAACATACTCGATATCCGGCCTTTTGAAGAGATTCCAGGAACGAGGAGGGAAAGTGACCAAGGACTGGTCCACGGCCCTTCCCATAGAGAATGTTGAACGGATTTCCGCCCTAATGTCTTCCACCTTATCCGCAAAGAACCGAGCAAGCTCATCACACTGAGACTGTGAAAAAGCTCTACGAACCTGTAAACAGGCTGGGTTGCACAGTCTGTCCACAGTTCGAAAGAGCTGAGCCGGTCGGTTCTGTGCGGCAGCAATTTCCCTGGACAGGAACACTGCCTTCTTACAGGTAATTGCTGACTGATAGAGTTGATAATGCTCTCGCAGTCTAAGATGGTCAGCATTCAAGTGGGATTTCCGTCAACATCTCTCTAACCTGCGTACTAAATGCTGCATCTCCCTCAGGTCCCCATCAAACCATGGGGACCAAGGGCGAAGGGAAAGAGGACGCACACGAAATGGAGCAATGGCATCCAGAGCAGAGGTAATGGCCTTATTATAGGCCAGAACCAAAACCTCTGGATCCATGCATATCACAGGGAGTTCTGATAGGTCAAGTGCCGCAATTAGACCATAGGGAGTCACATCCCGTAAAGGGCGGTACTTGACCATCTCCACAGGGGTTGGTCTACGCAGGGGGGTGCCAAAATTGAATCTTACAGTGTGATGGTCAGACCATTCGATGGGTTCCACCCCCACGGCGGAGGCCTCCATCCCCAGGAGGAAGACCAGGTCAAGGGAATGGCCGCATTTGTGAGTGGCAGAGGTAACCACCTGTGAGAGGCCCAATGAATTCATCAATTGGAGGAAGTGTTGTCCAGATTGTGAGAATTCATCGTCGATCTACAGGGAAATTGTTCCCATAAATTTGCATTGGTTATAGGGGAAAGCAGAGGAATTTGTCTTCCAATGTAAATAATGTAATCTACAAGAAACGGAGGATAATTGCACTGGAGTAACAGGAAATATACAAAATTAATCTGGAAGTACAGTATGTATAGACTAGTGCTCATTAAAACAACCTACCCAGCAGAAACCTCTCGCCTCTCACCCTTGCCTTACCATCCCTCTGCCCCATGCCCATACTCAAATCCCAAAATGTGAACTTCCCCACTGAGCTCCTGGTGTAGCTACCACAGGAACCATGCCCACCAGCGCTCGGTGCCCCCAAAGCCGACATCAGAGAACCCCCGTTTCGGGTTAAGCTCCTCTAGTAGTGATAGTCTGCCAGAGTCCCCGCCCGGACGCCACATGCACCCGTAGTTTTTCAGGTGGCAGGCGCTTCTAAAACTGATGCCTGCATCCCTTGACCATTCACTGCAGGAACCATGCCCGCCGGTGCTCGGCATCCCCAAAGCCGATATCAGAGAACCCTTGATTCAGGTTGTGCCCCTAAGCTGACTTCAGAGAACCCTTGATTTGGGCTGTGCTCCTCTTTTAATGATAGCATGCCTGAGTCCCAGCCTGGATGCAGCATGCACTCGCAGTCTCCAGATGTAAGGCGCCTCTGGAACCGACGCCTGCATCCCCTGACCATACTCCTCTACCTGAAAGCCGTGTACCTAGCCTAATCACCGCAGGAATCTATGGCTAGGGGCAGTCGGTGATACTAAAGCCATCAACCCACATAATCTGTAGCACTTATCCACAAGTGGGTATTCTAGTACTATTCCACGATTAAAACAATTGCCCCCCCAACCCTGTATTCTTCACCTTTTCAGGATCTCACCGTAATCTCCTTTATCGCACCTTCCCCTAAAACATGTCTTGTATATAGCTAGAAAAAAGTATAAAGTGTACCTATTGGACTCCAGAGCTTACTGTTACCTTATTTTGTTTATTTCTTTTCTGTTTACTCCTATGTACTACCTCAATGCCTGTATATATGTGTGATTATGTATACTGTTATTGACCTTGTGTGATGCAGGTCCACCTTGTAAATAAGCTTGCTCAACGGTGTCCACTGGATAAATAAAGATTTGATTGATTGATGTATCTACTCCTTTAACTAGGTACTAATTCATGTTGCCTGTGTACTGAAAAGAAAGCATTGAATCAATGAGATTTCATAGATAATTACAAGCTATTTTTAGACTTACGTCTGTAATGCTTGCCCTTTTTAGAACTTAATTTTCATGTCTCCACAGTGATTATCCAGTTTATTTTTAAATATGTTCATACTTTTACTATTTATTATATCTCTAGGTAATGTATTCCATGAGATGGTTTGGGTATCTGCTACATTAAAATATCAGCAGCATTTTCCTCTTTTTTTTTTTTAACTGCTTCTTTACGAGATGTTATTGTCATACCAGTCCTAGTTACTTTGGCAACAGTAAAAGTTGATTGCACTGAACAGCAGCACAGATATTGTATCAGCACAGATACTGAATTGCACGAGCCTCATAGAATACCCATTATGAACTTAAAAAATATTCAGATTTCAGATTTGACTTTTGGTGGTTCTAAACTCACTAGGTAATGACCACTGGTGTTACCAAAATACTGTAACCATAGAATCAATGTGTGTACTTTTAAGACGGAAAAAAATGAAAGACTTTCCCACCCCCAGGAGTATGTACACTCTCCTGTTTCTCTGCCCTCAAATGGGATGGGCATGACACAGGGAATCTTCAGGTCTAGGGTATATTTCACTTACCAGGAGTTTCTTTGCATGCTGTTATTTATCACAAGCCCTATGCTGGAAGCTTCCCAGGTCACACAGATACCCATTCCGGTGTCTCTGCAATAAATCGAGACCACTCAAAGCTTCTAAGCGCTCGGTCTTTACTGTTGATTAAACTGTGAAAGTTCTTTTATACACATTCCACTAATCAAAGGATCACAATTCATTTGCAACATAAGCTTAAACTTTACAATCCCAGCTTCAAATTCCTATACACATAACCCGCTTGTAACAGAGCTGTTTGTCATCATTTTCCTGGGGTCCCAGACTGCCACCCAACCCCACTACCAGGCTGCTAAAGGCTTAGCCACTTCCCTGTGCAGCATCAGCTCAGTCCTCCACTCCACTGGGCTACCTTAATTTCCAGTTAGAATTTCGCACTCTGTTCTTTTTCCACACACACTTTGTGCCACGTGAACAGGCCTGCCCATGTCTGCCAGAATGTAGCTCTGCCAGGGGATCTCTATTTCTACACTGTTGGTGTCAGATACCATCGGATACCATGACTGACAGCCACGACTAGAACATAACTATACAAGGCTGCTCTCAGTTCTGGAGATACAGGGAAAGGAGGAAGGTTGGGCTATATAAGGAAAGGAATCAAGACCACGGAAGAGCAGGGTCACCCAGAGGAAAAAGAAGGGTTGAGGTGTTGTGGGTCATCCTGGAGACAGGTGCTGAGGTAGCTATCCATACAGGGGTGGTATACGGACCTCCTGCACAGGGAGAGGAATTAAATGAGACACTTTGGGAAGCCATCATCTGAATGGCAAGCAAGGGAGAGGTGCTGCTAATTGTTGACTTCAGTCTGTCAGATGTTGACTGGAGCCTTCCAACTGCAGCTTTGGCAAGAAGCAGGGACATCCTCAACTCCCCACAGGGTTTTTTTATCAGGCAGTCAATGAACCCACTAGAGATGGGGCAGTGCTGGACCTGGTACTTCCAAACAATGACAGCAACGAAGATGTCACAGTGGGCAGTCTCCTAGGTACCAGTGATCACTGTACAGGAGGGTTGTTTAACATTAAAATGGGAACAGAGGCAAACCACATGAGGATGAGCACCTTAAACTTTAGTAGCTAGATTTTAAAGACATGGGAGACTGCTTCGGAAACTGCCTCATGGGGGATTGCCATGGAGGAGCAGAAATACAAAGGGTAAAAATAAGAGAGTGCATAATTAAGACAACCAGCCTTTGCATGAAGGAAGTGAGTAAAAGCAGGAGGAAAAAGAGACTGCTATGTTTCTCTAGGGAAGTGGCCAAAGTGGTGAAAAAAAATAGGGAGCCATTCAGGAGGTATAAGGAAATGCAGAGGGAGGAAGGCAGGGAGGTGTACCAAGTAAAATAGAGGAAAGCAGGAAAGGCAATGAGGGGAGCAAAGGAGCAGACAGAGGAAAGGATAGCCAAGGGGGTAGCTAAAAGAGATGAGACTTTCTTCAGGTATATAAGTGAGAAGAAGAAGGCAAGGGGAGAAGTAGTGAGAATAAGGAGGGCAGAATGAGGGTACTGCAGAGAAAAGGACCAAGAAAAAGCAGACATCCTGGGCAGGTACTTCTGCTCAGTCTTCACAGTGGAGGAAGGGGGAATATGCCACCAGGGAGCAGCAGAAACAAATGGAGGGGGCTAGACACAAGTCCATTTTCTGATGAAAGTGTCCTAAAGAGACTTTCAGCTCTGAAAGTGAACAAGGCTATGGGACTGGACGGGATACACCCAAAAGTACTAAAAAACCTCAGGGAGGTACAAGCTGCTCCACTGATGGCCTCACTCAACAGCTCTGTGGAAACGGGCATGGTCCCAGAGGACTGAAGAAGAGTACACATGGTCCCTCACTGTAAGAGCAGCAGCAGGGTGGAAGCTAGCAGCTACAGTCTCACCTAAGTGATGAGGAATGTAATGGAAACCCTGGTAAAGGAAAGGTTGGTAGAGTATCCTGAATCCAGTGGGCTGCAAGACCACAGGCAGCATGGATTCACTGGGAAGGGGGTCATGCCAAATGACTGATTTCTTCAACTGGGTGAATAGGGAAATAGATCCAGGGAGGAAAGTGGACACGGCCTATATGGGCCTTAACAAGGCTTTTGACACCATACCACACATGAGACTGATAAAGAAACTAAGCAGCCTAGGGGTGGGAAACAAAGTGGTGAACTAGGTTAGAAACTGGTTAATGGATAGGATAGGTGACAGAGGGTGGCAATTAATGGCACTCACTCTAATAATGGCAGAGTGAACAAAGTGGTGCCAAAGGGCTTAGTACCGGGGCCGGTCCTCTTCAATGTTTCATAAGTGACACTGCAGAAGAACTGGAAGAGAAGGTATGGATTTTTGCAGATGACACCAAAATCTGTAATCAGGTGGTCACTCAGGATGGTATGGAGAAAATATTTAGGGATCTTGGGAAACTTGAGAAGTGGTCATGAGCACAGCAGTTGGGGTTCAGTGTCAAAACCTGCAAAATCACGCATCAGTATAGGACTGGGCCGAGAGAGGTCCTGATAGTCACTAAGCAGGAAAGAGACCTTGGGATTATCATATTTGATGACCTCAGAGTGTCAGGGAAGTGAGACAAAGCAGTGGGTAGGGCCAATAAGATAGTCGGATGCATAGGGATAGGTACCTTCAACAGGAGGAGGAGGTGTTTCCACTTTATCAATCACTGGTAAGACCCTACCTGTAATGTTGTGTCCAGTTCTGGAGGCTGCACCTCAGAAAGGACATGGACAAGATGGAGGCAGTCCAGATGAGGGCAAATAAAATGGTGCAGGGGTTGTACCAAAAATCCAAGAGGAGAGACTTAGGAATCTCAACAAGTATACCCTGGATGAGAGAGAGCGAGAGGGGACATGATAGAGACCTACAAGTACCTCACAGGAGTTAACAGGGTGCAGGAGGGGAAGTCTCTTTCAAATGAGAAATAACACCAGGACTAGATGGCATGCAATGAAGCTGGAAGAGGGGAGTTTAAGAGGGATGTTAGGAAGTACTACTTCACTGAAAGAGTTGTAGATGCTTTGTACAGTCTGTTAGTGGAACTGGTGAAGGCAAAAACAGTAGGGAGCTTCAAGCATGTGTGGGATAGACATAGGGGAAGATTAGTAAATAGGCAGGGAGGAGAGAGGGTCACCAAAAACAACTTAGGGTCTGCAGAGACTTAGAAACATAGACTTTGACGGCAGATAAGGACCGCTAGGCCCATCTAGTCTGCCCATTTCCCTACCTACAGGATAGGCCGCAGATCCTAGTTAACCAACAGCCTTTATCTTCCTGCCCCCCACAAGAATTGCCTTATTTCTGTCCCATGCATTCTTGAATTCTCCCACAGTTTTAGACTCCACAACTTCCTCAGGAAGGCTGTTCCATGCATCCACTACCCTCTCTTGAAATAATACTTCCTCACATTGCCCCTGAACCGCCCTCCTTCTATCTTTAAATTGTGTCCCCTTGTTCTTGCAAGTCTCTTTTTCTGAAAGATGCTACCCTCTTGGACTTTGTTGATTCCCTTGAGGTACTTGAAAGTTTCTATCATGTCCCCCCTCTCCCTTCTTTCCTCAAGGGTATACATATTAAGCTCCTTTAGTCTCTCCTCATACGGCTTCTCTTGCAGACCCTGCACCATTTTAGTTGCCCTCCTCTGGACTGCCTCTATCCTGTCTATGTCCTTGTGGAGATGGGGTCTCCAGAACTGGACACAGTATTCCAGAAGGGGTCTCACCAACTGTCTGTACAGAGGATAACAACTTCCTGTTTTCTGCTGCTGATGCCTCTCCCTATACATCCCAGTATACCCCCGGCCCTCCCTACTGCCTTCTCACATTGCTTGCTAACCTTAAGGTCATCTGATATGATTACCCCCAGGTCCCTTTCCTGTTTTGTTGTTGTTACTAGCTCCCCACCCATTGTGTATTCTTCCCCTGGGTTCTTGTTTCCCAGGTGCATTATTTTGCACTTTTTTGCATTGAATCCTAGCTGCCATACGTCTGACCATTCCTCCAACCTTGCTAAGTCCCTTTTCATCCTTTCCACGCCTCCTTGTGTATCAACCCTGTTGCAGATCTTTGTGTCATCTGCAAAAAGGCATACTTTTCCTTCCAGTCCCTCTGCAATGTCACTGATGAAGATATTAAAAAGGACTGGACCCATACTGAACCCTGCGGTACCCCACTAGTAACCGCCCTTTTTTCAGAGACAGACTAGGCAAGGGCCATTTGGCCAGACTGGGTGGACCAAGAGGCCTTTATCTGCAACAATCTCTATGTTTCTTTTTTGGGTGGATTTTAGATGGGCTGGAATGGCATAAACGTTTGACCAAGGATCCAACACTCCAAGGAGCCACAGTAATTATCTGAGTTATCTGTGGATGCAACTATGATCTGATGGAGCAGCCATAGGATTCAAGTATCTGACCATCGCATCCAACTATTCGAAGTTTGATGTAATGCATCTGAGCTTGGATACCTGGACTGATCTTGGATCCACAATGATCTGACTCAGGACCTGAAATCTGACTTTGGTCAGACTGTGTCAGATTCTGAGGTGGATAACAAAACTTTCCAGTGGACTGTAGTTGGATCCAAGCACCACTATCCGCTATCCTTCCTGTGCCATGCAAATTTTCTGTATCACCACACAAGGCTGCAAAACCCTCTAATCCTGAAACAGTTGCAAGTTTCCTGTGATCATCGTTTCCTTTCCTGGTTGCAGTCCCTCTGTGATGCCTTAAATGTTCTCTTATCAGTCATGCCATAACATATCATAACATGAAGGGGACAGTCTTATGCTGGAGGGGAGGAGGTTTTGGAGGGAGTTCAGGAAGCACTTCTTCACAGAGAGGGTGGTGGACATTTGGAATGCACTGCTAGAAGAGGTGGTCTCGTAGAAGACAGTGGGCAGCTTCAAAAGAGACTGGGTTAGGCATGGAGAAGATAAAGATCATGGGTAGGGAGGATGGGAGGAGTGGGGAGGGGGGCAGGGACAGTAGCTTAAGCTGTGGATCCTGCAATATGAACAGACCAGATAGACCAAATGGCCTTCTTCTGCTGGCTTCTTCATATGTTTCGTATGCTATGGGTGTATATCCCACTGTTGAACTCAGTTCCTGCCAGTGGAGACTATCAGTGGGGCTGAGTGAGTTTTCCTTCATGAAATCTTCTGCCTCTCCTCCTGTCCTAGCCCACGTGGGGGCTCACCTGATTAGATTCACACACATCCATGTGTGCTATTTGGTGACTATCAACCCACCCACTCAGGTCCCTTCCCCTCCAAGTCAGATTGATGGTGCCACTGCCAAGGGACTTGGCTTCCACCATCTCTCCTCATGCCGGGGAGATGAATATCCTACCTTGTCTTGCTGCCTATGGTTTGTTGTTGCATCATCTGTCATCCTCAGGTGTGACAATGCTGCACAAGCCACTCTCCATAATAACGACCAGCAGGATCTCCCTTGATGTCTTCAGGGGATCCCACCACAGGCACGATGATAATTGGGTTGCTTACCTAGGTGAGAAACACTCCCTAGGGTTCTCACACCCTCCTAGTGGTCCCTTTCTAATCCCCATCTATGGAAACCTCCAGACATAACCTCCAGAACTCAGGTCCCTTGCATCTGTCCCTGGTGCCAGAGGTCCCTCCCTGATTAGCTACCAGGGTCTTGCTCAATGTCACCACTGACACCTTGACTCCTTGAGGTGTCTCAAACTTCAGCCACCCTCGAAGCCCCAAGGGTGAATGGCACCCTCCGTCTCCATTTCCCAGTCCATGCCTACAGCTTGTTAACAGGATCACTAACTTTTATGTGACCTGTGCCCTGGCATATGACTCAGCAGCCAATTCCTACACAGACTGGAACATGGACGCCAACTCTCCCTGTCCCCACAAGGTGAGAGTAGCACCAGTTACTCTGGGCACTTAAGTGTGCCTGGCAGGTTTTATGTGATAACGGCGAGTCTTTAACTGCGCCGATCACATAGAGTGATAACAAAAGAGCCCGAAGTCAAAAGGGTGAACCACATAGCACCGACCATTGCAAAACAGCAATGGTTGCTTACTACAACAAACACGGCAAATAAACCAAGCATCAGCCCCCTACAACCCCCAAAATTATGATTACTAACTCCAGGGGGAGCGGACATAGAAAACAAAAAAAAAAATCCATGAAGCAAAATATTTCCCTACACCAGGACTCAAACCCAGCACCACAGGCTGTTACAAGCAGTGGCTCAAGCCACTACACCAAACAGCCAGCTCAGAATGGCTTGGCCAAACTACTCCTAATATATGCTTTGTATAGTGAGTGTGGTGTGTAGTTCTGTGTTACACTCTCTATAACTACTTCTCAGTCTTTTTTGATAGTCGCTCTAAATTACGAGTGGTATTATTGAGTCGCTAATATTGAGCCACTCAGTAATACTCGTCATATCACTGTACACCACCTGGCAAAATGAGGGCATCCTGTATATCAACTCTATTAACTCCTCCACCTCTATACCCCCAGGAATAATGCCAGAGCAGCAGTCCCCACTTGCTCATTTTGGTGAACAATCACATTCCCCTACTCTAAGGGGTGTTGTTAAAGACTGCATTTATTGCTAAAATATTTCTGACTTGTCAAATAGGTGGTGCCTGTTAGCAATAATAAGGACCTTTCTCTCAGTTATTGACTAGCAGATAATGACCACTGAACACGACTTTGATCCAATGGCCAAAATGTTGACCACTGAACATGTCTTTGACCCAGTGGCCAAATTGTGAGCTTTCCATCAACCACACCGGAGGTCTGGGCTTGCATGCAGAGCCTAGGGTCCCTGGTCAGGTTAACAAGTGACTGACTGCAGTCCCAAGGAACACACAGTGCACTCATAGCACATAGGCAGCATGTGCACTTGCATGTCTGCCCACTGATAACCTAGGGACCGTGTAGAAAGGAACGCTCTCTGCAGGGACTTCCTGACATATAACAGAGTGCTATGCAGGCTCCTACTGATAATGCTGTGTACCTTTGAGACTCTGAGTCATCCCCTCTGACCTGCTCCACCAACATCTAGGTCCTCCCTCTCTGAAACTCCAGCCATCTGGAGGGGACATGCCATGGTAAACATAGAAACATAGACTTTGACCATAGATAAATAGTGCTTGGCCCACCTAGTCTGCCCATTTCCCTATACTTGGTATACTAGGTATAAAGAGGCAAAAGAAGGCCAGAGCCCATTGAGAATATCCCCTATACATCATGGATTGGATATTGGATAAGCTGCAGATCCTAGTTAACCAACAGCCTACTTTCTCCTACCCATCACCAGAATTGCCTTAAGTCTGTCCCATGCATTCTTGAATTCCCCCACTTTTTTTTACCCCACGACCTCCACAGGAACGCCATTGCCCCCATGACATCCACAGAAAGGCCGAGTGGTGGTGGTTAACCACAAGGTGATCACTGAAAAAGGATGGCCGGAGGATACAGAATGGAGAGGGGGGGGAATAAGCAGAGCTTCGGGAGGCTGTATGGAGGAGTCACAGGGTATGGGGTGGGTTCAAAGAGATAAAAGAAAAATGGCAGAGAAAGAACTCAAAAAAGCACTTGGTTGTGTATTGGCCTTTCACTACTCTAACAGGTTATCCTTCTCTACAAGTAAAATACATCAGTGTTGGTCCTTATTGCTTTAAAAAAAGAAGTACTGTACAAGGCTGTGATTCCATTACAGGATTCTTGTGACATAATCCCCAATCGTGAAGCATGAACAACGTATGTTGTCATCAAAACACCAAGACTGAAACATGGTTATAGTTGTCCTGTTTTTTCATAGACTATGCATCTGAAGATTAAATAGCAAGGGGAATATGTTTCATTAGAAATTATAAAAATGAAAACTGTCATAACTTATAAAAAAATAAAAAACAGTTAATATTTCCAAACTCTGTTTTTTGGCTTAAACTGTTCCTTAATACTTTAGTTGTATTTATTTAATATCACACCATTGTTATTCATAATTCTGAGGTCAGAACTGTGATTTTGAAGTGAGATATTTTATAGACTGGCCTTTTCAGAAACTTGAATGGTCATCATTTAAAGAACACCATGAATACTGCATTACAAATGAGAGAAAGAGATCAAGCATATTTCTAATTGATCACTCCTTGTTGACAGTAGAAGTTAAAACATATTTTTTTTCCTACTGACTATTATGGACTGTAAACAAAAGGGGCTAGAAATGTGAAACTCTTGCTCAGCATGCAAATGTTTTTAATTGTAGAAATTCTGCATATACAGTACAACCTGGGAGGCACCAGTGAGCCGTTCACAATCAGTGTTGACCATCGGAACATGGCAAATGGGCAGCCACACAGCGTGAACATTAGTAGGAATGAGAGAGAGATACTCCTCCAGGTAAGCTTCAGAGCAAATGAAAGATCTTTCCTCACAGATGCATTTCCCTAAAGCATTCCTATGCCCTTTTTTTACAGCCGCACTTGGAACACTTTGTGCAGTTCTGGACTCCTCAGTACAAAAGGACATTAAAGCAGTCTACAGGGTACAACACAGGGTCACCAAATGCTCAGGGACATGGGGAATAAATGATACAGAGTGAGGCTACAGACCCTTAGTATGTTCTCCCTAGAAAAAAGTAGGCTTGGGGGGGGAGACATGATCTCAGTCTATAGCATACTCGGGGGTACAGACGAGATGAAGCAGACTGAGATATTTAATCTTGTGTGCTCTTGCAGGATACATAATCACACCATAAAGCTCAGAAATGGTTACTCAGGGGACAATATTAGGAGGCATTTCTTCTCCCAAAAGGTGGTGTGCCTATTGAACAGCCTATCAGTGGGCACCATGACTATGATGACAGCACAGGTCTTCAAAATAAGTCGAATGTAGTCTCCCCCCCATTTGGGGCACTAATGGCAGGATCCTGCATTCCCTTGCCAAGGGAATGCCCAGCAAGTAGTATACTGTGAGGCATAGGTAAGAGATCCCAGATAGGAGGGAGAGAGTTTGCCAGTTGATTGCAGAAGCCTCCCAGTACATTTCTCCAGGGCGCAATGCCTGTCTGAATATTGCACTCCAACTGTCCTTGCGCTTTCTTATACTCACTACTTATGCGTGGGTGGCACAAATGGCCAGTTCTGAATATCAGGCCCCACATCCCTTAGTATAGATAATTTTTCCTGCTCAGTTCTCATTGTGGAAGAAACCATTCCCTTGCCTGTAAGTATGAAATAGCTGGAATCCATTGTCATCAGTTATCTTTTATTTAGAAGCTACCCTTTATTTTTTTTAATTTAATTTTTGCTGACTGGGAAAGGGAGTAGGAAGTACTTCCTGTTTTCAGCCTCCTCTTCAGGGAAGGAGATGCTGATGCAAACTGACTGATCCTGGACCAGGTTAAGCTGCTGGTGGTTTTCAGTGAGTAGGGGAAATTTGTCCAGGACCCTCAGGAAATTCCTTCACTCTTTTCAAGAAGTGCCATGGGATCTTTCATCTCCCCCTGAACAACCACCAGAACAAGCAGACAGGACCAAGATTTAATGCCTTACCTGTAGGATGGTACCTTAAACAGCAGCGTCCTCCCAAAATACCATGCTGTGGCCTTGGAATGGTTACATTTAACCAAGGGGAGAGTGCCTTTTGCAGAGCTGCCAACACCACTTCCTGCAGTACCTGGTGTTCATTGGAGGTCTCCCATCTTATTTCTGAGCAGACCTGACCCTGCTTAACTTCTAAAGATCTGATCGTATGAGACTCCAAGGTGTTAATGCTGCAGGTACATTTTGATGACAGATGGGGAAGAAATTTCATCTGAAGACTTTCCTCCTCAATTGTGGATTTTGTTACATAGAAATACAGAAACATAGAAACATAGATAATGACAGCAGAAAAAGACTCATAGTCCATCTAGTCTGCCCAAGTTCCCTAAATCCCTGGAATTATTCTTGGAACTTAATGTTCCCCCATGGTACTAACCCTCTCAGACCTTTCTTTATTTTTTCTTCTCTGGTCCTGTCGGTCCAGGTCACCACTATTCCCTTCATTCTATGCCAGGCCTGTTTGAACCCTCTTACTGTGCTCGCTCCCACCACCTCACCTGGAAGACTGTTCCAGGGCTTCACCACCCTTTCTGTAAAGAAGTACTTCCTCACACCTTTCCTAAATCTCCCACCTGCCAACTTCCACTCATGACCTCATGACTGTGCACTGGTACTCAGGCTAAATAATTTCCCGCAGTTCACTTTATTAATTCCATTGAGGAATTTGAAGGTCTCAATCATATTGCTTCTCTCTCATCTTGTTTCCAATGAGTACAAATTTAGTGCCCTGAGTTGTTCCTCATGGGATTTACTCTCCTGTCCCTGAATCATTTTGGTCACTCTGTGTTGTGCTGTCTCTAACCTATCCTTGTATTTTCTGAGGTGAGGACACCAGAACTGAGCACAGTACTCCAGGTGAGGCCTCACCAGGGCTCCGTAGAAGGGTAGTATTACCTCTTTTCTCCTACTATCAATCCTCCTTCCAATGCATCCCCACATCCTGTTGGCCTTACTATAGGCCTTGTTGCACTGACTAGTGTGTTTAAGGGAGTTACTGATGATAACTCCTAGATCTCATTCTTTGTTAGTAGTGTTATTGTAGTGCTAAGCTGTTGTTCACTTCAGACTACACAATACATTACATATATTTAAATGTGCAGTTTCTTGATGGTGAGTGCACTACTAATCTCTTGAGAAAGGTGGTAAGGGTGCCGGCCTTTTTTTATACTATCATGGAGAAGCAGCTACATACTGAAACTGCAGGAGGATTCTTTTGACAGTAAATGGACACTCTGGGTGCTACTGATCAGCACATGAGTAATCAGTTTTTTTCTTTATAGGGGAACTCTCATTTATCCCACAGTAATGCTGTGGGAGGTAGAGTTTCTGTTAAAGCAAAACATCTCAATGCAATTGGTACCGGTAAAATAAGCACGAAACGGTGCTGTTGTATGTTGTGACACATAATACTGATGTTCTGTCACATAGACGTCCCTGCAGCTTAGCCTGTCATCCATGTCATCAGAGGGCTGGCTGCTGGGGACACTGTTGAAGGCATGGCAGGCAGGGGGGATGCAGGATCAACCAGATACGAACTAAAGCTAAAAAAAAGGTAGCTGGCAAAAAATGGCATTTAAGGCCATTTCGCTTAATCAGGAACTGTACCTCCCACAGCATTACTGTGGGGTAGATGAGAGTTCCCCATTAAGGAAATGCCTTGAGGACCAACGTTTCTGGGCTATGTGGCAATGGTCCAAGAATGATGCTATTTGTTTAGGTCATTGAGTTGCTCTGCATGCCAGCTGCCTACACAGGTGGTATGCCAAAATAATTCTGGCTCTGTTGCTATGCTCATAGTGTAATTGCCCTAAATGCCTCAGTTTGCCATCTGCTTGTTTTGTGAGTGGGGCCATAAGTTTAATGCAGCTTTTCTCCAGCTTTCTGAGTGTTGAATTGTCACCTCACTGTGGACCTGTACTGGCTCTTGTACTTGTTTCTTGCAGTTTATTATCTTTAAATGCTTTCACACCTTGTAAATCCAAAAGATGATTTTCAGCTACTAGACTTGAAATTAAGATTACATTAACACAATTAGACTGTATAGGAAACACATTTCATATCTAACATCATTCAATTGTTATTTATATTGTCTGTATATTAAACAGAAACCTGAAACTGTTTAAAAACTGTCATTCCATCTTAAAAAATGTATTTATGTCAAAATAGTGGAAGTGAATTATTATGGCTGCAGGGTGGAGCTCTGCAGACATCTTGCTATCACAATAGAAAAATGGAGCTCATCAGATTCTGAAAGGACTTCATAAAATTGGAGTTGCATTACAATTACTCCACTAGAGCAGTCTGGTGTGTCCCTACACTGCACTATTTTTTCTCTGTCTGAAAAAAGAAGCTTTTTTTAATTCACTCTGACAGTGTTTTAATTTTTTGATGAGGAATAATGATCACTGTCACTAGATGTATTTCAATCATAATTTGTGAATAACAGGACTTGTGTGATAATGTGGTTACTAGCTTCAATCTGAGCAATATTTTCTTTCAAGAAAGATCCCTAGTTTATGGTCTTTAGTAAACAAGTCAACTGATCAGCATTTCCCAGCCATAAACTATAACTGAGATTGAGGAATGAGGTTCAGATTTCAGAACACAGAGTAAAGCGTTGCTATCAGTTCAGGAGATCTGCAAGAGTTAAAAAAGAACAGCAGTAAATAACACACTAACTTATGTAAATCACTTAATGATTGTTTTATATTGGTTATTCTGGTTATTGTTTATATTTTTGAAATTAATTGCTGAAAGTTAGTAAAACCAAAAAGGCTAAGAAAAGAATGTTGCATGCAGTCAGAGACAATGGAAATGTGTGAGTGTGTGTGACTCTGTTAACCCTTTCCTGGTACATTACCCTCTTCATAGTCAGTTTGCAAATGGTTATAATACTATATTGTAGAATGTGCACTGTTCAGAACATGAAGCAGTGCATGTGTGCTAGTGTGTCAGAGCGCTTATCCTGAATACAATAAAAGTTAGGGTTAGATTTATAAGTAAATAAATGTCATATAAGGCAGTGTATGTGTATTAGTGCGTGTGTGTAGAAGTAGTAGTAGTAGTAGTAAAATATTTTATTCATTACATGAATCGGATACTCAGTTGAGCAAAAGCTCATTTTCATTGAAGTCTCATACACTCACACATAGTAAATACCATTACAAACATTGTCAAACTTTCTTACAGTGTTACACATATAGAGAAAAGAGGAAGTTGTTTTATAACAGTACAGACACCAAAAGATGTTATTCCAGGCAATGATACAGTATTACGTAAAGGTAAGCATGTTTGGGGAGCAAGAGAGTGTGTGGGCACTGGGACAGGCAGCCATCTGGAGGAAGGGAGGTTTTGGCCGCTGAAGTCTGGGAAGGGGAGCCACCAGAGCCAGTGTGAAGAGTGTGGGTGTTCTTGCCACATCAGCAGCTAGAAGGGAGTGGCAGGAGCTGTTTGAGTTCAGGTCAAGGAGCCACTTGGAGAGAGTGGAGATCGGAAGTAAAGATTCCCAGCACCAGAAGAGCCAATCAGGCAGTGCTTGGGGAACCAATCAGGCCGTGAGCTCAGGAGACAATCTGGCAGAGCCATGCCTGATTCAAGCAAATGGCTGGGCTTTAAAGGGCTGGACCCAGCCACTATCGCAGCTGTAAGCACCTTTGGGGTGTGAGAGAGCATGTGGGCACTGGGATGGGTAGCCGTCTGGAGTGAGCGGGGATTTTTGAGCGGGGTTTTTCTTCCCACTAGCCCCACCCTGGCCCCAACCTCTATTAAATGGTCATGGTGGGAGGAGCCAGCTTCAGGGAGCAGCACGGAGTCAAGGGGTGAGCAGAGGAGGATGACACCCTCTAGGAGGTGGCACGTACACAGGAGAGACAATCACTATCCTGACTTCTCGGACCCAGGCTGGGTGTGGATGGTGAGTCTCTTTGGAATTATTGGCTGCAAAGGGCAGGAATATAGTATCTTAAGTATTATTCTGGTATAGGACACTGTACATTGTGCATCACTGTTTTGCCTATCTAGGAAGTAATATTGTACACAGATTGGCTAGTTCAGTAGGGAAGATTACACTGGCTGACGTTATTGCATCTGAAATTGTTTTGGGTAGAACAAACTGTGTAATGGGTAGGGTATTTTAGGTAGGGACAAAACTGCATTAAGAGAATAGAAAAATTAGTGCTGTATGTTTATCTCTGTTTTGGGGGACAAGACTAACTGAAAAAAAATAGTAGCAGCTGATAAAACTATAGAAACATAGACTTTGACAGCAGATGAGTACTGTTTGGCCAACCCAGTCTGCCCATATCCCTACCTATTGGATAAATTGCAGATTCTAGTTAACCAACAGCCTACTTCCTCCTCCCCCCCACTATAATTGCCTTATGCCTGTCCCGTGCATGTTTGAATTCCCTCACTGTTTTAGACACCACAACCTCCCCAGGAAGGCGATTCCATGCATCCACCACTCTCACTAGGAGGACTGTACTCTGCTTTTTGGGTCCCCTTCTGTTAATCATTACTGTTTAAACATGGGCAGAATAGTGGGCTGTAATGGATGTGGTGGCGGTTTGGATGAACAATCCTGTGGAAGCTTGATGGGTGTCCAATCTGTCACAGACTAAGAAGAATTGAGAAAGAAGTGCTGTGGCTTGGCAGAGATCTAGAGAGGATGGAAGGGGACGGGAGTGGGAGGTTGCTGAGGCAGGAGGGCCTCCCACAGGGGATAATATGTAGGTGCCAAATGGGGAGAACTTCAGGGCGAGGGAAAGGATAGGGAGGCAGGAGCAAGCTGAACATGAGACCTAGCACTGTAGGGAAGGCCAAACACAGGAGAGAGGAGTCAACACATGTCATCTCTGTGGCGGTAGGTAATAGGTTTGATGCACTGGTGACGTTGGTGGGGAGATAGGTGGGAGGATCTCCAGGAGAGGGCAGGAGGGGGAAAGGAGGGGAATGCACAAGGACATTTTATAGTCAGAAGAGGGGGACAGGGCAATAGGGAAGGGGCACAGCAGGAGGGTCAGTTGAAGGGAGCAGAGGGGAGGGGAGAGGAACTATGTTGGTAGGGAGGACAAGAAGGGCAAAGGGAAGGGGGATTGGGGGAGTTGGGAGGATTGTGGAGGATAGCAAAGGAACAGTGAAGGTGAGGGGCAATAGGACAGGGAAGGGGAGAGTTTAGGGGCAAGGACAGAGCTACAAATATGGCAGACTCTAGGGAAAGATACCTTGGTAAGAGGGGGGTGCAGGGGCAAGGAAGGATGAGGGGGAATACTAGTGCTGGGCAATTCCATACTAAAAGAGATAAGATGGAGCAGTAAGGGGGAAAGGCATAGTCATATATGGGTAAAGTCCATACCTGGGTGAACCGCGGGCAGGGCAAGGCACTCAATTCTGAAGCGTGCAAGGAGGGGTAGGAAGAAACTTCATCTCATGGTGCACGTGGGTACAAATGACCTGGCAGGGGAACTGGTGGAAGTTGTGAGGGAGAGGTTCGAGGAACTGGGAAGGTTGTGTGAGAAGTTGAGGGAATCGGTGGCCTTCTTGGAGGTGCTCCCAGTGCCCTGTGTGAGTACAGTGAGGAAGGAGAGGATCAGGGAGTTCAACACATGGCTGGGGGAATGGTGCCAATCCAAGGGGTTCAGGTTAGTGGGTGGATGCAGGGAGCTGGGACAATAATGACCTATATGCAGGGGACAGGCTACACTTGAGCGGGGAGGGGAAGGCAGTATTAAAGAAGGGGACAGAGGGGTACATAGCAACAAAGGTGGGTTTAGACTAGGAGGGGGTTAGCAAGAGGACTGCTGATAGGCAGGGATCCCAGAAAGGGTAGCCAGACAAGCTTACCCCCAAGTTAATAGGGGGAGGTCGGGGTAAGGGCACGAGGGGAGGAGGAGGAGGGGGGAAAGAAGGGAAAGGTTAAGGAGGAAATGGTGTGGAGGGTCGTCATGCTGAATGTGAGGAGTCTAGGTAATAAGTTAGCTGAGCTGCAGGCTCTCCTGGCAGTGTGGGGGAGGGGTTGAGATTGTGGCCATCATGAAAATGTGGGCCACCCAGAACCAGGACTGGGATATGATGATAGCAGGGTATAAAATATTCAGAAAAGATAGGGCTAAGGGGAAGAGGGGGCATGACAATAATATGTACTGGAAGGGATAAGGTAAATAATGGAGGAGGAGGAGGAGGAAGGCAGGGCAGAGGCCTTATGGATGCAGTTTCAAGACTGGAGGAGTAGGACGCTAAGGATGGGGGTAGTATACAGACCACTGGCACAAGGGGATGACCTAGATAGAGAGCTAGCTGAGCAAATCAGAAAGGTCTGTAGGAGGGGGAACACAGTGGTGGTGGGGGACTTCAACCTACCTGGGGTGGATTGGAGTACTCCAACCACCACGAGTGCAAGGGAGCAGGTACTACTAGAAGCATTGCAGGACAGCTACCTGGTGCAGTTGGTACATGAGCCGACTAGGTTGGAGAGGACTCTGCACCTGGTACTTTCAAATGGGGAGGATGTAAGGGATCTGGGGGGGTGGAGGACCCCCTGGCTGAGAGTGACCACCACTCGGTGTGTTTCACGCTCAATACGATTAGGGAAACAGGGGGTACGGGAACCAGGGTGATTGAATTTAAAGGGGCAGACTTTAAAAGGATGGGGGACATTTTTGGTAGGTATCTGGCAGGAATTCAACCAGACATGGAGGCTAGTCAGAAATGGGAGTTTATTAAAAAAAGACTGACAGAGGCCACTGGGACTTGTACAAAGACACAGAGTAAGAAGGGGAAAGCAAAGAAGCCCAGTTGGTTGACTCATGAGGTTATGGAGGGAGTGAAGGTCAAAAAAGGGGCATTTTGGAAACTCAAGGAATTGGGAGGGGGGATGACAAGGAAGCGTATATGAAGAAGTCCAGAGATTTCACCAGGCTAGTCAGAGCAGCCAAGGCTTCAAGACAGTTGAGACTGGCACAGGGTATCAAGGAAGGAGAAAAAGACTTCTTCAGATACATTGGAGAAAGAAGGAAGAACAAAGAACAAATTGTGATGATTAAGAAGGAAGAAGGGTGGGTGGAGAAGGGGATGGATCAGGCAGAAGCATTAAATGAGTACTTCTGCTCTGTGTTCATGAGGGAGAAAGGGGGGCAGATACCTCAAAGGAAGGGTGGAGGGGGGAGGGGTGACTGTTGTAAGGATTACAGAGGAGAGGGTTCTGAACGGAATAAAGGCACTAAGGGCAGACAAGGCACCGGTACCAGATGGCATTTGACCTAGGGTACTCATGGAGCTAGCAGAGGTCCTGGCAGGGTCACTGGCTGACCTGTTCAATATCTCCCTGGACACAGGATGCATACCGCAAGACTGGTGAATGGCCCATGTGGTGCTCATTCACAAAAGAGGCCCTAGGGATCAACCAGGCAACTACAGACCAGTGAGCCTCACTTCAATTGTGGGGAAGCTCATGGAGACAGTCCTAAAGGAGAGGCTAGTGGCCTTTTTGGAGGACAATGGTCTCCTGGATGGACATCGACATGAGTTTGTCTTGGGCAGATCCTGCCAGATGAATCTAATTGACTATTATGACTGGGCGATCAGGGAGCTGGATGGAGGACATGCGGTGGATGTCCTGTATTTGGACTTCAGCAAGGCATTTGATTCTGTGCTACATAGGAGGCTGGGGGGGAAGCTGGAGGGTGGGAACAAAAATGGTCAAATGGATTGTCAACTGGCTTAATGATAGGCAGCAGAGGGTGGTGGCGGTGGGGAACTCTCAATACTGAGGGAGGTGACAAGTGGGGTACCACAGGGATCGGTACTGGGACCAGTGCTGTTTGGGATAGTTATAGCGGATATCTCATATGGGATACGGAGTAGGATCAGTCTGTTCGCTGATGATATGAAGATGGGAGCTGTGGTGGATGACATCGAAGGGTGGAAGGGGTTACAGGAGGACTTGTCAAAACTACAGGAGTGGTCAGAAACATGGCAGCTGGGATTCAATGCCAAGAAGTGCAAGGTACTGCACTTTGGAGCTAGGAACCAGGGGAGAAACTATCAACTGGGAGGGGTGCAGCTTGAAGGCATTGAGGAAGAAAAGGATCTGGGGTGCTTATAACGGGCAATATGCAGGGCTTCAGATAATTTTTTTTGGATGGAAGTCAAATACTTCCATGGGTTGAAATTCGGAAGTCATTTCAGTTTTACTGGAGTCAAAATACTCCAGCTGTCAATTTTTTGGAAGTCAAAATAATTCCAGTCACCAACTTTTGGCAGTCAAAATGCTTCAAATTCACAAACAACTACTACATTTTGACTAAACGGTCAGAGGAATTCCTGTTACATTGTCTAAGCATTGGGCAGCATCATCAATCATCATCATCATCAGCAGCAGATGAACTACTTTCAATATACTGTAGTTGGATATAGGGTTTACTTACTGAAAGAGAGAAAATACATTTTCAAATCATTTGAACATAAGAATCTGGCAGCAAAAATGGGCCAAACCATCTATCAAGTCTGCTCGGGTGCACAACTAGCAGCCTAGCACCCTTACATTGCAGTTTGAAAAAGCCAACCCGCCCCTCGCACCCTGTCATATACCCTTTCATTTGTGACAAGTCATGCAAAACCAACCTGATCAAACTACTGGAAGGGATAATAAGGGAGGTGTACATGGGCAAACCCCTATGTAAGCACATCATGAACCCATTTATATACCAATGCATCCACTGAATAGAAATATGGTATCAGTTAGGAGTGGTTCACTAATCCGGAGCTTAATTCCAGATGTAACCTGGGTGGTGGGGGTACATGGTGGAAAGAAATACAGCGGAGACCAACAGAGTAATACAATACTAAACAAAGTGTGAGCAGGTACCATTTTTATCAACTTGCAATAATTTATAATGAGCTGGCAAAATGTGACGAATGTAGAGTAATACCAGTGTATATAACCAAATATCTCTTGGTGGTGGGGGGGGGGAGTGTATATGTTACCACCACCCAGTGCTGCTCTCTGCTGCTTGCTTAGTGCTGCCTGGTGGACTGTTGTCTGACTTGCTGCTGCTGGTCCTGTCCTGACAGGGGTTCCTTCGGGCCTGCTACTCTCTCTGGGTGGGTGGAAAGTGGTTACTTACTCCTCTGCTCCTACTGACTTCTGCTGGGGCTGGGCCCTGGCTGGCTCACCTCTGATTCAGACCTTGTCCTACTCCTCTTCTTAATGCAGCTGCTGGTGGCTGCCCAACCTCATCACCTGACTGATGACCGGCAACCCGCCTGGTTCATGGACTCCTCTCTGGCCTGAGCTGAACCACTACTGGTACCCGCCATGCATGTCACACACTTTTCCCCTGGTTGGCCGGCTGCCACCCTCTGTTGCCCCCTGCTTGGCTGGATGAGTCTCCGCTCTTCCAAATGGTCCTGCAGGCCTGATCTCTGCTCGACCCCTCCTCCGCCTGGTGTCCAGGACGACTGCCAACTCCCGGCACACAAAACCCCCAGTCTTTCTTCAGCTGTTCTGTCGGGCTCTGCTCCACCACTAATTGTCCACTTCTCTTCTCGTAGGCCAGCCCCCCACCACCAGCTGCTCACTCTGTCCCGGGGCTGCCACACGATGGAAACCGTTGGCTTCAAGTCCTCCCCTACACAAAGCACCCCGACGCACACATAAATATAGCACTCAATACAAACCCCCCAGTCACAGCAGGACGGTGCGGCAAGTTTGAAAAAAAGGGGCCACTGAACCTGTGAACCTTTCGGGAGGGGGGGGATCAGCAAACCAAGATAAAGGTGCAAAGGCGCAAACTTTAAATATAATGCCAGTCGGGCCACCAACAGCCCAATTAAATAGCGGGGGAAGTAAAAACAAACAAAAACCCACATCACCATGGCAACTGGTGGACTGGAGACTGTTTTAAATAAAGACATGATTGACGTCCACATCACGAAAAATGGACGTCAGCTTTAAACAAGGAAAATGTTACTGGATGTCAATGACTCCAGAGGCTACATTTTGGGACATTTTGAGCTGATTTTTGGAGTAAAATATATCCAAAATAGAGTTATCTGAAGGGCTGGAAACATAAACAACTCAGCCCAGTGCAGGAAGGCAGCAGCGAAAGCCAACAGGATGCTAGGGTGTATAGCGAGAGGACTCTCCTCCAGAAATAGGTATGTGATCCTTCCTTGGTACTGGTCTCTGGTCAAGCCGCACCTGGAATACTGCGTGCAGTACTGATGCCCATTCCTGAAGAAGGATATAAAATTGTTGGAGGGGATGCAACAGAGGGCGACAAAAATCAAACAGGGCTTGGAGGGGAAGTTCTACGAATAGAGATTGGGTGAGCTAAACATGTACTCCCTGGAAGAGAGGAGGGATAGAGAGGATATGATTGAAACCTTTAAATACCTTAGGGGATAAACAAGGTTAGTACAGAAGGGATTTTCCAGATTAGAAGGGGAGGGATACAAGAGGGCATCAGCTAAGACTGGAGAGGGGAAGATTCAGGAGGGAAATCAGGAGATATTATTTCACAGAATGGGTGGTGGACAGGTGGAGTACTCTGCCCAAGGACATGGTTACCTGTAGAACAGTGGGTAGCTTTAAGAGGGGTTGGAATAGGGTGAGGGGGGTTATGATGAGGGAGTGTGAGGGTGGGACATTTGTGAGATGAGGGGCTAGCTGCACAATCGAGCAGACTCAATAGACCGCAAGGCCTGCTTCTTCTGGCATGTTTGTTTGTTCATAATATAATTTAATCAATTAGCTTAATAACAGTATCATCCTGTGTCTGGTGGTAAACAACAAGGCAATGATTTTTTGGAATAAGTACCATTTTTTGATGTTATGCAAACTAATAAACTTGTCTACTAGTCTAAGATAGATTGGAATTGAATTCCAGAGTTTAGGGCCTCTATACAAAAAATGTCATCTGGGAATACTCTGTGATGAAGACAGTGCATTGCTGTGTTATACTGGAATATAATATATGGATATGCCATTTTAATATGGCACTAAAGCATGCAAACAATTTCCTGTAATACCACTCCCAGAAAGTGATAATAGTATCGTTCCTAATTGATAATGCTATCATTCAGATACCATAATACTATCGTTCGGATCTCTGAACGATAGTATTATCAGAAAACAAGAAGGGCACAACCCCGGGGCTCTCTCACAAACAACAGTTAGTTTCTATGGTGCCAACTCCGCTTGCTAGACGCTGGACCTGTCAGTCTTCAAACTCTGCATTCTGGTTGGCTGCATTTGCTGTGTGGGAGGGCAGAACAGTTTTCGAAACACAGCAGCCATCTCTTGTTTAGTGAGAGTAATTTATAGCCCTGTTACTTTTGCTGAGGGTTTTTTTTTATGTGAAGCACTATCTGGTTGACTCTGCCTTCAATTAACCTGGCCCACTGCCAGAAACCACCGCAACCCACACCCGAAAAAACTGAAGAGGACACTTTCCATACTGCTTTCCTGGGCAGTCCTACAGGTGGGTCCTTAACGCTCCACCCTACTCCACCCTAATGCTCACTCTTACAGCTGCTCCTCCACTGCTTCTGTCCACTGCTGAGGGAATGATTACACTAAGTACAAAAATAGGCTGAATGCCTCTTCCTGAATCCAGGAAATGCTTGTATGCTTTGGTGCCATATTAAACTGGCATATCTATATATTACAAAAAATAACAAATAGGACTTCCGGTGACATCAGCAACCTGAATGGATGCCTATTCGGGATCTCTGATCCCCAGGTGTACAATCAAATGGAATCTGTGGTCCAAACTGCCTTATCTGCCTCATTTAACTACACATTCCATTAACCGAGCCTCTCCGCTAATGGGACACACCAAAAAGTCTGCGTTGGTGGTCTACAGCCTCGGAGGATGGGCAGTCAAGCACAATGATCTTTAGGCCTGAGCCCAGCTCCCTCCTGGTCATCACTTGTGATGGGTTCAGGTGAAGGTGATTCAGGCTCAGATACCAGCTCTGCGATGTCCTGGGTGGACAGCCATAAGATACTGAGACGACCACAAAAAATAGACGGGAAGGTCTCAGATATCCAAAAAGAATTCAGAAAACTGGAGGCCCATACCTCCCCTATCAAGAACAAGCTTGAGACTGTTCAGAGCAAGCAGATGGCCTTCGGCAGGTCACTGGCATTTCTGCACAGGAGAGAGCATGCGATCACTATGCAAGCCGAGGATGCAGAGACCAGGTCCCAGAGAAACAATATTAGGGTCTTTGGAATCCCTGAATGTGCTAAACAAGATGATACTGTCCAGTTCATGGATTGCCGGCTATGGAAAAAACTCAGTCTCGACGATGATTTTGCCCTGGACATCAAAAGAGCCCACAGAGCAGTGGCACCCAAACCAAAACCAGGCACACCCCCGAGGTCCATTTTGATCAGGTTTTTAAAATATCCTGTTAAGGACCAGATCCTCAGAATGGCCTGGAAGAAGAGAGATCTAAACTTGGATGGCACCAGGGTTTATGTTGATCAAGACTACCCACTGACCATGCTGGCCAAGAGGGAAAAAAGTCCTACTTGTGCCAAAGCAACTATGGGAACATGGCATGAAAGCTCAACTACGGTATCCCACCAAGCTATGGGTGGAAGGCAAGGATGGCATTAAATTGTTTGACAACCTTCTGGCGGCCATCCCTTTTCTGGAAACAACTGGGATTGCTCTCCCAGATCTAAAAGAGGACAGAGCTGAGCAAGACATAGAAGACCTACCCTGGTCAGTGGCACTGGGTGGAAGGCGAGTGGGCAGATCGAGGTCTGATTTCTCTTTTCCCCTTACACGCTGCCATGGCTCGCTGGATTACAAGAAAGGAGCATTCTTGAATGACTTTGGTCATCTTCTGAAGCGTCTGACTCCACCACTGTCTGAGGGACCAGACCTCTTTTTCTCTGCCTGACGGCTCCCCAGGTGATTACCAGGAAATGTTCTTTGTAGTTATATTTCCCCTCCCTTCCTTCCACCTGAAGCCAGAATTGTGTTTTACAAAGTAATTACAGGCCTGATTGTAAGGAGGAACCTTCCTATCTTAGGGCTGGTTCCCGGGTCTGGTTTCCTGTTCTGTTGGAGCCCAATAGTCCTGCTGTTAAATGAGTCCCTCTCATTTTTATTTTTAGTGCATCATGGACTAGTCCCCACGAACTCTTTGTGACTCAAAAAGGGAGGCTTTTGCTACACTCTTCACCAGGAATCTAGGGAATACAACTACTGTTAGCATGACTCTTGACTGTATATTCTTTTTTCAGTATAGTCTCCAAATAACCTTCTGGCTTTGACAGTCACCCTCACAAGTTTGGGCAGATTGGGGTTGGGGGGGCTACCTAATTTGATAACGTTCTGGTTTCCTTCTGTTGGGGGACTCATTCCACCTGCTGGAGACCTGGGTTAGACAGTGTTTATGTTGGACTTGCTTCCTGATCTCTTGGGATGAGAAATCACATTAATAGGCCCAGACCAGATTGAGAGGCTTGTCTCCTTGGGCTTGTCTGTTGGGAAATGATAGGAGGCCTAAAAATGTTATCCCTACCTGGACCACAGGTAGCCAGACTATGTGGCTCCAAACAGGCTAAATATGGATCTTTTCAATTCCTGGTTGATATAAAATGTTAAAGATTTATTCTTACAGTTACTGCGGTTCTTATTAGATTACTAAAATCTTGCCTAAGAGGCATTCAGGAGAGTTTATTATGCTCATATCTTGGACCTATGTTAAAGTTAAGGGCGTCACGGATTTCTCGACACTGCTGTGGAGGGGGATCTGGTGGCTTCCATCGTAGTGGACTGTGCACCTGTGGCGGCCGAGAGTTAGGCTCCTTCCCCGGAAAGCGTACAAGTGAGGAAGCCGGGAGAGAGGTTTTGGCGTAGGCGACAACCTCCACCCCTCTGCCCCGAGTTCTGTGGGTTGCTCCCTCTGGGGGATCAGTCCTCCCTGTCCTCATTTGCTGACAGATTCCTTTCTAACATTTAAAGTTAGTGAACATTGGGGTTCCTTCGCTTTTTTTTCCAAGAACTCCCTAGCAGTTACTACAGTGTTGGCTCCCCTGTGGTTAGGGGGCCATTTTTTACTGTTTGTTCTAGACAGGAAAATTGTTCTGGAATACCATTTATCTTTTGTATGTTTTATGTTTTTTCTCCCTCCTTTTCCCACGTTGACCAGTTACCACTGTTGATTTTAGAAATGAGGATGATTTTGTACAATATTGGGGTTGCGATCTCAAGGGTTATATTAGGTGTTTCTCGAATTGTCACTATAAAAGGCTAACTTAAAAAATTCTGTTCCATTAATGTGAAGGGCATTAATAATATGACTAAGTGGATGAGAATTTTAACTGAGTTAAAGAAAGAAAAATATGATGTGACCTGCCTCCAGGAAACGAGGTTATCCAACTTGGAACACTTTAAATTATGCAGGTCCTGGGTGGGTTCGGTCTTCGCTGACTCACACCCATGATCTAAAAAAAGCTGGAGCAGCCATTTTGGCCCCTTCAGGTTCAGAACATTATTACAGAGGGATCTGGGAGACTGGTAATTCTATCAGGCTTGTTCAGTAGCCACCGGTCCATATCATTTCTGTATATGATCCCACCCCCCCAATGGGAGAATTCTTCAGATCTGTATTCCGCTTGATCGTAGGTCTCCCAGAAAGCCAAATTATTTGCTCCGGGACTGGAATTGTGTGGTGGATTTGAGATGGACAAGAATCCCACGAGGGCTGGGAGCTTGAGGGCCTGTTACCAACTTCTAAAAACCCTGCATAAGGAGGGTGGACTGGCTGACCCTTGGAGGTTATAGAACCCTCAGAAGTCAGATTATACCTTCTTTTCGGCATTGACCAGTTCCTCCTCTAGGCTGCACAGGTTTTACATCCAAAAGGGGATGGCCCATATTTTTCAAGACATGCAGATCCATCCGGTGACTTTCTCAGACCATACCATGAGCTCAACTACAAGCTCTGGACCCCATGATGAGGAGAGGGGATCCTCCAATATAGGCAGAAATTGAAACTAATTCTATGATGTTGACTAACATGTGGGATCTCATTGCCCTGGATGGGGCCAGAATGCAGAGGATGCCGCTGGACAACCTCTGGACAATAACCTTAAAACCCACCTGGCAGGAGGTTTGTCGTATGCTGCATGTCCCATTAAGCCTTCGGGCTACCACTCTTCTGCAAAGTTGTCTGCACTTTCTTCCCTATAAATGGGATGGTGCATTTAAGCAATGGGCTAAGGGGGGCCTATAATGGTTGGGTCAGTGTTTTACAGGGGACACCTCCAAATTGTTTCTACAATTAAGAGAATAGTTTAATTTACCCCATAGGGATTTGTTCCACTATTTGCAGCTCAGACACTATTTGGTAGCAGAAAGGATTGGTGTACAACTAACCCAGCCCCCAAACCCCCTGCAGGACTGCCTGCATAGCCTGGCGCAGAGCCCTGAGGCGAAAGGGAGAGCCTCCAAAATTGTGGCTGTTATTTCCTCCCTTGAGCCAGACCATTTATCTACTATTAAGGATCACTGGGTTACAGAGACAGGGGTCAATTTGAATGACTCTGAGTGGCAGAAGATTTGGAGAGAAATACACTCCACATCTGCCTCCACCTTTTGGAGAGAGTTCAGATGGAGAGTTATCATTCATTATTTCTGCCCAGCAGTGGTTACCAAACACTTTGGTAAACATTCCTTGGATCTCTGCTGGAGAGGGTTTCAAAGCAGAGGCACTCACTCCCATATATTTTGGGATTGCCCCAAACCACCAAATTTCTGGGGCCAGATAGGAGAAAGAGCAGGCGAGATTTTCAAACCCCCTCCACAGCAATACAACAATGGCTCTTTGGCCTCCGCCCGCTTCTTTGAGATTGCATCCTCAACAATACTTGTTTTATATTTTAGTAGCAGCGGCCCTTAAAGCAGTCATTCACTGCTGGCTAACTCTAAGGGAGCCCTCCTTGGACTCATGGTATAATATCTACCTCAGAATAATGGAAATGGAGCGACTTACTGCCAAGCTCTGATTACAGTTAGATAAATTCAAGGGCAGATGGTTACCATTTCTTCATTATATGGCATCTAAGGAAGGGAAAGACATCTCTGAAGTTCTGGCAGAGCAAGTGTAACTCCTCTCTCTTCCACTTGGACTAATAGAAGAAGGCCCTACACACTGGCCGGCCCCTCCTCGCTGCTTAGGGCTAAGGCCCGGCAATCTACTTGCTAATGCTCTTCTTTTTTTTGCCAACCTAATGTGGTACTCGGTCCCCCCACCCTTCATGTGTTACCCTTTTTGTGTCTGGATATTCTTATATTTTGTGTGTTGTCCTTCATTGTTTTGATGAAGTCAGAATTAACTGCAACTTGGAAAATGGAGAAGTAATTTAAGTTGGAAATTTTTGTTCTATCATTTGTGTAATTTATGTCTTATGTGTGAAAATTTGTAAAATCCAATAAAGTGAGATTTCAACAACAAAAGAAAATAACAAATTGGTGAGTCTGTATCACTCGAGTAATACCAGCGAGAGGTTCTGGGGACAGGGAACCTCTCGATGGTATTAATCCCTTGTAATACATACTCACCTATCTATTTTTCTATTTATATATGCATATATGTGTTTATGTATTAATCAGTGTTTGTGTGTATCACAACAATTAGAAAGTGCAGTTAGGTGGCTCAGTACATTCCCCAGCTATCTAGATTAGTTTCAGCCTTATACATGTCATTGCTGAATTAAATGAGATGTTCAGCAATGTTCTTCGGAGATGTTCTTCTCAGGCTGTAAGGGACATTGGAGGGTGGGGTGCCACTAGACAGCAGGGCAAACATAACTTCCATGGGGGATGGCCATTGGAAGGTGGAGGGGGTGCCACTAGACACCAGAGATAGAGTGCAGTGTTACAGGTCAGAAATGGGAGGGTGGGGCCACCATTAGACACCAGGGATACATAAATTATTGACATGGAGGAGAATCGGAGGGTGGGGTGTGCCAGGGAAAGAAATATTACAGGGACAACAATCAGAGAGTGGGGGGGATACCACTGACACCAGGGAAAATAATATTATTTATTTATTTCATTTTTGTTGACCGGGTAAGTGCACTAGACAAATCCTGCCTATTTTCAGGCACGACCGGGAGGAGGGGGATACAGATGAATGTCAACTGACCTTGAACCAAATTAAGCTGTTGGTGGTATTTTTTGTGAAGGAGGGAAATTTGGTCAGGACACCAGAGAAGTTCCCCTACTCTTTTCAGTAAGTGCCATGGGATCTTTAACATCCACCTGAACTACCACCAATCCAGGCAGACAGGACCTCGGTTTAACGTCTCATCTGAAAGACAGCACCTCAGAAGTGCAGCATCCCTCTCATGCTGCACTACAGTGTCAGTACTGGGATATTAACCCAAGTGCCAGATGTGGGAACTGAATCCACAGCCCTCTGATCTCCCGGCCTCAGAGGTGAGTGTGCTACCTACTGAGCCACTGGACACTGAATATATACATATATATGAAATAGACACAAAAATAAAATATTATTTTTTGTTTCTTTCTTATCTATATTTAAAGGGGAAATGTCCATCTAAGATTACATTAATCAATATTGTTACCAATGGAAATCTGCTTTACATAAGCTATTGACTGAACCTATAACACTTTTAGGGCCAGAATTATACCCATTTAGTTTCCCTTCCCTTTATAGCTGCAGGCATCCATTTTCTAAATCACAGGCACCAGAAATGACATCACATCAGGGGACACACATATAGTCGATAAATATTTTAACTAGGAGAGGCACACTTAGCTGAAGTCTGAGTCCAAGTGTGACCTGAGAGCACAAGAATGTTAAGTGACTAGCTCAGGGTCATATAGTAATGCAAGTGGGGACTGTGGGATTCAAACCCAGGTCACCAGGTTTGCAGCTCAGAGCCTTAAACCACTGCAGTATACTGCCTCCTTGAAGGGCAGAGGAAATTAAACAAAAAAATGCTTTTACCCAGTCCATGGGGATGTGAACTTGTCTCTAATCTTGAAGGGGTTGCTATAAACAAAAGTTGTGTACTGCCAGTGCCAACAATTTCCAAGCTCCCTTGGAGGTTTATATTGCTTTGTACAATGTTTTGTGACATTTCAGTTTAGTAAAATGTTTAGTGCCAGTGTGATTTGCAGACTATTCTGCTTCTGTGGTAACAATGTAAATAATTTTTATTCCTGTACCTATTTAGTTCCAGTATTTGTTAGCACTGAAGTAGTTGTGTTTAAATTGTTTTTATTGGCATCATGTTCTGTAATTTGTAGGAGTATGATCTAGTGGCTAGAGCACAAGCTTGGGGCCCAGGAGAGGAGAGTTTCAAATCTCAGTAAAGTCAAATACTAACTGTGTGACCGTGAGTAAGTCACATAGCCCCCAGTGCTCCTGTCCACCTAGCAGCAGAAATGAATAGCAGCAGGACCCCACTGGAACTGAGGTGGCACATCTCAGCTGGACTATCCTGGGTAAATAAGTTGCAACAAAATAATTGTATTGTGTTGGTGTGTGATAGGATAGATGGCTGTCAATAGAGAACCCTTCTGAACATAGGTGCCAGAACCTAAAGATGCGTGTGGGGGGGTGGACACCCCCCACATTTGCCCATGATCATTCAAAGTGCCCCTAAATGCATGCAATGTCAGAAAGGAAACAATCATGGTCTCTTATTACTACAGTGCCCCCCCACACACACACACATACACAATCACTTTCCCCATGTTCCAGCACTACTCCTCCTGAAGGTTGCAACATAAAAAAAAACTTTATTTGAACACCATACAGAAATAGGTTTCCTTTCACCAAAGTAAAAGAAAAAAACACAGCAGATTTGTTTTTTCATTTTATGATTCCAACTGTTTCACTCTGTCTTTTCAGCAGGAAATCTCCAGTAGCCCCTTCTTTTTGAGATAAAATCTTTCACTTCCCTGATGCTCCCAGGTGCAATCACTAAACTATTAAGTGGCTGGTTGTGACAGCTCATCAAGAGGCCTAACTCTTCTTTTCCTCTTACCTTGAAAAAGGTAGTATAGTACAGTGGTTTAAGGCTCTGAGCTGCAAACTTGGTGACCTGGGTTTGAATCCCACAATCCTCACTTGCATTACTGTATGATTCTGACCAAGTCACTTAACTTTCTTGTGCTCTCAGGTCGCACCTGGACTCAAGCTTCAGCTTAGTGTGCCTCTCCTGGTTAAAATATTTATCAACTATATGTATTTCCCCTGATGTGATGTCATTTCCTGTGCCTGTGATTTAGAAAATGGATGCCTGCAGCTATAAAGGGAGGGGCAACTGAATGGGTTATAATTCTGGCCCTAAAAGTGTTACAGGTTCAGTCAATAGCTTATGTAAAGCAGATTTCCATTGATTAATTTAATCCTAGTTGGACATTTCCCTTTAATTACTGGTCATCATATTTTATATATGGATAACTGTGGTTATACCCCACATTTCTACCGCCCATAGAGTTGTCAGTCAGTGCATTTTAGTTTAGCAGACTGAAGTTACACTGTAATCATATTTCAGTTACCATTCTGATTACTCTTGTGTTTCTGTGTGATTACAGACTGTTGCAACAGTGCACTAGATCTGAATTCATATATAGTTACACTTGTAAGAACAAACTTATTAATGCCAAAAGTAGTAACATAGTAGTTACACAATAGATTTGCTGTTACAATTTTCAATAGCTATTACATGTGTCATTGCCTTAGTAAGAACATATTACATACTACCAGAAGAGATACAGTGGTAGCTGCACAACAGATTATCTGGTACACTTTACAACAGCTCTTAAAGGTGTAGTTACACTTGTCAGGATGAATGGATTTGTGCCAAAAGGGAGACAGTAGTGGTTGCGCATGTAACTATTGCTTCCCGCAAATTGTGTAAGTGCACAACATGCAAATGTGAAACAAGTTAACAACTACACAGCACATATATGTGAAACTAGTTAACAACTACATAGTAGTTACACGTAACTGCAAGTGCAGCAGTTTAAATACCTTGGTGTTACCCTCGATCACACGATGTCCTTTAACTTACATGTCCAACACATCTCTAAATCAGTTAACTCAGGATTTGGGGTCCTCTACTGCCACCGTCGCTGTCTTACCAACGAAGCTATGAACGCAGACATAACTGCCTCAGTCCTATCCGTCATTGATTATCGGCTTGTCTTCTACAGGACTGCCATTAATAACACCCATAAATGGATCAGGACGGCCCTTAACAAATGCTATAGACTTCTCATTGATGTGGGGAAGCGTACGCATACCTGTGATCTCTACAAGCAAGCTAACTGGATCAATCTAAATAGTAGACTTATATACCAGACCTGCCTACTGGCTAAGAAAATCTGCCTTAACCTCACACCCTCTGCAATGCATGCCTTAATGTTGCCCGCAGTCAATGCACGTTTTACATGCAGTTCCGTCAAACCAGCATTTATAGTTCCATACTGCCATACCAGCCAGGTTCAACATGCTTTCCACACCAGTGTCCCCTTGATACTAAACAACCTCCTCCCTGAAATTGCAGCTGAAAACAAGCTTGACTCATTCAAATGTAAACTCCGCCAGCACCTCACTGACCTTAGCAGTTGTGACTGCCCTACCTAGGCTTGCCAACTTGCTTCACCCCTCCCCTGCCCTTCTCTCTTCTCTTGCTACCGTCCCCACCTTTTCTCCACCCCTTCCTCCCCTCCTACTCTGCCACCCCTAACCTGCCCCAACACCTGTCTCACACTGTCCCCCTTCTACCCCCTTGCATCTCTCTCCTGCCACTCTTATTAATTTTCTCATCTCTGCCCTCCACTACTCTCCTAGCTCTTCCCCTCATTTTAACACCTCCCTTCTTGCTCCCTCCCTTTTCTCATCCCACCCTACTTAGTATCCTCCCTCCTACCATTCTATCCCCTCTCCTATTCCTTTCCACCTATCTCCCTCTTCCTATTCCCCCTATCTCTTGTTACTCCCCCACCCTGACCACCTAGCACTTATTTTTCTGTTCTTGCACTTATGACAATGTCAAAACCATGACTTCCTACCCATACACCCTCTTTTCCCCCACCCCTTGCTCCACTTATGTCACCCCAGGTTGGTTTTCCTTTGTATCTATATCTTTATATATATATATATATATATATATATATATATATATTGTTAATTGCGCAATGTTATTTGCCACTGACTGTTTTCTACTATGCTAGTCTCTAATATGTATAGTATTTTTGCTACTTTGTTAACTTAACCTTGTATTGAAGTTTACCACTGTTTTACTTGCACCCATTGCTGACATCGGAACCTTTGTAAAAGAACCACTGGTTCAAAGGTACTTGTAATCTTAGTAATAATAAATAAATAAATAAAAAATACAGTGTAGTTATACAGTAGTTATAGTGTAGTTATGACACTTAAGATAAAGTGTTGCAGCTAAATGTAAAAAAAAAATGAGAAACACCGTGTTTTTTCACATTATATTTATCTCACTGGAAATGTTCCTATCCTTGTAGCTCAATTTCACCAAAATGTATTTGCCATTGATCTTTAATGGACTGTAATCAGACAGAATGCAATCCCAATCCAATTATGCCTTGCAGAAATGGAGCTTAGATGTGTCACAGGCTTTTGAGGATATGGGTGGCATTTTTCAGTAATTTGCTTAAAGTCTTATTTCTCTACATGGATAGGCCTAAATAAAGCCTTTCAGTGGGGGAGGAATGAAAGAGGGAGAGACTGAGAGGTGCATTATAGTGGCATGGTGGTGCCACTATAGTTTGGGTTGAGTAGGCACTTTATTGTTAAATCCAAAGATTTGCACTTTAATAACTTTGCAGCTGTTCAACTAATTTACCTGCAATTTTGCACGCACAGTCTGGTACCATAGATCTCTATAGCTGGCAAGTTTAATTCTGGTTAGATTTGCGGATGCAGAGCTGCAGAGTGTGAAAAATTCTCACTTTTTTTTGCAAATTCTTTGCTCACCTCTACAGCCAGAATGGTTTGCCAGTCTGGTCCGAAATGTTAAGGGTATATCGGGACTAGATCACCAATGTGCCTTTTCAAGATTTGGTGAAAAAATATTAATCTGTTAAGAAGTTATTAAACTTCTAATTTTCCCTTTATAGCCTACGGGAAAAAATATATGTTCCATGTGAAAACATACGTGAAAGTGCTGTGCACTTTCATGCAAGTACCATTGGTTTACATGTGGGACTTTCGTGCAGAATGCACGGAACTTGCCTGAAAGTCCTACATGTAAACCAATGGTACTTTTGTGCAAGTGCACGGTTCTTTCTCAAAAGTCCATGGAACTTGCACAACAGTTCCACAGGTAAACAGCCCCCAAAAAACTGTTTATTTGCCACTTCATAGCAAAACAACAGTTAGGACATTTGGGCTAAAATTTGCAGAGTGGCAAGCCCTTGTCCCATAAATGTGCCTTTTGCTGGTTTGGTGAAAACAGTTACAAAGGTTCCATAGTTACAGCACTCCGAAGTTTCAAATGTTACCATAGGATAACATTGTTAACATTGTGGTGGCCGAGGCACCTTTCAGCGTGTATTTCTCAGAATCAGTTTGAGATACAGATGTTTCACTAAACGGAGCTCTTAAGCCCAAGTGGAGGTGGCCAGGTCATGAATACAACTGTGAAGGAATTTTTTCCAAAATTGCTATGGTTATTGAGATATTGCCACATTTGCAGTACAAGGGTTACTTGGAATGTCTCTAGGCCTGTGCTATGTGTCTGTACTTATGGGTAGGTGGGATTGCAGGGCCCATGGCCTATGCATGCCATTTATGCTAAACTGGGAGCATAGGGCCCTCCTGCACTATGCCTCTACATTTATGGGTGCCTGTGCTCCCACCTATGGATCCGATTATGCAAGACTGGGAGCACAGGCCCATCCTGTGCTATGTCTCTATACTTATGGGTGGGTGGGAGCACAGGGCACAAAGGGATGGCCCTCCCTCCAATGCATACCATTTTGCTAAACTGAGAGCATGGGGCCCTCCTGCCCTATGCCTCTACACTTATGGGTGGGTGGGTTGGAATGCTGGGCCCAGAGGGGCCCACGCTCCCACATATGAATCCGATTATGCAAAACTGGCAGCACAGGGCCCTCTAGCACTATGTCACTATAATTATGAGTGCATGGTAGTGCAGGGCCCAAAGGGCTTGCACTCCCACCTATGGATACCATGTTTCAAATCTGGGCGCACATGGCCCTACTACGCTATGTCTCTACACTTATGGGTGGGTGGGAGCACAGGGTCCAGAGGGCCCTGCACTCCCATCTATGCATACCATGTTGCAAAACTGTGAGTACAGGGCCCTCCTGTGCTATGTCTCTATACTTATGAATGGGTGGGAGCGCAGAGCCCAGCGGGCCCACACTTCTACCTATGGATACCATTTTGCAAAACTGGGAGCACAGGGCCCTTCTGCACTATGTCTCGAAGCTTAGGGGTATGTGGGAGTGTGGGGCCAAGAGGGCCTTTGCTGCCACCTATAAATACTATTTTGGAAAATTGGGAGTACAGGGCCCTCTTGCGCTATGTCTCTATGCTTATGGGTATGTGGGAGCACAGGACCCAGAGGGCCCATGCTCCCACCTATGGATACCACTTTGGAAAACTGGGAGCACAGGATACTCCTGTGCTATGTCTCTATGTTTATGGGTAGGTGGGCATGCAGGGCCAAGAGGACCCATGCTCCCACCTGTGGATCCAATTATGCAAAACTGGAAGCACAGGGCCATCCAGCACTATGTCTCTATACTTATGGGTGTGTGGTAGCACAGGGCCTAGAGGACCTGCACTCCCACCTATGGATACCATTTTTCTAATTTGGGAACACATGGCCCTACTGCACTATGTCTTTACACTTAGGGGTGGGTGGGAGCACAGAGTCAAGAGGGACCATGCTCCCACCTGTGCATTCCATTTTGCTAAACTGGGAGCACAAGGCTCTCCAACGCTATGCCTCTACACTTATAGGTGGGTGGGAGTACTCTCACCTGTGGATCTGATTATGCAAAACTGGAAGCACAGGACCCACCTGCGCTATGTCTCTATACTCATGGGTGGGTGGGAGTGCAGAGCCCAGAGGGTCCTGCACTCCCATCTATACATATCATGTTGCAAAACTGTGAGTACAGGGCCCTCCTGCTGTATGTATCTATGCTTATGGGTGGGTGGGAGCGCAGAGCCCAGTTGGCCCACACTTCCAGCTGTGGACCTGTGCTGCCACCTATAAATACTGTTTTGGAAAACTGGGAGTACAGGGACCTTTTGCACTATGTCTCTATGCTTATGGGTAGGTGGGAGAACAAGGCCCAGAGGGTACCACCCCTGGATACCACTTTGGAAAACTGGGAGCACAGGGTCCTCTTGTGCTATGTCTCTATGTTTTTGGGTAGGTGTAAGTGCAGGGCCCAGAGGGCCTGCATGCCCCCCTATGGATACCATTTTGAAAAACTGGGAGCACAGGTCCCTCTTGCACTATGCCCCTACACTTATGGGTGGGTGGGAGTGCAGAGCCCAGAGGGCCCATGCTTCCAACTGTGGATCTGATTATGCAAAACTGGAAGCACAGGGCCTTCCTGCACTATGTTTCTATACTTATGGGTGGGTATGAGCACAGGGTCCAGAGATCTTGTGCACCTATCTATGGATACCATGTTGCAAAACTGTGAGTACAGGGCCCTCCTGCACTATGTCTCTATACTTATAGGTGGGTGGGAGCACAGAGCCCAGAGGACCATGCTTCCACCTATGGATACCATTTTTCAAAACTCGGAGCACAGGGTCCCTCCTGTACTATGTCTCTATGCTTAGGGGTAGGTGGGGGTTTGGGGCCCAGAGGGCCTGCACTGACACCTATAAATGCTATTTTGGAAAACTGGGAGCATAGAGCCCTCTTGCACTATGTCCTTATACTTGTGGGTAGGTGGGAGCACAGGGCCCAGAGGGCCTGCACTCCCACCTACACATATTTTGAAAAACTGGGAGCACAGGTCCCTCTTGCACTATGCTTCTACACTTATAGGTGGGTTGGAGTGCATGGCCCAGAGAGAAACTGCTCCCACCTGTGGATCCAATTTTGTAAAACTAGAAGCATAGGGCCCTCCTGCACTATGTCTCTACATTTATGGGTGGGTGGGAGGCAGTGCCCAGAGGACCTGTGCTTCTACCTATGAATACCATGTTGCAAAACTGTGAGTACAGGGCTGTCTTTCACTATGTCTCTATACTTATGGGTGGGTGGGGGCGCAGAGCCCCGAGGGCCCATGCTTCCACCTGTGGATAACATTTTGCAAAACTGGCAGCACAGGGTCCTCCTGCACTATGTCTCTATGCTTAGGGGTAGATGGAAGTGCGGGGCCCACAGGGCCTGTGCTGCCACCTATAAATACTATTTTGGAAAACTGGGAGCATAGGCCCTCTTGCACTATGTCTCTATCCTTATGGGTAGTTGGGAGCACAGGGCCCAGAGGGCCCATGCTCCCACCTATGGATACCACTTTGGAAAACTGTGAGCACAGGGTCCTCCTGCACTATCTCTCTATGTTTATGGGTAGGTGGGGGTGCAAGGTGGGAGTGCAAGGTGGGAGTGCAGGGCCCAGAGGTCCCACAATCCCACCTATGGATACCATTTTGAAAAACTGGTAGCAGTGGTCCCTCTTGTGTTATGCCTCTACATTTATGGGTGGGTGAGAGCATAGGGCCAAGAGGGCCTATGCTCTTACCTATGGATACCATGTTGCAAAACTGTGAGTACAGAGTCCTTCTGCACTATGTCTCTATACTTATGGGTGGGAGTGCAGAGCCCAGAGGGACCGCACTTCCACTTATGGATACCACTTTAGAAAACTGTGAGCACAGGGTCTTCCTGCACTATGTCTCTATGTTTATGGGTAGGTGGGAGTGCAGGGCCCCAAGGGCCCATGCTTTCACCTATGGATATCATTTTGAAAACTGGGAGCACAGGTCCCTCTTGCACTATGTCTGTATGCTTATGGGTAGGTGGGAGTGCAGGGCCCAGAAGGCCTGTGCTTCCACCTCTGGATACCACTTTGGTAAACTGTGAGCACAGGGTCCTCCTGCCCTATGTCTCTATGTTTATAGGTAAGTGGGAATGCAGGGCCCAGAGGGCCTGCACTCCATATATGGATACCAGTATGCAAACCTAGCAGCAGAGGCCTCTCTGGCTCTATGTCTCTGTACTTTTGGGTAGGTGGGGATGTGGGATCCAGAAGGCCTGCACTCCCACCTCTGGATACCATTTTGCAAAACTGGGGCACAGGGCCCTCCTGCGCAACGTCTCTATGCTTATGGGTAGGTGGGAAGGCAGGGCTCAGAGGGCCCTCTCTCCCACATATGGATATAATTTCCACAATTACAATATGCATGCGTCATGGGGCCTTGTGCTCCCACAACCACCTGCGAGTAACATTACCCTTCTCAAAAGAAGGGAAATTCATTGCAAATAACTCGATTAATGCATCAGTTCGGGTTGCTATCAGAGCAACAAAAGTCTGGAAATTCGATGTTAGAGTTGCCAAACCTACCACCCCGCCCTACACACACCAGCAGGTGTTGGGGTGTGCATTGGGGTCATCAGAACTAACCCTCACCCCATTCTCCTATATTGTACCATCTCAACTTGTTTACACATGGAATGGGGGTGAGAGTTAGGCCTGATGACCCCAAGACACACTCCAACACCTTTTGGTGTGTGAGGGTTGTGGTGGTAAGCTATCAACAGTTTGGAAATGTGGTGTTAGGCTTCCAACCTAACACCCATTCTCCTCAGCAGGTAGAGCATGTGTGGTATGGCTTCTCAAGCTCAATGCTTACCCCATTCTATTTATAAATAAGATCAGATGTGTAGACTTTATAAGAATGGGGTGAGGATAGGTTTGAGAAGCTGAAGGCACACCCCACACCTGTTCTCCTGCCTGCTTTGGGGAGGTGTTAGGGTTGGAAACCCTAATGCCACATTTCCCAGCTTTTGCCACTTTAACCCTAACTGGAGCATTAACAAAGTTTTTTGGTGGATGCATGGAACAGCCTTCCTGAGAAGGTCGTGGGGCCTAAAACTGTGGGTGAATTCAAGAATCCATAGAACAGACATAAGGCAATTTTTGTGGGGGGTAGGAAGAAATAGGCTGCTGGTTAAATAGTATCTGCAGCTTATCCTCTAGGTAGGGAAATGTGCAGACTAGGTGGGTCAAGCGGTCCTTATCTGCCGTCAAAGTCTGTGTTTCTATGTTTGCAATGCATTTCTTTACTTTCTGAGATAGTATAATAGTATCCTTATTTGGCTGTGGGAGCGCAGAATCCTTCGGGCCCTGTGCTCACATGCATTTTTGCTGTTGAAATTGAACCCCAGTGGTGCCAAGAGGCATGAGGTGAAGCTGAGTGCCTTGTGAACTTTGGGTTAGATTAATAAAGAAATATATTAAGTGTTGTAAGTATTATTGCTTTGTGTTAATTTTTTACTTGTAATGTTTTCAATTGTTGTGTAACTGATTTCCTGCATCTGCTCTGTTTGTCACCTCTCCTCCCCCCTCAGGTCACAGCTGGAAACATGATTTTTGTACTTTATCTCTGCTGTAACACATTGGTGTCCAGTGGTACCCCCCACCCTCCAATTCTCATATGTTTTAATTTAATACTGCACAATGACCTCCGCCATCCCCGCCATGACCAACGGCATCATCCTGGGGGTAGCGTGTAGTGTTTATGGCTGCCTGCAGAAGGTGTCGGAATGCCCCCCATGCAATGCACCCGCACCATTGTGAATGTTAAAGTGTGTGGACAGGCCCCCCTGCACTGGCCCCCAGCTCACCCCCACATGGAGCTGTGCATTCAGACTGGGTTTTGGATGCATGGGGGGGCATATAGAGGATTGTGTATGAGTAAGCATACACAGCAAGGCAGTTGTGATCGAGAGGTTTCCATGGTAACCAGAGACCTCAAGAGCATAGCTCGAGAGGTCCGTTACCATGGAAACCTTGAGATCCTACAACTGCCTTGTTTGTGTATGCTTGCTCATACACAATATTTTATAGTGTATGGGCAAGCATAATCAGCGCTCTGCGATCCCCCAAATAAGTCAAATAAGGCTTACTAAGGGATGCGTAGCAGCGTGCCAACTTCCGCATCACCGTGGGCTGCTTAATTGCACTTGCGCAAATGCGTTCAATCTTGTTGTGCTGCACCGGTGACGTACTCAGTGCAGCACAACAAGATAGTGACGCACTGAGGCAAGCACAACAACGCTGTTGGGAGCATGGATTTCCATGCTCAACAGCGTTCTACCATACACTATAGTGGGTTTGTGCATTGCGTGCAGGGGGCACTGTGTATGTGGCCAGGTTTGGCTGGATTATGCACTGGGTTTGCATGGTGCATAGCCCCTCTGCACCTTTTGTGCCTAGTGTTACCCCCCACCCTCCGATGACCCTGTTATTAATCTGTTAATTAGAAAAACATCCATCGATGTCTTTATTTTTTTAAAAGCTGTTAAAACAAAATCCACCGCCACTCACAGTGGCAACCTCACCCATCCAGCCTCCCACTGTACACCCACCTCCCCATACCCCACTACACCCTCGCCCACACCCTCACTCACCTGACCCATTTAACTAGATTCTGATGTTTATTTGTTTTTAAATAATGCTCACAAATCCCTTTTCTGGGCACCCCAAAATCCAGGATGCCCAGCTTAGCAAGAGAAGCCATTTACCTGCATCCTCTTTATGAGAATAGCGGGACATTTTTAAATCCTGAAGCTGCAGCTGGAAGTTGTGCTGCTGGCTTCAGGTGAAGCAGTGAGCCTGCAAGCCTCTATTTACCTATCTCTCTCTCTCTGTTACTATCTATGTATCTATCTATCTATCTATCTATCTATCTATGTCTGCCTGTCTATCTATCTAGCTATCTATCTATTTGACTAACTAGTTAAAATAACTGTAAAGTGGACCGAGGTGCCCACCCCCGGTACCGCTTCTTTCTCCCCCTCCCCTCCAGGTCACCCACCCCCCTTTCAGTATTTATTTATAACATGAACTATAAGCAGACCAGAGTGCCCACCACTGGTACTGCTTCTTGAGACCCCCATCCCCTCCAGATCACCCACCCTGGTTCACCGTAAAGTAGCCCAACACTGCGGTGCCCAATCTCCAGTGTCAGAATTAGCCTTTGGAGATGGTTTGCAATTTTAAATGGTTTTACCATGCCACAGCAACAGCGGCTATGGAGACATCCCTGACAGCCACATTGCCGAGTGTCGGCAATGCAGTGTCGGGGATGCCTCCTGTTTCCATTGGGGGGCTCTGCCCCCCCACAGCCCACAGTCTCTAGGATTCCAACTACGAGTCAGAGTTGGACCAGGGGGGTGAAACACCCTGCAAGGCAATCCCCTGGCCATGTGGAGACCATCACAGCGACAGGCGGATTTTGGTCGAATAATGTCGCTGTGGTGGTCTTCGCTGTCAGGGTTTCGATATGGCGATGGTATACCATTTTAAATATCTTGGAATCACACTAGGCAGCTCACTCATGTACACCCTACATATTCACCATATCTCCAAGATGATAAACTGCAGACTTGGTGTCCTGTACCGGGCACAGGCACTGTCTTACACCTACAGCTCTAAGACTTGCAGTCACCAGCTCAATCCTGTCCATAATTGATTATGATTTGATTATTTACAGTGCAGCCACTGACACTGCTCTCAGACAACTGACGATCATACTTAACAAGGCATGCAGGCTTGTAACGGGGACCGACAAATGCACTCATACTTGTGATCTTCATGTGCAGTTTGAATGGCTTTACTTAAAGGGTAAGATCTCCAACCAGACCTGCTTACCAGCCAAAAAAATGTGCCTCTCCCTAACTCCACCAGCTACTCAGTTCTTGTTATTGACGTCGACCAACCAACACCACACATGTAGTGTGGCCAAACAGTCTTTCCTCATCCCTCTCTGTGGACTTCACAAGTTCAGTGAACTTTCAGCTATAGGGTGCCAACCCTGCTAAATGGTCTGCCTTATTAAATTATCTCAGAAACTACATTAGGCACTTTTAAATCTATGCTCCGCCATCACCTAACTACTCTTGGTAAATGCGACTGTGTGCAAATCAGTGCCACTCCCTAGGCCTTTTGCTTTTTCAAGATTCTGGAGACCCAAAATCCTAATTTTTTTTTTCCTTGTGCTGCTTGGGGGTTGGGGGAAGTTAGGATTGGAAGCCCTAGCACCACATTTCTCTAATTTTGTGGCATTAAGTTGCCCTAACTGGTGCATTAACACTTTTTTGCAAAGAATATACAGTAGTAGGGGTGCATTCCTAAACTATTAGTTCATTGAAAGGGTTTCAGCAGGACAACCCAACTCCAGGCTTGAACCAAGTCCAAATAGTTCCAAAGTTAACTCATTCTAAAGATAATTCTTTTGAAAATGTCCAACGCTGGAACATTACTTTTGTTTAAATTAAAGCTTGAAGTCATTTTAACATGACTGTGTCCTGTTGACAGAGTTTCATTGCATCAATACACACTGGTACATATCAATGCAGTTCTAACTATAACAGTTACTATAATGTAGAAACTACAATAGAAAGCAATGATAACAACACAGAAGTGTGCAATAATAATCAACAACTACATAGAAATCTATTGGTCATGGGGTATTCAATGATTAAACTTCTGGATAGGGCAGTCTGCAACCCTGATAAAACTCACAGGACACTATCATCATTTAGAGGAGCTAAAATAGCAGACTTATCATGCATGAGTAAAACAACTGTTAAAAACTTAGGTAGTAACCCTCTTGTGCTTATTCATGCAGGGACAAATAACATGCTCAGGAACTCAATTGAGGAAATTAAACAAGACATGGTGGCGCTTACCAATAGATTGACTTCTTTAGGTTGTGAAGTTACAATATCAGAAATCCTGCCTATACCAAAAGCTTCACCGAGAATAAACCAGAAAGTGAGGAGCTTTAATGATTGGTTAAGGAAATGGACAATGAGGCATGAGATCCAGTGCCTAATCCACTGAGAAGAGTTCTATCTTCAGGACGACCAATAGTGTAGAGATGGCTTGCACTTAAGTAAAGAAGGGAATGCACTCCTGGGGAAATAATTCACCAGTTTCATTGAAAAACATTTAAACTAGCTCAGGGGGTGGGTTATGTTTAAATAATGGTCACAGTGAAAATCAGAATTTAACTGTACCAATAACTACAATATCCAACATAACTTCTCCTATTGACACTCCGTATGCCAAAAAAAGTAACATTAATATATTATAACTTAATGCTTGTAGTTTAACAAACAAAATGGATGAACTAAGGTACATAATCCAAAAAGAAAAAAATCTCAGTTTGTGGGGTTACTGAACATGGTTTCATGAAGAAAGCTGGAACACAGATATTCCTGGTTTCAACAAAATAATAAAAAATAGGAAGGATAAATTGGAGGGGATAGCACTCTATATATCAGAAGATTATACATCATATTCTATTACCCCAAAATATATTTCTAATAATGATAATGAAATTATTTGGGTGGAGATTAAACTACTGGCTATAAAATTATGCGTAGGCTTGGCTTATAGACCCCCAACCTTAATAATGAACAAAACTTCGACTTCCTTAACTCAATAGATACATTTGATCCTAGTAATAATTATATACTTATGGGAGATTTCAACTTCCCTAAAATTAACTGGGAAATGCTCCAATGTAGTGGAACAATAGAGAGGAACTTCTTGGACATCACAGTTAATCAGAACCTTGATCAAATCCTCAACGAATGTACCAGAAATAATAATATTTTAGATATTGTGCTTACCAACATGGGCAAAGCATTTCAGAACCTAGAATTTTAGAACCACTTGGTAAAAGTGATCATAATATGATTCTATTTCAAATTCAGTCTAGAATACCTGGAACCAAGGGGACTACCTTAGTAAAGGATTACTCTAGAGCTAATTATCATGAAATAAAAGATTATTTGACCTTATGGGATTGGGACACTGAATTTATAGGCCTGAATGTCCATCAGGCTTGGATTCTTATCTTGTCTAAAATAAATCACTGCCAAGACACTTGGGTCCCAAATAGGAAAAACTACATTAATGGGCAAAGAGCTCCAGCCTGGTGGAACAACAAAATTAAGAGATCAGGCAATAAAAAACATAAGAGCTTTAGAAAATATATAAAAAAAAACATCATTATCTAAATGGAATAGCTATAAAAAGTATTCCAATAAAGTAAAACAACAAATTAGGAAAGCAAAGATAGAAATGGAAACTAGATTAGCTATAGATACAGGGCTGGATATTCAAAAGGGTTGCGCCATGCGCAAGTCCAAAATTGCACCATTCTGCCATATTCAGCAGGAGGCAGTTGCGCCCCCCCCAAGTCAAGCTGAGCAACAGCACAATGCTAGTGAAGGCATACTGAACCGAAGGGGGAGGAACCATGCATAAACTGCACAGCCCGGTATTCAGCGGGCTGTGCAGAGTTGTGCAGGCGCAACCCCCAACCTGTGCCTGCACAACTTTGAGCCAAAAAAAAGGAGTAAGTCGAGGGCCACCCACAGGTGAGCTGCCACATTGCAGGGTGCAACACAGCAGCTGCCACCTGTGGGTGGCCTCAACCTACTCCCTGTGCCCCCCCTGCAGCCCAATCGTGGGCATATAGTACCCCCCACCCCCGACTGGCCCGATCGGCGGGCATAAATTTAAACATCCCCCTTCCGACTGGCCCGATTGTGGGCATAAGTGAAAAAAAACACCCCAGCAGCCCGATCACGGGCAGAATAAAGTTCAAACCCCCAAGAACATATCCCTGGTGGTCCAGTGGACCTCGAAGCCGATCACAGGCAGAAATAGAGATCCAACCTCCAAGGACCACCTACCCTGGTGACTCTAGTGGCCCCCCCACCCCACCCACCCACAGAGCCCCACTCCGCCCTCCCCGCCAGCCGGGCGGGCAGCAGCATCCCACCCGCCTGCCACCCCGCTGCCTGCCGACTGACTGCCGGTAGGGCTGCATGCCTATTGGTTCAGAGTAAGAGCCAATGAATTCATTCATTCACATATCTGGACTGCCTTATGCGGTATGGGCTGCCGCCCATTGGCTCTTGCTCTGAACCAATGGGCATGCAGTCCTACCCAGCAGTCAGTCGGTGGCGGTGGGGCGGCAGGCGGGTGGGATGCTGCTGCCCCGGCTGATGGGGGAGGGAGCGGGTGGTGGGGCCCGTGGTGGTGGGCGGGGGCCACTAGATCACCAGGGTAGGTGGTCCTTGGGGTTGGATCTTATTCTGCCCGTAATCAGGCTTCAAGGTCCACTGGACCACCAGGGATATGTTCTTGGGTGGGGTTGAACTTTTTCGCCCGCGATCGGGCTGGTGGGGGTGGGGGATGTTTAGCTTATGCCCGCAATCGGGCCAGTTGGGGGTGGGGATGTTAAACTTATGCCCGTGATCGGCCAGTCGGGGGTGGGGATGTTTATACTTATGCCCGCGATCGGGCTGCAGGGCGCCGGTCCGACGGCTGCTGCCTGGCAGGGCTCCAGGCGCAAATCCTTGGGGATCGGCGCACCTGCATGCTAATGGCATGCAAATGGGGCCATAAATAGATGCAAATGGCCCCCCCATGCCTTGCATGAATTATGGCCCCATTTGCATGTCACCTTTTGAATATTGGAAATTTGCACATGGCTCAATGGTACTTGCACCACCGCATATTGAATGTTCCACTCTGACCACTTGCGGTGGCGCAAGTTCCACAGCACCATGCACAGTGGCTGTGGCCCGGGGGTGATATTCAAAGGAGCTGCTCAATAGCGCAACTCCATTGAATAGCGCCCTGGCCACACCCCTGCGCAACTATTTTGTGCAGCGCAAGGGCTTGTGCCACAGAATAACGCAGTTTGAATATCCAGCCCACAGTGGATAATAAAAAAAAGTTCTATAATTATATAGGCTCACTCAAAGGTACTAAAACCACATTAGGACCCACACAAACAAAAGCAGGACTTACTAATAATGAAACACAAATGACAACAGAACTTAATAATTATTTTCTTACTATCTTTACCCCAAAGGAAAACTCTAATGGTCCAATAACTAACTGCAATAACCCAATAGTTGTCTCAATCACTATTAAAGAAACTTTAAGGGCACTTCAGTATCTAAATGCTAATTCCTCAGCTGGGCCTGATGGAATTCATCCTAGGTTCCTTAAGGAAATTGCAACACAAATGTCAGGCCCTTTGTATAAATTATTTAATCTATCCTTAGATTATAGGTGAAAGTGTCTCATCATGGAAAGATGCTGTGGTCATCCTTCTATATAAATCAGGAAACAAAACAGAAGTATCAAATTACAGACCAATAAGCTTGACATCCATTACAGGGAAAACTTTAGAAAGGCTAATCTTACATAGATTAGAACAACATATAAATCTCTACAACCTATAAGATATTACACAGCATGGGTTTACTCGGGGAAGGTCATGTTTGACTAATCATTTGCATTTCTTTGAAAATGTTAGTTCAGCATTGGATACGGGCCTACCTGTAGACATAGTTTTCCTAGACTTTGCAAAGGCATTCAACAAATTCTTTCATAAAATTTTATTAGAGCATATGACAAAGCTGAAATTCCCCCCCAATCTAATAACCTGGATAGAATCATGGCTATATAATCTCCAGCAATGCACATCATTAAAAGTGTATTCGTCTGTATGGGCAGAAGTGACGAGTGGGGTGCCTCAGGGCTCAGTATTGGGCCCTGTACTGTTTAACTTCTTGATATCATCAATGCAGTCATCAAACAATGTTTGGATGTCAAAGTATGCAGATGACTGCAAGATAGGTTGTATAGTCAACTCCCATGAGGCAGTAGTAAACTTTCAAAAAGAGATAGCATCACTGGAACTATGGTCTCAAATGAACAAAATGACGTTCGATGTACAAAAGTGCAAGGTAATGCACTTAGGACATAATAACTTAAAAAACAGTTATCTACTAAACCAAGTGGTACTACAAAAAACTGATAATGAAAGAGATTTGGGAATAAATATAGATAAAAAATTAACTTTGATAACAATACAATAATAAAAGTTAAGAAATGTCAAAGAATCCTGGGATGCATCTTGAAACATATACAGTAAATAGTAGACAACCAAGAGTCATTTTGCCACTTTACGTGAGTTTAGTTAGATCGCACTTGGACTACTGTGCACCCTTTTGTGTGCATAACACAAACAGAAGTAGGAAATTAACTGAGGGTGTTCAAAGAAAAATGACAAAAAGAATTTCAGGTATGGCAGATAAGACCTATGGGGAAAGGCTGCAACAGTTGGAATTATACTCCATGAATTATATACAACTTTGAGGGGACCTTTGCTTAACATATAAGGCCATAAGAGACTCAGTTCTCATAGAAACACTTGGCTTAGAAACTAACTTTAATAAAACTCAAACGAGGTCTCATAATCTTAAATTAAGAGGCGACCACTGTAGAATTAAAAAGAGAAGCCAGTGGTACACACAAAGAATAGTCAACGTATGGAACACACTACCATGTTCAATTGTTGAGAGTAACACCATGGAGACATTTAAATGTCAGTTAGATCAATATATGGGTAATACGAAATTTGAATATATATAACAATATTTCCACCCTAGGGTGGCGAGCTCATACAAAGGCTATGCCTCCTGAGCTTGTAATATGCTATGATCCTATGATTATGGATAAAAGCATTTTGATATATAGTAATATATATCACAGAGGCAGTGCTAGGCACAAGCAAACCAAGCAGCTACTCAGGGTGCCAGCACAAAAGGGGACCACTAAATTAAAAGATACACAAGTAGAGATCAGCTTGAAATGCAAACAAAAACAAGATTGTTGTTGCCACCTTTTTTTTTTTTTTTTACGGTTAATAAGTTTTTTATTGATTTGACTTTAACAAGCATTACATGGAATAAAGCTGTCACATACATAACAATAATATTACAGACCTGTTACATATGTCTGTATGAATACAGTTAGAGGGACAGACTTACAATAACTTGAGGAGCAGAGCCTAAACAAGCGGGCAACAAAAGAACTGTATTATTCCCTGGATGGACGAACAACACCTGTCCAGCCGGGAAGTAACCTATGGAAGTAACACCTGCTGGTACTCATGTCCTGTAAATACCATATAAATTGGCTTACCTGGACTTTTTCCAATAATACCTGCATTGCTGGAACAACCATAGAGTTCTAAGTTGGTCCAGGGCCGCTTCCCTCTAGTCAGGAACTTCAAAATACAAGAGAACACACGCAAAGCAAACCTATGTAGAGATCATCAGTGAATAAACTAGCAATTACTCATAATATTCCAAGTTGCTATTGGCACAGGGGGCCCCAGAACCACAAAAACTGTCTCTTCCACCCCGGCTCCAGACTCAAACGTGAGAGAAGGGTTTACAAAAGTGAAGAGGAGCTTTTTCAGCTGATTCCCTCTCTAGGTTTCAAGTACATTATAAAGGGTTTCCACATGTTGACATATTTAGGGAGGATATCAGTTACAGTGTGTGACATTCAGCCCCAGTTGGCCACCTGAACCAAGGAGCCAAGTACCTCCTGCACTGATGGGATTGCCTGTGTCTGCCATTTCCACAAGAGGAGTCTTTTTACCTGCATGCTTAGGGTCAGGAGCAATTTTATCTCAGAGAGGCTTAAGTGGGGAGCTGAGGACTGGATTCCTAGTATCAGCAACTGGGGGGACATAGGAATGGGTTTCTGAAGAATACTGGACCCCATCTCGACAGCTGCTTGCCATAAGGGCTGGATCCTCCTACAGTGCCATAATATATGGATTAGGTCACCAGGGAGCTCCTGACATCTCCAGCAGAGGTTGGATTGGACCAGTTTAGCCTTGGCAAGTACCTCAGGGTTCCTATGCCATGAATGCAGAATCTTATTCTGTATTAGATGGCTTCTAGTATCAGGGTATGTCCCATGTGCAAGCCTGAGACATGTCTTCCAGTCCAGATCTGTGATGTAGGCCTGCAGTGCCTGCTCCCATTTAAGCTTAGACTCCTCTGCTTGGGATGGAATGGTGTCCCTAAGGGCAGTGTATATTCGGCTAGACTGGCCTCTTCCTAGGGCCAGCCAAGATTCTGCCTGAGAGACTTGCTGCCTGTGGTATTGTTTGCGAGTGTATTCAGAAATTGCGCTCTTTATTTGGAAGAAGCGCCAGAAATCTCTGGACGGGATTCCATATGCTCTTCTCAGCCAGGGATATACATATTCTGGAGCTTTGAGCGCCCACCTAGTTCCCACGAGGGCCAGAAAATTGATTGCTTATTGATGGTGATCTCACTATTGCCCCATAGTGGAGTGAGTCTTGGGAGAGAAGGGAGGGTACCCAACTTCTTATGCACCTTGGCCCAGTACTCCAGAGAGGGGCCTAACATAGGGTGAGAGTGAATGCCCTGGGGGGGGCGATTAAACATCAACAGAGATAAATGTGCCCACTCACAGACCTCTCTCTCCATATCTAGCCACTGAGGGGAGTTTTGCTCTGGGGATGTGAACCATTTTAGCATCTGAGCCATCTGAAAAGCCCATTTATACCCCTCGAGCCACGGAAGGCCCCAGGCTCCATCTGTCCAATGTGCTCTCAGCTTATTTCTGCTGTACCTAGGCTTCTTGCCCTCCCTTATGAAGGAACCCAGCAGGGAGTCCAGCTTAGTAAACCAGTATTGAGGGATTTTCAAAGGAATGTGAGAGAGGAGGTACATAATTTTAGGTGCTGTGACCATTTTAATTGCCTAAATTTTACCTACGAGTGTGAGTTTGAGAGGCCCTCCATCTATCCAGCTCTGTACGAATGGACGCCAAAAGTGGTTTCATATTCATTTCCCAGAATTTATGCAAATTAGGAGTCATATTGATGCCCAAGTACGTGAGTCCATCCAGAGCCCAATGGAGACCATGCTGGGTAACCATGTGGGAGGTACAATTAGAGTTCAAAGGGGAGGACCTCCATTTTGGACTGATTAATCTTGAGCCCTGAGACTGTATTAAATTCTGACAGGGTGCTCAATAATGGAGGGAACCACCTTTGTATTCATAGCATATATACCACTTTTGAATGTGGGGTGTGGCAAAAGGGAGGAGTGGGGGTGGTGGGAGCATTAAAAGTGGGCACCATAAATATTTCTGCTTGGGGCACCAGTAGGTCTAAAACTGTTCCTGATATATCAATATGTGTCAATGCATGGCAACTCCATCAATAGGACTTATCCATGTTGATTAGACTTCCAGCTTTCATTTGAAAAAAATCCTATCCCTGATGGTTCCTAAGTTATCCCATACTAATGTCTCTGAAAAGGGTGAACTTGAGAACAATCAGGGCTAGTAACTTAATTTTGTTTAAAAAAAAATGAAAGCTTGGAGTTTTGTTTACATAGATGTGTCCTATCAGTACAGTTTATATGCATTGATAAATGTTGCTATTTATTAGTACACTTTTAGTCATAACATTATTTAGTTTAGAATGAGGCAGCACATGTAAAATGTATCAAAAGAGCAAGTGCTCAATTGAATAGTGGAGGCAGACAGTGCTTGAAATAGAATAATATTGTCCACTGCATCAGAAGATACTAGTAGTATTGTATTTACTACATCTACTACAGTGGAGCCCGCTTATAAGAGCACCCTATTTGTCATAAAAAATGTTCTTATAAGAGGGCTGTTCTTATAGACAGGCTGCTTGTTTAAATGAAAAGGCACCCGCAATTCACAATTCTGGCTACAAGGTGGAGATCGTAGAATGAGATGTAAGACACAGTAAGCCACTCTGAGTTAAACAAAAGCATTAGTTTTATTACTGTATCAGAAATTGTTATGTACTGTACTGGATAAAAGCATAAAAAAGGCAACAAATGCTTAAAAACATTAAAAACTTTTAAAACATGCAGAGTATAAAAAATAATTAAAGAGTACAATCAAAAGTCCTGTTACTTTATGATTAAAACATTAAAAAAAAACACAAATGCGTTTTATTTCTTAAAATATTTAGTGCTCTTCTGCTGTCTTGCATTCTTTAGAGACAACTCATCTAGGTATGCATCCAGAGCATGAAAGGTTGCCAGGTCTGCTGACTTCTTACTGAGGATATAGTGCCACATTTGTTTCATACAGTCTTTAATGTCACTGACAGCAGGTGTTTCAGTGATATCTGCGGCGGCTGAGTCTTCAGCAAAGTCTTAATTTTCAGAGTGCTCTTTAGGAGTGATGATGTCCCTGGTTATCACCTCCTCAGTGATTGTGCCCGTTGTTTCTCCTCATCATCTATGCCCACATAAGTTATAAACTCTTCTCGGGTGAGCCCAGGTGTCTCCACTGTCTCCTCCTGGGCAGTGTCTTGTAATGGTGAAGGTGCAGGTGCACAACCAAAGCCAGCTTTAGTAAAAATAATTTTTAACAGTCTCTTGTTCAACCATCCTCCAGGCTGCATCTAGCATTTGAATGCAGTCGAGGATGTTGATTTCAAAAGCAAGATCAGTTGCCCTTACAGCCCTCCCACCATCAATTGCCTGCAAGTTTTTCAACAATTTTCTTTCAATAGTTCTGTTTAAGGTTTTTTATCACCCATTGATCCATTGGCTGGATCAGAGCTGTTGTGTTTGAGGGAAGAAAAACTCCACATATGTTGCTAAGTGTCAGACTAGGATGAACTTTGCAGTTGCCTAGGATTAGGCAGATTTTTCTTATTTTTTCTTCTCATTTGCGAATTTAACCGAGTTGCCCAGTCAGTAAAAATCTGCCCAGTCATCCAGGCATTGATGACTGGGCAGATTGGTCTTCCACTTTCACTTTCATAGACATTCCAGTGAATTTACTTTGGTATGCCTACCCGACAACGACACCAACATAGCGACATACCTCTCTGTCAGCAAAATCTGCACTTTGCCGAAAGGTCGCTGTGTTGGTGCACCTGAGACAGGGGCACACTGTCTCCCAGTCCTGCACCCCTTCCCCGAATCAACTCCGACTGGAGTCGATAATCCTAAGTATGGGGGGGGCAGAGCTCCCCACATGAGGGGCTTGGGAGGCAAAGCTCCCCGATAGAAAAACAGGACTGGGAGACATACGGGATTTATGTCTACCACAACTTGTGTTTGACATAAATCCCATCACTGAGATGCCAGTTGACAAAAGTGTTGCTGAACCAGCACTGTAGAATCATTTTCATCTATGCCACAGAAACAGTGTGGTTTCTTAGTTTTCCCTATGATAAGCAGTGGCATTAAATGTGCCTAAAATCATAGGCAGTACAGTGTCCTTCCATGACACAACATCATCAGAGTCGGCATCTTGTTTCTCTCCAAGGCATCTTTTAAACTGTATGCCATATCTTTATTTCCAGTTTCACAACCACCCATTTGTAGCCATGGAATTGACCTCCATGCCATCGGCTAACTGCTGTGCCTTACTTTTTTTTTCAATTCTTTTCCCTCTGGTCACCAGCTCCTGGGAACTCCCTTGGATGTAGCCCCTGCCAGCTTTCTCCCACCCAGCCTGAGACCCTACTAGCCCTGGGTCCCCTCCTGGAACTCCAACCTAACACTCCTCTCTGATCATGACCCCCGGCATGTACCCCCCAAGACAGGGCCACCATCCACTTATTTTGGCACTCCTTGAATCCAATCTTGCAGGTGGAATGTAGGCCGGAGGATATCAGGGACCTGGGTGAGCAGGATCTGGTGGTGGGCATGGGGACTGCTGCAGGCTCATCATCATTCCACCCCAGGTGCTGGGGTATTTCCTTGTTCATGAACATGACCCCCAGATGTGCAGACATGCAATGACATCCAGCACGAAATGAGCACAATCCCACACCCATCTAGTGGAAGTCCACCGTCACCTCCACCTCTTCCTGATGTGGCCCCCTGCTGTAGCACCCCCAGCCTCTGCTGAGAGTCACTGATGCTGGGGAGCCACATCCCGTCCTCTCCAGAAGAGGAGCACAGTCCTCCAGATGCTCAATCCTCTCCTTCCTGGCCAACCCCCGGCAACCTGAGCTAGCTCCCAAGCCTGGGTCACCAGCATAGTGTGAGGTGTGGCATCCAGTGCCTCAACCCTCAGTATCGCTGGGTTGGCTTGCTGTGCCTTACTTAAAAGAACTGAACTGCTGATAGGACCTTCAACAGTTCTACATGTGCTGAACCACCTCAGGAGTGCAGTTTCAACAAGTCTCTGATCAAACCACACTCACAGTCAGAAATGAGTTGCTCCTTGTTGCCCATGTTTTTTTCTTTACATTTTATCCTCCAGGCATACCAGGGGCAGTAGCTCCACCTCACACTGCTAGCCCACAGGCCCAACCATCCCCCAACCAACCTTGAGACCCCCCCATGGATTACCCCCCCATGGTGGAGCCAGGAAGGGAGCCTTCCCCCCACCGGAGCACAATCCAAATCTGGGGAAAGCAGTGGTGGAGGACCGGCAGAACACAGGAGTTAAGGCTTCATGGCCCCCCTGGCCACCATTTTCCTCTTTTTTGGTCCCCCTTCCCCCAATGTTTGGTGTCTTCATGTGTGTGTGGGGGCATCCACACTCCACGCTGCCAGCTGCATGCCTCCCATCCTGCATCACCCCCCAGCCCCCACCAGAGGGTGATTAACAGGCAGAATGACAATCCCTCCCTCCCTGAGATAGGATAGCAGTCCTCCAGATGTTCAATCCTCTCTCACCCCTGCCAACCCCCAGCAGCCTGGGCTCATTCCTGAACCCAGGTCGCCTCAACCTCCAGTGCCACTGGGCTGGTGTTGCTCATGATTTTTGATATGGTGCAAACATTCAAATTGAATTCCTTGACTATGTCACTTTGTTTAACTGAAGGACCACTGGGCCATTCTATTATGGTGAGCTTCTGTAACAAGCTTAGTGCAGTTCTTTGCTTGCCTTTCACGGGGTTTAGTTTATCCCTCTCTGGCACCATAACTGACCCTTTCAGAATGAACGAATGAATGGGGACTGAAAATAATAGCCAGACAGCATCTTTTCAATGCTCAATCCATGTTGGAATGCACTGAATGCTAAAGCTAATTAGCAGCCATTCACACCTAGCCCCATATCAGAGAGGGCGTTAATAGCCTGAGTCAAGGTATGACAATTAAGTCAGAGAGTTTCATGGACATCTGACAGCGGATTAGCACATAACGTACCACAGAAAATGTTCCTTTAACTGGGCAGACAGTGATTATAAATGAGCTTTATGCCTATAGGCATGCATTACTAAAAATCCCAACATGGGAGTAATGCTCTTACAACTGGGATGTTCCATTAAACGGTGTTCTTATATGTGGGCTGCACTGTATGTATTTTATAATACTATTTACCACTGATGTGGTGCAGTACACTGATCAATTTTTCCAGACCTCTGTTTGAACCTGTGGTAGTGTCTTTGATCCTGGCAACAGGAACAGTTAGGGTCTGCAGACACAGGTTATGCAGGGAAGATCTAGGCAGACTGGTTGGGCCAAGCGGTCCTTTTCTACCGACAATTTCTGTATTTCCATGAATAGTTCTCACAATCTTTTGGAGTTCTTTTAGCAGTCTGGTGTGTTTTTTTTTTTCAAGCATATCCCAATTCTTCTCTATCCCTTCTACTGTCAAGGATAGTGAGCTAGCCCAGCCTTGCAGAGACCTTCTTCTGTTACTGTCCCTGTCCATCAGATCTCTTAGCTTGGCACACAGGGTTGACTTGCGGTTTCTTGCTCTTATATTGGATATTTTTGTCCAGTTAGTGGCTGTCACAGAGCTCTCTGGTTGACAACTAGTGTAACTGCACTTCAGCAATACTACCAGCCCAGCTGCGAACTCACTTTTGGCTGCTCCCTTCCTGTACCCCTTTAGGTCCTTGCTAACACAGTGCAAGGTCTCTGGACTTCAAAACCCCCAGTTCATTCCATCCTGTCGATCACTCTGTTTCTGTACTAAAAGATATGATACTTGGATTTGGTACATGCCTTCAGAAGTGAATAATCACCAGTAACATAGATTACCTGTATTTTTAAAGCACTGTTCAGTCACAGGTGTATTTAATATAAAATATTTAATATTTACACAATATACACGATGTACAGACAACTAATGGGAAATATATAACACATTAAGAAAATTAAAATAAAGATTTTATATAGAGTAAAAATGCAAGCTAGAAAATGGACAAATGAGTCTTATGCCTAAATGCTTACCTCACAGGTATTTACTTGAAAATAGATTTTCAATTCAGGACTTGGCTTCCACCAGAAATGTGCAGACAGCTCTCTGAGGAAGGGCTCTGTCTTGGTTGCAGACTGTGCACCTGCTGCACTGTCTTTGGGGGGTACAGCTAAAGAACCTGAGAGAAGAAACAGTTCCTCCCAGGTACAGTCCTAGTTATGATAGGATGCTTTCAACTCACATAATGCCTCAGAGCTGGGGCATGTGATATCCACAGAGAATACTTTGTTCATCCCTGACATTTGACCAATTCTCCATCACCCCTAGTCAGTCTAAACTGATTAAGAAGCCCCCTACTAATTAGAGAGGAAGAGATTAAGCTGTTACATTCCCATTCAAATCAGGAGCTGATTAAGCGTTGCTTCCCTCAAACTGTTTTATGCACCCTGATTTAGGATCAGCATCACTGGCATTGTACTGAAATGACTCAGATTAAGCCATGCTGGATCCAGTTAGAAGTATTTAACTCTTAACAAGCATTCTACATTGTTTTTAGCAGTTCTACACTTGTTTCAGTCTTAACAAAGAAAAGGCCCCTTGTTTAAAAAAAAGGTTTACAGCATGCACATTGAAGGGAAAAGAAAAACCAAGATTCAAAGGCAGAAAACCATTTTATAGGTAGTTGATGTCACATCACAAAGGACCATTATTTTTACCTTACAGCACAGATGGTGGCAAAGTGTGGCTAGATGGAGGATGGAGCATTATTGTCTGGCTTCCGTCCACCAAATTACATCACCAGATGTCCCTGCATCCCTCCCGAATCCCCCCACCACCAGTTTCATTTAGTTCCCTCTTATGCCTGCGTTCCCACTCAGTGTAAACAGCTCCTTGAAGTCTACCTTATTTATTCCATGGGGTTCTTGTATGTCTCTATCATATCCCACACATTCCACCGTTGCCTTTCAGGGTGTACATGTTAAGATTTTCCAGCCTCTTCATGTAGGATTTCCCTTGACCCTGGCAGTAGCTTCATTTTACCAGAATTTAGGGTCTGCAAAGCTCCTCATTCGCTTCATTTTACATAAATTAATGCCAGGGAAACCTTGTTTTAGGGGTTCCTATCGGTTGCAAAGAAATCATAGGCATCTCGAGCACAACCCCCAGCTACCCCTAAATGATACCCTTGGACCCTGGATCATTTTGGTTTCCCTCCTCTGTATTGCCTCCAGCCTACTCCAGGTTAGGTCAAGCAAGGGATCTGTACAGGTCAGGGCAGGAGCCCCTCCCTCCTCCTACTGCTGATCCCTTTCCTTGCATACCAGCACTCTGTTTGCCCTCTCACCTGCCTTGTTACACTTGGCTAATGATTTCAAGTTTCTGGATTTAAGATTCTGAAGGGATGGTATATTTTGTACTGTTTTTTTAAGTCATCTTGCTAATTTGGTCAGTTCTGTGTAAAGTTCTGTACTACTTTCCATGCAATTGTTTCTTCTCCAAGTTTACATGCCCGAGAGGTTTTTGTGTGTGTGTGTGTGTGTGTGTGTGTGTGTGTGTGCCCATTCACTGAGTTTTCGCAAAGCCCAAGCAAAAAGGTTTTTTTTTCCTAGTGCATGCAGGTACAGGAGTGACATAATGATCTCCACACCATTTGAGTTGAGTGTTGGACCATGGGGAACCTCTGCCTGTGTGTGTTATTGCAGTTGGTGGCATCAGAGAGGCAGCGAGACTGAACTGGAGTGGATGCAGTTAGTTTACCGACCGATGTCAGAAGAAAGAAAAAAACATGTACTATTTGTTGTTAATTCTCAGGGTCCCTTGTATTATGGCTGTCACAGTGTTCATGATGTAGGCAGGACAGATGACACTGCAATAAGCACCTAACCTCCCTCTCCACCCCCTTCCTCTTCCCAAATCTATCCCCCTAGCAGTCTAGTCCCCCACCAGACGCTGCTTCATCCTCCTCTGGGGTCCTCTTCCACATTCCTTGAGATCTACCCTGCAGAGGACCCTATATCATTCCTGGTCACTTCTTCCACAGGTGCCTTCTCCCAGCAGTCCTGCCCCAGCAGAGTGGCAAAGGAATTACAGAGTTGGGAAACTCCAGCTGAAACTGCACCATCTGATTTCCAGTGGCGTCCTACTTCTACCCATTTTTGCAGCTGGGTAGAAAGGAGAACTGGAAGGTTAAGTGACTTGCCCAAGGTCACACCATGAGAATTTGGCTCTAGCAGTGTTGCAACCTGCAACCTCCTGATTCTCAAATCAGTTTTCTAACTATTAGACCACAATGCCTCCAGTGTCCTAATCAACAGCAATAGTATTCATTATGCATACACTTTTTACACAATCCTGTCATCATGCAACTAAAACACAAATACAGTCTAGCAGTCATCACATTATCAACCCTATGCTGCAACACAAAAACGTTATACTACAAAACAGTAACATTGAAAGTCAGAGTAGGGAGACTTTCATGCTCCTTTTTGCCCAAGAAACCCTTCTAGCAGCATCATAACTTGTCCAGGTTTGAGGACAAGCATAGAAAAGGATAGAGTTAAGCAGCTTCCAACATTGGATGGATTGGTTCTAGTTTGGGTATCAAGTACTAATAAGAACAGACCATTTTCCTGATTCAACATAACAGTAGAAAACAGTTTTTGAATAGCAGTTTATTACTGTTCCTCTTGGTACAGTATGTAAGCAATAAGACACAACAGTGTGTGGGTCATAATGTGATAAATGCATGCACAGGAGCATTGAGAGGTATGAGGTGTTTATTCTGAGTGGCTTCAGCACCTGGAAGTGTGATTATCGCATAACAAGCTAAAGTGTCTTATTGCACTTATAAAATGGGCAAACTGGAAATGTAAAAACATAAAAGTGCAAATGTTTGTTATTGTTAAAAACAGGTATTTTCTTTCATTAAATGTGACTAGTAAAAATAGTCCCTCCCACGTATCAGTCATCTGTCTTTCTACAGATTCAATAGATGGCACGTTTGTTTATCCTGCAGGGATTCAAACTTCTGCAGAATTCTACTAGCAGAACCTTCAACTCTCTCCATACAAACACACACAACAAAACCCCTCAGTAAAGCTAGGGATTCAATTATATCTGTGGCAGGACAGGCAGAAAATAATTCCCTGGTAGGCAGGTAAAGCTTGGAGGAGGATTTTTCATGGTCAGAAAAGAAACTCCAGAAAATAAAACTTCTAATAATAATAATTTTTTTCTTAATTTATGTATATGTGTCAGGAGATGGTTATAACGGAACATAACATCTTCTTTTTACTTTTGAGGGAGTTTTGTTTTGGGGGGGCTTGCTGAATTTTTAAGTGAGTAAGCGTGGTGGCCATGTTTGTAATGGAAATCAGGAATGTTTTTTTTTAAAAAGGTATTGATATGTTATTGTGCTATGTCCTGATTGCCAGCACTTTTTTAACCATTGGTAGTGGTCTCATAATACACTGTTGCTGACCAATCAGGAAACCATGATTTCCCAACCCATTTTTATAAATTTTTATCAGCTATGAGTTTTTGGAAGGTGTTATCTTTTTTTTCTGTGAATTGTGGGAACATCAGGTGTAGTACTGTTTTGTGAATTGTGGGAAGGTATGCTATTCTGTAAATTGTAGGAAGGTACAGTGTGCTTCCCAAGTGTGCTTTTCTGTGAATTGTGGGAATGTGTTGTGCTATTCTATGAATTATGGGATGATGTGCTGTTCTGTGAACTGTAGGAACTTCAAGTGTTGTGCTCTTCTGTGAATTGTGGAATGTTGTGCTGTTCTCGAATTGTGATAAGATGTGCTGTTCTGAGAAATGTGGGAAGATGTTATGCTGTTCTCCGAATTGCTGGAATGTGTTATGTTCTTCTGTAAATTAAAGTACTGTATTATTCTTTAATAATGGGATGGTGTGCTCTTCTGTAAATTGTAGGAAAATGCTGTTCTGTGCTTTTCTGTGAATTTCAGGTGTTGTGCTTTTATGTGAACTGTAGGAAGGTGTTGTGCTGTTCTGCGAATTGTGGGGAGATGGGCTGTCCTGTGAACTGTTGGACTGTGTTGTGCTGTTCTATGAATTCTTAAAAGGTGTTGCATACCTCTCAGCCTCTCAGAATTAAAATTCATAGCACTGACCTTCAAAAATTGGAGCAAATGGACAAAATGTGTGGCACTTTCCTATTTTAAAAAAATAACATAGAGGATAATGACTGGGTTTTGGTTAAAAACCGTGCTGTAATCACCTCGAGTGGCTGTCAGGACAATATAGTAAACCTTGAGAGCGCAGCTCGAGAGGTCTGTCGTTATCCTGGCAACCATGAGAGGTGATTTCAGCGTGGTTATTAACAGAAACCCAGTCATAATGTTTTATAGTATATGGGCAAAAACAGTTACAAATTCAACTGGCACCAGTTAAATGAAGATTGTCCTCACTTCTTTTTTCTCCATAGCACCACTCTCTGTTAGGGCCTGCTCTCACCACTGCACCCATTCATTGTGAGCCACAAGTTCAAAGCTGCACATGCGCAGGTCTGTTCCCGTTGTTATGGTATCATTGTGACATAGTCAAGAGGGGTTAGCAACCTTTTGATATCACAATGATACCATAACACATTGTAAACAATTGGATTTCAGATAATAACAAGCGTTTCCCATACAATATATGTCTTTAAATAATGGGACCCATATATTTAGTGTTAAAGAATATTTCTGTCAAGTTAGTTCACTGATTTATTAGTTTGTGTATCCACAAATGGCTCTGACATTATTAAAAACATCAGTTAACCTTTGCGGAGCAAGGGTAAATTTGAGTATAAAAAATCATAGCGTTATGCAAAATCCATAGCAGTTGAGAGATATGAGGGGTTGTGCTGTTCTATGAATTGTGGGCAGATGTTGGACTGTCCTGTGAATTGTTGGAACATGTTGCGGTATTCTGTGAATTGTGGGCAGATGTTGGATTGTCCTGTGAATTGTTGAAACATGTTGTGTTCTGTGAATTGTGGGCAGATGTTGGACTGTCCTGTGAATTGTGGAATGTGTTGTGCTGTTCTATGAATTGTGGGCACTTCAGGTGTTGTTCTTTCCTGTGAAATGTGGGAAGATGTTTGGTTGTCCTGTGAATTGCTGTAATGTGTTATGCTGTTCTGTAAACTGTGGGATGATATTGTGCTGTTCTGCGAATTGTTGGTATGATTTCTTTTCTCCCATGTGTTTTAAGCATGAGTTCTACTGTTCTGAGCGCTGTAAGTAGGATTTCTGTTGGCCTCCTACCAGTTAGTACATCTGTTCTGTGAACTGCATGCTGCAAATCCTCAGGTCTACTTCTGCATGTCCAGGGTCACAAGGGCTGCTGCTGTCTTTTCTGCCCTCCTCCCCCTCAGTGCATTGCCGCCTTAGAAGGCTTGAGGATGGAAATCCTTGGAACTGCAAAATTCAACCTTGCTGCTCTACTTCAGCATCAAAGCAGTAGAAAGAGACTGCACCAGGAGTCGGGTGCTTCCGACAGAAACAGTTCTGAATTTAAAGCAGAGTCTGAGCACTTGCTATTACACTAAAAACTCTGGACCATGGATTGGTGCTCAAATCCTTTATTTGGTGTTGCATATATGAACGTTAAAATGGCTCCAGTGGAAGAGAGATGCCTGATGCATTTCATATATTATTATGCTTTTTCAAAGGCAAGGTGCCTAGGTGATAATATTTTAAATAATGTCTGTCTTGAAGAGACGTATGCCTATTAAGTTTCTGGTTAGTAATTTAAGATGTCAGACCATGGTGCCTACATTAAAACTGTGACTAGTGCAATTAATAATCAATTGACAAACAAAGTGCAATAAAGTGTGCAATAACACTAAAAGTTCTATTTATTTTCCAGGAAGTACTTTTGAGCCAATGGCTCTTTTACAGAGGTTCCACATTGTAGTAATACATGAGTATAACATCATTTGCATAGGTTACAAAGTACATAAACAGATTCACAGAAGTTCCATGTCATAGTAAAACTAAGCACCAAAACAATATAAAAGCAAGGTTCGAGCTATTAATATACCCTGTCTGTGATTTTTGTTACTATCATAAATATAACTAGTGCTTAAAACAAATATTATAGCTACTGCTTTGGGTTTATAAATTGCTAAGCTCTATGTCAATTGCTTTTAAGTGTAACTGCCACTACTGCTTTGAGAATATAGTTGCTAGGCTGTATGTTCACTGCCCTCAAGCATAGCTATTTCTACTGCTCTGGGTATAATATTGCTTGGCTGTATGTACAGTGCTTTCAAGTATAGCTAACTCTACTGCTTGGGAAGTTATTGAATCACCAACTACTCAGAAATTGCAACTTGTCAAAATGTTGCGCTTATCACTTGTTATTCAGGTTAGTCACCCCACTACTTATACTGACCTACTCCCAACATGCTGGTATACAGTAACCCCTCTCACACCCTATCTGGATTTTGCATATCCTCCCATTTGGACTAGCTTACCTTGGTAGTGTGTTGCTGAAACATACCTTCATTGTCCTTGTGGTGTGCTCTTCCTGTTGGCTATTCCAAGTTATACTGTACCCCCTTGCTTGACCCTTTCTCAGTGCTGCCCTCATATCTAAACATATCCTATGGTACTAGGCCATGGACTGGAGCTCAGTCAGACTTCATAATGTCTGCTCTGTGCTTCTGCTTCTCTACATTTTCTGGCATCCACCCCTACACATCTCCACATCTACCCCCCAGGTGGTGGCACTCCTACACCAACTTTTACTTCCCAATGTGGTGGTACTGATCATACCTCTCCTTTCCTCCTCCTGCCCATGGGGAGGGCAGATCCCCCATTTATTGCTCCTGAGTCCCTCCTTCTGGAAATATTCTTAAAGCTTTTAGTGCCCTGGGATTTTTCCTTCAACCTGGTCAATGCCAATACCACATACTGTATGTCTGAACAATTGCTTCCCTCAAAGAACCACTGTTTGAGGTCCTGGAGCCTCACCAGACACAGGCATTTGGTACTTCTCCTGCTGCTTATGTCTTTCTCAGTCCACCCCCAACCTGGACCCTTGTACCCTTTCAGCTGCTAATCTAATTCTACACTGAGTTTAGTGCACCTGGACTTACAGAGCACACCAGCCAAATCTGATAAATTAGAAACATGGGTTTTAGCATCTAAATTTGACATCATTGACCCTTCCAAGATATGGTTTACCAACAGAATCTCTGATAGTGGGATGAATGTACCATGCTACTGCATAGGGTAGGTGAAATAAAAGGGGAGGCAGCTGTCTCTTCAACATCTCAAAACACCTAAGGGCTTCAGAGTTCCCTGACCAACCATCCTCCACATGCCCATGCAATCTTTCTTTTGATCTTCTGTTTGTTCAGAACAAGACTCTCATAGTTAGCACCATTCACATCCCCCCACCTTACTGAGGAGTACCTGTCCACCATCTCTGACTTTGGATGTTCCTTGCCCAAGGTGGTTTCTTCATGGAGACTTTAACATGAAATGGCCCTCATGCCAAGCTGACAAAGTCAGAAATCTATTTGCAAACCTTGGCCTAAGCCAAATTATCATTGACCCTATCAGGGTTTCTTACCTACAAAGCCAGATATGACTCTACCCTACGCTGAGTCATAGTCTTTAACCCCTACTTTGTTTGCAACTCCAGGGTTCTCCTTGTCTCACTAGGCGACCATAGTCCACTCTTCTGCAACTGGTCCGCCAACCTTCCTCGCACTCCCAACCTACATCAATAGCAGATGCCTCAAGGACTTAAACCTGGAGGTCTTCACCACTTCTCTGTCCTCCACAAACCAGTCTCTCCTAGACAACATAGAGGACATCAAGACAGCCTATGACAGTTTCTGTAAGATCTTCACTAGTATCTGTGATTGCCTTTGTCCCGTGAAGCATCTTAGTCTAGAATTCGAGATAACAAGCAGGAGTGGGTCTCTAGGGTGTCTCCTAAGGCTCTTAAAAGCCAGCAACAAAATGTGGGCCCTATATAAGAAATCAAAAGACCCAGACCACTAGCAGGACTGCAAAGCTTTGCAAAATAACCATAAAGCTGCAGTTCACAAAGCTAAAATTAGCCATTTAAAATCTGGCCTGACCTCCAACCTTGGGACCTTCAGAAAACAGGGGCACAACATCAACAATATCATGGGTAGATCAAAGGGCACCCAGTCCTGGACCATTGAGGGTAAAGATGGGGTTACCTGAGACCCCAAGACTATTGCCTCCCTGTTTAATGATTTCTTCGGTGACCTTGATAAATATTGTAATCTATCCCATAGCCTTGCTCCTCCTCTGGTATCTCCTGCCACATCACATGGAACCTACCCACCTGTATTCACCTTCAGATGCCTGACCATGGGGTAGGTAGCCAAAAACCTGAGACGCTCCAATCTGAAACCTGTCTCTGGCCCTAATGGCATTGACTGCCCTCATTAAACTGGCTAATGAGGCTCTGGTGTACCCCATTTTAAATATTTTTAACTTCTCCCTTTGCATGGGTACCTACATCAAATTATGGAAGATAACCACTACTATTCCCCTCCACAAATATGGGCCCAAACACCTCACCTCCAACTACCACTCCATCTTGCTCCTTGCCACCCACTCAAAAGTCTTCAAAAGGATTGTTTTTTGAACAGACATCTGCATACATTCAGCAGTACAACATGCTGACCAGTTCCAAACACGGATTCCACTCTGAACACAACACTGAGACTGCCCTAGTGAGTCTTGTTTACTATGTGCATCAAGCCCTAGACACGGGGAACTATGCTGCCACAATGTGGGCTTCATCAAGGCTTTCAATGTCGTGGATCAAGACTTGCATGCCTTCTCCTCCCTCAGCTTCTTACTTGAGACCATCAACTGGTTCAAAAACTCTGTCCAGCAGGTTGCACAGGACTACATTTACAATGTCCTCCCAGACTTTCATCCCATTTACTGTGGGGTCCCTCTAGGTTCTATCCAAGGTCCCCTACTTTTCTCCCGTTTTCCAAACCCACCCACCAACATTTGCCCATTCACCGAAACCTAACTGTATGCTGAATATGCTGTCATCTTCAACTCAGGCAGGGACATGTGAACTTTAAACAAAGTCATCCAACATGACTTTGATCTCCTCTAGACATGTTTCTTAAATAATAAAATGGCACTCAACACCAAAAAAGCAGAGCCATGGTTTTCTTGGGGATACATATGAAAGGTGCCTGCTCGCCATTTGTTATTGATGATTTAGATGGTACTGCAGTGCAGTTTGCCTCACGGTTTAAGTACCTAGGCATCCTTCTGGCCAACACACTATTTTTTGACACTGTCGACAACAACCAATAAAGCCATGCACCAGAGTTAGTTCCCTACACAGGGCCAAAAGGTTCTTGATCCCAGAAACAAAGGGACTACTTGCCCACAGTCTGCTGCTCCCTATTGTTGATTATGATTTCCTTGTGTATGCTGCTGCTCCATTTGAGGCCCTCACTAAGGTGCACACTGTTTACAACAGTATCTGTCACTACATGACTAACCTACCTTACAGTACATACCATTGCTAACTCTGTAAATATGCTGCCTGCCTCTCCCTGAAAGATTGCTTTGCTGATAGGTTGATGGTGTTCCTATACAAGGTGGCGTTTGGTAAAGTTCCTTCTTGTATTTCCACGCTCCTCCCCCCCTCCACCAACAAGCTGCAGACACACTCTCAGTCCAAATTCACTTCCTCACACCTCTTTAGAAAAACTGCAGCAGGGAAAAGAGCTCTTACCTTCAAGGCAGTTGGCCCTCACAACCTCCTACCCTCCCACCTCTCCAAAGGAACTAGCATCCCTTCCTTCAGCACAAACATCCACCAGTTTATGTTGGAAAAAATGCACAGTAACTGTTCCTAATTGATTCCCCTACCTCAGTGTGATACCTGCTTGTACTACTGCAATTTGTCTGTTCCTGTGTTTACCCATCTTTCAAATGTTCCTCGCTGTTCTTTGTTCCCAGCTTGTTGCATGTGAAAATGGGCTATTGAGTGCACCTTGCTATGCAGGATAACAAATAACAATGAAATGATATGAAACTGTGGGGGCAGATATTAGCTTTTCTACTATGGACTGTAGATAGAATTTATACACCCCTACTGTGACCTATTTGGCTGGAGTTTTGCTGTTCCCCTATGAATTGTGGGAAAGGAACTGATCGTATAGTACAGGCATTTCCATCCCACTGAACTGATGCTCCTGACTAGATCTGTCTGGGCACTGAGACACAAGAAAGCCTCACAGGAAAACCTTTATTTTCATGTTGAGACTGAGATTGAGGTGAGTGAGTTGCAGTATATGTAGCACTAGAATGCTGTTCACCTTAGGAGGTCCCTAACCACGGCAGGGGTGGAGGGAGGGGGGAGTGCTTTGAATAAAACATAAATAGCTGTTCTCCTGGGGTAGTCCTCAGTGTCAGACAGAGGACAACCCTGTCACTGTATTCTCTAATGATGTGGAGTATGCAGGATCAAAATAAATAACTGACAGTGGAACCCAGCAGGGGTCAAGGACTCTGTCATAAAGTGTGAGGAATAACTGAACAATGGTGCATCTTGCACACTTTGGCTTATGGTATGCTTAAATATGTTTCATTTCCACCTTTGTTGAGCTGACACTGTATTATTAAAGCTTAGTTTCACATACTACTTGGTGATAATGCATTTCATGTAACACCTGATAGATTAGAGTTTACAAGAACCCTCTCATTACCATGTAATTGCCTGGAAATTGTTGGTAAGTACAGTGTTTCCTGTAGTTCAGTTGTGTGTATACCCTGCCACCTTGTGCCCAGTCACAGAAATTGTCCTCAGAAATAGCAGATGTATGTAGTAATTAGAAGCACTGGTAGTGACCTGGCTAACCCTTGGTCATGACACAGATAAATACTAGCAGTGCTCTCAGGGCAGTGACAGACTTAGTGACGGAAGTATCAGAGGGCAGCAGTAGTACAGCACTTCCACAACCCCAATAGGGCACACAGCTGCTGAGTGAAGGATACGCCAATTCATTAGGCTCACATTTTCTTGTACTTTTGAAACAGAAACTGAGTAATTTAAAGCTGCAGTGCAACAAGGAGGGGGAGCGTTGTGATCTGGCTTCCTTCATTGCCATCAGCTAAATTTTTTTTTATTGTATTTATTTTTATAGATTGTTCATTTAAAGTGCAGTATTTGTTGGTCACCAGGGCCCCCATATTCAGAGCCGACCAGATGTGCGTGCATAATAGTGCATTGTGGAAAAAAGATGCACCGGTCAACTCTGATGCCATAGTCAAGCAGAATGTGCCATCAGATCAGATTGCACATTCTGTATGAATATTGGACCCTAGATGCATGGTGCATAACAAGCGGACGCCATGCATGGCATGGCGCGCCCAGTGTGCGGGGCTGATGCACGCCCATAGTGGAATGCGTGGTGCATACCTGGATACACCACATCCCACATGGGTGATATTCAGCCAAAATATGCAAATGAGCTCATTGGGCATGCATGCCACAAAGGAGCCTCATGCATGCCCATTAAGGGCTCATTAGCATGCATGTGTGCCATGGCTTGCACTGGGCCAGCTCCCCCAGCCCCAATCATTGAGACTTACAGAGGTTAACATCTCCATTCCACAGTGCAGTGCCCCCACCCAGTCCCTGATTGCTGTCACCATTAGCATATATCAAAATCCCCCTTTTCATGGTATAGTGCCCCCACTCCCCAATCACTGTCAATGGTAACATATTTCAAATCCCCCTTTCTGTAGTGTAGTGCCCCCACCCACTCCCCAATCCCTGTAACAGAACCATAAAACCAATCACTTTTCCATACTGTACTGACCCCCCTCCTGCTGCCCAATCCCCGTATAATAAATATAAACCCATCACTGTTCCATAGTGTAGTGACCCCCTCCCTGAGCCATAATTCCATGACATAATAGAACCCCCAAGCCCTGAACCATAGTACAAATCGGTATGCACTCCACCATTAGAAGACAGTCGCCTTCAACCCCCCACCCCAGTAGCCATCATCACCCACCCCTCCCCACAACTCCACGGGCCAGCGATTGGCACAATGGCCTGCTTCCTGTCACTGGCCGCTGACTGCACGGTGTTATGGAGCTCACATATAATGATGTGCTCATGTGAGCACATCCAATATATTGTGAGCTCCACAATACCAAGCAGTCGGTGGCTGGCAATGCAGGGTGCAGACCGCGCTATGCCAGTCGTGGGCTCCAGTAGGGCTGTTAGGGAAGCAGGGTGGGAGAACAATGTCTACCAGGATGGGGGGTTGGGGGCTGTCTTCTAACAGTGGGGTGCATGACCATTTGTACTATGGTTTGGAGCTCGGGGGGTTCCTATTAAGTCACGATGTCGGGGCTCAGGGAGGAGGGACACTATACTATGGAAAAGGGGTGGGATTATTCTTATATTATGGGGATCAGGCAGTGGGAGGGGGGTCACTACACTATGGAACAGTGATGGGTTTATATTTATTATACAGGGATCAGGTAGCCAGTAGGGGGGCCCTACACTATGGAACTGGATTTTCATACACTGTATCCCCATCATTGATCAGAGTTGAAGGGGCACGTGCCCAGAGCTGAACTGTGAGGGGGGCACCATCCTGCCCCACGCACAGTTAAAGTAGGTCTCGGAAAACTTATTTTTGCACTGGCACTAATGGCTGTGTCTTCACCAGGGCACCATTCAATATTGTGCTACACAGTCTATTCATGGGGAACCCCTAATTTGCATAGGCACATCACTATGTTGTGCACAGTTGCACAGTCAGACTTGCACAGCACTTCTGGGGCCTTTGAATATGGCCACACCCCAATGGCCCATGCAAGTCTGGAGTTGGGCAGAGTATCTAGGGATGCGCCACGCATCTCCTTTGAAAATGTGCCCCACATATTTTTTTTCCATAATAACATGTTTCTGGCAAACATACAAAGATACACATTTTTCTTTTTTTTTTTCATTCCTGAACCAAGATTTGGGATTCTGAAGTTTTTAAAAGTTCTTACTCCTGGGTCAGCCTGCTGGTACAACAGTGGTGCTACCCCTCATGACGCCAATGACCTGGGTACAGGAATGACCTGGGTCATCGGAGGGCTAGCCGGGGGGGGGCAGATGATTGAGCACCCACACTCAGCTCCTCTGGGGTAGGAGGGAGAATGGTCTCTGCTGCAGCACTACCACCTAGTTGACCACAGGTGGAGGTGCAGCTGGAGCTGTGGATTCGGGGCATCGGCAGTGTCAGCAAGGCCCTCCTGACATCAGGGGGTGGGACAGAAAAATGAGAAAATCATCCAACCGAACACAGGATGCCATCTGCCACCCATCGCAGGCCCCGCACTGCCAACTGAGCTGTCTGCCTTGCCAACCAAAGCTTCAGCTCTGCTGGGGGAGTAAGGGCCTGGCCCCTGACAGCACCTTCCATGGGTGGTGATTTATTCTATGGGAGAACAAATCAAGGTAGAGGTAAGTCCCAGAGATGGCAGGTGACAGGGCTGGGTGGGGTGACTGGATCGATTGGGGCCAGTCAGGGATGTAGGGGACAAAAACGTTCCTATAGCAAATTAAAAAAAGTTCCTACTCCCATGCCATGCCTGCCATGAAAGAAATATAAATCTTGGTGCAGTGCTGTGCTGGTTACCATCAGAAAAGACAGAAATATGTAGCAGCACCATCCTAACACTTCAGCATTATGAACCTCTCGTACATTCAACAGGTAACCTTGGCGAGAGAAATTTTTAAAAATTGTGTGAGTGGTGGCCATCTTTAATAATGTGAGTCATTAATTAGAAATGTTTCTATAAAAGCTGTTTTCAAAAATACCTCAGAAAACTAAAAATACAGTGAGGGTGAACCTAAAGATGTCGAAAATTCATTTTTGGTAAAAACGATGTGACGGTTTTTAATTTTATTTATTATTTATTTTGCCTACTGATGAAGATGGTACTGACATATGACCCCAGAATGGCCAGCCTGGTCATGGATACTTTTAAGAGAAAGTGTTTGGATGATGCACAGGTGGGAAGAACATTGTATTGTCCATGATTAGCACCCCGCACTGAGAAAGTATTTTAAATCTAAATGTAACTAACGGAACAGTCACAAAATGCTAACAGTATGATGAATCAGCAGGTAGCAATGAAGGGAGCTGAATCACAACTTGATCCCAATTAACTTTCATCATTGCTGCTTTAATTGACGAACCCTAAAAGAATAATGGCAACTTGCGCTTCTAAATCCAATTGACTGAGAAGATATATCTGATCAGTGGGTACAGAACACTGTGTCTGGTTAATCTTGACATTGTACAGTATACTAGAACATTTGCAGTACAAATCTGCAATGCTTTCTAATGGCCAGGATATAATCTCTGTCCAAGTGAGTCGTATATTTGGAGTTGTAAGACGTAGAAGAGTAAGTTAGTAGTTCATTACTACTAATGGAATCCAAAAATAAAGAATGTTATGCCAAGGAAAGCATTATAGCGAGGATGGTATGTAGACCATGACATTTTGTATGGCATTTTTTGCGGGTTTTTTACTAATGAGAACAGTTAATTAAACTGAGGCCAAAGATCAGCCTGACTGAACCAGAAGTAAAAGTTTGCTACATTAAAATGTTACTCCAAAGTTCCTAGAGTCCTAAAAGTGATAGCATATCCCGTAAGTTAACTGGCTGTTAATTAGTTTGAATCCAGTTGTCCTTTGCACACATAGACGTGTATCACCTGAAAAAGCTCCTAATAAATGTGAAGAAATCTTACTTAATTCCAGATTTTAAATAGCAAGTTCACCTGCCTAACACACAAACTGGGAAAAATAAGATCTTCACTAAACTTTCATTTTATCAGTACAGGGGTAAAGTAAAGTTTTTGAGCAGATTCTCCATACTTCATAGATTATATGTGTAGCATGCATACTTTGGGACTGTATGAATGAGACTATGTGCAATATGGTAATCTCATATTAATTGTTTACATACTATACTATAGGTGTTTTTGTTACTTGTCACTGAATGTATATATGTTGCATGGACTGTAACTAAGATTGTTTTATACAGAATAACTTTGTAAATAGGTCCTTCGGACCTAAAGTTCTTATCCTGTTAAAAAGTAAAGTTTTATCTAATCAACATAATCTCCAGAAGTAACTGGTAGTAAGAATTAAATAAATTGTATAGTCACCTCCCACAAAGGTATACAGGTGCTCAATTCCCACTCACGTTTTCCAACCTGAGCAAGGAAGGCCCTATTAGCAAAGCCACTGATTTTTGTTTTTCACTGGAAATCCCAGTAAAATTCCAGAATCCAGACTGTATGCATACTGGTAACTGTAAAGAACGTCATGGAATTTGGCATTTTATGTCAGAGCCATGAATTTACAGAACATATATTTTTCTTTAAACTGCTTCCTGAACTATTTTCATTTTTCTTTGTTTACAGTACTTTGCTGAATATTAAACCTTCTTTTATTCTGATTCTTGGTAGCATCCAGGTACAATCTGGAAATTAGACTAGCAATCACTGGTGCACTCTCAGAATTTCAAATTATGAGAAAGGCATTTAATTTCTTCAATCACCATAAATCTGGCCTTGCCTATTGGTGGGGTGTAAATATTTTATATGGGAAAGGTAGTCAGTATAAATTAATGCTGTCTAGTAGTAATAAGCTGTGAAAAACAGTTAAAACCAGTGATGAGCAATTGTATCAGCAAATAAAGACATGGGCCAGGATTCACAAAAAGAACTCAAGGTGGGTGCAAAAGTTTGTGCTGCACTTCCTGGCTGCGCTGGTGGGCAATAAAGCTATTCACAGTTGAATAGTGCAGTGCGCTATCTGACTATGATTAGGGACCAGTAGGGGCAGCATTAACCCACAAAAAGCAGTGGAATACCCAGTAGCAGCTGCCCCCACAGCCAGCCAGGAAAATGGCCTGCAGCTAATAGTGCTCAGGCGCTAAAGTGCTATTCATGAACAGAGCTATGAAAATGAGCCAGTTGGGCATGCATGGTGCTAGTTGCCATTAGCATGCTTATTATGGGCTCATTTGCATACCATTAGTGTGGTGGTGCATAGCTCCCCCAAACCATCCCAAGCACCATGCAGTTGTATTCCCTCATAGTCCAGTGGTGCCTTCCCCCATCCCAATCATGGACCCAACAGCAAGAAAAAATAGTATTCTATAGCATAGGGTCCCTCCCTGGTCCCCGAACTCCCTTCTGTTAATAAGAAACCTAATTTTTCCATAGTATGGGGTTCCTCCCCAGTCCACAATCACCTGATCTCCCACTCATCATTAATAAGCATAGTGTAGCCAGCCCAGTGGCGCTGAGGGTTGAGGTGCTGGACACCACACCTTGCGCCACGCTGATGACCAGGGTTTGGGAACAAGCTCAGGGAGCCAAGGGTTGGCCAGGGAGGGAGAGGATCGAGCAGCTGGAGGATGGTTCTCTTCTCCCTGGAGAGGGCTCCAGGGGCAGCTTGGTGTCCTAGCAACCCCCGATGGAGATTGGGGTACTTCAGGAGCACCAGCTTGAGTTGTAAGTGGGTGAGGAAGTGACATTAGTAGCAGCCGTGCAGACGCCATAGCACGCTTCCCCAGGGGACAACAAAAAGTTAGAAAAATCCTTGTCCACGGGATAGGTGATAGCACCACCACTTGTCGCCACACTCCACCTGCTAGACTCCTTTCACCCTCAGACTGAGTCCAGCCTGGCCCACCAAATTGTAGATAGAGCACCCTGGGAGGAAAGGGTGGCCCTACCTCGGGGGGCTCAGAGCTGGGTGGATTGCCGGGCTGGTGCCGAGGGCTGGAGAGTTTCAGGCATGGAGGTAGAGCGACGAGAGAGGTGGATGCCTGAGAGCGTTCCCCATGAGTACGGAGTATAAACAGCGTTAAAAAAAAAAAATAAGCATGGTGTTCCATAGTGTAGGGTCCCTCCCCATTGCCCGATCCCCTGATCTCCCACCCATTCATGATACAAATATTTTCCATAGTGTAGGGTCCCTCCTCAGTCCTCAGTTCCCTGATCTCCCACCTGTTAATAATAAACATAGTTTTCCATTGTGTAGGGTCCCTTCCTGGTCTCCAATTGCCCGATTCCCCCAGCCATTAATAAGAAAAATATTTTCCATAGTGTAGGGTCCCACCCTGTTGCCGGATCTCCCACCCAGTATGAAAATTAATATCTTTCTATAGTGTTGTGATCCACCCAACCCCCACCCACTCCAGTAATCACATACCACCCCCACTCTCCCACCCCAGCATGGCCGCAGGTCGGCAAGCACCACAGCCCTCCTCACGCCTCCACGGTTGCCCACCGACTGAAATGTCAGTGACAGCATACAGTATACACTACAAGCCCAGTGGTTGACACTGTCGATCAATGGGCTTGTAGTGTATACTGTATGCTGTCATTGACAGTTCAGTCATTGGGCAGCCATGGAGGTGTGAGTAGGGCTGTGCTGCTCGCCGACTGCTGACCATGCTGGGGCTGGGAGAGAGGGTGGTTTGTGATTACCAGAGTGGGTGGGGGGGCTGGAGGTGCCACTACACTATGGAAATATATTAATTTTCATATCGGGTAGGAGATGGGACAATGGAGTGGGACCCTACACCATGGAAAATATTTTTCCTAGTAACAGATGGGAGATCAGGCAATCAAGGACCAGGGAGGGATCCTACACTATGGAAAACTATGTTTACTATTAAAGGGTGGGAGATCAGGAGATTGGGGGGGGACCCTACACTATGGAAAATATTTGTATTGTGAAGGGGTGGGAGATCGGGGAATGGGGAGGGACCCTACATTATGGAAATTTTTTTTTATCATTAATGGGTAGGGGATCAGTAGATTGGGGACAGGGGAGGGACCACTACACTATGGAACAGTATTTTACTGTATGAGGTGGGTGGTCAAGGACTGGGGAGGGGGGTAGGGACCGCAGTACCTCCGCCAACCATCAGTGTTGCGTGGATTACCAACAGTTTTTTTTTTTTTTGGCAGTAATTTGCTCCATGCAAGGACCTTTGCAAAGGCCCTTAAGTGGAGCAAATGGGATTGCAGGGATATGCAGGTTCTCTCCCCCTCATTTGCATTGTGGCCCCCCTCACTACTTTGCCGGGGTGCAAACCCAGTTTGTGAGGGCAAACTGGGCTTTGTGAATACCAGCTATTTACAAAACCCAGTTTTCCCCAGGCAAACTGGGTTTGTGTCCAGGTAAAGCTTTGTGAATCCTGGTCATGGAGTAGTGGTCCATGACATGGCAAATGTGAAAGTCAATGGAGCACTCAAACCTCCAACTAGGGGGGGGATTTCCATATAGCTGAATAGTTAGAGCTGCTGCTTTTGATACTCAGGGTACCAGGATTGATTCCCAGCAAAGGCTAGATGTGTGTCTACTCATAAAAGGGATGACACTGGAGTAACCCTCTGTGGGGAAGACACATTAACATCATGGTTGGAAGGGGTTCTAGGTGCATCATGTATGTCCCCATGCTTCATGAACATGGTTGGAAATAAGTGTACTCTGCAAGCATGCACTGATATATAGGAAAAGTGTCATCTTGGATGCTCAGTCCTCCCCCCTGGTGACTGTGTCAGCACCCTCAGGTCAGGATGCAAACCATGTGTTGTCAGTGTAGTACCAGCCTTTGTGTCCCTATTGGGTTGGTCTGTCTTCACTATAGTCTGACCACAAGTATGTTCATTTCTGCCATTTCCTGATGCAGCAAGATCTGTCACTGCTGCTGCAGCAGGCCATTAGAGACAACAATGGTCAAGCAAGTTTTGTTTGTTGTCTCCTATAACACTGACAAAGATTTGGAGCTGTAACACAGACACAGATTTGTAATATAAATATGGGGGGGGGGGTACATGACAATTCGCTCCTGTCAATTCACTCCCTACAAAATCACTCCTGACCCACTCGCTACTGTAAAACTTGCCCCCATTGTAACTTGCTCCCATTCAAACTCACTCCTGCTCCCGCTGTGTAATACTCTGACCATGCCTTACAGACTGCCCACAGTACTATAACTGACCATGCCTTACTGACTACCAAAGCACTATAATTGCTTAATAGATTAAGCTACAGTGCAATCAATTAACTCATCACTGTACAAGCTGTACTCATTTATCTGGTAATGGCAATTAGTATTGATTGAATGTAAACCGACAAACAACCGCCCGCGGGTTTCTTCGTGTGTTTCTCCTGTCAGTATGGCTTGCCATTTTCTTACGTCCGAACGACAGAAGAAGAAGCTTGTAGATGAGTGTCATTTTATTTATACTCATCATAAGCTCGGATTTCAAGGCAAAGCAATCTAGCAGTGTGAGAAGGCTGTACAAAAACCAAAAGCATGTAACGCAAGAGTACATACAGCTAGCTATGAAGAGCCCACAATTGTGTATCAATTCAGTCAGCATACACATGCTGCATTACCCTGCATTAGTTGAAAAGGGTGAGGCAATTAACTTAGCTAAACAGCGAGCTGCACAAACACAGGACAGCGCTACCCAAGTCCTAATACACGCAAAACAAAATGTGTCGTTGGCAGCTCAAGGTAAATTGGTGGACAGGAATTTGAAACGGACAATACAGAGAGTACACGTACATGGTGCACCACCCAATCCTAAAGACCTTATAGAGCTGGTAATACCTGAAAACTACAAGACTTACAAGCCAGACTCTGGTGATGCTACTGTCGATTTCCTGTTCTATAACAGTGGCCCTTCACCTGACCTCATATTAGTATTCGGAACCGAAAGTAATTTAAGGTTTCTAGAGAAAGCCAAAAACTGGTATGCTGATGGAACTTTTAATGTTGCCCCACCACTGTTCCATCAAATGTATGTTATCTTTGATGAAAGGTTTGGAAATATGCAGCCGGCTATCTATGCATTGCTCCCGGAAAGAGAAGGGAACATATGAGCGCATGCTGCAGGTATTAAAGGACATAAATCCAAACCTAAATCCTGAGTTGGTAATGATAGGTTTTGAGAGGGCATCAATAGCAGCATTCCAAAATGTGTTCCCTAATGCCAAACAAATCGGTTGCTTCTTCCACTTTAACACAATGTATGTACAACAAAATACAGTCGGAGGGTTTGGCTACCAAATATGCTCAAGATGCAGAATTTGCACTAAAGTGCAAGTACTTGCCTGCTTTGTCTTTCTACCCCCTGAACAAGAGGTGCCAAGATTTGAAGAAGTAACTGATGAAGACCTTAATATTTTTCCACCAGAGCTTGAGCCCATTATAGATTACTTCGAAGACACTTGGGTGGGAAGAAGAAATCGAAGGGGCACTGTCCGTCAACAACCACTATACAGTATTGAGCTGTGGAACCACCCTGTGAGTGTAAGGGACAAACGTGCAAAGACAGACAATGTTGTAGAAGCATTTCATAGAGGTATGCAGAGCATACTCTCTATGGCTCACCCAACATTGTGGAAGTTTGTCGATAGGATCAGGGGAATACAAAAAAGGGATTCAGAGGTAGAACAGCTTATCTCTGGTAACCCACCTATAGGATCTCGCCGAGTATACAAGGACAGTGTAGATCGACTTAATATTATTCTCGAAAAATGTGAGGATCATACTACGGAGGAGTTCCTCCGTAGTGTCGCACACTGCTTCAATTATTAATTTGGTTTTTAATCCTCGATTTGACTTAATAAAGATGGACGCTTTTATGGATTACATTGGATTACATTAAATTAACTATTTTAATATTTTACTTAATAAAGATTTTGAAGCTTTCACAATCAACCTGCGCTACAAAGGTAAGTCACTACTTCATCACATATTCAGTAGCTGTGGGGAGGTGGGAGCATTAGTTAGGTATTTCGTGGTGACAGTTTCGTTTACTTCATTTCATTTAATGCACACTACGACTGCTGCAAAATTAATTTACTGGCAAATAATTTTGTTTTAAGCAAGAAATGAGGATGATTTTCAATTATGTTTTATTTGTTTCTTTAACTATCGTTAACTGCTGCAGACTTTAGTTGTGTTACACACAAGAAGGTGCAAATTAAAGTGGTGATGATTTTTGTTTACTGGCAAATAGTTTTGTTTTGTTTCTTTTTAAGCTAGAAATGCTGCTGAATACTGAGTTTCATTTACTGGCAAATAATTTCACACAGGGAGCATATTTACCAGGAGCAGGTGTATAAAGGAGCGAACTGACTTGGGGATGTATTGTTGGGAGCGACGTGTCATGGAGCATATTGTCGGGAGCATATTGTCATGCTCCCAGATATAGGGTCTAGTTGGGGAATATTGACATGCACCAAGTGGTCAGGAAGGGTTTATATGTCACATGAAAAAAACTGTCTGAGTTTATAGGAAAATCACAGAACATGGCTATGTGTAAGAACTGTAACCTGTTCCAGGCTGCTACACAAAAGAACTGTATAATAAGCAGATCACTATCTTTGGAATAGACACAGAGGCACAGTGTGGACAGTTTGTGATTTTCATGTCAAAGGTGCCTTCTGACAACTGCCTACTTCCAAGGAGTGAGCTTCTGTGGTTGCAGAAACATTATCAGATAACTAAAGCAGCTGTGTTTGTTTGGAGATGTGGTGTGGATAGTTCACACTGCTCATACCAAAAGGGATCTCTAATTAGGGCTTGATTCCAAGGAGTGCCCTCCTGTGATTATGGAAACCTTATCAGATAATTGATGCGGCTAGTTTTGTTGTAGGTAAAATGCCCAATAGGCAACATTATTTGGGGTTAGGGGGTAGCCTGTTAATCAGTTTAGGCCAGCTTCTAGGATCAATGAGAAAAAGGGAGGTTGACCCTTGTGACTGACAGGATGATGTGATGGGGTGGACCTCTTGAGAGGGTTAAACTGTCCTCACAGCCAGGCACTAGCAGATTCAACTGGAGGCAGAGCAGAGCGGATGTCCACTGCAAGAAAGGGAATCTGCCATCTCTTAAATCGCACATCTTAGTAACAACATGGTTCATAGGAGAGGAAACTACCCAGTGAAGGGGTAAGATCTGCTAGACTTTAGTCTAGAGACTAGAGCGGCTCTTATTGCAGTATAGCAGCTCTTCTTTCAATAATCTACCCAGGACCTGGCAACACTTATCCATGCATTTATGACTTCTAGGTTGGACTATTGTAATGCTCTTTACATCTGGGCTAGTGGGGATATGCTATGTCGCCATGCAGCTGCTCGGGTATTTACGGGCTTACCAAGATCAAGCCATATCTCTCCAACACTGCATGACTTTCACTGGCTGCCAGTAAAATGGTGTATCTCATTTCAGATAGGTTTATTAACCTATAAAGCCCTACATGGACTGGATCCAGCTTATCTGGCAGAGCTCCTGCACCTGCACACTCCAGTTTTCCCACTCTGATTAGCCAGGGAAGGCCTCCTCATGGTTCCAAGGGATAGACTTAAGAGTTCGGGTGACCAGGCCTTTGCGGTAGCAGGCCTGTCACTGTGTAACTCTTTACTCAGGACCTTGAGGGATGCCCCCTTGGTGGATGCTTTTAAAAAGGGGCGCAAGCATTATTTATTCCAACAAGTATTTGGAGAAGTTCCATAATGTATGCATGCATGCAGCACTTTTGCAGTTTCATTATGTTTTAGTGTATTTTATGTTTCAGAGTATGTATGTATGTATGTATGTAAATTTTAATGTAATAAGGTAATTATTATGTATTTATTTGTTATTGCTGTGGATTATTGACTATGTTTGTCTTTTATTGTAATGGCACCATGGGTCTCCAGGTAAGGGTGCCAGATAGAAATGACGACTACTACTACTACTACTACTACTGTATTTCTATTTAATTGTTTTAATTTGCATTTCCCTGTTGTGTTTGATCCCATTTGTATTTTACTATGTATTCTGTAATTTAGTAGTGTCAATATTAAATATTTTTAAATTTAATATTCTGTTTGACTCTGCAGTGTTTTATGGAATAGGTAACAGTCCATTTCTAGTGAGGAAAATGGTGTTCCTTTACCAAAGAGCACAATTACCAAGTATTAAGTAACCTATGTCTGATACAGAGTGGGCAAGAGATTCCAGCAAGTGATTAAAGGGTTAGTTTTGTGTCAAAAGTAAAAAATAAGATCTTGTACTAGGTGACCAGAGGCCAGTCATGTGACTAGAACCAGACTGAAAACCCAGCAGTCAGGCAGGTGGTGCCTACATTGACCAGAATGATCTGTCTGGGCATCTGGTTGCTTTTGTGTATATGTGCATGGCACATCATGCCAGTGGTGCAGAAGTTTGACACAGCCTTTAATGGTGCTGTTCCAAAACTTTCTGCTGTATGCAATTTTATGGCATTCAGCAGAAACAAACAGTCTGGTTGTCAGATCTGTGTTTATTACATTTATTTTGTTATAAAATTAAATTTTAGTGTTACACTATAAAATACAGCTGCTTATCCTCCTGTTACCTAATCACACACATTGGGAAGAGGTTCCAAGAAAATCAAAGATGTTAAGTGTCAAGATTATGGTAATAGATTGAAAAGCTTAGGTCTGTTTTCTATGCAATATAGGAAATTAAGGGGAGACCTTATATTAGTTTTTAATGCAATAAATAATAATATATTTAAAACCATAGGACTAAGATTAAATCCATCTATAACATCTACAAGATCTCATAATAAAAAAATTGTCAGGAACAAAAAACAAGACCAATAAGAGAAATCAGTAGTTCACTCAAAGAGTGATTTCAACATGGAACACACTACCAGAAGATATTGTTGAAAGCAATACATTAAATACATTTAAAAAAAGATTAGATGGATATATGGGATATTGCAAATACTCAGTCCACCAATAAGAGGTGGTGAGCTCATAAAAGGCATCACTGCCTACTGAGTTTGTAAATCACCTATGAACCTGTGAGTGGGAGCCATTGCAGTTGCAATCTCTTGCACACCTCCTACCAACATGTTTTTGGAGGAAATTGACAAATAAGAACTTCAGTAGCCATTGCTTACAGCATGCTCCTAAAAGTCAAGTTTCATACACAATGGCCCTCATAGTTTGAAAACCCAAGAACATTCAAAGAAATTATTGGGATTATGCATACAACCACTCATTGGCTGGCTGGCTGGTTGGCTGGGCTGGGCTGGTGGTGGTTGTTGTTGCAAGGGTGGGCCGCTTCCTGGCTAGGACCCACACAACCCAGTGCTGGCACTTTGGCACTTGTAGAGTGTGTGGCAGTAATAGCACCAGGCTGCTGGAGTTTGAATTTATTTTATTTTTATTTTTTATTTTATTTAAACAGCAGTTTGGAAAACCTTTGAGCCATAGGCTCATTTACAAAGGTACCTTGTCACAGTAAGACAAACCAAAATACACAGTATAGCAGTACAACACATAAGTATAACAGTAAAATTAAGACATAGATACAAACAAGCTGATACAGGTAGGATGGATGCAAACAATACAATTTGACAAGCTTCTGAAGCCACGCCAAAACAGTCCTAATGCCAGCCAGTAATTGACTTGTCAGTGAGCCAGTTGAAGAAGCAGAAGGTTGGGCAAGAGCCTGGTGTCTGGGAGTAGCACTGATCAGCTGGGCTATAGAGGATCCATGCAGAGGATGGCTGCTTCCTGGCTGAGCCCTGATGACCCAGTGGGGCTGCTCGAGCACTTGAACAGCTTGTTGCTGTGAAAGTGCTAGGCTGCCAAAGTTTAAATTTGGCAGGCTTCTGAAGCTGTGCCTGAACAGTCCCGATGCTGACTACTAATTGGCTGGTCAGTGAACCAGTAGGAAGAGCAGAAGGCTAGGCAAGGTCCTGGTATCCTGGAGTAGTACTGGCTGGCTGTGCTGGTGGAGGTCTGAGCAGGGGAAGGATGCTTCCTGGCTGAAACCCTCTAACCTGGTGGTGGTGGTGCTCTTGTTCTTGAAGATATTCTGTCAGTGAAAGTGCTAGGCCGCTAGAGTTTGAATTTGGTGGCCCTAAACAGTCCCAATGCCGATTGCTGATTGGCTGGTTGGTGAGCCAGTAGGAAGAGCAGAGGGTCGGCCAAGGGCCTGGTGTCTGGGAATAGTGCTGGTTGGTTGGTATGGTGACAGTTGGTGCGGTAGAAGGTCACTTCCTGGCTGGAACCATCACGGCCAGTAGTGGTGCTACTGCTCTTAAAGAGATTATGGTGGTGAAAGTACTAGGCCGCTAGAGTTGGAATTTGGTTGGCTTCTGAAGCCACACCCAGACAGTCCCAATGCAAACCACTTACTAGCTAGTCGGTAGGCCAGTAAGAGGAGCAGAAGGTCAGGCAAGGGCCTGGTGCCTGACAGTAGCACCAGTCATCTGGGCTGGTGGTGATCAGTTTAGGGGATGGTTGCCTTCTGGCTGGATCTTCATAACCCAATAGTAGTGCCACAGCACTTGAAGAGCTTGTGGTCATGCACCAAATGTAGAAAAAGATTGTGGGTAGTAAACATTTGCATGGGGGTGTTGTGTTACCCATGTATAACACTGCTATTTTGTGTAGTTTCAGAAAATATATACACTTTCCCCTATAACATTCTGCACTTCTACAGGAATGCGGTACATTTTTTATTATGGACCCAAATGTATCCCCTTCAATATACATTAGCACTCTGTTTAGGGCCTACTTCTGTCAGAACTCTGTGGTAAAGGTATGCAAATGACCTATTGAGCAGTAGAATTTCAAAATGTAGAATTTTTTATAGGTTTGGTTCTTTTTTCATTTAGAGCTCCACAGCCACAGAATATCTGTTCGTGAAAATTGAAATGAAATATATATATATACTTTTAGTATTTGCAGTTGTTCTCTTTAGCACTGTATTTATTTAGATTATCCAGTGCCTTACATATATTTGTTTAGTTTTGCCAGAGATCAACTTAGAAATGGAGCATTTTGTTGCTGTTTCATAAAAATATCTGTACAAGCCAGCAATAGGAATATGAAGCAGGTAACACAAAATGACAAATATCAGCCTTAGACACATCGCTCATGCAGCAATTATATTGGATAAATGTACAAATATATATACACATTGTTGATCTTTAAGTAGCAGTGGAGTGTTCCTTTTAATATGTCTATACCCAGATTTTCATCCATATTGTCAGCTGTTTAAACTCAGCGAGCAATGCCTGCTGCATTCTGCTTCTCCCTAGTCGCAATAAAGTTGATGGTAAACAAAGGGAGCTAGATCTTCAAAATGTTCAGGGACCATGTCCCATGCAGCAGTCACTTTTATGTCATGAAATCTCTGCACCTGAAGAGATTCCTATTTTTAGCCCATGCTCTGCACGGGCGGCAGGTGCCACTGCAGGAGATGTTGTAACTGCTTCCACCAGGCATAACATTTCAGCACAGCTGTGCTGGAAAAAAAACAGCCACAAGCTGCTGTAAATCGGTGCGCTGGTCATAAACTGGCCCCACTTTGAAAATATAGCACATGTGGGGAAAACTGCAGCTCTGCAAGTGAAGCCCCACTTGTGTCAGTTTTTCCCTGCACCTGTGCCGATTTCAGACTGGATGAAAATCCATCCCAGGGTTCAAAAATATCTGAGAATACTGATGAAAACCTGGAGACAGCAATATTAAAAGGACTGCTCCTTTTAATTATTTCAGTTATTAAAAAATGCCAAAGCAGGCTCAAAATTGGGGTAAAGGCATTTTACAGGATAGAAGAAGAAAGGATCTCTGAAATGGAATAAAAAGGAACTGATCAAAAAAGTTTCACCATAACATGCACTGTTGCTTTAATACACAGGTTTCTTGCTGTGGGTTTCAAAAATGTAAGCCCAGATATTCAAATGCATAGCATGGGGCTAACTGTAGTAATGCCACTCTAAGAGGATATAGTGCAGGTGACAGCCTGTTAGTACCGCTGCTGCTATGTTCAAAGAGACACATAGCACGGTGCCAAGTGGTTATCATGATAGCAATAATGACACCACTGTGCCCATGCAAATGAGGGAAAGTTCTTGCATACAGGGTGCAGTGGTATACTGAAAAGATTTTGGAAGCACTAAAAGGCTATTTGAGTAGTGCTATTTACCACAACCAAATTCCTACTTTTATCAAGGTGCACAGTGATGCACAACCCCCCCACACACCCCCCAGCAGCACTAGTGTCATTTTGTAACCCAGAAAGCCTTCTGCCTTCCTCCTGTAACCCAAATGGCACAATGAAATAATTCACTTGTGTCCAGTGATACCTTCCCAATCCACATTGGCATAATTCAAGGAATTCCCTGATGTTGAGTGCTACCCCGCCAACCTCCCATGATCCCAGCTTACCTAGGAAAAGAATTTGCTGATATCCAGTGATACCCCCTGCATTCCTCCGTTTCCTATTGGCATAATGAAGGAATTCCCTTATGTCTATTCATCCCTGCCCCTTTCCCAATAGCCTACTGTCCACCCCCCCAATGTCAACCCCTTCTAATAAGTGGAAAGCAGTGACATAAAAATACTCTTCTTACTCCCTTGAATTGCAGTGTTGTATAATGTGAGTCAAGAAGCATCCTATGGCAAGGTCTATAGGCCTTCCAGGATCCAGGTGGGGAACTCTTCTGGTCCAATAATACCATGTCTGAACATTTATGCTGTGCAAAGGTCATATCACCCTCATCTCATTTAAAAATGTACAGTACTAGGCAGAACACTAAGGGATTAAGAAGGTTTGAAAGAAGGGCCAAGTGGTAGCATGTCATGTACCAACAAAAGCGACCCAAGTTCAGGAACAAACCTGGCTACAGACGAATAGGTGGCTGTGGTCACGGGGTTCGGTCTGTAGCAGCATTTGCCTTGCCAAGGGAGGTGGTGCCATGTTTCATGGCCACTGCAACCCCTATAACAAGTCAAGGAGAGTATACCATCCTACATTTTTTATTTATTTGTTTTTTTATCAGTAATTTTTCCCCAATGTGGCCCCATCCCTGACTCCCCTGGAATCCCAAGGCACACCTTGGCCCCCACTCTTCTCACCCCTTAGCTGCCATCCTCCATTGTGCCTGGATAGCCATCCAGGTGGGGTCAGGGTAGGGAGGTAATACCTTTGAGGGTGTCCTATTGGCAGGCAGCAGGCAGGCAGATGGAGGTGCACCAGGGTTTGTCACATTCAAACAATGGGGTCATATTTCCCCTTTTTATGGCTGCAGTGGGCGTAGCCCTGCAGATGTTTTGCTTTGAGAAAAGACTCCCTGCATAAATTACCTTCCAAACAACATGATAGAGTGTTAAAAATAGTGTCCTCCACTAAAGCCTCATTACTACGCTGCCTGTGTGTGTATGGCAACTGGAGAGCATTATTTTCCCTATGGTTTGAGAAGTTAATTGAGCCCTGCCCAGTACTGCCTTTTTTTGTCAGTTGAAACCTCCTCCATAGTGTTTCATGGGCCTTTTTTTGTCTGTTAAGTTTCAATCTTTAAGTTGAGCCCTCCTCAGTACTGCCTTTTTTTGCAAGTTGAACCCTCCTCCATAGTGTTTTATGGGCCTTTTCTTTCTTTACATTTCAGTGCTTAATTTACTACCATTTACAAACTGAGAAATGTGTTTTGCTTTTATCCCCCCCCCACTCATCCAGAGCTGTGAACCCTCCTTTGTTTCCTAACCTTGCTAGTTGACTTTACTTGCTTCTTTCATAGTAAGAATGCAAAACTAGACTTGTGTTATTTTAAATGACTGATAAAGTGACATGTCCAGTTTGCATCTCTTGTGGATGAAGCTGTATCCCTTTACCTGTATGAAATAATTCACTTGCCACCAACTCTTAAGACATCAGCTGTAAGATACATCATGCATGTAAGGTGATATATGAAATTAAATTGCATTCCCTGAAAAACAGTTAGGTTCATTTCTCTTCCCTACCTCTGCAGCCACACAAAGCCATTCTCTTCTCTCTCTATCTCTCTCATACCTCCCGCTGGACAACACAGCTGTCTAAACAAACAAAGCTTTTTTTTTTTTTCTTAAAAAGTAGGAGGGATTTTCCTTGTTTGCTCTAAGTGCCTTGGTAAGTCACAGGAAGACATTTCTACTGCCAGGTATGTATCAAAAGTTGCAAGATATCTGTAGAGAGAAGGGAATACAACACTTTAATGGTTACAACTGCATTAGACTACAAATGCAGACCGTGACACAAAGTTCTCATGAACTGATTCAACATTAAATAATTGAGTTAATTCTTTATACTTCCCTTTTATTGATGTCACTGTGATCCTTATTTGCTGTTGCTGTTGCAAACATTTGTTCTGGAGGTCCCAGCCATCTCAGAAAAGATATAGATTGGGTGAAGGCAGTACAGAGAAGGGCAACCAAAATGGTGCATGGCCTGCACCAGAAGCACTATGGGGAAAGACTCAAGGAGTTAAATATATACTCTCTAGAGGAAAGGAGGGAAAGGAGAGATATGACAGCATTCAAATACTTCAGAGGTATCAATAAGGTACAGGAAGGTTCAATTCTGCTAAAGGACATGGAGGCATAATATGTACCTGGAAGGGGGAGACTTAGAGAGGATGTGAGGAAATGCTTCTTTACAGAGAGGGCAGTGGGCATCTGGAACAGCCTTCCAGCAGAGGTAATGGGTACCAAAATGGTAACAGGTTTCAAATATGCATGGGATACACATAGGAGGACCTTGGTAACAGGGTTGATGCGGGGAAGGGGGTTAAGGCTAGAGATCAGTTATGGTCCACAGCAGCACAGTAGGAAAGGACCTTAGGGCAGAATAGGTGGGCCAGTAGATCCTTTTCTGCCAACAGCTTCTATGTTCAACATTGAACTAATTGACTTTATCTTCTTTATGCTTCTCTTTTCTTGATGTAACTATGATCCCTATTTGCTGTTGCTGTTGCAGTCATTTGTACTGGAGATCCCAGCCATCTCAGAAAAAATACAGATTGGATGAAGGTAGTACAGAGAAGGACAACCAAAATGGTGCATAGCCTGCACCAGAAGCACTATGGGGAAAGACTCAGGGAGTTAAATATGTACTCGCTAGAGGAAAGGAGGTAAAGGGGAGACATGATAGAAACATTCAAATACCTCAAAGGTATCAATAAAGTACAGGAAGGTTGAATTCTGCTAAGAAAGAGATGTTCAAGGATAAGGGGGCATGATATGTAGCTGCAGGGAAATTACTGGAGACATCGGGGCAGGGGGTGTTGGCAGCCCTGTGGGGAAATCAATGTAGGATTCAGGGGCAGGTGGGGTGGGCAGCCCTGCCGGACACCCACAGGCGTATGCTGGGCATGGGGGGGGGACTGTGCAATGACTGCTGGAATGCTGACGGGTCTACAGGATCCCTGGGGGCTGTCTGTAACATATGTGGAATGGTATCATCAGCCTTATTAAATGCAATTCATGCTTATGTTTAAGGCCATGAAACACTTTATCTAGTTAATGTATTTGCAGCTGTAGTGGCTCTGCCAGAGTTTGTTCTTGTACCTGCCACATAGGAAGCCAAGTAAGTGGGACACCATGTGCACACACATGCACAAGTGCATGGCTACACAGCATCAGCCATCTTCCTGCCTTCCCAATTGTGAGCTGGTGTCTTGTGGCACCACCTGTGCCCACCCAGGTGGAGCTTTAGTGGCAGTTTCACACAGCCTCCCTCCCCAGAAAGAGAGAGAGAGAGCATCCTCTGTGATTCTCAGTCCTTCTCCCCCAGCCAGCTCCTGATGACCTGGGCTCTTTCCTAATCAGCATTGCAAGTAAGAGGTTCACTCTCCTACTGCAAGGACATGCTAATGCTCACAGGGCTACTAGGGTCATGCTGCAGGGCTATATGGGAGGAGGGAGGGAGGACCAAACAGAGGGAGAAGTACCATCCAGCAGTCCTGCCGAAGGATGGCCAGCAGTACTATTGGACCCCACACCAGGTAAAGGGGAGGAAAAACCTTGATCAAAAAAATGTTTAAAAGTATTTCTGAATATTGTAAACTTACTCAGAAAATTGGTTGGCCAGCCCATATGGGAGGTGTTAAACTTAGAAAATGTATTCTTGATGTGTGCAGCGTTAGGACAAATGTTTCTGATCATTAACAGCCACCTCAATAGCACTCTTGCAAAACTGTGAAGTTTTTTTGATTGAGCATTGTATTTGGATAACAATGAATAATCTTCCCTGTTACATGCCCTCAGGCGCAGCGAACTGACGATCCTGTGATTTCAGAGGTTATCAGACTATAATGTGAGGGTAACCAGGTGTCCCACATGAACTATGTAACATTAATTCAAAAAGTCAGGGAGGTATGTCAGCTGTATAATTGGGCCAATGACCCTTAAACAGGTTTCTCTTCTAGAGAAATGAGTTTTTATTGAGAAACAGAGAGAGCGAGACAGAAAGAGACTGCTCCTGATAACGTTTCAGACAACAAGAGAGATTGCAGGCAGCAGGCTCTCATGCTGTTAATATGTTTGAATAAAGTCTTGGGTGGTGGGTTATTTTCTCTTACTGCTAAAAAGTAAAAATAAATGCACTACAGCAGATCTTTGAAACTTTTGTTTTCTGTCTTCCTAAATGTTCATCTGTGGTCTAGTTTAACTCTCTATATTCGCACCCCCAAAATGTAATTGGGTGCTCTTCATGAAGAAAACCTAGTCACCTAAACGTTAACAGGGATCTACACCATACATGTAGCTAGTGGAGGTTTCACTTTCAATACAAATGTGTTTAAATCAGCTTAGCGTATTTGGGCAGGCATGGAGATAATTTATTTTATTCCATAGTAATGAAGCTGAACATGGACTCTAGGTGATGAACTTTCAGACTCATTTATTTATTTATTTTATTCAAAGGGAAATGTCCACCTCTAATCGGGTCATGCCTCAGTGTGAGGCATGGCTCATTTTGCATTTTTGCAGAGTGTTTTCCTTTTTCAATGTATGGTTGCTGAAATAAATAGATATCTGGTTGATCCTGCCTCCCTCCTGTTTGCATTTTGAACTGCTCGGTGCACCCACAATCTCCTGTGGCTGTCCCAGGACGACATTAAATATGGGGAGCAGCTGTGGGAGTATGCATAGCTGTCCTGTGTAAATAGAGCTACTAACAGCTCTGGTTGTCAATGTGCATGTCCCGGTGCTATACCTTGTCTGGTATAGCACTGGGACATGTACTTTGGAAACTAGAGCTGTTAATAACTCCATTTACACAGGACATCTATGCATGCTCCTGCAGCTGCCCCTGTCTCATTCATCATCCTGGGACAGTCACGGGAGGTTGTGGCCATGCCGAGCAGTTCAAAATGCCTGTGGGAGGGAGGGAGGATCAACCAGATAATATCTATTTATTTAAGCAAACATAAGTTGAAAAAAGTGAAGCATTTTATGAAAATGCTAATTGGGCCATGCCACACACCGAGGCATGACCTGATTACAGGTGGACATTTCCCTTTAAATGTGTTAACTGGATAAGGAGCACTGGACCAATGGCCCTTTTTCTAGCTTGACCTGGGCAAATGGCATACAAAAGTGTTATTGCATAATATTGATATAAGCAAAGAATACAAAACACACAAAATCAACAATTACAAATACAGGTCTCTGATAAATACTGATGTAATTTAATTTTAAATGAGTTTATGGAAGTAATGCTATGCAAGGCAACAGGAAGTGCATTCCAAAAACTCAGTGTAAACATACAGTAGAAAAAGCGTTGGAGCCCATTTTTGTTTTGCAAAACACAGTGACAATTGAAGACACTCAGATGATCAAAGAGCAGTATCTAAATGTAAAACTTTAATTAATTCCTCAAGCGAGGACAAGGCCATTACAAATACTGCTTTATAAACAGGGGCTGATCTTAACATTGTTTTACTAGCCCAAACACTAGTGCAAATTGACAAGGGCTAGTGCAGCTAACTCTCTACTTGTCCATCTTGACTAGTGCAGGTTTTCTTGGCTGTTAATTAGGGTTACCACCTGTCAGGTTTTTTACCTGGTGATCAGGTTTTCAGGGTCCCTATTGGGTAATCCGGTTTTGCTCTGTGCTGGTCAGGTTTTCGAGCCACTTTGAGTGCTCACATACTTTTGAAACAGATTGTCTTCTCATTCATTGTTTCAGCTACATGGCTAGGTTATAAACAAGTTCTGTTGTCAATATAGCCTTTTCTTTGTAAAAGCAGTCAACTTGGGAAGTGTAAAGTATGGCCATTAGCACTTACTTAACCTAATCTTTTCCACTGCATCTTATAGTGGCATAGCAGCAAAGCTGCCCCCCACCTTTTGTAACAGCAACACGCAATTTTTATGACTGTGGGTGGAGCCAACAGGAGTATTGCATGTACAAAAGGTGTGATGTCATGTTTTCTGTCCGTGGAACTGACTGAAGGTGTAAAAAGTCTCTTCCACCTTACCCTCCTCCAAGAAATGTTTTCTGCCCTCAATTAAATATGCTTTCATGTTAGTCAATGGTTTCAGGGTGCTATTTTCTTTCTTAAATGGGTGGTACAAGAACTGGAACCTGAGTAGTGGGAGGCAGAATTGTTTTTTGGGGGGAAGTAAGATCCAACCCACCTCCACCAAGAAACTCCTAAAGATCCAGCCCACCTTTTTTTTATTCATGTGGGGAGGGGAATGAGGTGGATCTATCATGCTGAAAGAAGAGTCACTAGTTTGGTATCTGGCCAAGGAACAGAACAAATCTGTGGAGTTCCTGCATTTGTTAAGGATAGATAATACTTGATGCCTTCAAACTGACTTAAAACCCCTTGGAACAAATGATTATCAGAGTCACCTGGTGTCTCAAAAGAAAATACTCAGCTTTCAGGTATTTCTTAAACATTTATATACTTAAAACAAAGTTCAGTTTAATATATTTCCATATATATATATATATATAGATATATAGATATATATATCTATATATCTATATATATATATATATATATATATATATATGTAGTTATATTTTTAGTAGTTTCAAAATCTTGAAAGCATTGGAGTTAGTAATGCATTTAGGAATACATTTTTAATTGTCTTTATAGATAAACCATGCAGGTTCATGTACTTGGTAAACACAGTCTGTGATGAAGTGTATTTTACTTTTTTCCTGGCTCCATTTCAATCAGTGAAAAGAAAGACTGGAACAACTATCAGAGCCGCCATCCCCCTGGACAAGATATTTAGCACTCATTTACATGAATTTAATTTCACATTTTTACCATGAGGGAAGCAAGAAGATGAACCAGCATGGTTAACAGATACATTCACTGACACATGTGAATGAATATTGAGGGTTTTTTCTAACATTCCTCATGAGTTTATACTCCTTGGAACCTGTTATTCCAGATTTTGTGCCTGTGTGTGAATACGAAGCTTTAGAGCACTATTTTTCCTCTATCTTGAGGACTTAATTGAGACCACAGAACGTTAACTCATTATCTTCTGGGAGTCATTCTGTGTCAGATTACCAATCAACAGTACAGACATCATAGAAAGCTATTAGAAGTAGAATAGGTTAAACACATCCTGGAACTAATCTCAAGGCCCTTGGGCCCCCTTCATAATAGCAGTCTTAAATATCTGAGATTTTGTTCTACCTTATAATCAAGAATTTTTTATTTGATTATTTCTTTAGTTTTCCCAGTTGTATTCCCTGATATCCGTCTAGCTGTTGTGTTTCCAGGTCTTTTATTTTCATTTCTAGTTCATTTTGTTTGTGTAGTCATTCCCTCTTCCATCTTGATGTTATTTCTATTATTTTCCCCCTTACTATGGCTTTTATTGTGTCCCATAAAACCCCCGGATTCATGTCTGGTATATTATTATCTATGATTGCCTATTTTAGATGGTACTTTATTTGCTTTTGAATATCCTTATCTTGTAGCAGGGAGACATTTAGCCTCCAAAATGAGGTTTTCCTGAGTGTCTACGGCCACCTCTTCTGCTTGACCTTATAAGGATTGCAAATTGCTGCCCTAACCAGCACTTTGTCCTCTCATGATTTAAAAACAGGTAAAACCCACCCCACCCATTTCAGCCCACTACATTCCTAACCAGGAATATTGTAGGTGGGGTAGATACCTGGATGCCCAGTCAAGCACTCAAATGGATAATAATAGGTTAGTGGGAAGAGTCTGCCTTTATACTAGATCCACAGAAAGTTAACTCATTATCTTCTAGTTGTGAGAACTCTCTGCATATATTACAACAACAATTTCTCAACAATATTTTTTACAAATAAGGAGTTTAGCAGTAATGTAGTTGATACCAGCTTAATCTGGTTTAAGGTCAGTTGGCATTCATCTGTATCCCCTTCCCCCAGTTCATGCCTGAAAATAGGCAGGGTTTGTCTAGTGCATTTACCCGGTCAACAAAAACTAAATAAATAAATAAAATATGGTTCAAAGAGCTGCTTCCTGGAAAATTACATGGTTTTGGGGGTGGAGGTTGCCACAAGTGGAATGGGACTTCATGGATGGGGGTGGTCACAACAGCAGAAGTTGCATGTTGGCATTAAAAGCTTAGTGGTATGGATGAAGAAGCACCGGTATTTAAGCATGAATTTGGTAGAGGATTAATTGTGATGGGGAGGGGGAAAGAGAGTGAATCTTGGTATTTTAAACATAATGGTTTTCAAAAACTTCAGCTTTCAATGGGTTAGACTTTGTAGCCATCTGTACAGTATATCACTAAGCCATATGCAGTGGGGTATGGGTAAAAGCCAGATAACCAGACCCAGGCCAGAACAGTAAAATCTGGACTGGGCACAGCTTGTACAAATATTGATGATCCGGTGGAGCAGCAATAAAAGATAAACTATGCAATACCCTCAATAACACACCTACCCCAGTTTACATTTACCTGATGCCCATGTTTAGGCCTTATATAGTAATATATTCCTTCAAGAGAACAGCTTGTAATGAAATGTGGCATTTGGGCATATGCAGTTTTATATTATATGAATTTTGTGTGTGAACTGTATATCAGTCTCCAAAAAAAAATAACAATTAAACACATCAAATGTCTTCAAAAACTTGTCTCAACATTGTGTATCTTCCATGTTGTCACAACATATAGTTGTCTCAGTAGTGTTTTCAGTTAGGGTACAGTACTTTCATGTATATGATGTCCTGGTTCTGTTGAGTTGATTGCTATAACAGTGCATATAATAAATTGCAAAACATATAGGTAACTGTAATACAAATGGTGGCATTATTTTTAATTATACAATGGCAAGGAAAAATGTAAGAAGCTGACTGGCTGCTGACCTATTGAAACAGTGATGTTATTACACAGTAACATCACCGTAGCTTTGGATTTGGATCATTCCTTGCATTTTCTCTTAAGAAATATTTTTCCACACTAACAAAAACATCCATTAAAATTTAATTTTTATTCTGTATATAACAACAATCCATTGTATAACTGCAATAAGACACTCCAGGGTGTGTGTGTTATCATGTAATAACGTCACTCCTGGGGTGGTGGAAGCACTCTGCTTCACCTCTGCTTAAATATGCCCTTTCTCAATGTACTGTACTTTGATTCAGTTAGTGTATGCAACAGCCTTCATGTGAACACCCTGGGCTTCTCTTTGACTCCTGATGTCTATTTGCTTTAGCTATTGTATATTGTTTGAACTGCTTTGGTCTTCTTGATGTGGTGCCTGTGTAAATGAGTCTCTGACTCAAAGGTTTGTAAATCTGATATTTTTAAAATAAATAAATGTTTATGTTTAAACCCATGAAACACCCTTATCTAGTTAATGCATTCACAGTCATAGTGACTCTGCCAGAGCGTGTTCTTCCACTTTCATTTGCTGGTAAACATTTTCATCTTTTACAGAATTTAGCCATTTTAAGTGTTTTAAATTATTTTTTTCCTCAAGGCAAATGTATGGTCACTTCTTTGGCTTTGAAACAGTACTGTGGACATGAAAAGGAAATGAAGCCAGAAAAATATTTAATGAACACATTACAGGAAACAATTTCTTTATGTATTATTATATACCATGCATACTGTTGTATGCTATTTATAATATTTCCCTTGTCGTCCCCCAGATCATGTCTGTAAATGACATTTCTTTTATCTCTGTGTTTATCTGGTAAACCAATGTCAATAAATAAATAAATAAATACATAAGTACAGTAAATAATTAACTAGGAAGAACCTGGTAAAGTGATTTTAACTGGTACAATACAGTACCTTAACATTTTTGTTGAACTGCTGCTTTAAATGTTGTCTTTTATTGATATAACAAATGGCTTTTTAGGAAGAGCAATGCATGATGAGTCATGAAAAGGGGTGGGGCTAGGGGTGGAGCTTAGGATCTATTTTTTGCCTCATTCAAAGATGGCAACCCTACTGTTAATGAAGTTAAAAAAGTCTCTACTTTAGCAGGCTCTAGTCCTCATGCTACTCTCTCTCAGTGCTCCAGATGGCATGTTGTGATTAACAGCTCATTAAGAGCTGCAATTATCTGGCAGTTCAAGAAGGGGATCCCACAAAAGACTCAATGTGAGTCATTATCACACCACTGTTAGGACTTTCAGCTAGTGTCCAGGGTGTGATCAAGGGTAGAGTGCTGTTAAGTCACTAGCTTCCAGTTTTCTGAATGTATCTCTGTCTAACATTTTTTCCCATATTATTAAGACCACTGCCCCTCATTTCCCTACATTCTGAGTGTCTGTATCAACATTTCAGTGACAAAATGTGAGGAGGTGTACAGGGTCAGCCCTGCAGGTGGTGGGTTTTATCCCAGCCTCACCATAACTTCCCTCTCCCCTCCAAATCATTTAACTCTGTTCTTTCTCTGGACACCACTGCAGATCAGACCATCCACAGAACCATAGCTGCCATTACTGGCAAGTGTAGGGGGTCAAAATAGAGAGTGCAAAATAATGCACCTGGGAAACAAGAACCCAGGGGAAGAATACACAATGGGTGGGGAGGTAGTAACAACAACAAAACAGGAAAGGGACCTGGGGGTAATCATATCAGATGACCTTAAGGTTAGCAAGCAATGTGAGAAGGCAGTAGGGAGGGCCGGGTTATACTGGGATGTATAGGAGAGGCATCAGCAGCAGAAAACAGGAAGTTGTTATCCTCTGTACAGACAGTTGGTGAGACCCCATCTGGAATACTGTGTCCAGTTCTGGAGACCCCATCTCCGCAAGGACATAGACAGGATAGAGGCAGTCCAGAGGAGGGCAACTAAATGGTGCAGGGTCTGCAAGAGAAGCCGATGAGGAGAGACTAAAGGAGCTTAATATGTATACCCTTGAGGAAAGAAGGGAGGGGACATGATAGAAACTTTCAAGTACCTCAAGGAATCAACAAAGTCCAAGAGGGTAGCATCTTTCAGAAAAAGAGACTTGCAAGAACAAGGGGACAATTTAAAGATAGGAGGGCGGTTCAGGGGCAATGTGAGGAAGTATTTCACAAAGAGGGTAGTGGATGCATGGAACAGCCTTCCTGAGGAAGTTGTGGAGTCTAAAACTGTGGGAGAATTCAAGAATGCATGGGACAGACATAAGGCAATTCTTGTGGGGGGCAGGAAGATATAGGCTGTTGGTTAAATAGGATCTGCGGCCTATCCTGTAGGTAGGGAAATGGGCAGACTAGATGGGCCTAGCGGTCCTTATCTGCCATCAAAGTCTATGTTTCTATGGGTCCTCAGCTCTTCTAAATGAACCATGCCAGCCATCACCATCCATACAGTATCACCCTTATCCCACCCAGCATGTCTTTTCATCCTAAAAACAAAGCTTTGGATCATGTATACAAAAATAAACCTTCATAAAATATATAATTTGAAAGCTTAAAATAGGCATCCCTGAGGCACACAGGTACATAGATCATCCTATATAGAAATAGAGACATAGCATTCCTGTGTACTGTTTCCCCTGAGCTGATGAAAAGAGAATGTTAAAGAACAATATGTTATTGCTGAGGCAGAGCATATTAAAATCAATGCTTTTAAAAATAAAAATGTCATAGTTTTCTATTTCCCAAGCTCCTTAGGTTTGTGTAGCCCCCACCCAAAGAAATCTTAGATGTGCTCCTGTCTCACTTGAGACGGTACAAAAACTTCCAGAAGTGCAGGTCTCCAGTTGACTATAGTGTGGGGGCTGAACATGTCTTTCTCTGCCTGACTCTGTTCATTGCCCTGTGGGTGGTGGTGACAGTTTGGTGAGGTGCATGATGATGTCAGCTGTTGTGTGTGCAGAGCTAGGACTGCTTGATTGAACATTTGCTGTTGTAATGTCCTCTGGTTTGGTGGGGGAAGGGGAACAGAAAGAAGAAAAGAGGAGGCCATGGTACAAAAAACAATGGGGGGAGAGGGTGCTCACTGTGTGTGATGGCTCTGCAGTCTTTTTTGCTGGGGAGTTGGAAGCAATGTGGGAGCAGATAAATGCTTGTCTTGCATCGTTTCCTGTACAAGTGATCAAAGTTTATCATTATAATTGAGGGCTAGTGTAACCATCTGTGGGCTAGTGCAATTTTGAATCAACTTGCCCTGCTGGCTAGTGCAAAAAAAGGTTAAGGTTAACACCTGTTTATGAACCAAACAACTAAAAAAATATTAGATACATGACACTGGAGAGAGTCAATAAAGGTGGAAATAAAGAAGACGATGATGAGTTCTGGATGGTGCAAGGAGGACAAAGTGACATACAGTGGTGATCGTACAAAGGTTTATCAGTACTGAGGCATACCTCAAGGCATACCTTGGTAGTACTAAGGAAGGATCACATTACAGTCAATGCAAATTGAACTTGAGTGCCTCAGTGGTACCTCAAGGTATACCTCAGTACTGATAAACATTTGTATGGTCGCCACTGTACTGTATAGTATTATAAACAACCTGTGATTTTTGAAGCTCTGCTTGAACAATAGTAAGAAACAAAGCAGTCACATAATCAAAAAAGTGAATTGACCCAGTAACAATTGTTTTATGAATTTCAAAAGAAAAGTAATTTTTTTAATTAACATACTGCACCATGCCTCTGATTAATGCTATTACAAAATGTCTCAATATTTTCTGAATAGGTAAGAGAAGGACCTAAATAAACACTCAAATACTTTAAAAGTGCAACCTGCTCTATAGATATGCTATCCAAATCAGAAATCAATAAAGGGGAACACATTTTCAACAAAGTAGATGAACCAAATAACATAGACTTAGTTCTGGAGAAATTTAAGACCAAATTATTACTTTCAATCCATCTATTAACTGCACAAAAATCGCAGTTCAAAAACTCAGAAATGTCTGCAAAACACTTGGAACTTTTGAAAATAATCAAATCATCAGTGTACAAAATAGTTTCACAATTTGAGCAAACCTCTAGAACTAAGTTTATGAATAAACAGAATAATAGGGATCCTAAAATGAACCCCTGAGGAACCCCTCCCCCAAGTAACTGTTTTTTGGGGTGATATTTTAAGACCTATACTAAATGACTGAGCACAGTTAGACAACTAGTCCTGAAGCCAAGAAACAACATTATCCGAGATACCCATAACTTCCAATTTGTTACAAAGCAATTTATGATCTATCAGATCAAATGCCTTGGTCAGGTCCACAAACATGGCCCTAGTCAAAATTCCCTTTTCCACACCACGGAGAACCATGTCTGTAAACTTGTCCAGGGCAATATTAGTACACCTCCCCTTCCTAAATCCACATTGCTGCATACAGAGCAGATTCTGTTTATCCAAATACTCATTAATTTGCCTAGAAACCTTTTCTAATATTTTACTAAATAGGTTCAGGATGGAAATAGGCCTAAACTCATTCAGATTAGAGGCATTATCTTTTTTGGTACAGGGACAATACATGCCAGTTTCCAACTGGAGGAGAATTCCTGAGGTGTAAGAGACAAATTAAGAATAGTACAAAAAGGGACTGCAATTTGTGAAACTATCAACTTCATAAAATGAGAGTGTAGTCCATCTTTGTTGTTCCCACTTTTATTTGGAAGGCTTTTTAAAAATGTTAAAATGTTATGGGCAGTTATTTTTTTGAAATACATGTTGGGAGACTCATTGGAAAACAAATTGAACTATCAGGAAAATTTGCAACAGATTCAATAGAATCTCGAACATTATATGCACAAAGATCAGTAAATTTAGTGTTTACCAAATCTGCAATCACATTAGGGTCCTTAATTTCATGACCATCAGTGACCAGCTTATTTAAAGTCCCTTTAATTTGGAGGCTTGTCAAAGCAGAAATGTTACTCAAAAGATGAGTCATTCCAATTTTCATCTAGGTGGTTTCTGTCATAATTAGCCATTGAAGAACAAATAAGATATTTATATTTGATTCTAACATAACGATATTCATTGAGAAGAATAGATAAAAAAGAATTGGCATGTTTTTTTCCAAATGCATACCATTGCTCTATCAAACACTTGATTTATTAGAAACCTATTTATTCTGACTCTCAAACTTTGTTTCCTATAGGGAAAAGAGTATTTCATATTGAAAGTAGTTGAGTGTAACAGAAGTCAAGAGCACAGTCCACCACTGGAATGGCATTCAAAAAAGTCCAGTCCAGTGACTTAACCTGTGATCTAACTTCCACCACATCAACCTGACCAAAACAATGTGACATTATGAATCAAGCAGGATTATTTGGAGGACAAAACTTTAAGACACAGTATGTACCAAAATGATCACTAATAGCCAAACCAACAAGACCTGAAAATGAAATACAATGAGCTTTATTGGTTAATACCCAATCTAAAAGAGAATGTTGGCCACTTACTGTAAATTGGACCTAGTGGGAGAAGAAATAACTTGAGTCAGTTAAAATTTGTGGACAAGGGACTTGAAATGATTACCCCTATCCATTAACCAATTAAGATTCATATCACCATCTATAACCAAATCATGTTTGTTAACAACCTGCTCCAAGTTTTCCAAGTAGTCAGCTAAATCTAACAACCCAGTTTGTGGGGGTTTATAAAGACGGCTTACATAAACTATTTTATTTTCCCCTCTTCCCCCTAGAACTAGTTTAACAAAAAAATAATTCATTTTTTAATTAAATTGCATACTGTTAGAAATCAAAGTTATGTCAAAATGCTCTTTACAATAAATAACACCATCTCCTTTCTTCATTCCTTCCCTATCTAACCTAACCAAACTATACCCAGGTAAAACACACGATTTTTGGAATATGAGGCTTCAGCCAGGTTTCTATCTAACAGAAACATAGACAATGACCAAGGTCCATCTAGTCTGCACAAATTCTCTATATAGCTCTGGGACCTACTGTTTCTCAAGGGTCTTAGCCCTCCCCCTCTGCCTGTTCATCTCTCTAGTTCTGAGGCCCTGAGCAACCAGTATACCCTTTATTCTGTCCCAACCATGCTTAAAACCACTAATGGTTTTCAAACCCACCACCTCAGCTGGCCGCCTGTTCCATGGCTCCACCACCCTTTCTCTAAAATAGTACTTCCTCACATCCCCTTCCTGAACCTCCCTCCTGTTAGGTTCCACTCATGACCATGCAACCACAAGCTAGTATTCAAGTTAAATAGTTCCCAACAGTTCACCCTCTTAATTCCTTTTTGGAATTGTAAGGTCTCTATCATACCTTCCCTTCCCTTCCCTTTCCTTTCTGGTCTACAGTGAGTACTTGTTCAGTGCCTTGAGAAGCTCCTCATGGGATCTGCTCTGCTGGCCCCAGGTCATTTTTGTTACTTTGTGCTGCACCATCTCCAGCCTATTCCTATCCTTCCTGAGGTTAGGACACCAGAACTGGGTATAGTACTCCAGGTGTGGCCGCAGAAAGGATCTATACAGGTGAAGTATTACCTGCCTTTTTCTGCTATCAATACCCCTCCCAATACATCCAAGCATCCTGTTTGCCTTGCCATTAGCCCTGCTGCACTGTCTAAGTTACTTTAGGGAATTACTGATGATAACTCAAAGGTCTCATTCCTCAGCTGTGGTACTAAGTCTCACCCCTCCCACCCAGTACTCCATCATGTGGTTCTTGATGTCTGTGGTGTATAACCTTACACTTTTTGGTGTTAAATTTCAGCTGCCAAACCCTTGACCACTCCTCCACATTTTGCAAGTCTCTCAGCATTTCCTTTGTTCCCTCATCACTATCCACCCTCCCAAAGAGATTAGTGTCATCTGTGAAGAGACAACCTGCCCAGGCTTCCCTCACCAATGTCGCTGATGATCATGTTGAAAAGGGCCAGACCCAGGACAGATCCCTGTGGAACCCAGCTTGTGACCTCCCATTCTTCGGATTTATACCCATTGACCACTACCCTCTGTTGCCTCCTCTTTAGGCAGTTACCTACCCAGTTTACTGTGACCTTAGATCCTCCATCTCAGATTCTCCATCTCCTATTATATCAGGGGAAAACTGATAGATCAACATCTCTAACTCAGCCACCTTAGAAACACGACTCCTAGCACTAAAATTAATTACCTTAAGCCCATGAGATTTGTACCAAATCAAATCAGGTTGGGTAACTCCAATAACAGGCCTAGGATTTCTTTCAGTATCACCGACTAACAATAACAAAGTTAAGCTTAAATTTGCAGTAGTTAAAACTTGAAAACAGGAAATCGCTAACATAAGATCATTTAAATAAAATAATTTAAAACCTATAGATCTTAGATTACCTTTCTTAGCACATTCTAAATAGCATCTCCCTTAATCCTCTTCGGGGATATTTCAGTTATCAGGTCACACCATAGTAACTTTACCATCAGTGAAGCAGGATCCACATGGAAGTTTTTCCAACAGTACCACTGGGGACAACAATGCAGACATCACCTGTCAATGTCACAAACCCTATAAAGGCGTGAGCGGCCCCACTCCCTCCATAGTTCTTTCCCGCCATCAACCCTGTCCACATGGGTCTCCACAGAAGCTCCATCACAGTTCGTACCATTTTTGACTATGAATTTTTCTTTTACCCTAGCTTTTAGAATCTCTTTTAAACAAGAGATCTCTTTACCTCATTTATGTCGAGAGTCACTCCTTCCACTTCTTGCTTCCATTGCTGCCACTGCAGAAAGAAAATAGCTTTTTCAGATGACTACAACCTCTGTGTCTGCAGTCTTGGGCCTGACCATGACATCTCTGACTGTGAGCGCTGCCAAAAATACAACCTCATAACCCTTAGATGATGCAAAAAGACACTTTGAAGAAATTCCTCATGGAGCAGCAAGTAGCCATTTCTGGGCAGGGGTTTTCAGGGGGCCCTCCTTCTCAGTCACCAGTGGGTTCATCAAGCTCCCAGGCTTCAAAAGCCTGAGACAGGTCTTCAGGGAAAAGTCACAAAAAAGACTGAATGGGACTGCTCCCCCCGGTGGCACTTTTTATCCCCGATGGCTTCTTCTTCTTCCTCTTGGGGCACCCCCTCAGCTGTGGACACACTGACGCATTCTGCTGTCCAGGCCTCTGCTTCTTCCAGGCCCCTACTGACAGTGCCTCCTCCCACTTCTCAGGGAGGCCAGCCATAGACCCTTGGATTATTGGCCCCCCCATTCATCGACTCATGGATCATTGACAACAGCCCCTCCATTGTGGCCTGATCCTTCTCCAGGCCTTCGGATGTCAGGGCCCTCAGGTTCTCAAGACCCGAAGGATGGCTCATCGCACCCTGTGCCAGCAACCCCTCCACTGTTGACACACTGTTTTCCTGCCATCAACCTCAATGATATGTTGGCCAGGTTAACCACAGCTCTGGTGCATCAATTGGGCCCTTATGGACCTGGGTCCCCAGCACCATCAATGACCCGGTCATTGATTCTACTTAGGCCTTCTCAGGCTGTGACCCATATGCCGTCTTCAGCCCCTCACTCATTGGACCTCAGGTAAGAACAGGTTGACATTGATGAAGATTACCACCCTGTACTCAACCTTCTTGAGGAAGAGGAGGAGGAGGAACCTCTTTTCTCTGACAGGTCTACTGCTTCTTCAGTGAGTGAGGACTCTGTTAAACATATTCCCAGGTCCCATCCTGAGGATCTTACCTTTTTCAATGTCATGAAGCAGTTCCATACTGAGGAAGAGAATGCCAAAAGGAGAGAGCTGGTAGACTTCTTGGAGATTCCAGAATCTCCCCCTAAGGTCATTCCTCCTATCCTCCCAACTTTCAGGAATTCCACTTCTGCAGCTTGGGACCATCCAGACAGGGTTCTTGCCATGCCCAGCAAGGCAGATAAACTCTATCATGATCCTCAGGGCCTGCCTTATTATGCTGCCCAACCTGAGACCAATTCCATGGTCATCAAAGTAGCACACAAGAAGTCCAAGGTGCCCAAGCAGTTTAGCTCCCTTCCCCCTGACAGGGAATCAAGATGGCTCAACCTTCGGGGTAAGAGAGTTTATGCCTCCTCCACCTTGGGACTTTGGATTGCCAACTATTTATCTCACATGGTCAAGTACCCAAACACCATCTGGAAGAATGGCAAGGCAGCTGTCAGAGCCCTCCCAGTATGTTCCCAGAAACAGGAGCTTCTCAAATCTTTGTATGTCACCAAGGACATCGGTAAGCACCTCCTCAGGGCCACGTATGTCATTTCTGATACTGGAGCCAGGGCTGCTGCCCCAGGCATTTACCTTCATAGGCATACCTGGCTGAGGTTCTCAGGCTTTGCAGCGGATGTCCAGCAGAAGATGCTAAATTCCCCTTCAATGGCTCAAAGTTATTCGGGCCAGATGTCCTGAACATCATTAATGATTTACAGGCATCTGGCAGGGCTACTAAGTCTGTCCATTCACTCTACCATACCCAGCCTAGGAGCAGATGATGTCTGTCCTTTTGCAAGGTGTCCCACAAGTCTGGAGCAGGCTTCTGTCCCCAGAGAAAAAGAAAAACCTCCTTGGCCTTGCCTACCCCCTCCTCCTCCTCCTCCTGGCCCAGCTGACAAGTGCCCCAGAGGTGATGGATTAGCCCCAGTGTCTGGATCTGCCCCTGTCTGACTCCTTGCCAGACCCCCCTCTCTGGGTCTCCGACCAAGAGATGATGGTCAGAGGTCGGTTCTCCTTCCATTTCAACCAATGGAGAACCATAACTTCAGATGCCTGGGTTCTTCATATTATAGAACAGGGTCACACTCTGTAACTTATTGAACAGCCTCCAGGGACTCCTCTGGTGCCCTTCACCTACCTTCCAGCCCATGTAATGGTTCTTCGGGAAGAGGTACAGTCCCTTCTGTGGAAAAAGGCCATTGAGTCAGTGCCGAGGTAGCAGAAGAACAGGGGTTTCTACTCCAGGTTCTTCTTGGTCCCAGAAGAACCAGAGATTTGAGGCCCATTCTATAGTTCAAGACCTCAGTCTTTATATCAAGTACAAAAAATTTCACATTGTCACTCTGCCAGGACTGCTGCCCCTACTCAAGCAGGGCAATTGGCTGTGCATTCTTGATATGCAGGATGCTTACTTGCAGATTTCAGTTTGTCATCTGCACAGGTGGTTTCTCTGGTTTCTTTTTCAGGGTGAACACTACCAATTCAAGGTATTACCCTTTGGCTTATCCACTGTGCCTCAGGTTTTTATAAAATGCTTAGCAGCAGTAGCTGCTGCCCCCCAGTGAGAAGGCCTGTACGTCTTCCCCCACTTAGATGACTGGCTCCTCAAAGCTCCATCCAGAGATCTTCTCCTTCAGACCATGGAGAGGACCCTCCAGCAGTTTCACTCCCCAGGCATCACTGTCAATCTGCCCCAGTCTGTCTTGATTCCATCCCAGATATTGCAGTATACAGGGGCAGTCCTGGACTCAATGCAGGGCAAGGCCTTCCTGCCCCAAAACAGAGTAGAGCACCTCATTTCCCAGCCTGAGGAAGTAGCCCAGAGCCGTTATGTCCTCACAAGGGTGTACTTGAAGCTATTAGGCCTCATGGCTGTGGCCATTACCCCAGTTCTCCTGGCCAGACTGCACATGTGGGTGCCTCAGTGGACCCTCTGGGTGCAGGGGGACCAATGCATGGATGACATGGAACCACCAGTACTGGCCTCTTCTCCAGTCCACAAGGTGCTCCAGTGATGGATGGACCTCCAGAACTTGTTGCAAGGGTTCATATTCCTGATCTCCTCTCCCCAGCAGATTCTCACTCTGGAAGCCCTCAGTTTGGGCTGTGGTGTGCACCTCAGTCCTTTTCAGACTCAGGGGACATGATCCCTGATTGACATATCTCTGCATATCAACATCCTTGAGATGCTGGGTGGTCCTGTATGCCATGCAGGCCTTTCAGAACCATCTCCTTCAGGGTCAATTGTTGATTCAGTCAGACAACCTCAGTGTCATCTACTGCATCAACAAGTAGCAGGGTACGCATTCATACCCTCTGTGCAGGGAGGCCATGAGAGTCTAGACTTGGGCATAAGGGAGCAATACAGACGAATATGGATAGATAGGTCATTGACAGTGTAAAGGTGTGTGGCACATTCATAAGGTAGAACAAATGGGCAGACTGGATGGGCCTTGTGGTCCTTATCTGCCATCAACCTCTATGTTTCTTTGTTTCTGTGTAGTACTAAGTGCCAGACCACAGCCTGGTCCTCTCGGCAGTCCATGTCCCATGGGTACTGAACACCCCGGTGGACAGTCTCAGCTAAACTCTGTCTAGAATACACAAATTGGTACTTCACTCATCTGTCATAGAAGATCAGTTTGACAGATGGGGTCATCCAGAGTTCTACCTTTTTGCATCCCCACTCAATGCAAAACTGCCCAATTTCTGCTTGCTGGATCCAGGGCCTGGAGTTTTCTAGTGAAACGTGTTTTCCCTCTCCTGGAGCGGGAGGTTCCTTTATGCCTTCCCTCCATTTCTTCTCATTCAGAAAGTGCTAATCAAATTGCAGATGGAGGGGGCTAGCATAATCCTGGTCGCACTCTACTGGCCATGGCAGATATGGTTTCCATTACTGCAACAGTTATCAGAGCAACTTCTGGTTCTTTTGCCCATTTGCTGTGATCTGCTGATGCAGTCTTAGGGGATCCTCATCCATCCAATCCTCAAGTCCCTTCGTCTGCATGCCTGGCTCCTGAGGACATAGCCATCAACCAGTTTGGAGTATCTCAGCTGGTGGCAGGTCTCTTTGTGGCAGCTCAGAAGCCCTCCACTAGAGCCACATATGCCATGAAGTGGAAGAGGTTGTCCATCTGGGCTGCCAAACATCATCTGGACCCTTTTACTTGTCCAGTGAGCCAGATTCTGGACTACCCAATATCGCTGTTGGACCCAGGTCTCCAGTACTCCTCCCTCAAGGTACATCTTTCAGCTATTTCTGCCTTTCATGAGCCCATGGGCGGTCATACTGTGGCTCAGTTAGATGTGTCCCATACCTTTCTCAGGGGTATCTTGTACCTGAAACCTCAATCCATTCCCCCATTCTGGCTTGGGATTTAAATTTTGTTTTGCAGAAATTGACCCTGTCTCTGTTTGAGCCATCTGTGACTTGTGAGCTATGCTTTCTTTCTTGGAAAAAGTTATTTTTGGTTGCTATTAATTATGCTTGAAGAATTTCTGAGCTTCAGGCTCTCTGGTGTGAGGCGCCTTAATTGATTTTTCACAAAGACAGGGTGTCTTTGTGCACAAATCCTAAGTTTCTGCCCAAGGTGATGTCTGAGTTTACCTTGAACCAGTCTATCCACCTAACAGTTTATTTTCCAGAGTGTGCCAATCTAGGGGAGGCATTGCTCTGTACTTTATTTGTGCACAGAATTCTGAAATACTATTTGCTCTGAAATAAAGACTACAGGAAAAACAAAGCAGTTTTTTGTTTCTTTCACCCCAGGAAGACAGGGCATTCAAGGTTCCAAACAATGTTTGCTCAAATGGTTGGCCCATTGTATTGTGTTCTGCTACAACAAGCATGGCAAAGAGGGACCAGGGGTGGTGAAAACCCACTCCACAAGGGGCATGGCTATTTATGTGACTATTTCAAGAGGGTCTGTGCCACCAATATTTGCGCTGCTGCCACCTGGGTTACTGTCCATACTTTCAGCAAGCACTACAGTCGGGCATTGCTTGTAGAGCCCAAGCAGGCTTCAGCTGAGGCGTTCTGCAGGTCTTCCTGTCTTAGGCTTTGGTTGGCTTCCTCCCAGACTGTTCTGCTGCACCTGTAACTGCTTGATACTCATTCCTACAGTGTGACCTGATGACTGAGATACCCCAAAGAAGGTAGAACAGTTACCTAAGAATTTACCATAACAGCAGATCTTTAAGGGGATCTCAGTCATCAGATCTCTTCTCAATACTGGCTAACTGGTGTATCCAGCCTTTTATTTTGGCCTGGGTACCTCTTTCTCCTCTGTCCTCCATGGCATGGGTTTGCTGCCTTAGTCTCCAGAGGAAAGAACTGAGGAGAGAGTGGGGCCACTCATGCCTTTATAGGGTTGGTGATGTCAACAGGTGACATCGGTGTGGGCAGCCCAACTGATATTGCTAGAAATCCTTCCATGTGGATCCTGCTTTACCGATGGTGAAATTCCTATGGTGTAACCTGATGACTGAGATCCCCTTGAAGATCTTCTGTTATGATAATTTCTTTTGTAACTCCTTTCTGGATAGGCTTTCAAGAGTAACTCTTGAGACACAGAATAGTCAAATCAAATCAAATCAACTTTATTTATATAGCGCCTTTGGAAGCAAAGTCAGCCATATTAAACTGACACCCATTCCTAGCAGCTTCTTACACATTTGCTGTTACTTCAAAAAAAAGAAAACCCCAAAATAAAAATAAAACCCATAAAACAACCATTCTTAAACAAATGCTAAAATTAACCAAGGATTGAATTCATAATGCAGTCTGCCACACTCCCCTGAACTCAAATATTCTAATCCAGTCCAGAAGAAAATACAGCACACAAGAGTAGAGTGCAGTAAAAATATTGTTTTATTTAGGCATACATGCCAGATATCCGTAGCTCTTGCTCTCAAATACAGCAGATATACAGACAGACAAAAAAACCCTGGGCTTTGACTCTAAACTTGAGTCTTCCTCAGGGGGTGTGGCGTATTGTAAGAAGCTACCCTTTAATACACGTCACATCTAAATTAATCCCACAGGTGAAGACATTTATACATGTAGTAACAAAACATTCGATCACTTTATGACCATATAAAACAGAAAAAATACATAGTTCATTTCCATTTGGCTAATTACATACTAAAAACTCTTCATGATTATTACTTTTATTTTGGGACATATTTAATTGTGAGCTGCTTAAATAGCACTCGATGATTAGAAGAGGACTAAGCAAAAATGGAAATAAAGTATTTTGTTAAAAAGAAGAAAAAAATAACTTTACCAATCTCAGGAAAGTAATTGTATTTAGCAGATATTCAAACATTTATTATTTTTATATGAAAGTTGCAGCACATTTATAATTATTCCTGATCCATGTGAAGTTTATTCTGAAAAAAGAAAAATAGAAGAAATCATTAGCACCATCATTATAGTTACAATATATTTAATAAACAGAGGGATGCAGCTTTGGAAGAGGTGTAATTAGTAAAAAACTCAAATACAGGCAAAATAATGGGGGGGGGGCAGACCAAAAATACTATATTATATACAGTATATCAATGAAGCTTTATTAGCTTTATGAATAATGCAATTTAGCACCATTCAAAACTCTCCTTATTATTTGTTATTAATGCTTCAAATAAGGTTTAAGATCCCATTGGTTATTTAATCCCTATGGTTTCATACTTTGCAATCGAAAAATCCACCTGCATTCTTTTTGCAACAGAATATTTGGTCTACCACCTCCCAGTTTTAAGGGAGGCACCCATTCTAGCCCCATAAATTTTAAATCTGCAGCACTTGAAGAATTATGTGTCAAAAAATGTGCCCCTACTGATGTATTTGTGTTTACGTTCACAATAGAGCAAATGTGTTCTTGAATCCTTTGTTTGAGGGGACAAATTGTCTTTCCCTCATATATGAGCTCACATGAACACCATAAGGTGTATACTACAAGCGGAGTATCTCATGTTATGAGTTGTTCAATTTTAACACAGACATCCAATCTTATAGGGTGCTGAAATGTTTCAACAGGGACTGCATGTTTACAAACATTGCACCAATTGCAACTATAGAAACTTGGTGGTCTGATGGGGAGCCGTGTTCTGTTTATATCTTTAACATGTCTTGTGTGACTATGTACAAGCTTGTCTTTTAGACTTCTTGCTTTTCAAAAAGCGACTCAATGTTTCATCCCCACTGCCCTCCCTAATTCATTGTCACTCACTAGGATAGTCCAATTTCTTTGTACAACATTACCTATTTTGCCTGCAATATGATTATATTCAGTGACAAAGGTGCAGGGTGGTGACACATCCAACTGACTGTTCTTTTCTCTCAATAGTGTAGCCCGTTGAATTTTGATCACTTTATGAAAGGTTTTGTTAATAAATCTGAACTGTAACCCCTCTCTAAAATCTCTTAGTTAGTTCTTGTGCTTGCTCATTGTAGAAATATCATCACTGCAGTTTCTCCATAAAATGGAGATGCTGCCCATATGGAATAGAATTTTTAGGGTAGGGGATGAGCACTGGAAGCATGAAGGAGAAAATTAGTTGTGGTCTGTTTTCAATAACATTTAGGCTGGACTGTATAATCAATAGGTGAAACCATCTAGGTCAGATCTAAAAAATCAATAGTCTCCTTAGAGGCTGTATATGTAAATTTAAGATACAAATTGTTGACATTTAACCATTTTACAAAATCTGAAATTAATTCAATAGGACCATTCCATATACATATACAATAATCAAGAAATCTAAACCAAAAGCTATATTGTTATGAAATGGATTTGCAACCTGGTTTACAATAAATTCCTTCTCCCAGTGTCCTAAAAATAAATTAGCATAATTGGGTGCCATAGAGGCACCCATTGCTGTCCCACATTTCTGTAAAAAGAATTTGCCTTCAAATTCAAAAAAATTATGCTACAAAATAAACTGTGGAGCTATAAGAATAAATTATTTTGGCACATATTCAATTTCACCAAGCTGATCCAAAAAGTACTTTACAGCCTCTATACCTTGTTGGCGATGAATGGAGGTATACAATGCCTCCACATCCACTGAGAGCTAAACATAATTAGGTTCCCATTTTACTTTCTGTAATTTATGCAACAAATCTGTGCTGTCTTTTATATATGATTCCAAAACTGGAATACGTAACTGCAGGAAAAAAATCAATAAACTTGCCTAAATTTTATGTCAATGCCCCAATTCCAGTTACAATTGGGCGGCCCGATGGATCTACAATATTCTTATGAATTTTTGAAATAGCATAAAAGCCAGACGTAACTGGAAATTCTCTCCAGATATAACTGTATTCTGATTCAGTTATGTGTCCCAACTCGACAACTTCCTTCAATATTTTGCACAGCTCATTTCTAAATACAGTGGTAGGATTCGAACAAAGCCCTCTATAGTTCTCCTGTTTGTCCAGAAGGGAAAAAAAAACATTTCTCTGTATTTTTCTACATCCATAACAACAACAATGTTGCAACTCTTGTCAGCTGGTTTAATGACAACATTGCTGTTATTCTGTAGTTCTGACAAAGCATGTTTTTGTTTCCTGGTTAGATTCCACTTGCTAGGTTGCTTGTCTAAGTTCAAAATTTCTCCAACTTGTTGACACACTGCCTTTTCATATGTAGAATTCACATGGTTAATTACCTTAGAACAAAACAATGAATCTGGTCTAAATTTGCTTTTCCTAATACTTTTTAATGATTTCCCCGCTAATAATATGCCACCCTGTTCACTATTTATCAAACATGCATCGTTATGTATGTAAGAACCAGCCTCTGATGCCAAACTAATAAGCTTTTCTAAATCTGCATTAAAGTCATCACAAATTACTTCTGTATCTGAATGAGTTCCACTAAATTCCTGGCTAGTCCTGTGTTCAGGTGCTAAACATCCTGTTAATTCATCAGACCCTTCAGCAGTATGAGAGGCTAAATCAAGAATGTAATCAATGTCTTCTCTCTCAATTAAATGTTCATCCGGAATAAAGAAAACCATATTTGTTTCCAGTAAATTGTTTTGCTGCAGTTCTTGCTGGTGAAAATATAATTTCAATTTTATCTTTCTGAAAAGTTTATAAAGATCAACATAAATTTGAAAATCATTAACAGGGGGTGTTGGTATAAATGATAAACCTTTTTCAAGCACAGTTACCTGATCCTTTGTTAAGTTCACTCTAGAACGATTTATGACCTGTAATTTATGTCCTTCTTGCATCCCCTCATTGGTTGAGCCTTGTTGGTATCTGTGCTTGCCCCTTCCCTCATGTCCTCTTCTTGTCTTCCTCTTTCTTGGGTTTCTAATATCCTTTTCTCTAAAAAACTATCAGATTTATTTAGTTGTTCAGTACTTTGCTGTCCTCCTCTCTTATTGCTGTTGCTTCCATCTCTTTTGTGCTTATTTCTACTGACAGATCTTTTTGTAAATCTAACTCATGATCTTCCTCTGTTGACTGATCTTCCAAAATTCTTCCAGGACCACTGTAGGATTTCTCCCTTCTCGTAATCACCTTGATCATGAAGTAGCTTAATATTTTCCTTTTCTACAATCTGTTGCTAGTATTTTGCCAGTTTATTCTGCAGTTTGTTATCTAAGTCCTTAAACAGCAGATGGGATCTATATTTAAATACCTTTTCTTTTGCAGGTTGCAGTTCCTTTAGTAATTCCTCATATTTACATGTATCATTGTGTAATATAAGTTCTGTGAATATTTTTGCACATTCACAGGCAGGCGCAATCCATTCTTCTTTATAAAATAAATCTTCTAATCCACTGGATGGTAACACTGTTACTCTAAGACCCTGCGGTGCTTGTTTATGGGTTAAATACTCCTCTAATGTAGAAATATTAAAAGTCAGATCAATCTCTTTGAACAGTAATTTTTCTAAGTCAAAAAATGTACTTCTAATAGTACTGGCCTCAGAATCAGGAATGTTTGTAGCACCTATTTCCTTAAACTGCAAAATCTCTTGTGTTCTTCTCCTAATTTCCAGATTCTTGGTAGCTTCCCATCTGTAGTTCCTTTCACTCTTGGCATACAGTGGTTCCCCGTTCTCACTCATATTCTGATAAATAGCTTAATATGGTGAAATAAATATACTTTTCAACAGGTGCCTGAGACGATGAAAAATGAGCTTACCAATTCTGTCTGTAATGCTGTATATAAAGTCTCCTATGAAGGCGCCAGATGATAGATGCCTGCCCCATCAGCAACACAAATTGGCTACAATCCAATAAATCCCCAGGTTTAGTGTGTGAGCTGACCGGTGCTCGTACCATGGGCCAGCCAGACCTAACACGTAATCCAGTCCAGAAGAAAATATGGCACACAAGAGCAGAGTGCAGCAAAAATATTCATTTATTTAGGCATACATGCCAGATAGTCACAGCTCTCACTCTCAAATACACAGATAGACAAAAAACCCTGGCGCTTTGACTCTAAACTTGAGTCTTCCTCAGGGGGTGTGGCATATAGTATGAAGTTGCCTTTTTATACACGTCACATCTAAGTTAATCCCACAGGTGAAAAGATTTATACATGTACTAACAAAACATTCGCTCACTTTATGACCATATAAAACAGAAAAAAGACCTAGTTCATTTCCATTTGGCTAAGTACTTACTAAAAACTCTTCATAATTATTACTTTTATTTTGGGACATATTTAATTACAAGCTGCTTTATTTCCATTTGCTTAGTTCTCTTATAATCAGCGAGTGTTATTAAGCAGCTCATAATTAAATATGTCCCGCTCGTAACAATGTGAGACCTAGTATGCTACTAATGCGATCTAGTGGCACTGAGGGTTGAGCACTGAGGGTTGAGCACTGGACACCATACCTCGTGCACACCAATGACCCAGGGTCAGGAGGCGACCTTGGGTTGCTGGGGGTCTGCAGGGAGGGAGAGGATCAAGCGTCCAAGGACTGCTCTCCTCTCCCAGGGAGGGAGGTTGTCATCCACTCCTTAGCTGCCCCGGTGAAGGACAGAGGGCAGCGCCAGAAGCCGGGAGACACAGAAGCGCGATTATGTGATGTGCACGTGCCTCCACACATGCATGTTCACGCTGCGAGGGGGAGGGGGTGTACGGGGAAGAAAAATGGAAAAGGAAATGAAAAAATAATATGGAAGAAAAAAAGAAGGTGGGGTTTGATATAATAGGGTATTTCAACAGACTGTTAAACTAGAGAAAAGGAAATTGGTCTTCTGGTCTAAGAAAAGTAATATGGTTTATGTGGTCATTTGGACCACTTGGATGCATGAAGCTCGATTTTCATAGAGCCCTTAGATCACTGTAGTTTGCAGCAATCTAAGGCTGCGGTGAACTCCAGGTGTATCAGGGACCCTGAGCCCAATTTTATAAAATCAGGAGTCACTGCACTGGCGACCTGGGAGTTACCACAGCCACAGGGGTGCACCCAATATTGGGCACCTCTGCAGAGTTTGACAGCGGGATCTGTCAACCCCTCCCACACAAGCCTACATGACCCACAGAGGTGGGGGGAGATGACTCTGGATAGAAGATGGGGAACAGAGGCTGCAGGGGCACTGAAGGGTGCCATAGGGCATGAGGTGGGTATGGCGACAGGTATAGGGAGCAGAGGAGGCACTTGACAGAGGTGCCATAGGGCATATAAGACAGCCGAGGGGAATGGGTAGAGGGGTTGGCATTGCAATCCTATTATGATATGGCCCCAGGTGGAAGCAGCAATGGCACCTGTCCCACAGGACTGTGGGTTCTGTGGGGCAGGTGCCAGGGCTGCTTCCACCTGGAGCCATGTCATAATAGGATCATGATGCCAGCCACCCCAGCCAGTACCCTTGGTGGTCTAATATACCATATGGCACCTCTGCCAGGTACCTCATCCACTCCCTGTACCTGCCACCATGCCCCCATCATGCCCTATTGCACCCTCAGTCCCTGTAGCCCCTTCCCACCTTCCCAGCCCCACAGCTCACTGCTGGCCTTGCCAAGCAGTGGCATAGGGCACTTATACCACCTCCTGGCTGGTCTAACATGAGCCCCTGTTGCGCCATGTCAGGGCTTGAAAAATTGCAGAAAAGGATGCTTCAGGCCCACCATGGCGTAAGCCCTCTTGTAACCTGGAGCACCCAATTCGGGTCACAAGGCTGGTGCAGTGCCACTTTGACACAACGGCTCCCCTTTTTGATGCAGACCATGTTTGAAATTAGAGACTGCCACATCTTTTGATGCAAGGTGCCACTTGCATCACTTATGTTTGACGCAGGCACCTTGCATCATCCTCCAGGCTTTGAAAATCAAGCACATGGCCTTTAAGAAGAAAATCCATTTGGATTCCTTCTGGAGGAGGGTGTTTGTCCTACTTCCTCCCCTTATGTTACGTGGTATGTGTTCAAGGCCCATGAATATCATACACAGTGGATTCTCTGGTGGTAATGTATGAAGTGTGTCCCCAGAGTTGTGTCTGATTTATTTTAATTATAGATTTGACATGCTTTTGTATCCATTCATGCAGCGGCTGAATGGTCCGATGCACATACAGCATTGGGCTTGTATATTCATACCTGACAAATGGTGTGCTGCATGAGATGAAACAATGTATTTTGATAATTTGCTTCCCAGTAAGGTGCACATAAAGTTTCTCTCTCATGCAGAAGTGGCACACTTTACATTTTTCACAGTTGTGGCTACCAACAGGAGGATTTGCTAGCCAGGTTGTTGTTATATGTTCTTTATACCTCCTATGAGTAACTATATCCCTTAGATTTCTGCCTCTTTTGTATAGTGCTTTTGGTCTATCTTTTAAGATGTAACAGGTCTTCATCCCCTTTCAATACACCCCAATGTTTAGATATGATACCTGCAACTCTAGGTGCAAGGTGGTTGTCACATCATTACAAAACAGACTCTCTCCTTGTTCTTGCTCATTGCTCCTTTGCTTGGGAGTCAAAAGTTGATTTCTAGGGTATTTCTTGCTCTAAGGTTAGCCTCTCTTAGATCGTCAGGGTTATAGCCCTTTCTAGAAATCTTTGTGTAAACTATTGTGGCCGGATATCACAGTCCAAGAGTGATTAACAATTTCTGTGAATTCTTGTGAACTGTTCAAATGGGATAGACTTAATTAGACGGGGTGGATGGGCACTGGAAGCTAACAAAATGTTCCCTGCTTTCTGCAAGTCGCACATTTAATCCCTTCATTGGGTGTTGCTATCAATGACAAATCCAAAATGTCTGTCTGGCATGGGTCCATTCTGCATGTAAAACCTAAATTCAAATTATTGTTACCAATGAAATTCATGAAGTCATTCACTAATGACTCAGACCCGTGCCTGGTGAAAAGGATGTCATCCATAAAGTGCCCCCAAAATTGAATATGGTAAAAGAAGGGACTGGACACAGAGTCAAGAATGGCTCCCTCCTCCCACCAACCCATAAACAGGTTATTATAGGAGGGTGCCATCCTTGTGCCCATAGCCATACCCCTCATCTGTAAATAAAAATTGTTGTTAAATACAAAACAGTTACATGTCAAGATCAAGTCAGTTGCTTCATACAAAAACTCTGAATTTCCACATTACATTTCCATCATTAAGCATTTCTCGGACTGCCTCAATGCCATCGACGTGCGCTATTGATGTATGTAGCTGACATTGATACATAACCATCTGTAACCTGTGTCCCAATTAACCTTTTGAAATTTGTCCAAAACATTCATGCTGTCTCCGAAATGAGATGTTGATATTTTAACTCTGTTTTGGAGAAAACATAAACAAAGGTTGACAGATGTTCCCTGACCTACCAACACCTGAGAGAATTGGTCTCCCAAATGGTTTCTGTAGGTCTTAATGTAGTTGGGAGAATATGTAAAGTAGGGGGTACCAAGCTATCAGTTTAAATGAATTGTGCTTATTCCTCAGAAATGCACCCCTGTGAAACTGCTGATTCGAAAAAGTTATTCAGTTTCACTTTAAATATTGCTGTAGGGATCTCCTGGGAGCTTCCTGTAGCTTTCTTCATCTACTAGTTGTCTTATTGAGCCAGATTGTCAAAGGGCCTGACATGGCCCAGAGATTAAGGGCTAGATTTTCAGAGCCCCTGTCAGTCCCACAGCTGTGGGGGAAAAATTCTGCACGTGGGTCGCCACTTGCAGAGCCACAGTTTTTTCTGCAGCCACAGTATTTTCAAAGGTGGCTGCAGTTTACAACAAGCTCCACGATTTACAACAGCTTGTGACCTTTTTTTTGGTGCAGCTGTGGGAAAATGTTACGCCCAGTGGGACCAGACATAACATCTTCTGCAGCTGTGCTGGCTACAAATCCGAAAAGCTCCACAAAAGTAGAGATTTCATCCTGCAGCCGTGGCTGCGGCATGGGACTTAGGGCTGGATTTTCTCCAGACGAGGAACTAAGTACCACGCCACAGCCACCGCTGTGGGATGAATTCTCCGCACCTGCAGAGCTTTGTACTTTCACCCTGCACAGCTGTGGAGGATGTTACACCTGGTCCCACAGCTGTACCACTGTAAATCATGGAGTCAGTCATAAACCAGCTCCACCGTTGAAAATACTATGGCTGCAGGAAAACTGTGACTCCTCAAGTGGCAACCACTTGCACCACGTTTTTCACACAGCTGGGGGCTGACAGGGGCTCTGGAAAATCTAGCCCTGAGTTCCCAGGATGAGCTGAAAATCCAGCCCAAATCCCTGTGCTCAACTCCCTGGTGCAGGGGGAATTCACACCTGCAAATATGTTATTTTCAGAATTTTATGTGCATGGGTGGCATTTTCCATTTTCAGCAGCTACTAAAAACTGTTACACCTGGTAATGCCAGGCATAGCATTTTCCACAACTGCACAAAAAATATGTAGCAAGCTGCCTACAAATTGTGGAAAAAGGTGCAAAAGGCAACCTTTTTGAAAACTGAGCACATCTTGGAAAAATTTGTTGCTGTGCAAGAAATCCTCCCTTCGCCAACTTTTTTCCTGCATGTGCAGAGTTGTTCCACTTTTGAAAATCTGTTCCATTATCCCCTTCTTGTAGTTCTCCTTTTTATGAATTTAATCTTTCCCCTTTGTCTGCTTGTTTAATTTCAACAGGAGGATATCATGAATAGTCTGCAGTGCTTCCTTCTCAGTCAAAGGCATATTTGATTTACATGTATGTCCTAAATATTTGACTAAAGTGTCAGTGTCTTTAAAAAATCAGACTGTGAAAAGATACGATTGCTGGAGAAATATTAGCTGAGGGACAAAAGGTGGATTTAGCTTTCAGTGCAGTTCTGTTTGTTCTGTTAATGATAAATCTGCAGATTTAGGTTACTTTCATTGATACTCTGCAAATCATTATCAGTTTCTTCTGGATCAGCACTTTGAATGCCAGCATATACTGTACTGATTCAACCTCATTTTCTCTCAATGGGCAGTCAAAACCTGCAGATCATCTTGCTGAATGATGGACTCAGTCTCTCCTGAATCCTTTTAGCCCATAGTGTTACGCTTGGCAAATAACTTTTTCAGAGATAATTTTCTTAACAGCTTTCCGATATCAAGTACACCCCACTCTTATGCAGCATCGAGTGGCTCTGGGGGACATATTTGTACTTATATACATTTTATCTCCTGTCTCTGCCCCCGGTTGTCCCCTTCTAACCAACCCCCCCAGCCCTGTCACCCCGGTATCACTGGGACTTATCCAGAGCCTGCCCGGTTGCCAGTTGCAGAGCCTGTGAGGGGTCAGTCATCATCTACAGCCAGGGGTGTTTTTCCTCCATTTTTCTCCCTTCCCATTGCTGGGGTGCAAATGCAGAACTTGTGGAGGCATGCACGAGTCTGCAGGCGTTCCGCAGCACCCTCCCTTCCATGGTGCCCAGGGTCCCTCACTACCTTCAGGCCTCCACCCGGGGGCAGTTATTAAGCGGGAGTGCCAGTCCTCCCTCCCTGGGAGAGGAGAGCTGTCCTCTGGATGCTTGATCCTCTCCCTCCCTCCCCCACCACCCCCCAGCGGCCCATGCTCACTCCCAAACATGGATTGCCGGCATGGCGCAAAGTATGACATCCAGTGCCTTATCCCTCAGCACCACTGGGCCGGCCTCCAGCGGACATATTTAAGGACTCATAAACAGTGCCAAGGAAATGCAGCCAACAAAAATCACAGTAGTGTCATTTACTGTTTTACTCACAAAACGCTGTGGTCCTTTTGTGTGTGAAGTCTGTCACTCCTGAGTCGCTACGATTTAAACATCATGGTACAGTGTAAACAAATCCTTGGTCTGCATTGAAACTGGCCAGTCCTGTAGCCTCCTAAGATGTCGTCTATGTCTATATGCGATGATGTAATGTAAGCGACATCATTCCCGAGAGTTATTGTATTTTGTATGGGGACCTTATAAAGTATACATGATAACTTCATTAAAAAAAGCGCTGCTGCATCAAATGCTATACTGTGCAGGTGTGATAAGGTTGTGGTATCTAATAATAGAGTTATTGGGGTGACCTTTACCCTTGTGGTGCCAACTTGTGCATGCCTGCTGTTTTGACATCTTGTCTCACCGTGCTACGACAGCGAGCTGAGGCAGTTGAAAAAACAGGTAAAGTCTGGAACATTGTTGGAGGAGGTCCAGAGCCCAGGACAGACTGGCTTTGACTGCTCACTATGGTGATTATTTTATTTATTTATTTATTAATTAATTACTGAATTACAAATATCTTTGAACTAAGGGTTCTTTTAGAAAGGTTCCATGTCAGCAATGGGTGCAAGCAAAACAGTGGTAAGATACAATACAAGGTCAGGAGGGTAACATAGAAGCAAGCAGTGGTAAAATACAATGCAGGTCAGGAGGTTAACTTAGTAGCAAAAGGCAGTACATGTGTATAGACTAGCACAGTAGCAAACAGTCAGTGGAAAACAACAATGTGCAACTAACAATACGGGTGTATATATAACAAGACACAGATACAAATGAAAACCATCCTGGGGTTGATATAAGTGAAGCAAGGGGGGTGGGGGATAAGGGGGGTTGGGGATAAGGGGGTAGGCAGTCAAGGATTTGACATTGTTGTATGTGCAAGAACAGAAAGATAAGTGCTAGGTGGTCTGGGGTGGAGCAACAATAGATAGGGTGATAGGGAGGGGGAAACAGGAGGAGAAAAGCAGGAGAGGGGGTGGAATGGTAGGTGAGAGGTAAGAGGGGCTAGAATGGTAGGTGGGGGTGGGAGAGAGACGGTAGTTGGAGGGATGGAGGGGTGGAGAGGGGTGGAAAGAGGTGGGGAGAGTAGTAAGGGAGGAGAGAAGGGGAGGGAGAGGTGAAACAAAGCCGCAAGCATAAGCGGAGCAGTCACAACTGCTAAGGTCAGTGAGGTGCTGATGGAGTTTACGTTTGAATGGGCCAAGCTTGTTTTCAGTTGCAGTTTCGGGGGGAAGGTTGTTTAGCAGCAGGGTTGCCCTGGTATGGAAAGCACATTGAGCCTGGTTGGTAAAGCAGAGTGGAACGATAAACTTTGGTTTGAGGGAATTGTGTGTAAAATGTGCAGTGACTGCGGGCAACATTAAGGCATGAGTTGCAGGGGTGTGAGGTTAAGAAAGATTTTCTTACCCAGTAGGCAGGTCTGGTAGGCAAGTCTACTATTTAGATTGAGCCAGTTGGATTGCTTATAGAGATCACTGGTATGCGTATGCTTCCCTGCGCCAGTGAGAAGTCTACAGCATTTGTTAAGGGCCATCCTGACCCATTTTGGGGTGGTATCAATGCCAGCCCCGTAGAAGACAAGCCCATAATCAAGGATGGGTAGGACTGAGGTAGTTGTGGCTGCGTGCATAGCTTCGTTGGTGAGACAGCAACAGTGGTGGTAGAGGACCCCAGTTCTTGAGTTGACTGATTTTGAGATGTGTTGAACATGCGAGCTGAAAGACATCATGCAATCAAGGGTAATACCAAGGTATTTAAACTCCTGCGCTTGCTTAAGTGGCTGTGGAAGCTCATTATGTATGGTGAAGTGTATGGATCTATATTTGCTGTGAGGGCTATGGAACAGCATGGACTTTGTTTTTTTGTAATTCATCAATAGCTTATGTTGGAAAAGCCAGGCTTCAACTAGGCTGAAGTCCGTCTGTAGGACCTTGGAGAGCGAGACGGGTCAGTATGGGAGGAAAAGAGTACTGCATCATTGGCATAGAGTATTAAGTTATTATTGCAAGCTGCAGGAAGAGTATTGATGAAAAGGCTGTAAAGTAGAGGGCCAAGGATGGAACCCTGGGGTACACTAGAGCGGACAGGAAGGGCACTTGAGAGAGTCAATGATTTCGATTTTTGCCTTGCTAGAGAGGTAGCTTTCAAACCATTGGTTACATAATTAGATAGTCCGAGGAGCAGATTGAGTGAAGCAGGAGCAGGTGGTTCACGGTGTCATAGACCTTAGTCAAATCAATGAACTCCGCACCAGTAGGTGGCCAGTGTCAATCGCCTTTTGGATATGACTGGTGAAGTCAAGCAGGGTGATGGTAGTAATATGGGCTTTCCTAAAGCCATGTTGTTGCAGGCAGAGTAAGTTATATTTGTTGAGGTGTTCTGAGAAGGGCCAGCTACAATCTCCAAACACCTTGGGGTGTCCTTTACCCTTAGTGGTGCCAAATGGCAATCACCTCTATGAAGGCAGGATTCCTGTCCAGGGAGATTGCTGTTGGAAACTAACCAGCTCAGTTTTTCCAGACTGTGGACAGGTTTCTTGATTTGTCCTGTTCATGGTCCATGAAAGCTGTTTCATCCACTAACTGCAAGGAGTTTACTCAGTCCTTTTGGGCAGGCTGTCCTCTGTTTGGGCTGGGATCTCACCAAGTGGGCTGTTACAGACCAACAGGGTTGACAATGGGCGTAGTAACATTCAGAGAGAACATAGGGAGAGTTTAAGCTAGTGACAATGGATGAGTTGGGTGAGGTGATTTGAGCTGTGGCCAACATTTGTGAACTGATCCAGACCCAATCCAACTACTAGTGAGTTGTATCGGGGAGGGCTTGATGTTTGCTGCAATTGTCTGGTAGTTCCCTGTCAGAAGGATTTTTCAACTGCATTAAAAATGCATTGGTGAAGCCCTTCTTGAAGAAACCATCTTTGGACCTAGATATCCTGGCAAATTATTTGCTGAACTGTCTCTAACCTGCCCTTTTTGGGCAAAGCTACTGACAAAAGATGGTTTGGCTGCAGCTGGATGGACACCTCAGTGCCTTGTATATCTATGAGCGCCTCCAGTCTGTTTTTAGGTCAAGGCATAGCACAGAGACTGCACAGGTCAGGGTGCATAATGACCTACCCAGGGAGAGAGACATGGGAGAGCAGTGAATTCTTATTCTCCTCGAGTGATCCTCAGCATTGGACACCGTGACTCATGGGGTGTTATACAGTAAGCTCAGGAAGTACATAGGACTCACTGGCAAAGACATCTGCTGGTTCAAGTCCGAACTAACTGGCAGGACTCAGAAGGTAGTGCTGGGAAGCTTTTCCTCGCTTCTGATGGCCCTGTCTTGAGGGGTACCCTAGGGCTCTGTTTTCTCACATGTTGTTTGTGGTGTAAATACTTCCCCTGGGTAGGCTCATTAGGCAGTATGGAGCTGGGTTTCATTGCTATGCAGATGACATCCAGCTCTATCTGTCTTTTGCACCTGGGATGCCAGGCCCTGTCAATGTGTTGAATAATTGCCTTGAGATCCAAGATTGGATGTCATGGAGCTGGCAGAGACAACCCTGATAAAAATGAAGTACTGATGATTGAGCCAGGTCAGAATGGGAGAATAGTAGCTGTCAAGAGGGAGTCAGGGCTTCAACTCAGATCCACTGGGGTTGTGGCTGCTGCAAAGATGAGAAATCTGAAGTCATTCCATTCTAGGAGGGACTGACATTTGAGTCTAGGTGTGCAGCAGTCCAGAATGGCTTTTAACATCTAAGGATCATTAGTCGGATTAAATCCCTTATCCCCTGGGTGACCAGTCCACACTGCTGCATGCTTTGTGACCTCAAGGCTTGACTAGTCTAATGCTCTATACCTTGGGGTCAGTTCAGGTAAGCTGCAGTGCCCGCTGCTGGTGCAGAATGCTGCTGCTAGACTGCTGACTCAGCTTTTGAGGTCGAGTCATGTCTCTCCAGCAATACTTGAACTGCACTGACTGCCAGTTAAGTGGTGGATCACCTTTAAAGTTGGGTTACTAACTTCTAAGGCCCTCCAAACATTCATGCATTGGCCCCATTGCCCCTACGTCTGCTGCTTTAGGTGAACCAGCAAAAAGTGTCACTTTTTTAGAACAGAGCGAGGCACAGCAACCAGAGACTTCCACAAAGCCAATGAAAAGATAAGAAAACCCACTAGAGCAAAAGGGGAGGCAGGTCTAAATGAAAAACATAACTACAATTACAATACAAGCCTAGGGCTGGATTTTCAGACTCCCCCAAATTGGTGTAGGTGTGGGCAAAAACTGCTGCAAGTGGGGCTTCACTTGCAGAGCTGCAGTTTTCCCTGCATGAACCTTATTTTCAAAGCGGGAGCTGGTTTATGACCGGCTCCTCGATTTAAGGCAGCTTGCAGCCATTTTTTTGAGCTCAGATAGGCTGAAATATTATGCTTAGTGGGACCAGGCATAACATGTCCTGCAGCTGTGTGGGATGAAAACACAGAAGTCCGCAGGTGTGAAGTATTCAGTCCTCATTGGCCAGCTGCAGAATGGGATTTAGTCATATCAAGGGTCTCTTGGGGTCTAATGGTAGTCAATGAAAGATGCGATCATACATGAAGTGAATTGTATCAACCTGGTTACTGTTGCTAATATAAAAAGACAAATAACCTCAGCACAAAAAGCACTGTGGCAAGGGTTACCCAAAAGGGCACTGGCAACAAGGTCAGGTTTCAAAAAAATACAATATCACACATACCTAGTAATGCAAAGCATCATGGAATGTGTATACAAATCACCATGAAAATTTAGACGGGTTCTGCTTTATGTGTACCATGCACTCCAGTTTAAAGCAGAACCAGGCTAAATGTTCATGCTGATTTGCGTATACATCCCATGATGCTTTGCATTATTGGGGGGTGTGTGTGATTCTGTATTATTCTTGCTAAAGTTTTTAAAGAGCACCTTTTGTGCTCTTCTACAAACAGCCCCCATAACCCCACAAGGACTCCTACCTCCCCTGAAGTTCAAGGCTTCCAAAAGAAATGTTTTATAATCCATGGATCTTGAGAGGGACAGGATTGCATCTAGGCTCCGATGATTCGAGGTCCAGTACCCTTTCACTTCCCGATACTGAGCTCCTCCCCTGCTCGTGCCCATTTCCGGATGTAATAGTCCGGAATGCAAGGGGCGTGCTCCATAGACCCTTATAGGAGTGTTTTTTAAGGCATTTTTGTATTTTATGGGGCCAACCTGAACAATTCAAAGCCACTGCTCAACTAACAAGGCCCTTGTTAGTTGAGCAGTGGCTTTGATTTGTTCAAATCAGCCCTTGTAAAAATTAAAAAAAAAAAGTATTTTAAATAAAACATCCCTTTTGTAGTCTGTGGAGCACTGTCCAGACTTTTACTTCAGAAATGTGCGAGTGTGGGGGTGGTGCTTAATATCGGGAAGTGGAACGGATAGGGCTCTCAGCTCCACGGAGCCTAAATATGATCCTGTCCTTCCCAAGATCCATGGATTATAAAATAATACTTTTGGAAACCTTGAATTTTGGAGTGGAAGGAGTCCTTGTAGGGTTATTTTTTTTACATCCAAGAAAGGTGAGTTTTAATGATCGGTGTTCTTATTTGTCTAACTATACATGTCCCTGATCTAGTTTACCAAATAAGCCCACAGTACTCTTTTCTTGTACCATTTGTGACAGCCAGGGGAGTCACCAGGATCCTAAAAAGAGAAAGAACAGTGCTGAAATGTTTAGTAACCCCCAGTACCTTGTCAGAAGTCCCTGGTGTTTCTGCAGTCCTCTGGGGGCCAGTGGAGCTGGCCTGACCCTGGGAAAAGTCTCATCAGAACAGTTTTTTAACTGCATCCCAGGGTCCCTGCGCTTGCTGTCTGGATTTAGTGTGTAAGGCCTGTTTTACTGACAAACAAGTAAGCTTAAGGAATGGTGCTCAGAGCTATATATGTGGCACAGAACCCAGGCAGTGGCTCAGAGTATAACAGGATGCAATTTTGATTTCTGTTCAGAATGGGAGTGCCAGGCTAGCTCCACAAGTTCACCAGGGGCTGCTCAGAACTTGCACTACCTTTTTAAAAGCCCAAATCAGGACAAACACTCACACACACTCCATCTTTCGTAGCAGCACTCAGTATGTATCATTATTGAACCTTTGCAAATGCCTGCACAACCCACATAAATAAGCTGCAGGCTTCACTTACCCCTCAGAAACCGCGTATATTCTAGCCCCTACACTATCCCGCCATGCAATAAAGCTCCATGCTTGACCTTCCGTCACCCCATTATCACACACATGCAATGAAGCCCCCCCAAACTACACATACATTCAACCCCTATGCAATAAGACTCCAAGCTCAACCTCCTCCTACCCCCAACACACACACACACAATGACTCTCCCCATCCAAACCACACCGATTTAAGCCCTACACAGCTAGGTTCCAGTCCTGGCTTTCCCTCTCAAACCACATACATTAAAGTCCCCTCCCACACCCCCACACAATGAAGCTCTGACCTGCCAAACTCACATATTTAGGTGTCACAACATATGATTCCACTCTAGGCTGCCCCCTCTCACATATTGGGAGGCCTCTGCACCACAAAATCAGGCTCCAGACTTAGCTCACACCCCTCAAGCACACAGTTAAACCCCTGCTCCACACCCCTCACAGTGGGCTTCAAGCTCTCACACACACACACACGCACACACCCTGAGCCCCCCAATTCCCACTTATCCCAACTCCACATATCCCAATAAGGATTCATACTCTGCTCCTGTCTCCCCCAACCCCAACAAACATAGGCCATACGTAGCCATTATAAATACAGTGCCCTCTCCCCAATGCCAATGCCACACACACAAAACCTCTTATCTGAAAATCCATGGTTTCCTGAGTTCGAGGTGTACTAGTTTGTGAGCAGGCAGTAGATGGGGTCAAGCTGTGTGAAGGCACAAAGTAGAGACTCAGGGCTGGCCCACTGTAAACTAAGAAATGACACACAGAACTCAGTGTGGGATCTTTTTTAGAATGCAGGTTGCATTCTTCAGTTCTGGCAATTAGACAATACAGTGAAAAATATTGACTGCATGTGGGAACAACAGCTGGAACCATCTGAATTAATGTCAGCAAAATGAAATTGCCAGGAAACACAGTACAGTACAGCAGAACTTGAAACAGTAAGGAAAAGGAAAGACTGTCAGCATCACAGCTCTTATACAAACTGCCCAGTCTGGGATCACGACTCAAGCTACTTCTATTTCATTAAGTAGGTATTGGTCAGGAACAATAAATAAATATTTCAGATTTTCCCGGCTGCTACACTAGGTGGCGCTCTAACTCTACAATTGATTATTTCAGTTCTTTTTTTTTTGCCATTAAATCTTTATTCCCATTTTTCAGAGAATACATACAAGAAACATAATCAAATCATAACACATACAGAGTGTGATTATTTCAGTTCTATAAAGGACTGCAACATTTGTGAACTGACCAAACACATGCAGTACACATACATGATATTGTGCATCAGCAGCACAGCCTGATTAGCTATTCCGGTATAAGCCCTTCTACCTTTTCCAAACAAACAGATTAAAAAAAGAACAGGACTGTGCTAAGGATGGATTTAACTAGTTCCAAACCAAAACAAATCCGCTCATGTCCATCCTAAAAATACCCTTTAAAGAACAGTTTGAATGGATTGTAAAACAGATTTGTAATTACCATATTGCGGAGAGAAAAAAAAAACATATGTTGCAGGTGATACCTTTTATTGGAAAAAACAAAGTTAGTTCAATAAAAGGTATCACCTGCAACATATTTGTTGTTTTCTTTCTCCACATTGTTGACTGGACTAACACGGCTACCACATTTCTCTAATTACCATATTATTAGCATAGTATGCAAATTTGTGTCAAATGCCAGATTCAGCACAAGGTGTGAAGAGAAGAACCTTAGAGAACCTCTTTGGAATCCAGCAGGAGCCAATCTGAATTAAAACTATAAAACATTTACCTGGAAAGGAAGTGTGATCTAGTGGTTAGACCACCAGCTTGGGAAACAGGAGATCACGGGCTCAAACCCTGCTATACAAAATACTAACCGTGTGACCTCTGGCAAGTCCCTTAACCTTTCATAGGTCCAGTCTACCCAGCTGCAGAAATGGGTACAAGCAGGACTTTAGTGGGAATGAGATACAGCAGCACAGCTGAGCTACACTATGTAACTAAACTGCAAATAAATGGCATACTGATTCAGCCAGTGAGTGCAGATAATTGCCATACTTCGTAGTAATAGATTGAATTTCTTTTATGTGCCCTTCCCCAGAGGCTCATGGCACCATTACAAAATACAGAGGTAGTAGCAAATAGAATTAAACGTTATTCCCATGATAATAAATAAAATTACATATAACATTTTCTCTGTGCTACTTAAATAAATAAATATAAGCAGCTAGTTGTGAACAGACTTCTGCCTGGCTTCAAATGTCAATGAATCGGCCTCCCTTTTCAATGACACCCTAAGTGGTATCATCAACAGGCATGCCCCAGTCAAAAAAATGTAGAACAAAGAAGCAGCCTTGCCCGTGGCTCATGGCTGAGCTAAAGTCTGCACTAAACAAAAGGGACTGTATTTGGTCCACAGCCAGGTGGATCAAACTCCCTTCAGACTGGGCAGTATTCAGAGCTAGCCGCTACTAAATTAATCAACTCTGAGACAGAGTTACTTCAGGGAGGGTGCAATACCCCAGAAAGCAATGCTGGGGTCCTGCACCAACACTACAATGACCTGGTGCTGTTTTGGCTATAAGCGTCGGTCACGGTAAAGTTGTCACTGTAGCAACGGCATACCTTCATGTCTATCTCATGACCAAACTCCTACCTGAACATACCTACTGTATCTCACTCACAAAGGGCGGAACTGGACCATCTCCATGGGGTGTACTACAAAGGGGGACCCTGAAAACAAACCTGATAGTGCTGTGATCCAACCAAATGATTGGGTCAGTCCTGAGGTCTTTCACCTCAAGACCCAGAGAGGATATGGGTCCGAGGTGTGGCCATGTTGGTGGGTCATAGAAGCAACAGCTTGTGTGAGGCAAAAGGATTCCATTCCCCAGAGGAAATCATGCCCAAAATGTGAGTTTATCAATTCAGGCACTGACGTCACCCAGAATAAACCATCTAGGTGACTTCAACATCCTGTCAGTGAGGGAGTCCACGATTTCTTGTAGAAAATCTTCCTAGCGTCCTGGAGGCCAGTAAGCAAGGAAGATCCTGCAACCTGCAACTGGAGCCCCATGCACAGCCACACATTCCAGTGACGAGGTATCCCCCACTGGGCGCACCATCAGGTTCAGTTCAGATGTAAAATAGATGGTCACTCCCCTCCACAGCTATCTTTCCTCAGGCAGTGCACCACAGAAAGCCCAGCTGGGATGGCTGGCTGCTGCACCCAATATCGGACCAGCATCATCACCAAGCTAAGTTTCCGTAAAGTAAGCCAGATCAACAGAGGAATGAGATACAAAATCTGCCATAATAGTGGTCTTATTCCTCATCGATCTGGCATTGCATAGCACTATCTGAAGAGAAGGCATAATGGCAGCCATCCCAACAGTTACCTGCCCACTTGATCTAGTGGGCACCATGGATATGGGGATTAAACAAACATGGCCTCTCCCAGATCCCAATTTCACCCCAGGGTGCCTCCAGGTCCTCACAGTCCTAATAATACCCCACCCCCATCATCCGTCCCCAACTCTCTTGCTCCCTCCCACACTCTACTGATTCCCACCTCTCTGCAGCAGTGGTATGCTGCACTAGGCAGGGGGGTCACAGAAGGGGCACCAGTCCCAGAGCAGAGAAGTGGAGTGGCTGTGCCTAGGGATCTGCACAGGACGGCACATTCCAAGAACAACTAACAAACTAAAGCAATAATAATCATTCCACCCAGTTTAAAAAACCCACACCACCCACCCCTCTTCCACAAACACCCTTTATTATAAACAACATTCTGTACAACATGCAAACAAATCACACACCCCAACACACATCAGTCACACAATACACAACTTAATCCTATCCACCATACACTCCCCAACTCACTCCAAAATAACAAACAATAAGAGCTGTAATAAAAACTTCAAATATCTAAATGAAAAATAAAATAAAAGTTCAAATTGTGGTGTACAGCAGAAATATTGCTCAGGAATAATGTCTTCAAAGTTCCAACCCAGAGCAAACTCCAGATTAAAGTCCAAATGGGACTGTCTTATAACCATAAGAGGGTCTCTCACACAAGATATGAAAATGTTGAACGATCCACGTAGAATGGGGAATGGGAAGTATTTGAAAAAAAATATGTTGTCATGTAAATAGATTATAAATCAGAGAATTTATATTATTTATTAATATGTCCCCTGGAGGCCGGCTCAGTGGCGCTGGATAAGAGTGGTTTCATGCATATTCCACTCTAGAGAGAACAGTGAAGCAAAGCTGAGCTGTTATGGCTCGAGCAGAACGCAAGTGAAACCACTCTCATCCAGAAACGAGTAGCAACAGGGGACATATTATTACTGATCGAGCATGATCAATTATATATGTTTTTTAAAACTGTCATGGAACGTGCCCATTTCCAGGGCATCTGGGTGCCAGATGCTCTTCACAGAGTAAGAGTGTCTCACGCACAGAGGAAAGGAGTGCTCTGATTGGTCAGGAGTGGTCCCTCAATCTATAGTATATATTTATGGAAGCACTTAGTTACACTCTTTCTGTTATGAGGTTTCTTGTTGCATTGTTAGGTGCCATAAATCAGCAGTAAAATAAGTTCTGTAACATAAATGTTGTTTGAACCCAACATACAATATAGCAAGTCATCTAGCAAGTTGGGTTTGTCTCAGTCACTATCTTAAAGACTGGTACATCTCAATAAAACACTGAGCTAATCAGACAGCAGCTTTCACAATCCTGATGACATCAAACTAGACAGTGCCACTGTTAGCCAGCAATTCACTCAAACAGCTGATTTAAAGAAATGCGCTGAACCTGAAAGTTATTTTACCCAGTGGAAACTGCTTTTTTTTAAAATACTGGTTCCAATTCTGTAATTGTTCTATATGGGCCTTGTAGTGAACTCACTGAGTGTTTATGATCTACGCTTTTGCCAGTAGCGGAGCTTGGGGGGGGGAGTCACCCCCCCTTGGGCTCCTGGTTGTGAAACTGGCACCCCTCACTAAGATATGTGTCGATTCCTGACATCTGTCTAAGATAGGGTGAGCAGACATTCCAGTTTTACTGGAACAGTCCCAGTTTTCACTGCCCTGTCTTGGTGTCACACCACTGGTGTTTTCTCCCAGTTTCAATTGTAAAACAGTTTCCACCCTGTAAAAATTAGCCATTTGGTGTAGCGATGTCCCTGGCACTTTAAACTTTAAAGATTTCCTTGTGTTAGTTGTCTTGCCCTGTGGGTGGAGTCACACCCTTTCCCCCTGCCTGCCATTCAGCTATCCTTCAGTCTACTCCTTCCTCCAACATGCAGATCCACGTATGACATAGCCAGCCTCCAACTGAGATTACCCCACAGTTAACACAGAACTCTGTGGATCACACAATGAGAGCATATACACGCACCACAAAGCAAACTCTGGCACTGTCAACAAGACCACAGTCTGTCACACACAAACAATGGAGATCAGTACTGGTCAAGCTGCAGGCTCTTTTGGTGTCAGATGATGGGTTGAATGACAACTACTCTCCTGCTTTGTGGACAGTCTTCTGTTTTTCTGTTTTACTAAAATGGACCATGCCTTATTAATATAATTAAGAATTAAATCCTGAAGTTAGGTTAGAAGTAGGTAGTTCAGTAAAGTAGCACGATGGGAGTGAAACATGTTTACTGGTCTTCTTCACAGTCTGCATGGTTCAGTGATATCATAGCTAGGAAAGTATCTAACTGGAGAGCAAAGGAGCTGCAGGGGCTTAGGTGGATAGGTGATATTTGATAAAAGGTCACATGTGCATCTGGCAGCATATGAGATGTACAGTACATAACCCAAGATGTATATGTTAATATGTCCCACGCAGCCACTCATTGCTGTATAAGAGTGGTTTAAGTATCCTGTGATGACAGCGACTGAATATGAGTGATCATCAAAATTGTGACTCATATTGAACGCTATCCCCATGGGCTACTCTGCAAAGGTAGTGACTGTACGTGAAAGTGAGCGTAGGGGAGGGCGACCGGAAGGGGGGCATAGCAAGAGGAAGGGGAGGTATAGGGAAGGGGTTTGTAGGGGAGAGGTGAGCCTGCTGCAGCCGAGCCAGCCATGTGGTGGTGAGGGTGGCTAGCTCTGGTGCAGCAGGTACTGGGTTCAGGGCTGGGGACTGGGAGACAATATTTTGCCGCTGCCTGCAACTGCCTTTATTTTTGTGTGCCGCAACTGGAGTGTCACCTCCTCCCCAACATGCACCCCCTTGGAGTTAGCAAGCTATAGTCAGTGTGGTGCGGAGGGAAAAGCCCCCTGCAAGGTTGGGCACAAAGGGGGACACAGCCCCCTCACAAAAACACTTACTATTGTTGCCGGATGTTGGGTCACCGGTGTGTGTAAATATATCGTCAATTTGCTTTTCGACGATATATACTCACTATAATAGCAATCACTATTTCGTGATCGCTATTATGACATGGAACCAGTGGTTTCACGCATTTTCAGCTGGAACTAGAACAGTGAAATAAAGCTGAGCTGTTCTGGCCGTCCAAGAACATGCCCATTTCCAGGGCATCTGCGTGTGAGACACACTTCCTGGAATAGGAATGTCTCACGCGCAGAAGAAAGCAGCACTCTGATTAGTCAGGAGTGCTCCCTCAATCTATAAGTAAGCAATAATACATGATGGGTAGTGGGTTATGCTCTAATAAACACACACCTAGGGGTGTAGTGAGGAATGAGGCTGCGGGCTGAGTGCCTTACTGCCTCTAGACGTACATTTATCAGCGCATGACCCACACCCTGGAGTGTGTTATTGCACTTATAAATAGATATATGTTGTTAAACTGCTACGTTAAAAAAAAATACTAAAATAAAACAAAAGATATCTGGATTGAAGTGAAATAGTCCCTCCGCTTTCCTAACGTTCCTAGGGATGCAGTTAAGTAAACTGCTGTCACTAGGGGTGCTGAAACAACCACCGTCCGAAACATCAGGCTGCAAGCAAGACCACAGTTTTGCTTTCATCATCACCAACAGCATGCTACCACCTGCAATAGCAAAGTTCCATGAAAGTGCCACCATTTCTCCCTCTGCTTAGGGCTTCAGAGAGAGTTTGCAGACTCCGTAAAGTTGCAGGTAAGGAAGGAAGGAGCAGCTCAGGAGGAAAAACAAAAAAGATTTCAAAGTGCAAACAACACTTTTTAAAGTGTTGTGATTGTTTTATTTTACCTGTCTGGGTTCCAATGTTGGTCAGTGAAACCGTGGTTTTAAACATCCGTTACCAAGGAGTCAAGATAGCAGTTTTGCAGGTGTGAAGGAAGGTGGCACGGAGATAATGTTTGGAAGTGCTCACCATTTTCAGGACTTGTTTTTTCTTGGTATATGGGGAAAAAGTATGCCTGGCAAGAGTGCCAGCCAATCAGATTCATGGACTGTCCCTACCCATTTTATAATAGTGATTGGAATGCCATGGTTATAAACGAACACAATCGCCTTTACAAGGTGAGTAAACTACCAATTTCACATACACAACCAATGATCCTACCAGTGCTGTCACACAAGATAAAAATGAAATGGTGCTACTTTATTGAACAATTTGTATATGCTAGATGTACTAAAGAAACATACACTGATAAAAATACAGCCATATGCTTCTCCCATGATCCACATTGCTCGATCTTGTAAGGGTGGGCCTTGGAGTGCCATGGATATAAAGTAACATCGGCACCTTTACCAGGTAAGTAAACTACCACCATGTTGTGTTTATATCCATGGCACTCCAATCCTTACATCTTGGGTCTTTATAAGCAGTGTCATTCAACAGGGCAGGTTAGAGTATGCACTGTCGGAACCTGTGAGGGTAGCAACAGACAAGACCATTGATCTAAAAGAATATCAGTGTGTCGTGCTAGTATCTTGTCTGTAATGTTTAACAAAAGTGTGAATGAAAGTCCAAGTGATGGCTCTGCATATTTCTTCTGCTGATGCTTAATTCCATTCTGCCCATGATGTTGTCACCGCTCTGATGGAATGAGCTTTAATGCCACTTGGCAACGTTAATCTGTTCCTGCTGTCTGCTTCCAGTATTGTGCACTTTAGCCAACATGCTATTGTGGCTTTTGTTGTGGTCAGGCCCTTTTCTTGGCCTTAAGTGACCACAAATAGCTGTTCTGTTTTCCTGAATATTCTAGTTCTCTCTCTAGATATGTCATGAGGGTGCGTTTCACATCCAGTGTGTGTAGGGCTGTCATTGCTGTGGTCAGTATAGAAGGTAGGTGGTTCAATTGCCTGATTAACATGGAAAGCTGAAGCCACCTTTTGGGCAAATGAAGGTACAGTTCTGAGGGTCATGCCTTCTGGTGTGATTATTGTGAATGGTTCCTTGCAGGATAGGGTGCCCAACTCCCCCATCCTTTGAGCTGAGCTGATTGCTACTAGGAAGGCGTTCTTTAATCCAAACAAGAATAGGTCTGCTTCTCTGATTGGTTCAAATGGTGTCACCACAAGTTCCTCCAGCACTAGATTGAGATCCCAAGGTGCATTTCATGTCTTGGTTCTAGGTCTGATGTTATTGGCCGCTTTCATAAATCTCAAGATGTCCTGGTACATACCTACAGACGAGGTCCTAGCCATCCCAGTGCCAACCCAATTGTTGATACAGTACAAGTCACATTAAACTGTTCCTCCAATGAGTTGTTTTAGCATTTCTGACTGAGTTGCATAAGTGTTGCTGAATTCACTACAAGCATTGCACAAACTATTTCTTAAGAGATAAAACTCAGTTTTGCAATGCATTGTGACTGGACTGCTGATGTAATTCAAATGAGTTGCAAAACATTTTACAAACAGTGCTCTTGAGTTGGTTAACATTGAAAAGCAATGCAGTATGAGTTGCCAGTGCATTGCTAACTGTAAAACAATGCTTAACCAACTCATTGGTGGAACAGTTTAATTGACTTGTATGTAGTTGGGCTGTCAAGAATGCTGGGGAGAGCTCTTTGTCAATCTTTGTTGAAAGTAAAGAAGCTAGGGACTATGGTAGTCTCCTGTGTTTTCTGTCTTGACTTGCACTATGATTTGAATATTCTCCACTGTCTGTGGTATGTAGGTTTACAGAATACCTACTAGACTGCATCATTGTAGGTGTTACTGACCTCATGATAGCCTGCCTTCAACAGACCCTCCCTTTCAGGAGCCAGGCTGTGATTTTTAGGTTCTGTGGATTGGGATGTGTGACTGGCCCCTGTATCAGGATGTCTGATTGTACTGGTAGTTGGCACTTGTCTGTCGTCATTGCCACGATCATAGAAAACCATGCCCTTCTGGGCTAGTATGGCATGGTCATCGTTATCAGTCTCATTGAGCATCTGACTTTCACTAATAGTTGCAGAATGAGTGATATGGGTGGAAATATGTAGGATCTGTAATAGGTCCAGTCCTGAGACAGGACATCTATCCTGGAGTAGAATTTTTCTGTTTGCTTGGTCTTCTTGGATGCCATTGCGTTTATTGCTGTTGTACCCCATCATCTCTATATCATTATGAACACTTGAGGCTAAAGCTGACACTCTCTTGGATGCATCATTTGCCTGCTCAGCCAGTCTGTTTTGGTGTTGAGTTTCCCTGTCAGATGAATTGTCAAAATGTGCATCGGATTTTTCTGCACCCATGTCATGATCTTTACTGCTTCTCTTAAGAGTTGTATACTCTTTGTTCCTCCCTGTTTGTTGATATAAGCTGCTGATGTCCTGTTGTTTGACCAAATCAGTATGTATTTTCCCATGATCGCTTGTCGGAATGATTGGAGAGCACTGAACACTGCCCTCTTTTCCTGTATGTTGATGGACAATTTGGATTCTGTCTTTGTCCATCCCACCTGTGCTGACCTGCTATCCATGGATGCTCCCCGGTCCATCAGGCTGGCATCTGTTCCTATTGTTGTACCCTACAGTGTTTCCAATGGGAACCCATTTGATAAATTGTCTCATTGTGTCCACCAGTCCATTGACTTTCTGACTGCACTGGTGATTATGACCTCCGACTGCACATTCTCTTCGGGGGAAGCCATATTGCAGGAGTAACAGCTGTAGTGGATGTATGTTTCTCCTTGTCCATGGGATCAGGTCAATGCAGGACGATGTGCTGCCTAGCACTTTAACTACTTGGGCCACCATTGATGAATGTGCTTGCCATAGGTCTCTGGCCAACGATATCAGGTTTGTTATTCTCTTGTTTGATGGCTGTACTTTGCCTTAGCCATGTTGATCTGTGCCCCTACATGCTCTATGTTTTGTGATGGTACTTGTGAGCTTCTGTTTTCGTTCACCACTGAACTGTGTGATCTCAGGACCTGTAGGACTGATTCAGCGTCTTTGCTGACTGTGTCTGTGTACGTGCATGTATCAGCCAGTCGTCCAAATATGGCATGATGTGGATTCCTTGTTCTCTTGCTTTGTCATTAGCACCAAAGACACCTTGGTGAACACACTTGCTGCTGAGGCTAGACAGAAGGGTATTGCTTTGTACTGATAGTGTTGGCCTAGTATACTGAATCTGAGGTACTTGAAATGTGATGATCTTACTGGAACATGTAGATAGATGTCCTTTAGGTATACTGAGGTTAGGAACTCATCTTGATGGAACAACCTTAACATTGATCTCAGAGTCTCCATCTTGAATGTGTATTTCTGTACAAATGTGTTCGGGAACTTTAGGTCCAGTACCAGTCTAAGAGCTCCTGTTTTCTTTGGCACCATAAAGAATATGGAGTAGATGCCTTCTCTTTTGTTCTCCAGTAGTGTTTAAATGGATTGATTTCTGATCAGATTGTGTAGTTCTTCCTGTACCAGTTGGGACGCTGTGTTTCTTTTGGAAATGGGCAATAGTACCACTCTGTTACTGTGTGTTTTTTCTGTAAGATCTGTGGTGTAGCCTTTGCTCACTACTTCCTGCACCATTGTCTGTTGTTGTTCTTTGCCATGTACTTATGAGTAACATCAGATGCTTTCCCACTGGTGTAAATTGTTGAAGTGTGCTCTTTTATAATGTCTACACTGGTGGCGTTGATGGTACCTTGTGTTATGGCTGTTTTTAGTCACTGGTGTGGGGCATTGTGGTCTATTTTGCTATCTTCATCTGGATGACCCGCCTCTGCCTTTGAAGTTGTTTGTGTTGTTGACGCGTAAGCTGACCAGTATTGACCATATGCTTCTGTGCCACAAAAGTTATTACTCCCAAGTCTTCTGTTGTTATGTTAAAATCTGTTTCCCCAAAAGAGATTTCTGTTGGAAGGTAGTTAGGTCATTCTGGGTTTGTCTTTTGCAAGGTCATTGCCTTCATCTCTCTACTGGATGAATTTAAATAGACCTTCTCCAAACATGTATCCCCCTTTGAAAGGGTAATTTCTGTAGCAATGTTTTTGATTCATTGTCTGCTTCCTAAAGCTTTAGCCAAGCAATTTCTAGCTCTGTTCACCAATGCTGCTGTTCCAGCACTGTGTCTGAAAGCAGCCACTGCCATATCTGTTATGTACTTGACCATCTGTAGTATGCATTCTGCTAGGTCCACCACCTGTGACTTTTTGTGGCATGTATTCGGATATTTCCTCTAGCCACCTAATTTGAGCTCTTGCAGCATATATGGATGTGGTAGTGCCTCTATCTATTAAGCCTTCCTTCTAGAATATCTTCTTCAGCATGTCTTCTGTTCTCTTGTCTGTAGGATCTTTTAAGGCAATAGTGCCTTCATTAAGAAAAATGGTCTTTTTGTTGAATGCAGCAGTTTGCTGGTCTACTGTAGGGGCCAATCACCACAATTTTAGCATGTCCTCCTGAATCAGGTACATCTTATACAAACTATATCTCTCTGGTATCCTTGATGGGTCAGATGATTCCCACTCTTTTGCTATGACATCTTTGATAGCCGGGGAGATTGGAAACAATTTGTTCTGTATGTATTGTGCTGAATCATGGGATCCAGCTAGCATACCAGGCATGGTGAGGATAATCTGGAGATTCTCTGACAATGTTAGCAGTACTGGTGGTGCCTGATGACTTGTCTGTGTTGCTTGTTTCATTTGTGGGTCCACTTGGTGTCAGTGGTCTGCCATTAGTCATGGCTTCTAGGTGCTCTATTAAGCGTAACATAAAAAAAATGTTGGTTTTCCACCATGGATACTGTAGCCTGATGTGTCTGCTTTTGGACTGATGTGACATTCTTCTGTCATTCCATGGTGCTAGGTGTACTCAAGTGATGAGGAGTGATTCTTGGTGAGTTCTGTTTGTTCAATCATGCATGGTGGGCAAAGTGGGCCAGTTTTGTGCAGCTGTACTGTGCAGGAGTTGCACTTCCTTGTCCAAACCATCCTGTAGCAGGTGATAGATAGATAGATAGATAGTTAGATAGATAGATAGATAGATAGATAGATAGATAGATAGATAGATAGATAGATATGCATGCAGCATTTGGACCAGGAAGAGATGTAAATTAATGTCTATTTTCAAAAAGCCTGTTTCTGTATATAGAAACAACCATAAATATATGTTTTGTGGAGTATATCAAGTGACTAAATCAGACTGATAATGTAATCACCCGTAGCTAATGCAATATTTCTCCTCTGCTGATGATAAAATCATAGCATAGTGGGGAGTGGTCACATAGCCATGCAGTAGGGTGAAAGCCCTGGAACAGCGTAGAAATCAATAGTGGTGTGTGGCACTCATAAGATGGCTGCTGGTCCCTTGTAAGATGGCCTCCAGCCTCACTGTTTTAATCTGTGCTCCGTGCAACATGGCTAACAGCAGAGAAGCTAGGAAATCGCTCTGAGACTGCAGTCTGCATTCCCTAAATACTAGCCATTGGTCAATAATAGGTGCAACTGCTCATACACATAGTGAACGGTAACTTTTGAGGTCTTATAAACAAACGCCCATTCCCATGTATAAAGCCTCCTTGATGACCAATGTTCAGTCATACTGGCCTGCCATGCCAAAGATGGTACCTACCACTGTGTGCATGCACCAAGCATCATGATGTCATTGCACATGATGTCAAACATTAGCATGAGAATGCTAGGAGCTACAGCAGAAATCTTAGGATGGCAGAGAAAGGGGAGATACTGTTGATGGGAGACCTGAATATCCCAGATGTTAACTGGAGCACATCTGCTGCAGCCACATCCAAGAGCAGGGCCATTCACAATGCCCTACAGGTGGCATGCCTCAGACAGCTAGTTTTGGAACTCTCTCATGAGGGAGCAATCTTAGACCTCGTACTCTCAAATGTGGACAGTGAGAGGATCTCAGATCTAGAAGTGGGTAGCCATCTGGGAACAAGTGACCACCAAACAGTGTGGTTCACGATAAACACAGCTACAGAGTCAAGCCATACAAAAGTGAGTGTAATGGACTTCAGAAGGGCTGATTTTGGCAAGATGGGGAGTGCCTTAGAAAAGCACTAGCAAACAGGCTAGAAGGAGATGGAGCAACAATGGGAAACATCAAAACTGCCATCACAGAGCAACAAGCCTTTGTGTGAAGCAAAGAAACAAACCAAAATAAAGAAAAAGTCACTATGGTTCTCAAAAAGAGGTGGCGGAGAAGGTCAGAGAAAAAGATAGCATTCAGAAAGTATAAGGAAACACAGAAGGAGCAGGACAGAGACTGTACCAGTTAAGGCAGAAGGAAGCAGGAGGGAAGTCAGAATAGCAAAAGGCCCAAACTGAGAAAGATAGCCAACTCAGTTAAGAAGGGGATAAAACATTTTATAGGTACATCAGAGGAGCATAGAAAGACAAAGGGAAGGATAGTAAGGCTGAATAGAATGGACAGTGGGTCGGCAGAGAGGGACAGTGAAAAAGCAGCGATACTGACCAAATATTTCTGCTCAGTATTCACAAAAGAGGAGGAAAGGGAAGTGTCTAATCCAGTTAACAGAAGCACTTTGGATGGGGGGGGTCGATCCCAGTCCTTTCACAGAAGAAAGGGTTCTGAAAAAACTCTTAAAACTGAAGGTGGACAAAGCAATGGGGTCTGATGGAATTCACCCCAGAATTCTAAAAGAATTAAGGGGAGAACTAGTGAAACCACTGACTACCCTTTTTAACAAATCATGGGAGGATGATGTAGTACCTGAGGAGTGGAGAAAGGCGGATTTGATTCCCCCTCACAAAAGTAGAGGCCAAAGACAAGAACCGGGAAACTACAGACCTGTCAGTTTGACCTCTGTGGTAGGGAAAATGATGGAATCACTTCTGAAGAAAGAACTGTTGAGTACCAGAGGCCAGTGGAGCACAGGACCCAAGCAGCATGGGTTCACAGCAGGAAGGTCATGTCAGACAAATCTAATTGATTTCTTTGACTGGGTGACCAAAGTAGTAGACCAGGGAGGGGCTGTGGACATGGCCTACCTAGACTTTGGCAAGGCATTTGACACAGTCCCACACAAAAGATCAATAGTCAAATTAACCAGCCTAGGGGTGGGTCCCAGGGTGGTAGCCTGGGTAAAACATTGGCTGGACAGAATGACAGCTGTACTGTTCATAAGGAGGTATTGAAAAATGCCAATGTTGACAATCTGGACTTAAAATATTACAAATTTGTGAACTTATGAGGGTGCGTGGAAACTGCGCAATGCATGCTCGTAAGACAGTCATTTTATGGACTTTTGCCATTTAATTCCTCTGCTCATGAACACATGTCACTGTGATTTTCTTAATCTGTCCCGAACATCGATTTTGCACACTGACCGCACCATTGTGCGCTACATGTGCGAAAACACATTTTGGGTGAAATGTGAAAAATGACAGCTGTACTGCTCATAAGGAGGTGTGGTAAAATGGCAATGTTGAAAATCTGGAGTGAAAATATTAAAAATTTGTGAACTTATGAGTGTGCGTGGAACTGCACAACACATGCTCATAAAACAGTCATTTTGGGGAATTTTTTCACCAAATTTTCAACATAGGGTTTTTTGGGGCCTATCTCATGAACTGTAACACTGTCGTTTCATAAATCATTCCCAAAAGGTGGTTCCGCGCAGTGACCGCGAAATCACCTTGCGGGACCGAATAACAAAATGACAGTGCCAGAATTCATGAGGTGGGGTCTCAAGAACCCCATGTTGAAAATTTGGTGAAAAAATTCCAAAAAATGCCTGAGATATGCATCAAAGTTGAAAAAAACTATTTATTCCATTATACAGCTTACCGCATTTCCTCAGTTTGCGGTCGGCTTTGAAAGAGTGCAGACGTGTTCCTGTCCACGAAGATCATCATGCCAGACTCTGGAGGTGAGTATGGGGTGAGGTGGGGGTTGGGAGGCAGGGTGCACAGAGGTTGGGTGCGGGTGGGGGGAGGAGGGCAAGACAATCAACGAGGGACCTTTTTTGTGTTTAGGTCTTTTTTTCTTTTAGGAAGACGACTCGGGACTTTTGCCATGCCAGGTGGGCTCCCAGCGTGGCAGCTGGAACTTTAATTTTTGGGGGGACAGTGGAGCTGACAGGGGATTGGGCACCCCCATCGGCCATACAGAGGTTTGCCATGCTGGGGGTGGGCACCCAGTGTGGCACCTGGAAGTGTGTTTGGAGGGCAGCTGATGGACGTTTGCCACACTGGGGTGGGCTCCTAGCGTGGCACCTGGAAGTGTGTTTGGGGGAGCCAGCAGACGGACGTTTGCCATGCTGGGGTGGGCTCCCAACGTGGCACCTGGAAGTGTGTTGGGGGGTGCTGAGCCGTCGGTGGAATAGGCACCCTCGTCGGCTGAATGGGGAGCACATGAGCATGCTGGGGTGGGCTCCCAGTGTGCATCTATGTTCGTGGGAGGGGGAACTGTCTATGACAGACAGTTCAGATGCAGTGCCAACATAGGCAATTTGCATACTGCTGACAACAGTATGCAAATTGTCTCATGATATTTTCTTTTCAACCGTACACCCACTGCATTTGAACAGCTGTCATAGACAGCTCGGACATTCATTGTGCGGTGCAACTGCGCCTGCAAAGAGGGAGCAGGGCATTGAAGTGGGGAGGCACCCTACGAATTCTCGTATGGTGGCACTATGTTTCGTGGTGCATGCGCAAGTAAACTTAAAAATGGAAAGGGACCTGGGGGTAATCATAGCAGATGACCTTAATGTTAGCAAGCAATGTGAGAAGGCAGTAGGGAGGGCTGGGGGATATTGGGATGTATAGGAAGAGGCATCTCCAGCAGAAAACAGGAAGTTATCCCTCTGTACAGACAGTTGATGAGACCCTATCTGGAGTACTGCCTCCAGTTTTGGAGACCCCATCTCCGCAAGGACATAGACAGGCTAGAGGCAGTCCAGAGGAGGGCAACTAAAGTGATGCAGGGTCAGCAAGAGAAGCCATACGAGGAGAGACTAAAGGAGCTTAATATGTTTACCCTTGAGGAAAGGAGGGAGAGGGGGGAACATGATAGAAACTTTTAAGTACCTCAGTGGAATCAACAAAGTCCAAGAGGGTAGCATCTTTCAGAAAAGAGTTGTGAAAGAACAAGGGGACACAATTGGACCTTGAGCAGACCGGATGGAATATCGGTCATTTCCTCGCAGCTTTCTCTGTTTGTATGTCTTTGCCACCTTTTCAAAAGGGACACCAGTTTTCCACTAGCTGGTTTTAGCATGTTTACCTGTTCATCTCCTGTATTTAAAATGCTGTCAATGCACCACTGTTTCATGAAACATAAATACAGGAAGTGCATGTGCTATGAGGCCACCAACATCACACAGAAGCAATCCCAGCCATAAACTGTCACAAAGAGGGTTACACAAGGTAAATTCTCAAAGAAGTGATGGCATGGCAACAGAGTATGGTCCTCTCAACATTTTTTGTCAACATCAAGGAAAAATCAATCAGCTAACATGAGTAGCTACTATAAAAAAAACTCCCTGTCCTTTCATTTTTGCATTAGATCTGAATGAGCAACAGCTAATTCAGCTGGTGTAGCTCTCTACAATGGGTGAAGTAAACTGGTGACATGGAAACCCACATAGGCGGATGGGCTGAAATGATTTCATTCCTGTTTTTTTAACGCTACTCTCAGCAATGAAATGCCAAATAAATTGGGCAGTGACAAACCAGAATTCTTGCAGCATGTCCCTATGGAAACCACATTCCTATGATCTTTGCTGCTTGTTGCTAGGAAGCTGCTCTAACTACAGAAGCTGGTTCAGGTCAAATGCCTTCATTCCCAGTGCCTGCAGTTCAACTTCAATTGTTAATGTGACTTCCGGGAGAGGAGCAAACAATCAAGACCTGGGACTTCCAGAAGGAAGGGTGGTGCAAATGATTCATTTGCGCTCCTCCTCCTCGGCTGTCACATCAACAATCAAAGTTGGACTGCAGGCACAGGGAATTAGGACATTTGACCTGAACCAGCCAGTCAGTCATGAATAGTTACATTAGACTTATCCACCTAAATTAGCAATTCAGTTCCTAAATGAGAGCATAATATTTTGAAAATAACAAACTGGAACTTGATCCCCTGAACCTCGGATCTAGTCACAAAAAGGCATGTGAATGAGCCAACATGCAGACCACATTTGTAGTCAAAACATCTGTTTCATCTACATTATTCTAAATGTAATGCAGTGACACCACTGGTAGCATTGACCCAATACAATAAGAGAGGAACAAATTACTTACACGTGAATAGAGTACAATGTTTAATAAGCACTGCAGGCTTTTTTGAATGTGATAAAAATTAATACCTCATATGAGCCAAACAATTGAACTCCAACATAGTGCATGTATCACAGTATAGGCTCCTATATGGTATTCTATTGCTGACATGAAAAGTATTCTTACACAAAAAAATATTTGCTTATGAATGTATATAATAGATGTCAATTAAAAAATTGCAGCACATACGCTCAGTTATCCAAAAATCTAAAGTGGGACTCGATCCCACAGTCACCGGGCCTGCTGGCAAAAATGACCTCAGATGAGCTATTCAGTAAGCTCTGTGGTCACTTTAACAAGTTTGTTATAGTTCTCTTTTAACTTTAATGAATACATAATGCTGTTCTCCCTATATTCACAGTCTCTAATGGACCAGGTGTTGTATTAAAAACATAAAATAAATAAACTATAAGGACCCCTCAACGGATAAAAAAAACACATAGTTTGGCATAATACTTTAATAATAAAAAGACCTAAACTAGCCTTATCCCGCTCGATCCACGAGTCTTCTTGTAACACATTGGTAGGTCAGAGGGTGAATAACATGCCTTCAGTGTTGTGGCCACATATTCACCTCGCGTGGCCACATGAGGAGACAATACTTAGTTGTTGCTTAGCAGTGACTGAGGAGTAGTCCAAGGTTAGGAGGACACTGGTGGGAAGGAAGAAGGGGTGCCCCCAAACCGGCAATGCTAGGGTTCAGGGCAGGGGAAGAAATATAGAGAAGCACCATTTAGCTGACAAAAATAAAGTAGGTCTTGGGGAGAGAGAGGAGGGAAGGGAAGGAAGGGAAGGAAGGGGACCGGAGGGGAGGGAGAGGAGAGAGAGAGACAGGCCACTGATTCATGAAACATTATGTGATGCATTCAGTATCCAGTCATTCTAATTTCTGAACCTCCCACTCCATTAGGAATATGGCAGCACAGCTATCACTATGCAGCCATAAAAAGAGGCAAGCACTGTTTTATGAGTGTAACAGAACAGTATATATATATATATATATTTATAGTGTGAGAAGTGATTAAAAAGGCAATTGTGGCCTCTTTGAGAGCAATGTGGATGGTTGTGGCTGTTGCTGATTAGGAACTAAAACATACTATAGCTGTGCTCTAGCTTTCTTGCAAGGTGGATGGGTTTAACTGAAGGGGGAAATAGAGAGAGAGAGAGAAAGAAAAGAAGGCAGGTTGGTTTGTAGTGATTTGTAACAGTGGTGGTTGGTAATCAAGTTTTGACTAGGGCCACTCTGCATGTATTGTAGGTTAAACTATGGTCATGTGATGTGTTTGGTGAATAAAGCTTCTAGATTCTTTTTTTGCCATTTTATAACTTCAAGTTTGCTAAATGTGGAGTGAAAAAATCAAAATACAGTACAGACAGGCATCAAGCTCTCCTCTACAGAAGCAGGATCCCACTGGAAATGACATGTGGCATCTCAGCTATTCTATCCCCTGTAAATAAATTGTTTGTAAAGTAGTTTGGGATTCAGGGCATAAACAGTATTACATTTCAGTCCAGCCACTACCAGTAATTAATCAAAGAACCAATGGTACTGAGATGCGTCAAGGACCATGTCACTATGCAGACCACATCATAGCCAGGCTATGCACACAAAAATGTAACGGCCAACAAGGATTCAAAGCTTCAGCTTTGCAAAAGGGGTGAGCTCTGATAATGGTAAAAGCAGCTCTCAATTACAACCAACATCTGGGAAACCAGGGTCAGACATTTATGAGAAACTTCTCCCCGATTGCTAACAATTTCATTTCCCGAGAAGGCAAATCCCATAATGTTGGGCAGGTACTCTGGTTTCAGCTGCCTGAGAGCAGATACAGTCATTGGAACTCCTCCTTTTATTGCTGAAGTGAGTAACTGAGTGAAAGAGGTGAAGTAATTGAAATGCTGATAAGGAAGAAGAACAATCAGCCAGCCCAGTGGTGTGGTGGTAGCGCTACTGCCTATCATTCTAGTGCCCCAGGTTTAGGAGCAGACATGGGTCATTGGGGGTCAGCCAGTAGGCAGAGGATCGAGTGTCTAAAGGACAGCTCTTCTCTCCCAGGGTGGGGGGACATGCTGCACCGCTCCTACACTGCTACCACATCGAGGCATGGGGGTAGGGCAGCAGGAGCTACACAGGACTGGGAACGGCCAGCAGCAGGTACATGGTGTGTGTGTGTGTGTGTGTGTGTGTGTGTGTGTGTGTGTGTGTGTGTGTGCCTGAGCACCCATGCACAGCTGCGTCATTGCATGCTGCCTGGTTGGGAGGGGGAGACAATGGAAACAAACAGTGATGGCAAGCACCATGAAGCCCAGCTTGCTCTCTCTGGCCCATGCCATCGCCCAGGACCCTTCTGACTTCTGGATGTGGACTCCAGAGGGAAGGACGGACCTTCCCCTCCTGGCCCTGTCGCAGGCGCAATCCACAGGGAAACTACAGGTATGTGAGTCCTGTTAGAGGTGGTAACCATCTGGAGGAGCAAGCAGGGGCTGAGAGCTCTCACCTCCACCACAGCAAGAAAATAAGAGACAAGGAGAACAGTATATATACAAAAGATTACTGTTAAAGTTGGCATAATAGCCCAGCAATATTCCTACAGTTGTGACACTGGTTACCCGAGTTTGGGAATGATAGATTGATGGATGGATAGATGGATGGATGGATGGATGGATGGATGGAACAATGGTCTTACTGAAAACACACTTACAATCAAAATCCTCGAGCCAAGCACAAAACATCATGGGTATGCAAATCTGTGTGCATTTGTGGGAGGGGGTGAGGGAGGTAGACTGGACGAAAAAATGATACAACTGATGCTACATTCTATTTGACACATCACTATTCAGGCATCGCCACAGCCAACTTACACAGGTTCTGTATTTCTCTTATTAATATTTTTTTTTCTGAGTTCTGCCTGATCTGCTTCTTTTACCTGTACCTCACATCCTCCCTGCCTCTCCTAATAACTCTTTAGCTCAGTCCCTCCCACTCCCTCTTGTTTTCACACCTCTGTTCATACTACCTTACACTATGTTTATCTAGGCTTTTATTCTTTTGTTTCTCCTAATTTCCTGACCTCTTGCATCTCTTAGGCATCTCCTGTCTATTCGACCCTTACAGCCAGCCTCTGATCTCAGATCCTATCTGTGTGCTTTTGTCTTCCCTTTAGCTTCCTCTCATCTCCTACTGACCTGTTCCTACTCAGCCCCCCTCCTCATTTCTTCTCATGTTTTTACTTTGCATCTTTGACTTTCATCTCTAGTCCCCTTTGTCACATTCCTACTTCACTTCTTGATTTTTAATTGCTCCACAGTGGATATAAATACTGCTTATGTTGCTCAGTTTTGCTATTCACCTGAAGAAGGAACCTGTGTGGCCCCGAAAGCTTGTGTAGAATTCCATCTTTGTACAAGACACTTGTTGGTCCAATAAAAGGTATCAAACCTTCCATCTTCTCCTGTTTTGCAAGGACCAATATGGCTGGAATCTCTTTTTACAAAACTAAATGTAACAATAATCTTTAAAATCTGCACAACACAGTACACGTGACAACAGTCAGTGAAAGCTATCACTTGCTGCTTAAAAAGAAAAAAGAAAGAAGACTTTGTTTTATACGTTGGGTGTGTCTGTTTTTTGTCGGCAGTTGATAGTAAGGGTGACGGAAATGGTCCTACACCAGCTTCAGTTAGGCTTCGAGTTGGGGCCTGAAAATTCACTTCGGCTTTGTCAATTCAGCCAAACCACTCTAGCTCCCAATGTAGCAATTGGCAAGGTTATAAATAGGAGGTAAAAAAGTCTTGAGGTCAGCAATGAATGTGAATTACTGTAACTTACTTGTGACACATGAATATCCATGGCAACCAGGAACCTCCAGACTAAAGCCTGAAAGGTTACCTGGTTACCATGGATACCTTGAAATTCAAACACAGTATTGTCTGTCCATGGTTGCCGATACACAATCTTTTATACAGAAACATAGAAACATAGAATCTGACAGCAGATAAGGACTGCCAGGCCCATCTAATATGCCCATTTTTCCCTACCCAGTGCTTAAACCGCATTCCCTACCTGACCTCCAGCTTCCCCTTTCTTCCCTATGGTTAGTGTTCCTTTATATTTGTCCCATGCATTTTTGAATTCTCCCACCTTTTTTGCCCACTGGGAGGCTGTTCCATATATTTACCACCCTTTCTGTGAAGAAATACTTCCTTTATGTTACCCTGGATTCTACCTCCCCTCTAGTCCTATATCATGTCCCCTTGTTCTTGAACCTCTTCTTCTTCATATCGCTCATTCATTCCAGGTCAGTCAGGCAGCCAGCCATGGTGGAAAGTAGAGAGCTGTGCTGGTCACCCACTTGGGGTTGGGGGAGGGGTGGTGGGGCACTACCTGACAGGGTGGTGAGTCCACTAGACACCAGGGATTTCATTGATAATATATTTTTTTTTTACATTGGATCTGGCGATTGGCCGGGGGGACCACTAGACACCAGGGATTTAAATAAATTTATGTATTGTACACTGTGGATGGCAATTGGTGGTTGGGAACTCTACACAAGAGATTTATATAAATATATTTATTTTACACTGTAGCCAGCAATCAGCAGTGAGGGAAGAAACCACTAGTCACAAGGGATTTAATATATAATTTTTTACACTGGGGCGGCGATTGGGGTGTGGGACGTCAACTACGAATAGATATTAGTTTTTGCTGTGAAGTGTGGAATTTCACTCACTTCCACACTTTGCGGCCAATCTGCACTCCTTGAATTGGCAAATTGAGCCCAATTCATGAAATAATATGTGGACAGAATTTTGCTGACTTCACACATCTCTATATGTGGCATGGGACACAGCTAAGTGCCACAAGCTCCTAGGGGTGATTATTAATTAACAGTTAAAACAACTCCTGGGTGTGCCTTATTGCTATTATGAAAACTGGGGTGAGTTAAAAAAAAATTATTTACATTTGAATTCAGGGAGTAGTTTGATTTTTCTTTCTTTTTTTTTTTTTTTTATCATAAGATTCTGCAGGTATATTCACAAAAGATTACTGTTAAAGTTGGCATAATAGCCCAGCAATAGTCTTACAGTTGTGACACTGGTTTCCTGAGTTTGGGAATGATGGATGGATGGATGGAAAAATTGTCTTTTTCTACTGACACTGTCTACGAGACACCCGGGGCAGCCAGGGAAAGGAGGGCACTCTTCTCCTTTAAGGAGGGAGAAACATGATCTCTTCTGCATCACTGACACCTGGTGGCCACAGGTGGTAGTGAAGTTGGGTACACTGGGGGAAGGGGTATGTTGACCAAACTCTGTGCAGCATGATTGGTGCCCCTAGTGAGCTGACATCCTGCAGGAGTGTGTCCAAAAACAGAAACCCTGTGGAACGAAGGAAATTATCTGGGACATGATCGGACTCTGCCTCTTGCTACTGGCCCCCCTCTCCACTCCAAGTCCTCCTGCTTTCATGCCTCCACTGGAGCTGGGATGTGTAAGTCTGTTTTTTTTTTTTTTTAATTTATGTACATTAGTTTTAATAAGCAGGACTTACATAATTACATCCACAGTACAAGAGCATAGACTATATTACATACATCATATATTAAAGTAAGAATTAATGCTTATTGTGTCCAGGTTACTTCAGGAGGAGCAGATAAAAGGCACTTATAAAATGGTGTAAATCAAACAAGCAATCTGATTGGTCAAAACTAGTCACATGACCATGCATTAATTTCAATTATACAATGGCAATGAATAATGCTGGTCCCTGATTGGTCAGACTGGGACTGGACCCAGGATGTTATCCCAGCATAACATCCCGGCTCTAGTCCCAGTATGCTCATGACTGCATTAAATGTTATAACACAATCCTTCCACAGCCGTTACTAAGAAAAGCATCAGCGGTACTGCTGTGCTCAAAATCAGCATCTCTGCCAAGCTAAAAAATGGCACCCCCACTGGAATTGGCACTCTCTGTCAAATTCAAACTCAGTGCCCATTCCAGCCAGACACAAAATCTACCCGTTCCCACATCAGTTTAATAAAATTAAACACATGCGTGAAGTGAAACCACGTTTGGCTTCACAGCACTTTCCTGCTTGGTAGCCAACTGTGTCAGTTCAGCGCGAGCATAACCCTATATTTTACTTGGTTACCTTTTTTGTTATTTTCTTTCTCCTGGTAACAGTAAAAGCTCTATCAAGAGACCTTCCACACTGATATGGGATACAGGAGCCATTGCAAATCTCCACATTGAGACATGGAGAGGGAGATGACTTCTGCCATTGCAGGTGGCAGCAAACCACCTCTGACTTTCACAGGGCGGCAGATAGCCACATTCTGACATGCAGGGGAAGACGACCTCTGCCATTCATGAAACAGCAAAGGAGAGGAAACATGAGGGAAATAAATAAAAAGTACATTCAAATGGGGGGGTGGTGGAGATTAGGAATAACAAGAACAAACCTATGGGGGACTGCAGAGTCACAATAACAGTAGCTCCAACACAAGCTTCACCTACTACTCTAAACTGTAAATCTGCACAATTTTTTTCAAAAGTAAACCTACGCATTAAATAAACACCAAGACTATAATTTTAAATTTATTTTTTTTAATCTTTTAATACTTTTTACACTCATGAGCCATTGTATAATAGGAATAATGCCCTCAGGGTGGGTGTTATGCTGGGATAACATCCTGCCTTGGGTGTTGGACACCCTTTGCCATTGGTCTCAGGCCCAACACCCAAGGTGAGATGTTATCCCAGCATAACACCCGCCCTGTCGGGCATTATTCCTTTATTACCATACAGCTCAAATGTTACCATTTTTTTTCCTGTTTTTTTAACTCTTAAAATTATTTTATAAGTGCAATAACACACTCCAGGGTATGCGGTAATGCCATAAATTACCGCACTTCCCAGGTGGTTGAAGGCACTCAGCAGCACTTCGTGTCTCGTAACCCACCTGTGGCAGGCAGTACTTTAGCATTGTTGCGCACCCCATCATGTGTTATTGTTTACTTAAAGATCCCAAAATGGGTAACGAATGGATAGCCAGCATAATACCACCATGTGAGGACCTGTCTGATAAATCACAGCGTCTGGATCATCATAAATGAGCTCTAAAGCTACTAAAGGTCCTGTATCTGTATGGAGTAAGATTTTGGTCAGTTTGCTACCCCCTGTTTTGCCCCAGCAATCTTGTAAACAGAGTTAAACAGATTAACTAAGCTTGAACATTTAACCATGGTAATATTATTGTAATCTTTAATTAAAAGTCCAATACTCCTAGGAGTCAAGAGAGAAGGAACATAAACTGAACTTGACCTAGGTTATCTTAACCTGAGAAAATTGAAAGCTAATATTTGTTTTTAGGAGTACATCAAAATCAACACTCTTCAGTATACAGTATGGCCCATAGACACTGAGTCTGTTAAGACTGTTCATGAGAAATTCTAGACAGGAAAGAAAAACGTTTCTCATCTCTCAGTGTGCCTACCTGGATATGAGCCATACTTGGGGGAGGGGGAGTGGAAGACAGTCTGAGCCGTAGGGTCAGTTTTGTTAAAAAGAAAGTGTCACTGAACAATTGTAAGTTCTTAAGCATTTAAAGAGTACATAAGAAACATGTTCTAGAAACAAAGTCAGCAGTTACTCCACTTTATTATATCTCCCATATCTCAGGCTTGCCTCCTGACCTCCTACCAGGTACCAGATAAACAGTGAAGTCATTGATCATGATCAGTCTTCCTTGGCTTCTGCAACCTCCGTTTTGGAGTCAAAGTCTTTTTTAATCTTTTCCAGCAAAGCTTCAGCATCTTTGGGGTCACTGAAGATATAAACTTTGCCCAGATACATAACATTGAGCTTTGCAGGCAATTGTAGGGAGTGCAACACCCCCTAGCTCCAACACACCTTGTTCCCTGTGGCTCAACTGGATGGCATCAAAGGTTTTATGCCTAGATCTAGTATCAGAGTTAAATCTGGAAAAAGGGAGACTTTTTCCATCATTACTCCCTCTGCTAATTAGAACCAAGACCCAAGGGCTTAGTGTAGTAGTCAGTTATTTCTCATGAGTCAGATAGTTCTGTAATGGCCAGTACTGTGGATTCAGTTTTTTTTTAAAGAACCACACTATGCAGGATGGGGGTAATTGTAACAGGAAAAGAGGTAGAGAAGGAGATTCGCCTACTCATGGCGATGAAGAACGGTACGAAATTCAGAGCAGGAGAGTGGCTAAAAAGGGTCGGAAAGCAGAACTCTTTGTTTTACCCCTATTAGACAGTTTTGATCCACTCAGTTGCCATGATTCTGATGTACTGGAAAATAATTCTAATGAGCCATCATCAAGCCCTGGTACCGAAATTCCTACAAGCCCTACTGTTACTTCAATTGTAAATAAGACGTCAGCTAGCCATGACGTAGAAGTTACTACATGCACTCAAAGTTATATCATCTCAAGAGAAACATGTTGCAATAAAGGTCTCTCACATGACCAGGACTCTACAAATTCCTCTGCTTTGGTACTGTAGTTCCACAATCCCCCATTCCTATAGAGTCTCCAATGAATTACCCTGGAGAAGGAACCTCCTCTGGGGGCTCCACTATGCAAGTTGTTGCAACAAAACCCTGTGATAAGACAAATGAACAGATATACATCTTGGGGGACTCAATAATTAGATACATGGATAGCTATTCCACCAGAGGTAACAAATCTAATGTGACTAGTTGGAGCTACAGGAGAGCAACTATTAAGAATATTGCATCAATGTTGCCTGGTATCTTGCAGGAGGTGGATGATCCTAAAACAGTTATTTTACATGTAGTAACTAAAGATATTAATAAAGTAGGTGTAGAGGATTTCATAAAAGAGATGACCAAGGCAGTTTCAGTTTTGAAGGAATTTAACATTAATATTCTTATCTGAAATCTTACCTGTGCCTCATGCTTCAAAATTCAAAACTATAAAAATTAAGAATTATAATAACTGGCTTTGCAGATGATGCCTGGAAAAAAACATCAAGTGTCTAAGGACGTGGGAAATTTTTGCCCATAATGATTCTCTGTTTAGTTATGATGGTCTCCACCTAAGCAAGATTGGTGCCAAGGCGCTGGGTAATATTTTCCATCAGGCTATAAATAAGCCCATGAAAGGATCAAAAAAACTGATTTGCAAGGGGCAATATGGGGCTGCTAAACAGAAAGTGCAAAATAAAGTAACTTTTTCCTGACCCTCTGTGACTAACAAACCCAAATTGAAATTTTTGCTTACTATTGCTAGAATTCTTAAGTCATAAAAAAAAAGATGAACTTGAATTGATGTTGTTAAATAGAGACACTGATATAGCTGCCATTTCTGAGACTTGATGAGGTAAGTCTTCTAGTTGGAACAAAATGACCCCAGGATATAATCTTGTTCATAAAGATAGGGTAAATAAAATGGGTGGCAGAGTACCTCTGTATTTGAAAAGTGATATCAGGTATAGGCAAACAAATGAAAATGTTGACAATCCTAATGAAATTATCTGGGTTGAAACTGAAATAAAAAAATAATAGGAATCTCGTTTAGGGCTTGTGTTATAGGCCCCCTGATATGAGCCAGTTAGAACATAGTTCCCTACCTAATAACATCACCAGTAAACTAAATCTACTCCTCAGTGACTTTAATACTCCTGGGATTAGGGAATAATTATTCTGCATCCTCATCACAAGAACAAGCCATGTTAGAATTATGCTTAATGAATGGGCTGCAGCAACTGGTTAATAAACCCACAAGGGGGAACAATATTTTGGACCTTGTCATTACTGATATTCCTGACAGAACCAATGGTCTTGAAATATCTGATCCTTTGTTCAACAGTGACCATAACAATATAACGTTCTCAATCAACACCCATACTATTAGAGAGACTGGTATAACCACAGTAAAATACTTTAGAAAAGACAAATTTGAGGTGATCATTGAAGAACTTTATGAGTGGGATTGGAAAAGGGAAATTTCATAAGTTGATCAATTGTGGGTTAGCATTAAAACCAAGATTCTCGAACTTACTGACAAATATATACCTAATCGAACTCTCTATAATAAGAAAGGTAAACTTCCCTTGTGGTATACAAGTAAGGTCAGGCAGTCCATTTTAGCCAAAAAAAGGGCTTACAGGGTAGTTAAAAGAGATAATAACAATTACAACAAACACAAATAGAGGGAGGCCCTTCATTCCTGTAAGGTGAATATCAATAAAGAAAAATGGAAAATTTAATTCAAGCTGGCTCATATGAAGGATGGAGGCAAAAGTTTTTACTCATACATAAACAACAAAAAGAACTTATCAGGTCCAGCCCGGTGGTGCTGAAGGTTGAGGTGCTGGATGCCACACCTTGTGCCACGCTGACGACCCAGGTTCGGGAATGAGCCCGGGCCATCAGGGGTCAGGCAGGTAGAGATCAGCATCCAGGAAACTGCTCTCCTGTCTCTTGGGGGGGATCCAGGGCTTGCCTAGCACCGCAGCAGCCCCCGGTGGAGACCAGAGGCACTGCAATACCTAGGGCACACCTAGTGGGCATGCAGAGCCATGATGGACATCCCTGGCATCAGTGCATGATCAGGCTCTGTGAGAGGAGGGAGATGGGAGGGGCATAACCACAAGCTGAAAAATACCCATTCCCAGGGATAGGTGATGGCACCACCTCCCACAGCCACACTCCATTAGCCAGACTCTCTCCACTCCTGGGCCAAGCCCAGCCTGGCCTGGATTGTAGCTAGAGTGCCCTGGGTGGAAAGGCGGCCCTACTTCAGGGGGTTCAGAGCCAGGGGAATAGCCAGACTGGTGCTAGGAGGTGGAGGAGTTTCAGGCTTGGAGGTAGAGCCGGGTGTCCTGTGGATGCCCGAGAGAGTTCCCAAGGGGAGACGGTGCCATAAAAAAAATTGAAAAAAAAAGAACTCATCAAGCACAATTGGTCCTCTAAAAGTAGATAGTATAGTGATAACTGAACCTCAAGGAAAGGCTAATAAATTCACTTGATACTTTTGCTCTGTTTTTGCTCCTAAAGATAATTCCCCCTTCACTTCATATACAGGGATATCGGGCAAGCAGGGATTTGAAATAATCGTGGAAGGGATACTCTCTAAGTTAAGAGCCATCAGACTTAATACCTCCCCGGTCCAGAGTCTCTTCATCCACGTGTTCTGAAAGCTATTGAATCATGGCTAGTTGAACTTATGTACATACTTTATAACATGTCTATCAGCAGCAGTGAGGTGCCTAGGGAGTGGAGAAAAGCAGTGGTGGTACCAATTTACAAAAAGGGAGGTTACGGTAATACTACCAGTTATAGACCAATTAGCTTGACCTGTGCCCTGGGCAAAGTCATTGAATCAATTGTTAAGGATAAACTTGAGACTGAAATTAACTCTAAAAATAATATTGATAATTCACAACATGACTATAAGGTGCAGAGATCATGTCTCACTGCCAGTCTGGCCTGTTATAAAAAAGTAAGTGCACTTCTGGAGGACAAAATATCAGTAGATGTTATCTATCTAGACCTTTGCAAGGTCTTTGATAAGGTCCCTCATGAAACCTTGATAGACAAGATGTTAAGACTTGAGATAAATTGCTCATTAGGTGGATTGATGCATGGTTATGGGACAGACAGCAGGTTGTTAGAATTCGAGGGGTATACTCTGAATCAGGTCATGTGACAAGTGATGTGCCACATGGGTCAGTATTGGACTCCCCCCTTGTTTTCCATTTCTGTCTCTGATCTGAATATACATCTAAGCAGTTTTGCCATTAAGTTTGCTGATAGCAGAAAAATAGCCACAGGTGTAAGCAATGATGGTTTGCTCCATAAGTTGAGAAATGATCTCACAGCACTAGAATGTTGGGCTGTTATAAATGGTATGATGTTTAACCCCGACAAATTTATCGTTATGCAGTTGAGTAAAGACAACTCCTGTAACTATTATTCACTGACTGGCAAAACTTTGAAGTCAGTCAACAATGAAATGGATTTGGGTGTTGTTATTTCTAATGACTTCAAGTTCAGCAATCATTGTATGGACCTGACTAAAAAAGCCAATAAACTCATAAGTTGTATTTAGAGGTCTGTCACTTCTGGGAATAGGGCTTGTCTCATTCCTTTATATAAAGCATATGTATGGCTCATACTGGATTACTGTTCCCCACTATGGAACCCCCCCCCTTACGTAAAGATGTAACTAAATTATAGGGAGTACAGAGGAGAATTTCTAGGTTGGTTGACAGCATACACAATGTAAGCTATGAAAACAGACTCAGTGCTTTGAACCTTTATTCCTTAGAATTTAGGAGATTAAGAGGTGACCGCTTGTTAATGTTTAAACTTGTCAGAGATAAACCATTATTGTCTGACCTTGGTTTTGTTTTCAATCAAAGGGAGATTTTCCTAAGAAGTCATGGTCTTAACTAATCCCAAAAGCCATATGAGATGAAGTTATTTTACAAAAAAGGATTATCCCTTTGTGGAACATTCTCCCAAAGGATGTTGTGGAAATAGGTTCTCCGACATAGAGCCTTTGTAAAGGAGTCTCTGACTCAAAGGGCTGTAATTTCAGATTCCATTCAATAAATAAATAACACCTTTAAAATGAAATTGGATAGCTATTTGCTTAACTCTATGGGAAGGCACTAACCCTGCTAAGGCAGATGTGCACCTATGGGCTCAAAGCCTTCTGTACATCTATAGCTTCCTGGTATGAATCATTCATAGTCACTGGTCCTATCTGTCTGGCAGCTTCCTGAATCTGATCTTGAGCCATGAGTTGTTGAAACTGGGAGAGAAAGGTCCTCACACCTTCTGACCTCATCAGGGTCCCTCTAAGGTGTGGTTTGGTAGGCTATGGAGACTGCTATTTGGGGAAATATTTGATAGTGTTCCGTGAAGTAGTTTTGAATAAAGGTCCAAGTGTCTTTTCCCTCAATGATTTGGGAAGACCTACAGTTTGACCCTGAGATTGTTGGCATGAAGCTGATTCTCTACATTTTCAAGGCAGTACCTCAAGACCCTATTCTTCTTTTGTATCAATAAGAATTTTTATTGAATACAAATAAAACAAATACATAAATTACACATACAGCTCTTTAAATCATTGTGTCATCTTAAATGATTTCTAAACAGTGACTATCTATAACCTTTAACCAGTAATTGATTAACATTCAAAATGGAAATACATAATTGGCATATATATATCTATATATATATATATATATCATAGTGGCACGGTGGTGCCACTATAGTTAGGGTTGTGTAGCCATTTCTATGTTAAACCTCACATTTTGCACTTTAATAACTTTGCAACCGTTTGTCTGATTTGCCTGAAATTTGGAATGGAGGAAGACTTTTGTAGGTCTCCAGATCTGGAAATGTTTGTATTGATCAGATGTACGGTTGCAGAATCATAGTGCACTGAAAAATGTGAAAATTCCCAACATCCTGTTTTCTTTAGACATCCACTTTGTACTAAAGACTGCATCTGAGTGGGTTCAAATTGGGTGGGCTACATGAGTCCTGGGTTGCAGATGTGTCTTTTGAAGATTTTGTGTAAAACTCTTGTTCCATTCAGAAGTTATAGCATTTCAGCGACCCATTATATCCTATGGGAAAATTTATATGTGAAGCTCGAAAATTGTCACAATAGTATTTTATAGTGTCAAGCTTGCCAAAAATAGTGACGTGCTGCTGCCATCTTGTTTTCAGTTAGCGAGAGAGAAAAAACAATATAACTCAATAAATACTGCACTTTTTGACACACCAACCATTGGGTTTACCATTTCGAGGCCTCAGGAACAGGAATCTGGCATTAGTGTTTCACCAGCTGGTCTGGAAATGTGGTTTTCAGATTGTTTTCACCATTTTGCTGTTTTCTGATCGTGACACTATCTCAAAGTGCCGCAGCAATATGCACTACCATTAAAAATATTACTGCGACACTATATTTTATGTTCGTAGTTGTAGTCCCATTATAAAGATAGGAGTGTCTCGATCATTTCTTAAATGACAGTGGTAACACTGCTGAGCCACATTTTCTGAAATGATGTTTTTTTGTCACTTGATTGTGGCCAGCTGGATTGTGATATTGGCCTGAAATGTTCAGGGTGGCAAGCCCTGCTGCCGCAGGTGTGCCTTTCAGTGGTTTGCTTTGAAAACGTTCACCATGTCCCTAGTTATAGCATTTAGAATTTATGAATTTTCCCTTAGGATAACATTGTGGGACTCTTTTTCTTTGTCACTTCATTGTGGCTATGTGCATTGTGGTATTGACCTGAAATTTTTAGGGTACGAACCCCTACTCCTACACATGTGCCTTTTGCTGGTTTGGTATGCAACTATTGAACATGACCATAGTTACAGCATTGTGAACTTTGTAAATTTCCCCATAGGATAACATTGCGGCGCAGGTTTTTTTTTGTCCTCTCATTGTAGCAACGTGAATTGCACTATTGCCCTGAACCTTTCAAGGTGGAAAGGCTTACTCCCACATGTGTGCCTTTTGGTGTTTTGGTATGAAACCATTCAACAGGGTCATAGTTACAGCATTGTAAATTTCAGAAAACTCCCCATAGAATAACATTGCGGCACCTGTGACGCCTTTTGGGGCCGTATCTCGAAAACGGTTAGGGATACAGACTTTTCATCTCAAAAACTCTTAGACCCCCACTAGGGGGCTAAGTGCAGAACTAGGTTAGAAAGGCATGAAACTCCTGAAATTTGAATTTCAGGAATTTGCGAATTACTAGTCCACATGTACATTTTCGTGTGCGTCGATGATTGCCATGCCTTCACAGTTGACACTCACAGTACTTTTCAGTGCCCGTACTAGAGAAATGATGAGTGACATGTGTCTGGTCACTGCATTGCTACAACAACTACTGAGTTTCACAATTACAATGACACTTAACTTCGCTTTGCGGCATGTGCGCTTCATGAGATATGGGCAACTTACTGTAACTAGGCCTCCTTGCTTTATATGGCTGCTATATGGAACCACACTTAACTGTAAGTGGGCCCACACTCCCACAAACACACATACTATTTGCCACACTTGTGCAGCTTGGTTTGGGCCACGCGCTCCCACCAAGCCGCCCATTTTTATTCTTACTTACATTACACTTTTAAAAAAGAAGGGAAATTCTTTGCAAAAACTTTATTAATGCATCAGTTAGGGTTGTTCCACAGCGACAAACGGAGGGAAATTTTCTGTTAGGGTTACCACCCCTACCACCCACCCCACCCAAACCCCACCAACAGGCATTGGGGTGTGCGTTGAGGTTGTCGTACCTAACTCTCACCCCTTCTCCTACACTGCTCCATCTCAGCTTCTTTACACATGGAATGGGGTGACAGTTAGGCTGATGACCCAAACGCATACCCCGATGCCTGTTGGTGGGGTTGGGGTGGGGTGGTAGCAGTGGTAACCCTAACAGCAAATTTCCCTCCTTTTGTCACTGTGGAACAACCTTAACTGGTGCATTAACAAAGTTTTTGCAAAGAATATATATATGTGTGTATATATATATATATATATATATATATATATACACACATACATTCATTGGTATATTTGTTAAAAATAACTGTCAATTTAAATATGAATTACAAACTACATAAACAAGTAACCATTAACTCAATCTATAAATAATTGCATTAACTATCTAATATATAGAAATGTAATATATAAATATGTTTAGCTTCTCAAATATTAAGACTGTTCTTGCATACTGCTGGACTAAATATACCTTATTCCCTGTATATCACTTAGTTCTTAAGTCTTAACCCAGCATGAAAATGGCATTATTGCTAAACACCTGAATAACTATCATTCTGTCAACATGCTACCAGTGAACTATTTCATTAAGAGAAGAAAGAAATGAAGAAATACAATTAAGAAGATGATATATACTGATTTAGAAAATGGGCTTCTTACTTGCTGCAATCTGATTGGTCAGTACCCTCAACATAGGGGTACATTAAGTTTCAATAGATGACCAGCAAGTAAGAAGTGCCAGCAATCCTGCCTTATGCCCAGCCAAGTATCCTTGTACCCAACCTGCTTCATCATTGGCTGGAAACCTTTGGCACAAAATTTCAAACTACCGCTATGTTTTCTATCACTTAGCGAGACAGCTAGTGAGATCAGCCCCCACACACACACACTGTCTCACTCTTTTGACCAGGCATCACCCACTAGCGGTCCAAAATAAAAATATGTGCCTGGTTTCCTGATGTAGAGCTGGCTTTCTTTTTGTTATGTGCCTAAACCCCTACCTGCACTGACCACAGACAGGCATGAACTCACAAGTTTGTAATACGTAAACAGCCCTCCTACCCACACAAAAAGATACAAACTAAAGAGAAGAAACACAGAAAATATGTTTTTTTCTCCTATAGAGAACCACCATGCCACCAGAACACATGCGACGGCTCGTTTCACTGGTACTGTCACACACAGCAATTTGTTTCAGGACTGCTTATGCACGCAGTGGTTCGTTTCAGTGCTACTCCCCGAGTATAGGAAGAAATCTTCCTCACAGCACTATCGCTGTTCCTGCAATATCATCATTTTCATTGTTCACCCCAAATAAAGAAATCAGAGAAATAAAGTAGCTGAGTAGCGTAGTACTAACATTACCTCTCCTGCACTCCATTGTCCTTCCCGATCCCATTGCAGTCAGTAAACACAGAGGACAGCATGCCTCGGTTTCTGTATTCAACTGCCAGGCTACCGCTGCAGTACAAAACACAGATGCTTGTAAGCAGGGTCTCAGTAAAATTAAAAAAAATGTAACTCAAGTGGGGGGGTTGATGGGTTCAAGTGCCAAGTGTGAGATATACTGTACACAGTGGTAACAAAACAGTGAATGCTGCACTGCCCTCTACTGGTACATATTGTGAAGAATACCAGTAGAGGGACTACTTACTAACCAAGCAAGTATAAGTTAATTTTTTTTTTTTTATGTTTATTCTTAAATATTGCAAAAAATAAAAACCCGTTCGCCTATTTTTCTGTCGCCAGATAGGGCTTCCTTCTAGGTGGGATGAGCTGGACCGCCCAGGGGCTATAAGGCCCTCCGCCTGTATGCTGGGCCTCATTACACCCCTGGCCGGTCCAGCATTGCCCAATACCGCCCACCCTGTCGGGCATTATTGCTTACTTAAACTACAGTCTGGATATCTGAATCCTTATTATACCCTTTTTATTTAATTTTTATACCAAATTTCTTCATCCAGAACCAACATTTTTGGATCTAGAGGACTGTCCACCCTAGCTTAGAAAATGGGCTTTTTATTTGCTGGGTTCTGATTGGCTAGTACCCCTGCCAGGGGGGTACATTAACTTTCAATAGACGCCCAGCAAATAAAAAGTTCCATTACGAGTGCCCCTTCACTCATCCAAATATCTTTGTGCCCACCCTGCTTGCCCATTGGCTGACAGCATGCATTCAATTTGAAAATACCGCCATTTTCTTTCTGCTGCTTAGCGAGAGAACTGGCCACCGGCACCCAATGCTCAGAAGTTCAGTGCCAGCATCTGACAAATTGCACATCACCCACTGATGGTCTTTTTTCTCCCACACTTTTTTATTTTCAATATTTTAACATCCCATTCTTTGTGCTGCACTGATAGCCAACTCTTCAACAGCAGACCGCGCTCTCGCTTCTCTCTCCGATTGCTCAATCGCTTCCGGTAATAAAGGTACTGTCCACCAAACTCTCAGTAGTTCAGTCAGCCACTGACGAAATGTACATTCCCATGTAATGGGCTAATTTCTCATTACCCTTTGTTGTTTTTACTTTACTGCCCCACACTTGGTACTACTGTCATAACCAACAGCCTGCCTCTTCAAGAGCAGAAAACACTCTCGCTCCTCCAGCCAGCCACCCAGTAGCTCCTGAAAATGAAGCAACTTCTAGCTTCCAACTAACGCTTCTATTTCTATGCAGTCTGGTCAGCACATTATTTACTACTGTTCTCACAGATGGAATTGAGGTGTTTTTTTTTTCTAAATCTGTGTTTCAATTGTGAGGCTAGCCGGGATATTAAACCGAGAATAGATAAGTCAGGAGGAGCATTTATCAACCTTCGTTTTATTTTAATTCCCCTTTTCCTTGTATGCTCCTGTCTGTGAAAAGCAAGAGGGTGTGTAGGAATGCAGAGAGAGAGTTGGTGGTAGCGATATATTTAAAGAAAACTGGCCGCTCTCCTCATTTCTCCAGCATGTGGTTTCACTGAGTTGTAAAGCAGCAAATGTAAATTACCGTCTAGTTCAAAAGCGAGCAGCTGGCAAGGTGCCATATAGTTTTAGCCACCACTCCTTGGCTTTCTGTTGTTTCCCCCAGTCATCTTTGGTACAATAAAAGACCCAGAGGGGTCTAATTATATAAAGTGTCATGACCAATGGTTCAGTTTGGACTGGGATGTGTCTGCGCACCACGAGAGAGAGAGAGAAAGAGGCAGAGTGGTTTAGCAGCCATAGTCCAGGCTGTTGGCAAATGAACTGCACTTTTTTAAAATAAAGAAAGCCTACCAAATTGTAATTCAGTGTGTATGTGGGGGGTGAGCCACTGCCATCTGCAATGTAATCATAATTTCTCCTAGAGCCAGGTGAGTCTTTTTGACAGAGAACGAACATTTCTTCATTAGACAGAGAACAGACATTTTATTTTTCATTTTATCTATTGAATGTTGCCCATTGTCTCCATTGGCAGGCTGTTTTAAAATGCACTTTTAGCCAAATACACATGTGTTTCTTCTAGAAAATGGGCTTGTTATTTCGGGGGTGGGGTGGGGATACAAGAGAATGGCTCTGTGGGGAGAGTGCAACGGGAGATGGTATAGCTCAGGGACTACTTTACTAGAAAAAGACATTAAATTATTTCTTACTCTTATTTTATTTATTTATTCTTTTCTAAATCCTATATAAAATGCTACAGGTAGCCCATTTTCTAAATGCAATAATACCCTCCAGGGTGGGTGGTATGGGCAATACGGACCTTCCAGGGCTATAAGGCCTCTGCCTGCAGCGCCGCCCTTATTACACCCCTGGGCGGTCCGGTATTGCCCAATACCACCCACCCTGTCAGGTATTATTGCTTACTTACATCCATTCACCTGCTATCTTATCAGGATTTTAATAACCTGAACTAGTGACCTGAACAAGAGAATCAGAATAGTCAATAAACAATCACATTACCTTAGTGATCCACCATCAAGAAATAGGCTATAAATATTACCAAATTTATTGTCGAATTTATGACTTAACCCTCTCAATAGTAAAGCCAGTCTTTCTGTTTTGAGTATCTCTAGAAAAGTATTTTTCCATTCCTTGAAGGAGCAAAGCTTCTCTTCTAGCCAACTTTTTAGAATGTCGGTCCTAACTGCAATTCCAATAAGTAGCAGGGAAAGCTTTTGTTCAGTGAACAATATTCGAGACTTCAAAATGGCCTAATATACATGTTTCTAAACTAATCTCTGGCTATATGTGTGGTAGATTCTGGAATTCATTACTTACCTTTTTCTATAATTCCTTTGTGTGTTTACATTCCCAGAATATGTGAGTCAATGTGCCTTCAGCTAGATTGCATTTATTACAATTGGAATTTTGAAGTAGGCCTATCTTATGCATGAATACCGGTATATGAAATAAGTTATGAAGTGTTTTAAAATGTGTCAGTCTTAAATTTACAGCAGTAAAGGCTTTAGCAGTTAAGGACCATATATGTTCCCAATTCCAATTAACTATACTTACCCCCAATTCTGTGGACCATCTTCTTGCTGGCTCAGAAATCATTCCTCTACTGTACTCTAGGAGTAAATTATAAATGGTTGAGACTGAGGCACTGGTTTGCATTTGACCCAAAAAGCAAATTGTATTAATGTTTGGTATATGATCCACTTGAATTGCTGATTTAATTATATGTTGGGAGTTTTGCATAGTACACTGAATCAAAACTAATTATCTTTATATTTTTGTTTTATTGCATATTCTAAGAGAAAAGTGTTAGCTTTCATTACGTCCTGCACCCAGCACTCCTTTGTGCCCAGTCATCATTTTGTAGGGCCTTGTTATCCTCCAGAAAATTACTATTATTCCATATTGGTTGAAGTTTGGAATTCGCCGTATCAAGGCTCAAGCAGGATTTTATAAATCTTATAACTCTACCTGTATCTGCAAATATTTTGGCCCCTTTAATTTTAGTTTTTTGGCAAATAAAATAGAATTAAGAGAAAATCCCAGTGTTTCCACCATCTCCTTCTCAGTCTGCACCCATTCTGGCATGGAGCTATTAGCTGATATCAATAAGTTCCACTTCATAATTTGATATATTCTTGTTGCTAGGTAGTAATAAAATAAATCCAGAGCTTTCAAACCTCCCTTAATTTTACTCCTGGACAATTTGTGACATGCTAGCTGAATCTTTTTTATATCCCCATATAAATCTTGACAAATCAGAGTTAAGTTTATTAGCCCAACTTTTGTTTATATGGCATGGTATCATCATAAATATGTAAAGTACCTTAGGAAGGATATTCATTTTTACTGCATCCAGCCTTCCCCACGTACCCAATGGCAGTTTATTCCACTTAGCAAGTGAGTCAGTAACTTTACATTTAATGTTAGTCAGATTCATTTTAACTGTTTTAGCAACATTTTTATAAATCTTAATACTTAAACATTCTGTATTATCCTGGGCCTAAGTAAATCCATAGTTCAAAATTATCTCTTTGTTACATTGTCTATTTAAAGGTAAAAAAAAAATATGATTTAGATGTATTAAGTTTATATCCTGAGAATTTGCTAAAGTCATTTAAATTTTTTTTTAAATCTGAGGTAGTGATTGCTCAGAGTATGTTAGTGTAATAAGGAGATTATCAGTATAAACTGATGTGCACAGTTCAACATTTTTAATTTGAATTCCTTTAATCGTAGTATCTCTATTTAACTTCCTAATTAGCAGATCTATTGTTAGGTTGAATAATAGTGGGGATAGAGGACAACCCTGCTTAGTTACTCTATGAAGTTGAAAATAAGGAGATGTTATTCTATTAGTAATCACAGCTGCAGAGGGGTTATTATATAGTATCTTGACCCACTTGATAAAATTCTCAGGAAATTGATAAAGATCCAGTATTTCAAATATATGCGACCATAGAATTCTATGAGACTTTCTCTGCTTCTAAAGCCGATTATCCACATAGAACATTAGCTTTACTAGCATAATCCAAAATATGGAATAGCTTTCTTGTATTACCTGCAGAGTGTTGCCCCTTCATAAATCCTGTTTGCCGGATAGAAATTAAATAGGGTAATACCTTTTCTAGTCTACTGAAAAGGATTTGGGTCAAAATTTTTATATCTGTATTTAATAAAGAAATTGGATGGTAACTACCACATTGTAATGGATCCTTACCTGTTTTATGAATTAATGTGATTAGGCCTCTAGTCTGATCTGTAGATAAGGATCCATTATCTACTGCTTCATTGAAAACATTTACTAGAATGAGGGCTAGTTTATTACAAAAGGTGTGATAAAAGTTGGCTGAATATCCATCCAGGCCAGGGGTTTAATTTTTCTTTAAGGATTTAATGGCAAGTCTTATCTCATGTTCTGAAATGTTTGTTCCCAATATGTTTTGGTCTTGTATCGTTACCCTAGGAATATATAGGCCCTCACAGAATTGGCGTACTGTTGATCCTATTTCTTCTTGTCCCCTTCTATATATTTCTTTATAGAATTCGCAAAAGTCTTCATTTATTTATGTTTTAATAGAATATTACCTGATCCCTTTACTTTAATTGCTGTGATCTTGGTAGTTGTGGAGTTCTGTTTTAGCCTTATTGCTAACAATTTTGTTGCTCTTGGTACTGAATCTATGTATTTAATTTTTGATTTCCTAATAATGAAGTCCACTTCTGAAATAATCAAATCATTGCATTTAGTTTTCAAGATAGACCAGGACCTCCATATTTCATCTGATGTATCTGCATCTAGCTTTTTCTGTATGTTCTCTATTTGTTGTAACAGTTCTCTTTGTGTCTTCACTCTCTCCCTTTTCTTTCTAGCTCTTAGGCTAATAAGATCTGTCCTAAGGCAACACTTTAGTGCATCCCATATATTTGCACATGAAGTGTCACCATTGTTGTTTATGGTGATAAAGTCATCAATTTGGTTGCTAATTTCTGCCTTACACTCTACCTCATTAATGAGGAAGTCATTAACCCTCCATCTTTTGTTGCTCCCATTAATTACTTGCTTGGAAAAGTTCAGAATCACCAGTGAATGGTCTGAGATTACATTTGGATTCATTGTTGCATTGTTAACCCTCTTAATAAAGTCTTTAGTGACAAATATATAGTCAAGTCTTGAACCTGATCCGTGACATTGAGACCAAAAAGTGTGTTCCTTCACTCCTGGGTGAAGCAGTCTACAAATATCAATTAGTTTGGTATTAGACAGTAAAACCTCTAATTCTTTGTCTACTCTATTCTTATGCTGTCTAATCATAGAACTATCTATGGTGGGATATATGATTGCATTCATGTCGCCTCCTATAACCACTATCATGAGAAAGTATCTATTTAATCATTTAAATACTTTCTCAAAGATGTTATGGTCTGGGGCAGTTGGGCCATAAATATTAACAAAAGTAAAGGTTTCTTCTCCTATTTTACCATTTAAAATTAAAAAGTATTCGTCAGAGTCCTGTACTTGGTGCTCAATCTGAAACAAAACATGTCTTTTAAAAATAATGAGTACTCCTGCCTTTTTTGAGCTTTTCCCACTCCATATACCTGCCCTACCCATTCTCTCTGCATAAGATCATAACGTTCTTCCCTTAAATGCACTTCCTGCAAAAATGCTATTGAAGTGTCCAGCTTTTTCAGATGCCGTAATACTGCATATCTTTTAAGTTTATGATTTAAGCCTCTGATATTCCAAGAACCCATTGTCAAATCATTAGAAAGTGTTAAAGTATTGCAACCTATAACTTATAATATAAGTTAAACTAATTTTGTAATCTACATATATAGCTAGATGGACAATGCTATCTGTTGGTCTTCAAAATGTAGTATGCCTGCACCTGTAATAATTGAAAGAAGCCATCCTCGAAATCCAATCTTTTGCAGTGTTAGGTTGGTGAACCTCAGTTTCCAGACAACAGGAAGTGTAATCAGTAGGAAAGATTGATAAAATAGATAGAAACAGATATAAAGCAGTCAATAGTATCCCTCCAAAATTCTTGTTTAGAAAAGCCCCCCTCCCCCAAACCAACATGATCTCCCTTCTAGACATTCTTGAATGTTTCCACAAACACCAAGCTGTCAACCCCTCCACACATCCCTGGGGTCAAAGGCCCACTCATATTTTACTTAATTTTTTAAATAATATCTGTACCCCTATACATCCATAACACTAATAAATAGACTACGGCTACTCTTATTAGTATAAAATTGTCTACTCTGGATCAGCTCAAATTCTTGCAACCATCTGTCTATTCTTCAAAAGCAATATTATTATATGTAAGGCTTATCTTATTGCTTAGAAAGTCAAATCTGTATTATTCTACTACCATAAAAATGATGAAAATTGAGACTAGCTATGTCTAACCTATTCTTAACCTATTGTATATTAATCTATTATCTAGACATCCCCTAACTAACATAGATGTGCTCACATAAAACTCAACCAGTTTGATTCAAAGCTTGTACATTAGCTTTCTAATATGAACATGCATGCATTAGAAAGACATCCTACCTTGTTATTTTTGTTTTTAGATAGTTAACACACAACCCTCTAACCTTATTCTGAAAGTTGTCTTTAGGAAATCTGCTAAATAACACAGTTAATCCACATACTGCTTATATTAAAATCCCAAAATATTCAAGCGAGAGATACCCACTTTTTATGCAGCCCCATACTTTTCATTTTTCTATGTAAAATATACAACACTAGAGTTCTTTGAAAAGTAATCAGATTTTTGTAGGTGCTTATAAATAACTGCCCAGCCAGCATATTAATTAATTCATCTCTGTGTTAATTACTCACACCGTAGATGAAGCTGTTTAGCTTTCTGAAATCATAGCTCTTCCAGGCCACATTTCCTAGAGTCACAGTTAATGGTCTCTTTAATAAATAACTAGCTAAATAGCTCAGAAGTATGTATGCTTTATCGTTTACCCTTCTCAACAAAAAATCCAAAGAACTAACCATGATTAATAAAGCAGACATAGAGAAAGTTATGGGTAAAAACTCATTTTGACCCAGCATTTTTGTTGTATTCATCCATTCTTTGTTTCTGCGTAGGACCTACAAAGGACCTGCTCAAGTCCTTTGACCTCCACATAAAATTCACCTCTGACCCATAGTTCACATGTGTTTGATTCCTTATGTCTGGTGCATGATCCATTCATCCTGGCATGAGCAGAGACAGGACATCAACAAAGGAGCACGAGCATAGACCATTAAAAAAATGAGTACCATAAGTAAATTAAAAATGGCCACAACTGAAAAATGAGTAAAGATCTACAGTCTATCATATCAGCACCAAGTCTCACAAGGCTATGTCAGTGACTCTGGTGGTACACCAAGACCCAAATCCAAAATGCTACAGTGTGCCTACCAAACTCATTACTATGGCAATGCAGTAATTCCCATTTGGCCTAAATATACATTCCAGGACAGCAGTGATATGTAAAGAATACCAGTTAAATAGTCCAACGCACCTCCTCTTTTAAACCTTGAGCAGGTCCCACTATTACAGACCTGATCATACTAAAGAACTCTGATTTGGCTGTTCAGCAGTTCCCTGAAATATTAGGAAATTAGTTGACTGAGCATTTCACATAGCTTGGCATTAGATCTGAACTACGCTGCCACCCAAAAATGTACAAATATATAGGCACTGAACTATATTGTTTATAGAGGTATACTGCACCATATAAAGACCCTCGTCAGCAACACCATAGCCTCTAACCTGGGCTCCAGCTTTCCCTAACCAGAGCCAGCTGTCCTTCAGTGAAAGAGGAATTATCTACACCTTGTGTTACTTAAGTCCCTCCAAAACAGACCATATTAAGCTAAAAAAAACAGAGTATGATTATTTATACCTGCTCTACCCCCCCTCCCCAAGTCCCCCTCTGAAGCACCAAACAGGTCACTGAATCAAGCATGGCTGTATTTTCCATTTAACTTTGAAAATCAAACTCAGCAAATAACTTTGGAAAGTCTGCATTTAGTCCTTTTTTAGCTACCTCTATAGTATTGTCTTCTTTGACACCATTCTGAGCCCAGATCCTAAGTCTAATGGGAAAAAAAACAGACTGTATTTTGATCCAGCCTCTCTGAGTTCATTTTTTATGGGGTAGAATCCATCCCTTTTCTTTATGGTTTCAGGAGGAAGATCATTGAAAATGTTAATATTGCACCCCTCAAAAGAAATTGTTGTGGTATACGTGAGGGCTCTTTGTAAGTACACTTTCTGTTGAAAGTCCAGTAACTTTAAGATAAAGGAGCGAGATTTTTAATTCCTCCCAGGTTTAGGTTTTAAGGAGTGATGTGCTCACTCAGTCCTATATTTCAGGGGGTGGACCAGCAATGCTTAGAAACAGTCTGTTGGAAAACTCAATTGGGTCTGAACCTTCAATTTCCTCCTTTAAGCCAAACATTTTTTAAATTATTTCTTCTATTTCTACTTTCCATCTCTTCTAAGTTTTCCTCCAATGCTTTAATTTTCCTACTATTTTGGATTCTTTCCATTTGTTCTTTATTTGCAATATTCTCAACACTACTAATTCTTGCTTCTGCATCTGTAATCCTCCTTTTTATGTACTGATAACTTAGTTTTAAATGCCTTCATGTCTTCCGCCATATTACCCAGAGCTAGCTTCATTACTGCAAATTCCTGTATCATTATTTCAAAATGAGCCACAGTGACAGGAGAGTTTGCTGCCTGTTTTTTACATTCTAAGGAAACCATAACTGTTTGTTTAGGGTCACCATCAGAGCTGGGGAAAGGTCTTTTCATGTGGCTTGATTCTGGAGTCATTTCCACTAAATTAACATTGTCTTCACTGGCCATAATATTGCTTTTTAGTAGATAAAATAGATAAAAAGAAAGTTATTTCCAGACACTGTACCCAAATTAAGCAGTTAAATTGGGTAATTCTCCTTTAAGAATATTTTGACAGGAAGCTTTCATCCTACCCTTAATTAGCCACAGGGTGTCATTGAACTTATTCTGTAGTAGTAGAAGTTATGATTCACATCAGAAGATGATCCAGTCCTTTGCTTTTTTTATTTTCTGTTTCCCCACTGACCGGTAAAACGAGATGCCTGGACCGAGAGTCTACATTGAGGTATTAAAAAAAGACAAAAAACCCTGATTCCTATCTCAGCTCATTTCTCTCATAAGTATATCTGCTTAAAATATGTGCTAAAACTAATTGAAGGCGAGGTTTATTATTTCTTATGTGATCGAGTGAGGCACTATCGTGAAGAAATTACTAAAATTACTCAAATTTGGTGCCATTTTTCATTCTCAGTGATAGGCTACAGTAGTGGTAGTGGAGGTTATCAGAGTGCAACTGCACTGCTCAGTGACATTCGATTGAATAATGACCCTATTCTCCTTAATGAATGCCAAGATCACTGCCATTGAGTTCCCAGCCATGCCAACATACTCTTTGGATTCATAGAGACTGTCTGGTTTGCTTGCTGCTTGCAGGTTTGGAGTTTTGAATGGATGTCTTCCACTTTCTGATCAAGGGCCATCAGTCTGCTATTGCTCTAATTGCTTGCAGCACATCATGTTGAGTTGGGTCCCCTGCTGCCGAATCTAGTATCAGAGCTCTTTTCCTGCTGTTGCAAAAGTTGCAGCCTGCTGGTCTTGCTTGCTGCCACTATCAATGGCCTGTTTTTGCACATTGCCCATGGTTCTCCAATAAAAGATGAAACTGGTGGGTACCAGGGGTGTCAGTCTCCTAGATATAAGCTGTGTAGCCCAAAACAGTTCACTTTTCACAGTGTAATCTGTAGTTCTCTAACTTTCGTGTTGGAGCTCAAACAAGGCATGTCTGTCCATGCTGGTAGCTGGTCATGCCCCCTTCATTTGACTCTGGTTTAGCTGGACTGCACTATCATAGGTAAGCTTGTGGGGTTAGAAGATGAGGGTTAACTTCCAGATACACAGGGGACGGGCCTGGGCCTAACCCAGAACAGGGGGCCGCACCAGAGAGCAGAATAAACAATGAATAAAAAATAAAGATTAATGTAAGACTCTTGGAATGTGAGGAACCAACCAGGAGGCTGTATTCCAGAGCCACTATTTATAATCTTTCATAACTTTCTAGCATCATTCTCATAAATGTATTGAGCCCCACTGGATTTAGTGTTGTGGTGGCGGGGTGGGTCAATATTCAAGTAAACCTGATTTGAACATGTGAGAGTAGGTCAGCCAAAACCTACATCACCCAGACTTCTGAGTTGTTTTACAGTTCACCAGCATGGACTCTGCAGATCTGATGTCAGTCCATCAGGAAGAAAGGAAGGAAAGAAGGAAGAGAAGAAGCCACATTGATTGGAATGTAGATGTTTACAGATAATATTACCCATCACTTTCACAGTAAAACAGTACATCAGTCTACCCTTACTATTGTAATGCCCTTGTATTCTAGGAGTTTATATTGCATGTCTTCACTGGTTAGAATTTATAAAAAAATTTTATAGACTGCTCTGGCAGATTAAGAGGGTTTTAGCTTCACCAAAATCAAGCAGTCAACCCCAACAGCCAGCTGCTGACATAATGGTAGGGCTAACGCTCTCAATAGTGGTAACCCAAGTTCAAAAATGAGTCTGAGTCCTCAAGGGCTTGGCAGAGTGAGGATTGAGCATACTGGAGGATGGTCTCCTCTAGAGAGGTAGGATGGCAAACCCCGCAGTGCTACCACCACCTGGGTGACCACAGGTGGTGGTGCAGCTGGGGGGGGTCTACGTCGGGAGGGCTGGGTGTTGCTGGATATCACAGCACATGCACAATCCTTGTGTGCACAGCTGCCAGAAGTGGCATTGATGACAATGTCCTTGGGGAGCTAGGCTGTAACAAGGGGTAAACTCCTCATTCGAGTGGCATGACATCCCTGGGTACCCAGAGACCCTGCACCTGCTGACTCAATGCAGCCTCTCCACCTCGATCTCATTCCAGAGAGACTGGGGCATCTCAAAGACCATGCTATGGTGGGGGGGGAATGATGAAGCTCTGGTGAGGTAAGTTAGTCCTTGGAGATGGCTGAGAGATTGGGCTCAGGTAGCTCTGGGGGCAGAAACAGGTTGCCAACCCAGGGTCAGAATTGAGCATAGGGGCCTAAATGTAAAGTTGATACAGAGCTCACCTGCAAAATGAATAAGCTTGAGCATAGGAATGACATATTAATGAGCATTATGCTTCAGTATGGTTCACTGGCTCCATTTTTACATTTTGTACTTGCAGTGATGGAAAGAAAAAGCATTAATTCGGAAAAAAAGTTGATACACAGGTATGGAAATATTTTTAGAGATTGGAATGTGAGGAGGAACTCAACTGAGGGGGGAGGGCCAAATAGATATTTCCAGGTATCCAGTTGAGCCAGTCCAACACTGTACCTGTCAGACAGTGAAAAACAAGAGAGTTCATTTCTCCCAGTGTAGATTACAGTATAGTGCACTAATCAAAACAGAGCAGGAACCAAAAATTAAGAGGCATTAGCCAATGCCAAATGTTCACTTGCTTGTATTTGATGTGTGGATGCTGAACATAGCTTGCGCAGTAATTACAATTAACACATTAATAATACAAATAATAATAAAGTGTCATGATTCAGAAATGAAGATGTTTACTTATAATGTTTTCTTACATTGCAACCCTGAATGTTTAAGACAGGATTTTTTTTTTACCCTAGGACATGAACGTGAGAGGTGTCATTTATCAAACGCCACCCGAAGTATGATTTTGCGGAATGACTACTAAAAAAAACAGGTTTTGGTGTGGGATTTGAAAAAGATACCTGCCATGTCCATGAGATGGGGTAAAAAATGATTATGTTGAACATATGTGTTAGAAAAGTAAAAAGACTGCAATGTTATGGATAAATGCTGAAAAATTTCAACTTTTGTTATAACTTTATTGTTTTGTAAGATTTTGACTACATATGTTCAACACTGTATTTTTATGACACCAATTTATGAAATCATAGGTATCATTGATGAAATCCTGGTGAAAAGGTCATTTCACAGCATGAGCATGAAAAGACATTCCAATCCCAAATTTTCAATATAGTCTTTTTATGACCCTACCTTATGATCAAGAGAGGTGGGATTTTTTTCAATCCAATTCAAAAAGTGATTTTACAGCGTGACAGTGAAACATGTTTTTGATGGGATTTGAAAAATTATACAGGCCCTGTTCATGAGGTGGTGTAAAAAAGGCTATGCTGAAAATGTGGGGCAAGAAAATGGTAAAAAATGACAAAGTTATGAGCAGAAGTTCAAAACATACTGAAAGTCATTAATGGCACTTAACTTGTTTTCAGTCAGTTTACAGTCAGCCTCATTCACAGCAGTATGTTCTCTACTCCCAGATAGGATTACATTGTTAGACCAGATAGATAAGTGAGGGATGCTGGGGAATGGGTGCTGGGGGGGGTCAGAGTGTCTGACATGGAGCAGAAGACTTCGCTAGACCACTTTTTTTTTTTAAGGAAAAAACCAAAAAAAGGAGGATAAGGGACAGTTTTATTTATTTCATAGACTAACTGTGGGGCTTGGGTACCCCAGTGTCAGTGGGTGGTTTGGCAGTACTGGGGGTGGCACCCTGGTATTCCATACAGTGGTAGGGGAGTGTGTTCACCAGCACCAGGGATGGGCACTCCAGTGTCAGAAGATTGTTCTTGGAGAGGGGACATGGTTGTTGTTTGCCAACACTGGGGGTGGACACCCCCGTGTCAGATTCTTGTAGGGCTGGGTAGAGTGGGAAGGGTGAAATACCAGCAGCAAGACTGAGCACCCATTGCCAGTGTTGTTTAGGAGGTGTGTCGGGAAGAAAGGGGATACAAGTGGTGGGACTGAGTACCTGCAGCTGGTTTTGTGAAACTGTTGGGTCAGGCAGAAGATGGGATACTGGCAATGAGAGTCAGCACCAGCTGCTAGTTTTTTAACAGAGTTGAGTCAGATGTGAGGGGAGATACCTGTGGCAAGGCTAAGCACCCACCACAGGTTTACCACATATTAATGGCAGCCACAGATAGAAAAAGCTGTGTCAATTGTTCAACATCTCAGCTGTCCCCAGGAGAGCAGAGAAACGCATGTGTGGACAGCAGCAGTAAAGGGAAACAAACTGCACAGGAAATGTTTCTGGTAGGATCTAAAAGCTGCACATGCAAAACTCACTTCCACCTTGGGTTTTCTAGTGCTGTGACTGGTCAAGCACTTCCAAAGGGATAAGGTAGAGAGTGGGAGAAGAAAGGGAGAAAGTAGTCAGAAATGGAGAGAAGATTGGGTATTGTGAAGCTATAATAGGTGGAAGAGAGGCACACCCCCAAAGCTCTCTCATATCTCACACAGATACCAATATTCTACCATTCTTTGCAAGTGAATATAAACAAGCATTTGTCAATGCTGAATGTTTGCTTGCTGGCATTGGCAGTGGTAGTGTAGAAGTTACAGAGCTGCGTAATAGGAATGGCAGTGAAGTATTGAACTGAAGCCAACCCCACCACCACCCTGCAGAGAGTGACAGGCATTGGGGTGTGCCTTTGGGTTGTCCAGGCATAACAGCCACGCCATTTCACCACCCCCCCCTGCAGACACTGACAAGTGTCACGGTGTGCCTGGGGTCTTAGGCCCTTATGTGCACCCATTCCATCAGGAAATACGGTGAGATGGGTGCGGTATGGGAGAATGGGGTGAACTTTGGGGTCGAAGAGTCCAAGGCACCTCGATGCCTCTCACTGGCTGCAGGGTGTGGAATGGTATGAGCATTACAGGCAAGAATCCCAAGTCACACCCCTGATGCCTGTCATTCTCTACAGGGTTGGGTGTTATGGTTGGAAACCCTAATACCTCAGGCATTCATTGGTATTTCACTCCAAATTTTCAACATGTTTTTTTTTGTGACCCCACCTCATGAACAGTGGCAATATCAGTTTGTTAGCTGAAAGCTGCTTATGCACAGCGACTACGGCATTTAGCACCACAGGTGCAAAAACATTCCGAACAGAATGTAAAAAATGACAGCTGTACTGTTCATGGGGAGGTGTAAAAAATGGCAATGTTGCAAATCTGCAGTAAAAATATTAAAAACAACTGGTGAAGTCACGAGTGTGCATAGAAATTGTGCAACGCACACCCGTAATGTAATTAGTTTGGGGATTTTTTACAGCAGATTGTCAACACAGGCATTTTGGGACCTCCGAATATGAACAGTGTCACTGTGATTTTCTTTATCTGTCCCGAACAATGATTTCCCACAGCGACCACGCATCTCTGCGCTGAAAGTGTGAAAACACATTTCAGCCATGTTGTGAAAAAATGACAGCTGTACTGTTCATAAGGAAGTGTGGAAAAATGCCACTGGTGAAAATCTGGACTGAAAATATTACAAAGTCATGAACTTACGAGGGTGCGTGGAAACTGCGCAATGCTCACTCGTAACACAGTCATTTTATGGACTTTTGTCACCAAATTTTCAACATAGCCATTTTAAGACCTCTGCTCATGAACAGTGTCACTGTGATTTTCTTAATATGTCCCATACATTGATTTCGCACACCAACTGCACCATCGTGCGCTACATGGGCGGAAACACATTTTGGGCAAGATGTGAAAAATGACAGCTGTACTGCTCATAAGGAGGTGTGGTAAAATGGCAATGTTGAAAACCTGGAGTGAAAATATTGAAAATTCATGAATTCTGGCGTGTGTAGGAACTGTGTAACATGCGTTCATAAAACAGTCATTTTTAGGAATTTTTTCACCAAATTTTCAACATGGCCATTTTAAGACCTCTCTCCTCATGAACAGTGTCACTATGATTTTCTTAATTTGTCTCGTACATTGATTTCGCACACTGACTGCGCCATTGTGCGCTACATGGGTGGAAACACATTTTGGGTGAGATGTGAAAAATGACAGCTGTACTGCTCATAAGAAGGTGTGGTAAAATGGCAATGTTGAAAATCTGGAGTGAAAATATTGAAAATTCATGAACTTACGAGCGTGCATAGGAACTGCTAGCACACGCTCGTAAAACAGTCATTTTTTGGAATTTTTCCACCAAATTTTCAAAATAGGCTTCTTGAGAGCCCACCTTATGAACACTGGCAGTGTCGTTTCATTAATCGGTCCTGAAAGTGATTTCATGCAGTGACTGCGAAATCACCCTTCTGGTCCAAATAACTCCATGACAGTGACAGCATTCATGAGAAGGGGTCCCAAAAATCCCATGTTGAAAATTTGGTGCAAAAATTCCAAAAAATGCCTGAGATATGCAGCAAAGTTGAAAAAACCCTATCTATCCCATTATACAGCTTACGGCATTTCCTCAGTTACGTGGTCAGCTTTGAAGAGTGCAGGCGTGTTCCGGTCCACTGAAGATCGTCGCGCGAGGTCGGAGGTAAGTATGGGGTGAGGGGGTGTGGGGAGGCAGGGTGCACAGTGGGTGGGAGGCGGGTTGTGGGAGGGGCAGGGAGAAGCATCGAGGGACAGTTTTTTATTTTCAGGTTTTTGGTTTTTAAATGACGACACGGGATATTTGCCATGCTGGGGTGGGCTCCCAGCGTGGCACAAGGACAGCTTGTTGGGGGGTATGGAGCCGACAGGGGATTGGGCACCCCCATCGGCCATAGCATCTGTTGCCACGCTGGGGTGGGCTCCAGCATGGCACCCTGTACTCTGGGGGAGGACAGTGGAGCCGATGGGGATTGGGCACCCCGTCGGCTCTCGATGAGTTGCCACGCTGGGGTGGGCACCCAGCATGGCATGTGGAAGGCTTTTGGGGGAGTGCAGCACAGCCCAGGGGGATTGGGCACCCTCGGCTATACAGTGTGTGCGTGGGGGGGGCAGCACGCAGTATGCGTGTGTGCGTGTGTGTGTGTGTGTGTGTGTGTGTGTGGGGAGCAGCGCATGAGTAGGCGATATCTTATTGCTGCTCACTGAAGCGTAGCTCCCCCTTTCAACTGTACCCCACTGCATTTTTGAGCTGTCATAGACAGCTCGAGCAGGCATTGGAGAACTGCAGCCGCGCCTGCAAACACACTGCCTGAATTGGAAGAGGGCTGCCACATCTCTGAAAACTCAGATGATGGCACTATGTTTCTTGCACGTGCGTGCAAGCAAACATAAAAAGAGTGTCCTTAAGGAGTGCTGTTAGGGACATATTCACTTCATGTTCCTCTTATTTCATGCTGCTTCAGGTTTCTAAAAGTTCTGTTATTTCTGCTGTCATACCTTAAGTTTCATTTTTTGGGGGATAACATCATTTGCATTTTCACCTACTGTTGGATGTGGTTTGCATTTCTAATAGTGCCAATTAGTCTCAAACTGTAACTGTCTTTACCACCGTGAAACACACAAGTGGTTTACCTGCTGTGATTCTGATTTTAGAACAGTGGGAGCAACACAGCACAGGCCTTATTTCCAAATTGCACTAAAAAACAGAAAAGACTATCCTGGTGGGAATCATAGCTAATACTGACACTTTAGGCAGGAAAAAGATGCACCAATAAGCCACCCTTTAGGAAACCTGCTGTGAAAATTATCACTTCCAAACAAGCTGTCAGTAGGTTACAGGCTCAGAAATAGTATTACCCTAATGTGTTAAATAAGCTAGGAAAAAGAAGGATCAGTTTATTCACTGTTAGAAAACTGCAGGGTTGCATTGAGTAGAGCATGAGAGGAAAAAGCTTATCATTTCAATTCTTTTGTTTAAAATAATGCCCTGCATCTTTCAGTTCCCCATAGTTGCATTGTTTTAACTTCTTGCCATGTTTAAAACAAAAATGTTAACAGAGTTTTTAATTTTCTTTAAGTGATATTTTGCCATTATATATGGGGATGTACTACACTTATGAACATGTTCTAATACTGACAAGAGTGTATGAGCACTTTCTCACAGATACTCTTCAATTATTTGTACTCAGCATCCCATATATATTCAACTGTTTGTTATTTGGCTGCAAAATCAAGAAGAAGAAGTAGACAAAAAGCTACAGCTCACCCAGGGTAGACAGGGCTAGTCCAATGGCCACCCTAATCATTTCCCATCCTCCTCAAGGGGTGGATCAAGGGGGGGCAGTGGGGGTGGCTAAAGTTCTCCTAAAATTCAAATTTTATTTAAATAATCCACTGTTCTTGACCAATAATGATTTTTTTTAATTAAATAAGCCCCCCCCCCAATCTTTTGATCTAGAGACTCCCCTGTCTCCCACTATTATTCCATCCTCTGATTTAATACACTAAAAAATAAAACTAGTTGCTGGCACTCTGCCAGAATCTGATTCACTTTTTCAGTTGTTTCCCCATCCCTTTTTCAACTCCCCCTTCCTGACTCTAAAGTCAGTGTCAGTGTCCCAGCAGGCTGCATACTCAACTCTGAAGTCAGATGATTGGAAGATTGTGGGTTCTAGCCCACACAAGGAACTTGAGGTGAAATCACAATACTGACACTGTAGTGCAGCATGAGTGGGGTGATGCACTCCTGAGGTGCCATCTTTAATCTTAATACTGACACTGTAGTGCAGCAAGAGGGGGTGCTGCACTTCTGAGGTGCCGTCTTTTGAATGAGGTGTTAAACTGTGGTCCCATTTGCATGTTCTGGTGGTAGTTCAGGTGGACATTCCAGATCCCATGGCACTTCTCAAAATGAGTATGGGAACTTTTTATTAAAACAAAAATAAAACAAACATAAAGAGAGATAAACAAAAATATAACAAACATAAGAAAGATAAATCATACAAGAACTTAAACAAGAATTACATAATTCCAAAATAATCAAGTGGAAACAAAACAATCATAAAATGCAAATGAACAGAAACAATAAAAAATTAAAGAACAAATCACATTATTTATATATATATTAGAGGCAAAAAACTCAGTTTAATGCATCAGTTAGGGTTGTTCCACAGCGACAAAAGTGAGGAAATTCGGTGTTAGGGTTGAAAACCCCCCTTGGACCACCCAGCCCACCACCCCAACTGGCATTGGGGTGCGCAGTGGGGTCATCAGCCTAACTCTCACCCCATCACATGCATAAAGAAGCAGAGGTATAGGAGAATGGGGGTGGATGGGACTGAAGACTCAATCGCACCCCATGCCAGTGAGGAATAGCTGGAAGTCCAGGGGTTTTCAACTAACACTGAATTTCTTCACTTTTGTCACTGTGGAACAACCCTAACTGATGCATTAAATGGAGTTTTTGGCCTCTAATTTCCCTTCTTTTTGAGAATGATAACGAGAAATAGTGAATGTAATGCAGCAGGGGCCCCGCGCTCCCACCACGTGATGCCTCATGACGTAGTAACAGAACAGCAATGCAAACAGAAGTGCTAACAGTGGCACACATGGTAATGCAAGTGCGAATAAGAACAGAAAGGATAATGCACACGGTGGCGTAGACGGGAACGGTCTGCCATGTGATGTCTTGTCACATAGTAACATGGTGCCCGCAAACGCAAATGGTAATGGGCATGGTGTCGCAAAGCAAAACAGAAATAGAAACAGTACTGTAGACACAAATGGTAAAAAATAATGGAAACGCAAACGCAAATGAAAACAAGAAGGATATCGCACATGGTGACGTAGACGTGAACGGTAAGTGAAACGGGTACGGAACTGGAAGCGGAAAGGGCAATGGTAACAGTAATGGATGCACACAGGCTGGTTTTCTGCAAAAGCTTCATAGAGAAAGACAGTGAGTACAAAGAATGCATGCATAATAATGGGTCTCGGAGCAGAAAATGAGGAGTTGGAATACTAAATTGCTTATATCTCAGGAACCGTACAATGTAGAAAAACAATTTAAAAGTCATATGATTTAAGACTTTCCTGGCTAGTTTTGTACTTAGCCCCCAAGTATTTTTCTGACGAAAAGTCCGTATCTCGCACCGTTTCTGAGATATGGGCCCTGAAAGGCACGGCGAATGCCGTAATGTTATCCTATGGGAAAAAGAAGTTCGAGTGCTATAACTTTGGCTCCCTGTAATATTTTTTCACCAAACCACTAAAAGTCACATCTGTGGGGTGTTGGCTGTCTTCCTCCAAATTTCAGCCCAAAATACCAAGCCGTTATTTTGTAGCAGGCGTAAAGGATTGCTGCAATCGTCGGATGCTGTAATGTTATCCTATGGGAAAAGCGTCAAATTTGAGTACTGTAACTTTGACACCATGTAATATTTTTCAATGAAACACTAGAAGGCACATCTGTTAGATGTGGGCTGCGTTCCCTCAAATTTCAGCCCAAAACTCCAAACCGTTCTTTGCAGCGGGTGCAAGGAGTGCTATTATTTCCACAGCCTAGAAAAGTACTATGCAATTTGCAGCTTTCATAAATACATTCGACAATGTAGTAAGTACAAAGTACTTTGCAAAAGTACTTTTTCAGAAATTGAAAACATATTTCTGGGGTGTTTTACCCTAAATAAATACATGGCTAGCATCCTCAGGGTCCGACTAGGTGAATACAAAAGAATTAGGTTGCTAGAGGTCCCAAATTTAAATGCCAAGCATTTTTCTGATCACCAACTGAAAACAAAATGGCAGATTTGGACAGTAAAGGGCCATTTCTGATAAAAAACTGCATTTGCGACACTGTCGAACTTTTAGTTAACTTTTCCCATTGACTTATAATGGGAATTTGTTTTTTGAATAACTTTTGAACCATTTAATATTTTTTCACAAATTCTTCGAAAGACACATTGGGAACCCAGACCACATGTTTCCTGAAAATTTTGGACCAGTCGCACAAACCGTGCGACCTGTAGGAGTGACCGTAGAATTCCCCAAAAAGCGTAAACGCACGTGCAGATCACGCTTAATAGCTCCACATCTGTATATCTGACTGGCACAAAACTTAGCAGAACCCAAGGTGTATGGATCTTGATCATGTGTTCCAACTTTCAGGCAAATCCGTCAAACGGTTGCAAAGTTATTAAGGTGCAAAATTTGGGTTTTAACATGTAAATGGCTTCTCAACCCTAACTATGGTAGCACTACCGTACTACCATAATATATATATATATATATATATATATATACACACACATATACATATACATACATATATATTATCTACATAATAAGGGCAAAAACAGATATAGTAAATCCTGGTTGGTAACGAGGTGATATCCAATAAATGGATTTCCATAGTTCCTCAATTTCAGAACTACAGTATGTACATACAGTATCTAACATCACTGTCATAAATCATAGTACATTCCTGATGAATGTTATCTATCGATCCTTACAGAGGTATGTCTTATTACTGCAAAACATATGTGACCCTTGCTTACCATATATATACCTTTTATATAAGCAAATATGGCCCTTACTGTACCCAAATGGAATTTTCCCCATTCTTGTGACAATATCCCTTACACTAAAGTATCAAAGTTAATTTGAGAAAGCAAAGGTATGCTCCAGTTTTTATTAAATATCTTCCATAATGCAGACAAGTATGGTCAAAGCAAACAAATTCTGGTCAGAGCCACTACGGCTGCTAATGCATTAACTTGATACGAGTGTTTCATGGGCTTAAATGTAAAGATGAATTGCTGTAGGCAGCTTTGTGTGTATATTTTATTTTTGATGAAGTTAGATAATTTATCTGATTGATCCTGTGTTTCCCAAGTGTTTAAGATGTGAGCAGCGAGTGCATCTTGTACTATGTGGGGAAGGAGAGGGCGCTCCGCACTGAGGCCTTCAAGTAATGGTAGAAGAAATGGTGCAGAGAGGAGAGGTATGGCTACAGTGGGGACTGAGGGCCACCCTGGAAGGATAAGAGCCTATACTGAGGTGATGGCTAGCTTCCATTAAGGAGGGAACCATAGTCCTGACCTTGGTGCACAGTTTAAATGTTACTTCGATGGACATTTAAAGTAGCTGAGGGGGGCTGATGCACAAATGGGGAGTAGAAAGTGGGTCATGACAGGCTGAGATAAAGAGTTGGGAGATCCCAAGCAGGGGGTTAGAAAAAGGAGGCAGGGGGAGAAGGAGCTGTCAATGAAGAAAGGTGAGGAAGGAGGAACAATTTGAAAAAAGAGAAAGTTACAAGAAGAAAGCCGAGGGATGTCAAAATGGTGCAAGGTCTACATCAGAAACCCTATTAGAGGAAACTGAAAGAGTTCAATATGTACACCCTGGATGAGAGGAGGAGAGTTGGGATATGATGGAGCCCTTTCAATACCTCATGGGAGTTGATGAGTTACAGAAGGAGATATGTTTCAGAGAAAAGGTGCTGTAGAACAAGGGTCATGATATGAAGCTGGAAGGGGGTAGATTCAGGAGAAATGTGAGGAAGTACTTCATCACAAAAAGGGTGGTGTATTCCTAGAACAACCTTCCATGGGAGGCAGTGGGGGTGAAACCAGTGGTGGGTTTCAGAAATGCCTCAGATAGGCACAAAGGAACCCTTGAAGGAAGCAAGGGGATGGAAGAGAAAGTGCTGTAGATCAAGTTGGGTCTCCAGCAAAACTGATCATAATTAAAAATAGACAGACTACATGGGTCCAGCAGTCATATCTGCCATCAGTTTCTATGTATGACAGGTTATGCCATTCAAATGGATACAGTGTAAAATTATTAATATGCACAATGTTGATACTGTAAATGTGTGATACAATTAATTCATGTTGTACTATGCTACACAGACATGATAATCAAATCAGTACTAGTATATGCATTGAGCAAGGAGAATAAAATCAAAGGGAACATGTGTGAAGCAATATACTACTCATAGAGTCGTGACACCATGATAGGCACATACTGTATGAAGTTACTGTATTATGATGGTACCTAGCTGTATACCAATGTTGAGTTAGCTACAATATGGGATTTTATTTTTGTTGTATTTTTAATAATCCAGACATTGTCTACACAGTAATAACAGATAGCCAAAGAAGCTTTTTACAGTTTGCTACTTTTTGTTTTTTTAAATCATTTTTTGAAAATTACTTGCAATGAGACTGCAATTCTGTTCAACCAATTAACTTTTGGTTTGGAGGATGGAAAGAGGTGGAAGAGACAGTGCTGTAGATCAAGTTGGGTCTGCAGCAAGAGTGAAAATAATTAAATATGAGCAGGCTAAATGGGCCCGGTAGTCATTATCTGCCATCAGTTTCTATGTGTCTATATATGACAGGTCATGTGATTCAAATGGCTACAGTGTAAATGTATTAATATGTGCAACATCAATACTGTAAACTGTGTGGCACACATAATTCATGTTGTACTATGCTACACAGATACAGTAATCAAATGGGTAATAGAGGATAGGGAGTTGAGACAGCTAGGTGTTGCAAGCTGAGTGACAGCTAGTCACATGTATTTTCCTGTGGACAGAGTGCAGAGGGATGTCCGGATACCTGCCATCCATGTACAATCTGATGCCATGCCTCTACACAACACTGTAGGTAAACAAAACTGATAAGAGTTTATTGTTTTCCTGTTTCCAAAGCTGTTTTCTCTAATACTTGGGAGTTATTACTAGGAATTCTGAGACAACAGGAGATATTGTACATCCATATGTAGCTGTCTCATAATCATGTAAAATGGTTATTTAGTTACCCCCATGCATATACTATATGTGTGTAGTTTTTCTCTAGGTTCCTTATTTCCATAAGGGCTGTGATAAGGAGTAAGAACTAGTAGAAATTGCTATTACTGGATTTACTGGATTTATTTAGGACAAAGCAAGCTATAATAACCCATCGAATTGTCCTCCACACATGTGGTTCTGTGGAATCCCTAGCTCAACCTCCTATTAGTGAGTACATAGTTATCAAGATTAGTTTTAAATGTGTCAAATGTACTTTGGATAACTAAGACATGTGGCAGTTTATTTCAGTCTTTAACTGCATGTACTGTTAAGTAATTGTCTCTTTTTATGTTCTTGCCCATGGTACCTTTAACTGCTTATTGTGGAATGTAGATTGTTACTCCTATATTTAGTTGAATCCCACATAATGAAGTCAGTTGTGGTAAGTTAAGAATTTTATACATCAACAGAATATCTCCCATTTCCTTCTTTCCTGAAGTGAAAAGAGCCAGTCTCAGACAATCTCTCAGCATAAGATTTGTGTTTCAAATGCAGGATTAATTTGGTAATCCTTCTTTGGACACATTTCTAATAGTACAATGTCTCCCTTTAAGTATGGGCTCCAAAAAAGGGAGCCATAATCTAAGTAAGGTCTAAGGTAATTCCTGAACAAAGATATTAGGCACTCTTCTGACCTACATACAGCAGTAGCGCTGAATTTGTCAACCAATTTTGTGAGATTCCCTAGTTATCCTTCACAAAGTTTAGGGGAAAAAATCCTCTAAAATTATTTTTGTTATACCTACAGAAAGAGGCCAGTTCCTATCACAGTACTTAAGTGCCATCTGGTAGATTTTCAACTACACTATCAGATGAGACAACCCTCTCTGGGTAGCAGTGCATACACTAACAAGCAAAACAAAATCCATAACTAAAGGTTTCACAATTCTCAATAGGGATTTTTAAAAATCCTTTGACTAATTCAGTGCTACTACTGTACAAAGGAAAGCATGATGCTACTGATCATTACATTCGCTTTCTTGGCTACCATTCGACAGTGGTCAGAAACATAGAAACATAGAAAAATAGACTTTGACAGCAGATAAGGACCGCTTGGCCTACCTAGTCTGCCCATTTCCCTACCTACAGGATAGGCCGCAGATCCTAGTTAACCAACAGCCTATTTCTTCCTACCCCCCACAAGAACTGCCTTATGTCAGTCCCATGCATTCTTGAATTCTCCCACAGTTTTAGACCCCACAACCTCCTCAAGAAGGCTGTTCCATGCATCCACTACCCTCTGTGAAAAATACTTCCTTGCATTGCCCGAACCACCCCTCTATCTTTAAATTGTGTCCCCTTGTTCTTGACGTCTCTTTTCTGAAAGATGCTACCCTCTTGGACTTTGTTGATTCCACTGAGGTACTTAAAAGTTTCTATCATGCCCCCTCTCCCTTCTTTCCTCAAGGGTATACATATTAAGCTTCTTTAGTCTCTCCTCGTACGGCTTCTCTTGCAGACCCTGCACCATTTTAGTTGCCCTCCTCTGGACTGCCTCTATCCTGTCTATGTCCTTGCTGAGATGAGGTCTCCAGAACTGGACACAGTACTCCAGATGGGGTCTCACCAACTGTCTGTACAGAGGGATAACAACTTCCTGTTTTCTGCTGGTGATGCCTCTCCCTATGCATCCCAGTATCCTGCCAGCCATCCCTACTGCCTTCTCACATTGCTTGCTAACCTTAAGGTCATCTGATATGATTACCCCCAGGTCCCTTTCCTTTTTTGTTGTTGTTACTACCTCCCCTCCATTGTGTAATCTTCTCCTGGGTTCTTGTTTCCCAGGTGCATTATTTTGCACTTCTTTGCATTGAATCCTAGCTGCCATACTTCTGACCATTCCTCCAACCTTGCCAAGTCCCTTCTCATCCTTTCCATGCCTCCTTGTGTATCAACCCCGTTGCAGATCTTTGTGTCATCTGCAAAGAGGCATACTTTTCCTTCCAGTCCTCTGCAATGTCACCTATAAAGACATTAAAAGGACTGGACCCAGTACTGAACCATGCGTACCACACTAGTAACCCCTCTTTCTTCAGAGTGGACTCCATTTACAATTACCTTCTGTGTCCTGTTGTCCAGCCAATGTTTTACATGTGTACCACCCTGGGACCCACTCCCAGGCTGGTTAATTTGACTATTAATCTTTGTAGGACTATGTCAAATGCCTTACTAAAGTCTAGGTAGGCCATGTCCACAGCCCCTCCCTGGTCTACTACCTTGGTCACCCAGTCAAAGAAATCTATTAGATTTGTCTGACATGACCTTCCCGCTGAGAACCCATGCTGCCTTGGGTCCTGTGCCCCAAGGGGGAGAGTTTGTTGTTTATTATAATCCCAAGGTCTTTTTTGGATTCAGAGATCAGAATGGGTATGCTATTAAGATAGTACGAATAATGTGGGTTGTTATTCCCAAAACGCATGACTGCACATTTACTTAAGTTAAACAACAGTCCATTACTTATTGCCCATTGTTCGATTGTTAATAAATCATTAACAATATGCAAATGCTTGAGAAAGATATCGACCTCTCTCTCTAATTTAGTATCTTTGGTGAATTTAATTATACCACTGACTATGTCATTATCCATATCACTTACAACAATATTAAACAATGTTGAGCCCAGGACAGAGCACTGGGGCACACCACTGGTGACAGACCCTCATCTGATAAGTAGCCATTTATTCTAACATGCTGCTTCCTTGGAGTAACCAGTCCTTGATCCATTTAACCAGGACTGATGAGAAGCCCATATTGATTAATTTGTCAATAAGAGTATGATGAGGAACAATGTCAAAGGTCTTACGGAAATCTAATAGAATAACAGCATATGGTTTATTATAATCAGTACTTGAACTAACATGTTCATAAAAGGCTGCCAAATTTGTAGTCGTGAAATAATGTTTTCTAAACCCATGTTGTTGTGGGTCATGCAGACCAAGGCCCAGATATTCAAACTGCGCCATTTTGTGGCGCAAGCCCCTGTGCCGATCAAAATAGTTGCGCTGGGGTGTGGCCAGAACAATATTCAATGATTGCGCTATGGCGCAACTCTTTAATCACCCCTTAGCCACCACCACTGTGCATGGCACAGTGGAACTAGCGCCAGCACAAGTGGTCAGAATGGAGCATTGAGATGTGGTGGCAAAGTTCCATTGCGCCATGCACTGCACCTGCGATATTCAAAGGGTGACATGCAAATGTGGCCATAATTTATGCAAGGTGCACGGGGGGCCATTTGCATCTGATTACGGCCCCATTTGCATGCCATTAGCATGCAGGTGCACCAATCCCTGACGACTTGTGCCTGGCGCCCTGCCAGGCAGCAGCCATTGGGACCGACGCCCCCTGCAGCCTGATCGCTTTACGTCCCTTAAGGGACAATGCATGTCTCCGATCCCTGGTGGTCCAGTGGACGTGAGTAGCCTGATCGTGGGCATAAGTATCCCCAAGTAGCCCGATCGCGGGCAGAAGTTTACCCACCCCCGAGTAGCCCAATCTTGGCAAAACAGTATTCCCCCACCCTCGAGTAGCCAGATCGTGGCAAACAGTATTCCCCACCCCGAGTACCGATCGCGGGCAAAGCAATATTCCCCCACCCCGGGTAGCCCGTGCAGGCAGAACAGTATTCCCCACCCCCAAGTAGCCCAGTCGCGGGCAGAACAGTATTCCCCCACCCCGAGTAGCCTGATCGCGGGCATCAGACCTCCCCACAAAGTCAATATCCCTGGTGCTCCAGTGGACCACAGTAGCCCGATCACGGGCAGCATTCCTCACCTCCCCACATCCAAAATCCCTGGTGATCTAAGGCCCCACCCCACCGCCCACGGAGCCCAACCACCCCACTCCCCATCAGCCGGCGGGCGGCAGCACTTACCCGCCTGCTGCCCCACCACCCGCCGACTGACAGCTCGGTAGGGCTGCATGCCCATTGGTTTAGAGCATGAGCCAATGGGCGTGCAGCCCATACCATACAAGTCAGTCCAGATATGTGAATGAATTCATCAGGCTACTCGGGGGTGGGGGTACACTTCTGCCCACGATCGGTGCATAGGGGAGCGCCGCCAGGTGCAGCGGGAACAAGTGGAGGGCCACCCACACGTGGCAGCTGCTGTGTTGAACCCTGCAATGCGGCAGGTCACCTGTGGGTGGCCCTCGACTTGTTCCTTTTTTTTTGGCTCAACTTTGTGCAGGTGCAGGTAGGAGTTGCACCTGCATAACTCTGCAGGGCCCGGGCTGAATATCGGGCTGTGCAGTTTATGCATGGGCACGCCCCACCTGTGCCTGCATACATTATTGATGTGCCCTGGCACATCGGGATTCTGGTGCACTTTTTCCTTTAAATGCGTGGGCGCATCAGTGGTGTGCATGGCACAACACTGTTGGCGCCATGCGCAACCTTGAATATCTGGGCCCAAGTCTTTAATCTCTTTTCTAATCACTGTTTGATTAATTTCTGCATTAATTTACAACATATTAGGGTAAGACTAGTTGGCCTATAGCTCTCAAATTAACTTTCATTTCCTTTTTTAAAGACTGGAATTATGGTCGCTTTATGCCAATCATCTGGTACTTGACCTTTTCTTAAAGACTGACTAAAAATCAACATAAATGGGTATGCAAGTTGTGCAGCCATTTTCTTTAAAAATCTGCGGTGAATATTATCCGATCCTGGGCTGGAGATTTTCTTAATTTCACCAAGTGAACTATGAACTTCTTCCACTGAAAATGTATATTGGGACTCGCATGATTCTGAACTAAAGGATTCCTTTGACACTCCTACTCTCAAGAACACTGAGCAGAAATATGAGTTAAAGTGGTTTGCAACTTCTGCATCATCAGTGATAGTAAATGCATTATGAATTAATGGTCAATAACTGGTGAAGTGTTCTTATCACTGTTAATATATGAAAAAGAGCTTTGAAATTTTTTACGTTGGCAAGTTTGAATTGAGGTTATATTTAGCTTTCCTAATCAATTCTTTGACCCTTTTAATTCATTCTTGTAATTCAGTTAGAAGAGAAGGTTCTGATTTCATTTTTTTATGCTTTTTCTTTGTACCTTATTTGTTTTTGATATGTCATGTTAACCATAAAGGTACTTTTACCTTTGATTATACTTCTTTTCAGGGCACAAACTCACTTTCAAGATGTAATATTTTTCTTTTAATAATTATCATGATTGGTTGACCGATTTATTTAAAAGGCAGTATCCCAGACAGTGTTAGAGAGAATATCTTTAATTTAAGATATATTTGCTCTGTTATAGTCCCTTAATAAGGTTGATCCATATTGTTTTAGTTGTGAGGCCATAATCTTAATGAAACCATGTTATGGTCACTATTACCCAAAGGTGCAAGCATTCTAACACTGGATGTTTCAGCCACTTGACTGGTGATAAGAAGGTCCAAGATGCTGGAACCTCTTGTAGGATCTTTTACCACTTGTTCAAGCCCATGGTTTAGTAAGGTGTTGACAAAATCATGTTCAAACTCACTGAAACCAGATTGGTTTTCTCAATCAATGCCTGGGAGATTAAAGACCCAGACAATTAAAACATCACCCATATTTGAAGCTACAGTGATCTCTTTTCAGAGCTGCATATTTATGTTGTTGATCTGAGGATGGAGCTCTGTAACAATGTCCCAGAATATTGTCCAACTCCAAAGTGTAAAAGAATATGATGTGGGAAGGGGTACAAAATATTTCCCTTACACATCCAGCAAGTGATCCAGCGCTGCTTCATGCCAGCTGAGTAAATGCTAGGGTCTAAAAATTAGTCACTGGCTAAAATGCACCAAGTGTTTTAGCCACTTGAACTGAATTGGCCACTCTACAAACATGGTCTAATGCTGCTTTCCTGTCTCTGTGACCCAAACATCCTGGGGTTCTCCACTGTTTGATGCTGGAACTGGACTGACATATCATGTTCTCAAGGGGCAGTGAGTGAACTTGCACTCTTTAGCAGGCTTTGCTCATCATTTCTGAGAAGGCAAAAAATATTGCTCTGCTGCATGGCACCAATTGCCCAAACATACTTATGGATGTGGCACTGTTCGCCTGCTATGGTGTAGTGTGACAGCCAGCCATATTAATTTACATTTATCAAAATGTCTTAGCCACAGTGGCAAAATGGAGCTTAAACATGTTAGCCACATTGGTTTTACAGTAGCCATTGGTGATGGTGGCAATTCTTCATGCATACCCAATGTCAGGAAGAATAACTAGAGGTTAATGAGCTATGAATGAGCTTGATACATTCAGTAGCCCTGGATTTGATTCCCCACCACCTCCACCTGCATCCTGTGTAACCATGAGCAAGTCACTTAACCACCCCAGTGCTCCCAAGTCGCCCTTCAAAACAGGTATTTGTGCCTAGTGGGCCTTACCCAGTTACCAAAAGAATAAAAAGAAATTGATTATATGAATTATTTTGTGAGGTATGTTAGCAGTGAAACATTGCATACTAATTTTATGATTATCATGTGAATTTCGGCTTATTCCCTTATGAAGAAGTCTTTATGATCTCAAAATGTTGCCTGGTTTAGAATAAAGATTATTGGCTGATGAAAAATAAAACTATACACATCATGTGAAAGTAAATCTCTGGTCTGATTTCTCAGTTATGCTTAAGTTTTTGTCTGGCCTGTTTCAGGCCTTTTAAAACAGACTCTGAAATCTGAAACCTCCTTCCTCACTCTGAATTACATTTATGCTTGGGAAAGCCAGAGTGACTTGACATTTATGAGCCTAGATTTCCTGCAGTGATATAACAAAACTTCATTCTGTGTTGATCTGAGAAACCTGAACCTCACACCTCACTGGGAAACACTGAGTAACAGAAATAAAATTGTGCTGTAAACAGACTGCAGACAACAGGGATTGCTATAAAAGTGCAATTGAAAGAAGTCCTTTACACATATGGTGAGCTCCTTATTTCTACTGTCCTAGCAATACGTCTGCAGAGCTCTGACCTGCAGCCATAAAAACAGATGTTCCGTTGTCTCCAAATGGAGATCACAGCCCTGCCTTAAACAATACCTCTCCCTACGGCCTTATGTTTAGGATTATTCTGAACATGTAAACAATTGTGGCTGGCAACTGAGTCAAATGGTATCCCACATTTTTGGGGATTTGGGATTCCACAAGCTGTATCATTACCCAATTTGCAGACTGGATGGGCCTTGCAGTCCTTGTCTGCTGTCAACGTCTATGTTTCTATTTACAGAGATTCTTGGAACACAATCAAAAACTGGTACTTATGAAAAGAAAGTGTCTAGGATATTATTATACAGACACGTTGTAGAGTTGTCTTGTAGCTTACATTTCTGCAGCTCAATTTTTGTAAAACATATCAAAATATACTCAGGGAGTCCTCTAAATGCCATAAGTGGGTTCTACCATTTAAGGAATGTCACCCAAATAAAACCCTTGATTCTGCCTGAACACCTGCCATTTCTGGTACACTCCTTTGTATGCTGAATTACTGTAACACTTCTTACTTCAGGGTCAATGGAAGGACCCTCTGCTGGTTGCAGCAATTGCAGAATGCAGTGGCAAGGTTGCTGGCAGGGCTATCAAAATCCTGCCATGTGACCTCTGCCCTGCGGGATCTGCACTGACCACCGGTTAGGTGGAGGATCCTCTTCAAAGTGGGCTTGCTCACCTATAAGGCCTTATATGGCCTGGGCCCCCTGGTTACCTGTCCAATCTCTTTACTCCATCCACCCCAGTACGTTCCTTCTGCTCTTCCACCAACAGCCTCCTGGCAATTCCGAGGGCCAGGCTGAAAACCTTAGGGGATCGCTCCTTTGAGGTGGCTGGCACGGCCCTCTAGAATTTACTGCCAAGATCCTTGAGGGAGGCCCAAACGATGGAAATTTTTAAGAGGGCCTGAAGACCTATCCTTTTAATAAAGCTTTTGTTAATAGTTTAGTACAATGTGATTTTATGTAAAATTTTTTAATAACAATGTTGCTATGTTCCTGAACACTGCCTGCTTTTGCAATGATGCCTAGATCCTCCAGGATTGGGTGCCATAATATAAAATGTTTACTTACTTATTTACTTACACAAGAGGACCTGTTGCCCATTTATTGAAAAGGGAATCAATTCTCCTGCATTATAAGTGGCTTTAAATGAACAAAACAGAAAGTACAAAGAAGGAAAACCACTGGGTTCACATGGATAATCCACCATCTTTTTGGGGATAGTATGTCTTGCTCCTCTTTATCGGGTTCAACTTGATTCCCCAAATGAATCCAAAAATCATTCCATCTATTTTTGCTTCCAGTCCTAAAGGCAGAGGGTAAACTGAGCTCAAATTTTTAAAATAATTAGTAGTAAAAAGGATTTACATAAAAAAAAAACTATTGTTTGCTTTGTTATAGTCCAGGCCTTTCATCTTTCAGCCTTGGCTTCTACACTTTGTAGCTTTTCTTTCCAAATTTAATTCAGCCATGCCCTTCCCCCCACCAAATTTTGCTTCTAATATTTTTAGTGGGCCATCTTCCACTTCCACACCACCAAAAGCTGTCCACATTAACGCACCAGGGCCCACTGGCATTCATCTACTTTTTCCTAAGTTAATTTAGGACCCTGAAACTTTGTTGTTATCTGTCAGACACTAATGCTTTCTCCCAGATTGCCCATTAGAAGCTAAGAGGCACATGTTGGCTGCATAAGCTACCAATTTATGCAGAAATGGCCCCGGTTCAGTTTGCAAAACATGAATCTCATTCTTTTGTTCTATTTTATGTAAGGCTGGATTCAAACAGAAGATATATGAGGGTTTAATGGACATCCTTGCATGCCTCCACTTGTGTGCCATTAATAAACAGAGTTACAACTGCTGCAGTATAGAGTTATTCTAACCAGTGCACTCACAAGGGAGAGAAACCATATTTTCTTAAAACCAGAAATAAATATCAGTGAGAAATACAACTGAAAGCCCTCTCCTGACCCAAAGACAGCAAAGGCCTTCTTCTGTCATGTACAGGCATTAATAAATTCTTTAATAAGTAATATACCATCTGATATCTGTCTACCAGGTACCAAGCAGGATAACACTGGATTAATCAACTTATTGACCACCTTCTCCATTCTGTGGCACAAATTTTTTGTCAAAACTTTCCAGTCTGAGCTTAAAAGACCTATAGGTCCCCAATTTTTTATTTCTTCCCTTGGACCTCTTTAATATTAATATAAAATAATTAAATGCCCTTTCATTATGAAACTATCACACAGATTTTTTTCCATAGCAAAGTGTTAAACACTGCTACTAATACTGGAATCAGTGTGGGAACTAACTTCTTGTATAGCTCCCCAGGTAGACAATCTTCCTCTGGTGCTGCCTCTGTGTTTAGAGGACCTGCAGTATAACTTCCTGCACCTCTAGTGCTATAGTTTCAGTAATCAAATTTGCCTGTTCTTATTCTGATAAAATTGGCAGATTTGTGTCATCCACAAAAGAATCAAAACTGTCTTTTACTGCTGCCCTTGATCTAACTGTTCTGCACATAGGACTGAATAACCCTCAATATATGTTTCTGTTCAAAGCACAAATATCCATTAGCATCTTTTAAAGCACTAATATGTTCATTGGGTATCCTTTCCTTGCCACTCTCAAAAGGGATTACCTGGAAAGTCTTCCCTTAGGTCGTATATTTCTGCTCCATTGACAAAGAACTAGCCTTACTATGTTGAAAGTTTTTCTTTATATATATATATATACACACATATACATATATATATATATATATAGATAGATAGATAGATAGATAGATAGATAGATAGATAGATAGATAGATAGATATTGAATTTGAGAGGTATATGTAGCAGCTGAATTTTTTGCTAAAGTCAAAAGTTTCTGAATGAGATCTAAGATTTTAATATTTTAAATACTGTTTATTCTGGAGATGTGAAGGAAAAGACTGGAAAATTTGTTTAAGTCAGATCTGGTATCTTCCCACCAAGCCAGTGGGTCCTCATATATATCATAAACTGACCTTCTAGTAGTTAAAAGCACTAAGCTGGGAGTTTACTTCAGGAGATTCAACAAAGAGACATTTATGCTCCATAATTCCAGTTTCCTCAATAGTTCAAGGCCTGACCAATATTAACAGAAATGACCTTATGGTCCAACCTCTCAAGGGGCTGAAAATGCCCCTTGTACCAGTAACCATGGGCTCCTCTGGACCTAAATGGAATCAACATCCTGCTACAGAAGTAACTGACTTATTGTTCATAGCACACCTTTGTATTTGTATGTTGTCTTTTACCTCAGATTGTACTCATACTCTATATGTTTTGTCTCTTGCATCCAATTGCACAGTGTACTACCTCACTGTTTCATGGAATGTCTCTATTCCCCGGGTCACCCCTGAAAAAGGGGCATGACTGTCTCAGTGGGCCAACCCGGTCATCAAAATTCAAATAAAATAAATAAATAAATGGGGACACAAACAAAAAAATAATTTCAAGTGGAGAGTGATCCTTTAAAAAAAAAGTATGATCTGGGTGAGAATAGTGTACTGAGAAAGTATCAATTAGTCCTGATAACTTAACCATGTTGTCTAAAAGTGCATATCATTATAAATCTTGTTTGTGCTTCCTCCTCTGTCCTTTAAGGATAGACAACAATTTAAATTCCCTCCAAAATAATCCCTTTAGAAGTATATAGGAAAAGTATTTCCTAAAAGAAACTCAATTTTGGCGGTTTTCATTTGAGGGTCATCTATATTATTAAGATGAAAGTTGTATTGTGAAATTTGTACATCTAAAATCAAAACTTTCCCAGGTATTAAAATCAATTAACCTTTGTAGTTTAACCTTAGGAGAGTTGAAAAGAAAGCCTACATCTGAATAGGTTTTCTCTCCAGTAGACCGATATGATAGGCCTTCAGTCCAAATCCGGTGTACCCTAGCAATATCTTGTATAGTATGAAAACTAACTCTTGTAAAAAAATAATATCACTCCAAGAATGCAACACAGAAAGAGCAGTTCTCATTTTTTTCTGGTTTTTTTTTATACTATTAACGCTGACAGAGGAAACCTTTAAATTCAAAGCCCCAATAACAAAATAGAGGAAGCACAGATAACTAAACTCCTTCATTACTATGTAATATCCTTACAACCCTTTCACTGTTGACCTTTACCCCCCTTTTTCTGAGTCACCATACAAACCTGTTATGTAACTGGGTGGAGGGAGAGGGCATTTCTTTTTGTGGCTGAACAGAAGGTAGTATCACAGAGGAAGTGGCTGTCTCTCCATGCCCTCATCCTCCAGAATCTGTCGGGAATTTGGTAATTATTTCAGGATTTTTGTGCTTCAGGGATTGAAGTTAAACCCTCTCTGAATGTCTTTCTTGTACAACTAAAGGTGGTTGGTTGACTGGCATTTTCAAAGTATCCACTGTTTGTTCCTCTACTACCAAAGAAAATATGTCCTCCTGCTGAGTGGGAGAAGGAGGATGAGGAGGAGGATGGGGGCAGGTCCTTGTGCCATATCTGTTCGAGGTCTATGTCTAGCAAAGGATTTCTGGGCAGTAGTCACTGTTAAAATCCTGCTTATCTTAATCCATCAGGTCATTTTTGTTATGAGCAGCCCAGGGACAAGTTTTAAGAGTGCCTATCTTCATCACATAGGTTGTATTTAATAGAGTTTGTACATGAAATACTTAAATGACATACTTTACCACATAACCTACACTTGATTTTGTTGCTGGCATTGTTCAGATGGAAGTAACACCCACATGTGAAACAGGCCTTCAGCTAGCCAAAGTAGGAAACTAAGACTCAGTAAAAAATAATTCAGTAAAATGTTTTAAACCGTTCAGTGTTTGAGGTAATCTTACTCTACAAGACAAAGAACCTCTGTGCGCAAACACTGAGGCAAGGGTTACTCCCAAAGGGCATTTGGCTGGTAAGCCAAGTTTCAAGAAAATACAAAATCACACATGCCCCCACAATGCAAAGCATCATGGGCTGCATATGCAAATCACCACAGAATGTTATAGTGGTCCAACTTTAAGCAGAATTGCATGGTGCCGAAAGGCCTCTCACACAGTTTGCAAAGGGTGCTAACAGAATCTTACTCTAGCTTTCCAATCCCATGTCCACAAGTTTTCTGAGTCAATTTTGGGCTCCAGAGAGCCCAGGACCATACAGTTAGATTTAAATTAGTAAAGCATGTCAGTAATACTGACTCCTTCATTTTTATGGCTGCAGTGGGCGTAGCCCTGCAGATGTCTTCTGATCTCTTTAGAAAAAAGGGAGCCCACCTGATACAGAACAGATGTTTTAAATAGCAGAGATGAATAGCAGTCACTGCACATTCACTGCACTATTTTGTCTATCTGTATCAGTGGAGCACGGCATTATCTACAATGTTCAAGATGGTGGCATGGAGTTTTCTGTGCATGTGTGATGACTCACGCATGTGCAGGAACTTCGTAGACACAGCAGAACAGTCTGCCATATCCAATATGGCCACTGGAGCCCAGTGCAAATGCGTGAGGTGTCATGCATGTGCAGAGAACTCCAATGGCCATCTTGAGTATGGCGGACTGTGTCGCCATGCCACTGGAGCTCACTATGCATGCTGGGTCATCGTGCATGTGTGGAAAACTCCACACTGCCATCTTTGACATGGCAGCATAGTCCACTGTGTTCCATTGGACCTTGGCTGCCCCAACCTCAGCTGCAGTCATAATGGCTCTTTCTAAAGCTTGTTAAAAAACTGTAACCATTTTGAATGCTGGTGTAGTTAAAGGAATTGCAAAAAATAAAGTCCACAAAGGGGACTATTTAACCTCATGGTATCTCTTTCAAAATCTTTCTAAACCATTTGCAGTTCTAAAGCTAACATCAAGCATTGTATCACCAGATGCATGGCTGAGTGCATATATCTCCTTTGCAAAGAAGTTTAGACTGTCCTCCAACAATGTACGTTCAGCACTCTGTCCAGTGCTTCTTTCATACTCCTTTTATATGTGAGTCACACTGCATTCCTTCTTTTCGTAGGTTCAGCTGAGTTTGCAAAAAAGTCGGAAAAAAGTCTGGATCCTTGACCCTTTGTTGCTTTAGGATTGCATTTGTCAGGCCCTTCTCATTCATTGCTGTCCTGGTCTGAGCTAGCCTCATCATTTCATGGTTCCACAGGGGTTTTATGTTCCTGCAAGAGACCAGACTGTGGCCTGACTTTGCTTATTATATTTTCCCTAAAATTAACTGGCCCCTTCTGGGATTCAACATTCTCAGATTCAGTACTTGTATGAGGTTGTACAGTAATACTTAGAACAGACAAAGGGGATTAACAGCAGGTAGTGATCTGACTACTTCAGTTTCATTATTCCCATTTCCATCAATCTGTGCCTTTGTGTCTGTAAATTAGCCCATCATTAAATTAAGAGGGGAAGCAACAGTCTTAGTTGCTGCCCCTACAGTTAATTCGGCAGTCTCAACTACTGGACCAGGAATGGAGGGAAATGAGTCAGATACCTGAGCTGAAGGGGCATTAGCAGAAAGAGAGCCAGCTGCATCTGGGTTATCCCTGAGAGCCATAACTGGGAAGGACAAACAGCCACAGGCTGTGGATGTATACAGGCAACAGTCTGTATTCTAGTGCCCATTACCTTATTACCCTCATTTTCTTCCTGATGTGGAATATTTTCCTGCAGCTGACATGCAGAAGACTGTTTTATCTGTAAAACATTCCCAGATGGAGATTCAGTCAGTTCTAGTGAGGGAAGGCAAATGCAGTAGTTCAGAGCTGCTGCTGCTGCAGAGTTCCCAGCTGTAGCTATGGGCATATCATGTTCCTGGGTAGTCTCCATATAACCAGGAGCAACTGTCCAAACTGTAGCTCTCATTTTGTTCTCCCAACCTGCTTGACTCAGTCTTTCATCAACTGTTAAATCCAAAAATGGAGGGTTGCCTTTGGACTTAGGTTTGGACATCCACCTTTGTGAAGCTTTGCTCTGCATCTGCTCTTGCCACTGTAAACTTTCAACTGTTCCATGCCACAGCTGATTCTTGCACCATCAGTATCCGAGTCCCTCTCTAGGCAATCCTGGAACTTTGAAGGTATTTCAATTTGCTTGGTCACTTTGGAAAAAGAAGATCGAAGAAGCATTTTCTGTTTCAGACATTTCTGTTCCTCACCTGCAATTAACTTCAGTTATTTCTTTTTCTTCTTTAATTCACTTTCCAGTCATTGCTCAGCATGTCTGACCTCTTCATCAGCTTCATCCATGATTCTGGATTCAGCTCTCTCCATGTTCTGTGATTTACCTTGTGTAGGTAAGACATCTTCACTAGCAATGTCATATTCCATGGATATTTCACCAACCAGTGTTTTGGGGATTTCGGTTCAATCCCCACTGTAGAGTTTTCTCAATGCTCTGGGAAGTGAGAAGCAGACTCCTTCACCTAGCTACCGTTCTTCCTCTCTTCACCGTCTACTATCTTCCCACAGGAAGCAACAAGGCCCCCTGCAGAAAGAGCAGGGAACTTTTGATTATACATAAACTCATTAACATATTCTGAATTTTACTTTGTTAGTGGAACTTTCCTGTTTTGTTTTATCAGATTTTTTTTCCTTTCTTAATATTTTGTATAGAAGAATTGTTTTGATTACAGTATCACTGTATCGGTGTCAGTGACTCAGCAGGTTGCACACTCACCTCTGAGACCAGAAGATTAGAAAGCTGTGGGTTCTATCCCCACATCAGGAACTTGGGTTAAATCCCAATACTGACACTGTAGTGCAGCATGAGGGATGCTGCACTCCTGAGGTGTCGCCTTTTGGATGAGATGTTACGCTGACATCCTGTCTACTTGTTCAAGCGGATGTTAAAGATCCCATGGCACTCATCAAAAAAAGTAGAGGAATTTTTATTGTGAAAGATAAACAAGCAATGACAGTCAGAACATGAGCAGCAGCATATTACATCAAAGCAATGAAAGAAATTAAACAAACAAGCACAGTACTATGAAAGAAAAAAGCAATAACATAATGAATCCTCTGAAGCAGCATAATCAATTTGTAAAAGTAAAATAATAACAAGCTAACAAAATCTTACGTAAAATGGCAGAAAAAAACTAAACAAATGGTATACATGCAGAATGACAGCCAATATTTCCAGTGTGATACTAAATGCTGACAGGGGGCAGTATGCAGGTCAGACCAGTAGCTAGCGGACAAGTTAGATTCTATCCAGCATATCAAAGTAGTAAATTGGAGGATTTGTTGCTGGAATAGGAGAGCACATCTGGAGCATCACAAGTGGGATTAATAGTGGTAAAACTCAGTCTTGACATACTGTGGTTGCAGAGTCTGGGCAAGTACTATAGAATAATGGAATCATATGTGAGACCTGCCCAGGCAGGGCCACCCCAGCGGTGCACCAAGGTTTTCCAAAAATCCCTGGCATATTGGCAGTCCACAGGGAAATGTTCCATCATTGCTGGAACATCTATGCAGGTAACATGTGGACAATATCTATTGGATAGGCTTTTATGCTTAGCATTAGCTTTAACACTAAGTCTTCCATGGCAACTAAGCCATAAAATGTCCCACGTATTTGCAGGAGTCTGGCTATCTACTAAGTACTGGTGAATGGCTACATAGTCGGTAGGTAAAATCCCATGATAAAGAACAGGGTCTAATGAAGTTATGCAACATAACAAAATCATAAAGACCCATCTAGAAAGGTGTCTAATCTGAGAGAAGGAAATATTCCAATGTCTGAGTCTGTCCATAATGGTAGACACAAATGGTGGAGTAATTTGTGTCATGTGAAGGTCAGTAACTGAGCAAAGCCAGATTGTAAGTAAAGGGTCAAACCATCTCTTTGTCCAGGGAAACCAAAAACAATTTATTGTATTTAAATTAGTGAGAATATTTTTACATAGAAACATACTGAAATAGCTGACTAGGGTTGACCACTTTCAAGCCTCCTCGGGACACTGGTAAATATAAGACATTGTGTTTGATAGGATTCAAACAAATGCCCCAAATTATCTGAAAAAAGAGGCTAAGCAATCTACTTTCTAAATCCTTGGGAAAGGGATAACTCACACTTAAGTATGTAAATATAAGAAGAAGAAACATCTTGGAGATGGCAATTTTTTTGATTTAGTCTGCTGCCAATGCTTCCATAGCTGAAGTTTTTTTATTACATAAGGTTAATTTCTCCTCCCAATTGAGCTTAGCCATATCCCTGCTACCAAAGGTGACACCCAAAATTTTTGTAGGGTTAGAAAAATGGGAACCCACCAATATCGGAGTGAAAACCAGTACTGGACCAATGATGAGACCCTGTCATTTAGCCAAATTGTGGCACGCCCCAGAAATAGGAGTAAAGGAGTGAAACAGTTCTAATGCAAGAAGACCAGAGGGGTGATCATGAACAAAAAAAGTGACATCATCAGCATATGCCATGATCTTAACAATCAGACTACCATCAGGAAAGGGGGTGCCATGTATCTGTGTGTGCCATACAATTTTCTGAAGAACAGGGTCAAGACAAAAAGTGTACAGCAGGGGACTGAGAGGACACCCTGATGCAGTCCAACACAAAGTGGAATCCTAGTACCTACATGGCCATTTATGAGGGGGAGGCTTGCAGAATGATATAATTTAGCAATCCAGAAGCAAAAGGTAGAAGGTATGCCATGCTGTTGGAGGACTTCAACATATCGTGTGTGAAACTTTGTCAAAAGCCTTTTCCTGGTCAAAGAAAAGCAAGTATCCCCAGGTCTGTCCACTATCACCCATGTCCATCGATTCACAGAGTACCAGGAGATTATCTGTAATGTTTCTACCTGGTATGGCACAGGTTTGTAAGTCAGAAAGGATATATGTTGCTGCTTGGGCTAAGCGAGAAATAAGAACCTTCATCGGGATCTTAAGATCCATATTAAGAAGACACAATGGTCTCCATTTTTACAAATCAGACTCATCACCCTTTTTAAAGATAAGGATCTGGACAGCTTCACAAAAGGCTGTCGGTATAGGTCCACTTGCACCACCCAGTTAAAAACAACTGCTAGCAGCTCCATTAATGAGTCTGAAAATGTTTTTTAATTCAGATGGAAGACCATCTGGTTCTGGGTCAGTGTTAATATGCAACAGGGCAATAGCCATCTTAATGTTGGCTGCCGATACAGACATTGACAGAGCATCGGAAATATCCTCCGGGATGGCTGGGATATCCAAAGATGACAAAAATGAGCATGCAGAGGGTCTATGATCCAGAACACCAAACTGGGTACTCAAGTGGGCCTGCACTGCTGACATGGTGCCACAAGTATCAGTGACATGAGTGCCAGTTGCATCTGTAACTGCACCAAGAAGTCTGTGGTGAACTCTATCCTTGCAACTATCGAACATTGTCCCTGTGCCCTGTTTACCTTTGGTACCACAGTGGTGTTGAAACAGCAAGAATTTATCCCTGTCATACTTTACAACCGTCATTTGGGCTTTGAGATTTGTGATGTATAAGTCATAATTCCCATCACTCTGGTGCATGTGAGTCAAGGCTTTCATCAATTGAGTCCATAAACCCAGGTAGGAAAAAAAATGTTGATGGTGTTTTGTGCAGGAGAGGGTCCTATACAACTTTTTCAAAATAGATTTAGTCCCTAACCACCAATCTTGCATATCCTCTGTCATACATAGTAAAGAGAGTCATGACTGGAGGATCGCAATCATCTTCTCTACCGTCCGGGGCTCAGTCAAAAGAGAACAATTCAGTTTCCAGTAATCAGGGTCACTGACCATGGAATCAGACTCACCAAAAGTTCCTATGAGCAGCATATGGCCATGAGTCTCAACTAGGAAAATGGAAATACTAAGTGTATGCAGCGAGGAAGAAACAAAAGATAGTCTATGTGAGTCTCTAGGGATCCCTGAAAATAAGTGGAGCCACCAGTGGGATACAGTGATGTATAGGCATACGTGAGGGGTGCAGTTTTAGGCATGTAATCAAATAACTGGAATCACAATACAGTTTATTTGTCTTTGCACCATGTCTTGAGTGGAAGGGGATAAATAACCCCCAAAGATTACTCAACTAGATGAGTATAAAAAAGGCCAAATCCTCTTAGAAGGTCCACTCTGTCCTTCACTTGTGGTACATAAATATTGATGAGAGGATAGGCAGAACACAAATAAGAAACATCAAGCAACATGACCCTCCCAGATTCTATATCCACCAGCGTCAATAAGGAACAGATAGCTCTGTTAAAAAGAATCCCCACCCCATCACACAAATCTAGTCCAAAGGACCAATGAAAGAAGGACCCCAGAGCCAAGTTCTCTTAGCAAGGGAGATGGCCACAGTTGACTTTGATCTTATTTCCTGTAAGAAAAAAAAATATCAATGTTGTGGTCATGCAACAAGGGGAAACAACTGAGTCCTTCTAGGGGCAGTTTTAATGCTATTCACATTAATGGTGTCTATATGGAGCAGAGGGATCATAGAAAGACAGAAATGGAGTCAAAGCTCTAATTAGGGCACATCATCCTGGTCCTGTACGGTTTTCTTCATGCTTCTAGTAACCATCTTCATTTTTTTCTGGGTCTGTTTCACTTTCCCTGATTTATTAGAGGAAAGCTTGGATAAATCCTCTTCCAAAGCGGAGGAAACAAGCGGCACTGCAATATCCTGAGAGGTGATTGTCACATCTGAACTATCCACAGATTCCCCAGGAAGAGAGGAGTCCAACACCTCAAATCTGTTAGAGTTGGGAATTGTAAAAGAAGGAAATATCCAAGACCCACTTTTCTGACATCTGAAAGATTTTTCCTGGAAGCAAGGGACATAGCAGGAGGTGGCATCTGGTGTCAGTCTCAGGGTATAGCTCAACAGTGTCTATCAGAAGAACATCAGAAACAGCCAGGAGACCAATATCAGAATTCAGGGCATCCACTTGGAGGAGGGGAATATCAGGAGTGGAAGAAGTAGACAACGAAGGACCCACCATCCAGAGTCCAGAACAACCTCAGAGGAAGAAGAAGCAGGAGGGTCATCCGTATGGGCAATAAGGTGAGCTGCCTCTTTGTGCAATTTCTTTTGATGCGCCATATGGGTCTTGTCCAGCAGGCTATTGGTGGGGACAATCAGATCGGTTGTGCGAAGCCCAGTGACAGGAGTGATCAGCATGACCATTTTCTTCACATTAGTTGCACATAAAGGCATTTGTACAAAGGGAACTCACATGCCCAAAAGAAAGACAAAGATAGCATCGACTTGTGTCTCAGGCTGAACTAAGGTGTATATCTGAGCCACACATAAAACAAATCTTTAGTTGCCCAGGATAGAAACATTGGACCCTGTCCCACCCCAGGAAGAAGGCACTCAGAAGGTGAGTCAAGCCCAAATGGGAATGGCAGAGTTGCACCCTGAATTTCCAGTTCCCAATCCAAAATTGCTCTGAACTGATGATAGGTTCTGGGTCCCCAAAAATTGTACAGCTTTGGAGAGCCAGTACTGTACATCATTCACATTCACACCGTAATTTTTAACAGAATGGTAACAGTCTGAATGGCAGATTTAGTAAGCAGGATGGCCTGAAAAGGTAGCCAGAGAGACGTGTCCTTCAGGGTATTGTAGGAGGCCCAAAATCAATCCAGATTGACCACAGTCTGAAAGCTAATGTCAAAATAGTTGTCAGCAGGAGAATGAATCAGGGCAATCAATTCATTTAGCACAAAATGCAAGAATTCTTTCAAAATTATTTTTCCTACATAAGTCCTGTCAGGGGGTAAGTCAAGACCACCCTTTTATAGGAGTCCTACAGCATTGTGGTGTTGCACCGGAGCAGGTTCTGAGGGCAAAACTTTTTCTTTACAGAAAGCAGACCGAGCATGGGCTGCTGAGTTGTCTGGTGCTAGGTGATCCCCTGGAGGAAGAGGTAATTCCCTGTCTGCCCTATCAGCCCAAGAGGGAAGAGAGGCAGGGCTATAGGGAGAGTCCATGGAGCAAGTGGCATCATGTTGCAGAGTCAGCCAAGACTGCAAACTAGGAGACATCATTAAGACCTTATCAAGGCCACCAACACTTGTATGAAGGCTCATAAAAAGAACTTTAGGACCAAGAGACCTTGCTGGTTTAGCAGGAATGTAGCAGAGAAGGTAAAGAAAAAGTGGGCTGCCTTCCTGAGGTACAAGCATACCTTGAGGGAGGAGGACAGGGAGGTATATGCAGAAAAAACTTGAGAGGCTGGGAGAGAGGTCTGTGCTGCCAAGGCTGCAAAGAACTAAGACTGGTGCAGGGGTTAAGGAAGGGGAAAAGAACTTCTTCCAGTACATTAAAGAGAGAAGAAGAAGAAGAAAGGACGGGATTGTTAGGATAAAGAGGGAGAGAGGATGGGCAGAAAATGGTGAGGATCAAGTGGAGGCACTAAATTAGTACTTTTGCTCTGTCTTTACTAGGGAAGTAGATGGGCCTATGCTGCAGGGGATGATTGGGGCAAGCCTTGGGGGAGGGAAGGAATATAATGAAGAGATTGGGGTTGACAGGATCTTAAGGGGACTAAGGGAACTGCAGGTGGACAATGCACCTGACCCAGATGGTATACACCTGAGGGTCCTGAGGGAGCTGGCAGAGGTACTAGCAGCCCCACTGACAGACCTGTTTAATACTTCACTGGAGAAGGGGTGCATGCTGCAGGACTGGAGGAGAGCACATGTGGTACCACTCCACAAGTGTGGTCCCTGGGGCAGGCTGGGTAACTACAGGCCAGTCAGCCTAACCTCCATAGTAGGTAAGTTAATGGAGATCATTCTAAAGGAAAGGCTGGTGTCCTTCCTTGAGGTAAATGGTCTCCAGGATGACAGGCAGCATGGGTTTGTCAGGGGGAAAGCTTGTTAAACAAACTTGATAGACTTTTTTGACTGGGTTATGAGGTCATTAGACTGGGGCAAGTGGTGGACGTCCTGTACCTGGACTTCAGCAAGGCATTCGATTCAGTGCCACATGGTGGGCTGATCAGCAAGCTGAGGGACCTGAGAATAGGAAAAACTGCTGGGGTGGGTCAAGAGCTGGCTGTGGGACAGGAACCAGAGTATAGTGGTGGGGGGACTATCCAACCATACACCTGTAACTAGCGGGTCCCACAGGGCTCAGTACTGGACTTGTTCTGTTCAACATCTTTATTGGTGACACAGCAGAAGGTAAGCTCTGTGGGAGGGTTGACACAGGGGAGGGGAGTCAGGATTTAAGGAAGGTTCTAGCTAGGCTGGAGAAATGGTTGGCCAGCTGGCAGTTAGGTTTCAATGCTAAGAAATGCAAGGTTATGCACCTGGGTGCCAGGAACCTGGGGGCCCGCTACTGGCTGGGGGAGTACAGGTGACAGTCTCTGAAGGAAAAGGACCTTGGAGTATTGGTCAGGAGAGGATATGAACACTTTGTGCAGTGCCGCATGGCAGCAGCCAAAGTAAATAAAATGCTGGGCTGCATCACCAGAGCAATCACCTCTAGGAGGGAGAGTTATTCTGCCACTGTACAGGTCACTGGTGAGATCACACTTGGAATACTTTGTTCAGTTCTGTTACCCTTATCTGAAGAAGGATATCAAACTACTGGAGGGTCCAGCAGAGGCAACCAATATGATCCATGGCATAGGGGCAGAACAAATGAGGAGAGGCTGAAGTAGCTCTACATGTACTCCCTGGAGGACTGAATAAAAAGGGGGACATGATATAGACCTTCAAGTATCTTAAGGGCACAATCAGGGTTGGTTCAGAGGACATCTTCAGTTTAAGAAAGGAGGGTGCAACAAGGGGGCATAGCCTGAAACTAGTGGAGGGCAGATTTAAGAAGGAAATGAGGAGGTACTTTTTCACTGAAAGAGTGGTGACGGGGTGGAACGAGCTGCCAGAGGAGGTAGTGGCAGTACAGGCAGTGGCCATTTTCAAGGGGGGATTGGACAGGGTGAAAAAGAAAATTAAACCAGGAGGAGTTAATACTGGGAAGTGGAAGGGGGAGGGTAATGGGGTGGAGGTGGATGACTCCCAAGAGGAGTGGGGGGGGGCAGCTCCAGGGAACTTACCATATATACTCGCTCATAAGCCAGTTTTTGGGAGTTTTTATCAGCCCTTAATTTAAGGGTCCCAACTTATGAACAAGTCACTGCTAATCACTAAAATTTTCTTGAAACCAAGCCGCGAAAATATACGTTTTTCAGCAGGCTTCAATTGTCTCCCACAGTAAATGGCATCAAAGGTTTGAGGTTACACATAGTAACACATAGTTACATTGTGTCCTGTGGTGTGCTTAACAAGGCTTAGCTGGTGTTAATTGGCGCATTAGTATTAGCATAATTTAACAGCATTTAGAGTTAATTGCAGTTAATTGCGGATAGTGAGCTGTTAAAAACCATTGCATACCTCCTGTTACCATCGAGCCTCTGAGATGCCCTCATTCAAAATGAAACGCTGCTGCTATACCGCAGACTTTAAATTACTTGTTGTTCAGTACGCAGAAAATCACAGTAATGCCACAGCAGAGAGAGAGAGAGAGAAAGACAGAGTTTAATGTTAATGAAAAACTCTTTCAGGACTGGAGCAGTAAAAAAAACAGAGCTCCTGTGTCTTGAAAGAAGTGTCAAAAAAATAAAATTAAGTACATCACCTGTTTCGGACATTGAGCCAGAGCTAAGTCAGTGGGTGCTTGAGCTTAGACGGGAGGGGTATATTGTGAATCGAATGGCTATAAGACTGCAGCCATGAGCCATTGCAAAGAAACATGATTTGCATTGTTTTGATAACTTCAAGGCATCGCAGTTGGTGTAGCGAGTTTATGAGGCACCACAGCTTGGCGCTAAGGCAGAGAACTCACATAGCCCAAAAGTTACCTGATGGACGTAAATAAAAAGTGGACAGCTTCCACAGCTTGGTTTAAAAGGAGGAAGGAGCACAATTATCCCTCATATCCATTGGGAACATGGGTGGAAACTGCAGTGAGCTTCGATCTCCCTCAAATTGAACTGTGCACTTTAAGGGAGAGGACAGTCACATTCAGACTTCAGGAGCAGAAAAGTCTCACTTTACTGTTGTTCTCTCCTGCCTAGTGGATGGGATGAAGTTGAAACCGATGATAATATTTGAAAGGAAAACACTACTTAAAGAAAAAATGCCATTAGGTGTTCTTGTTGAAGTCCATGCAAAGGGGTGGATGAATGAAGAATTAGTCAACAAATGGCTTGACAAATATCACAAGAAATCACTTCTCATATGGGATATGTTTCAGGGGCATCTAGTGGATTCTGTGAAGCATAATTTGAGAACAAGACAGACACATTCTAGTGTTAATCCTGGTGGTTGTACATCCCTATTACAGCCGTTCGATGTCAACCTAAACAAACCATTTAAAGGCTAAAATGAGGGAATAGTGGTGGCTGGATGGATGATAGCAGGTACAAAACTACTTTATTTATTAAATTATATGTTGCAATTTTATTGAAATGGGAGACTGGGCCTGTTGCTCTGTTGCTCTGAGTGTTTCCATGCCTGGATGCCCACTATTTCTTTTTTTCGATTGCAGTTGATAAAGAATTCACTGTTGGAGGGACCCTCAAAAAAACAAGCTACGGCAGGGTGTGTGAGTGGGTATGCAATGCCTGTAATGCAATACCTGCTGATGCCTTTATTAAATCATTTAAAAAATGTGGGATCTTGAACTGCATGGATGGCACTGAAGACCATCTCCTATATGAGGCTTTGGTAGGTTCTGAGGCCACATGATCAGATGCTGCTGAAGAGGATGAAACTAATGTGGCAGAACTCGATGACATCTATGCTGACATCCCCCTCTCTGAACAGCAGCTCCACAGCATTTTTGCCTCAGATGATGAGGATGATGACTCAGAGTTTTTCGGCTTCAGTGATGGGGACTAGAAAATAAATAGTTATATACATGAACTAATTTGATTCTGCAGTCATTTCATGTTAAATAAATGAGCTGTGCATTGAGCGGACTTGATAGACCATTATGGCCTGTTTCTGCTGGCAATTTTCATATATGATAATAAGAGCAGCAGGAAAATCAGTGTCATATTGGGAGAGACCCAAAAGATTATCCGAGGCAAAGACTGGAGAGCACCCAGGGGCAGAATCTTGAGATGCCTATACTGGTAGGTCAATAGTCACAGAGAAGGAAGGCAATTCATGTACCTGAGAAAGTGGGGAGGAAGGCACAGAGGAGCCAGGCACAGCACTGTCTTTTGGGAAAGGAGCTGAAACACATGCAGAAATAAGGCAGCCAGTACAGCAGGAGGCCAGGGAGACCCAGGGTCGGTATGTACAGAAATCACAGGAGCAGGTGCTGGAACAGCAGTAGAAGGTGCAGCAGCATCGGGCAGAAGAGCATTCATTTCTAATGGAGACTAGGCTTGGTTGGTGAGATTGGGTGTCACTGACCAATCTGATCCTAGACCAGCCAGCAGCACTGAGGGCCCTAACAGGAGACCAATCTGCAGGCACATGGAGCAGAGTTAGCTCCATTCAACAGAGGTCCACCATCTTGGTGGACAAAACAGTAACTCCTCCTACTGAAAGAGTAGGAAAATGTCCCCAGTGTCCTGGCGAAATTTCCCCATCCACTAAAATACTGCCAACAGCATAATCTGTTCAGTTTCCGTTGATTTTCATCTGTATCTCTCCCAGGATTAGGCTAAAATAGCCAGAATTTCCTAGCCCCTTTTCTCGATCAACAAAAATTAGTAAGCATTAACCCAGAGAGTGTGTGTCTACTTGAGAATTAATCCACGCCTGGGTAGGGGGGGGTTGAGGTGCGAGGTTGCAGGCTGAGTGCCTCCAACCACCCAGGCATGGATTAATTCTCAGTTTGACCCACATTTGCCAGCCCTGTGGCTCTGAGGGTTGAGGCACTGGATGCCACACCTCGCGCCAAGCCAGCAACCCTGTTTTGGGAATGGACCCAGGTCGTTCGGGGGTCAGTCTGGGGAGGTAAGGATTGAGCTTCTGGAATACTGCTGTCCTTCCTCAGGCGGGGGGGGGGCTTGTGCTGTATGTGTCAGCACAACAAGAGAGGTTCGGCCCACGCCCAGGGTGCTTGGCTGCCTCCGCGGAGGTAGAGACATCTTCTGCACTCATTGCATGGGTGCAGGGGAGAAAAAAACAAGAGGAAAAATATTGTGACCCGGCAGGACCCATGATGGCCCCATTGGGCCAGAGGACGAACCCCTCAGGGGGTCATAGCCCCTGCCAGGTCCATGGAGGTGATGATAAACAATATTGTTATAAAAAAAAGTTGACCACACTCTTGAGTGAGTTAATGAGCTTGTAACCTAGCTGATATGCCATTGCAAGCTGCAAGCAGGTGCAGTTAGGACACAGAGATGGATGCTGAACAAGAAGACTCAGAGACACAGACAGAACATGAATACTGTAAGGTTTACTCCACTGAATAGAGGTGGCAACCCAACAGGTAACTGAACAGAAGCAGCAACACAACACATAATCATACACTGACTACGGTGTGGTAACAGTGCAGAAACATTTCACATAACACATAGCATGTATCCTAGAAATGTGAAGGGCACAAGCAGCAAGTCAACAGAAAAATGCACAGTGGCTTACATTGAACATGCATACTGATGAATGGTATGGTGAGGTATAGCAGTCAAATAAATTTAACATATATCTTGCAAGTGTGAGGGGTATGGTCCTCTGTCAGACATCTGTCAGTAACAGGGAAGAGGTTGCACTGCACAAAAGGTGGAAAACAGGACAAGTCAGGAAACAACATTCCTGTAACAGGAGATCAGCACTTCACATCCTGCTTTGCTACATTAGAGACTCAGAGGAGCAGGCTGAGGAGCAGGGAAGAGGTCGCACTGCAGGAAACTGTCCCAAGTGGTGTAATACAGAAGAAGTCGGGGGGGGGGGGAACAGGAGATCAGTACAGAGTCTAAACCTGGACTGTCCTGTAAATGATAGACAGGGTGCCACACACTGCAAAATTCATTGTATATTGTTGCGACATACTCGTTGACCCTACAGTGCCATGCGCTGCTGTCTCGCTGCTCACAGTGCTCTGTACCCCACTGTGTGACATCACTTTGCTGTGGCTGCTGAGGGTACCGCAGGAGCAACCATGGATTAATTGAGAATTAATCCATGATCAACTGCTGCATTTCACCCAATCCAGTCTCAGTATTCTGCACAGCCATGTTACAAAATAGAATAAATCTGGAATGCAAAAGGTCATTTATGACAAATGGCCCATGCCCCATAATGTTATGGCAGTATTAGGCAGTATTTAAAGAGCTGTGTACTGCCTGGAGTTAATAGTAACTCAGAAGTAGTCAACTATCACTTGTTATATCTGGATTTTCAGTTTTGCTCACTACAAGAGTTTCTACCTGTCAGTACAAGGTGTGTTGTGTGTAACCCCTAGGCGGCGCTATTCCAAGGGCTACTACCCCTGCCTGTCCTTCTAAAACCAGATTGAGGAGCCTGGGTTTCAAGCTAAGAATCACCAGGGTGCCCCTACCCTCAGTAATTACAATGAAATGGTGCCTCCACCCAGAGTAAAGTATGTGGGAGTATCTACCCAACCTGGTATAGCCCTCTGGGAAGCTACAACCACCCACAAACCCACCTAGTGAAAAAGAACCTTTGAAGTAGACACAGCCCCTTTCAGCAGTTAACAAACAGTTAGCAATAAACATAAATAGTATGCTCACCCCCCCCTTGTACTTACCACCAGGGTCTGGTCTTTTGGCAAACGCCCTGAAGCCCCCTGTAATGCAATATCATGAAACAGGCATGCACTTTGAAATGCTTTTCCCTCAGCCATATTAACTGTAAACCAGGCAATGAGATATTCGTGAGTCAGTTCAACAGTGAAACAAGCTGGGTACCCAGAGTGTTGGTGGCTAGCCAGAGCGGTGCCCGGGGTTGCAACTGTTGTTGGGGCCCTTGAGGGGAAGAAGAGATGGTTAAACATGCACAAAGACCCTGACTAATTGTATCCTTGGCCGGTTGGCTTAGTCCACTGAAACCCTGCAAACACATTGAATGAAATCAGATGGTACCACAGAATGATTTAAGTGCTTGTTGTAGGGAGCTACCCCCGAGTTTACTCACAACACCAGTAGGTAGAAGATGGCCTGGAGAAATGAAGACCTGTTGCAGAGCACTGAAGAGCATGGGGAAGCTGGGCCAACACTACTCACCTCCACTTCACGGCCTTTCCTTCCAGGTGGCCACAACCTGCAATATCTTGCCACTCAGGGGGTGCAGGATCCCCAAGCTGATCTCTCGCTGAGAAAACTGTAACTGGTGAGGGAATAGATGGCTTGGGCCGGGTTTGGCATGAGCCCAAGATCGGATGCAACACTTCAGGCAAAGTTCAGTTCCTTAGCTGGTGAAAGCTTCCAGCTGGCTGACAACTTGGCCAAACAAGGCAGCTGGCTCCCAGTGGCAAACAGGCATCTCTGGTTAGTAGACCTCGGCCCACCTCGAGCATTCAGCACATTAGATGGAAACAGCATCCACTTCACCATTCAGCTTCAGGTTGGTTTGCAGTTACAGCCACTCTGCTGCGCAAACCTTTTAACCTGCAGTATACAGTTCCTGATCACCAATTTCCACACTTGGGACCGCATACACATCCACCAGAGGAAACTAGGCCTTTCCTGGGCCAGAACCCTACAAGCTTGAACAGGTCTCCTACTCCGTGGATTCTCGGGACGAACTCTTCACCAAAGCTTTTCTCAGTTCAAGAGCTTGAGCTGCACTCCTGTTTGAAAACAGTTCCCAGACCAGTCCATTTTTCCTGCAATCCAAGTGGTCAGGGGGAGCTGTCAATCACAATCTTGTGCTCCAATTGATTCCTTTAGGTGCCAAATCTTAGAGTTCACAGTTTCTACCACAAGGCATCTGAACTAAGGACCCCTCAAGGTCCCCCGTGTCCCAGTTGGTCTAATTCCTGGAAGCCCAGGACCAAGCATGGTGGCTTCCATTTGGATGCATAAGCAGCAAGAAGGCAGGTTACAATGAGCACTCTAATTTAAATACAGCAACAAATTAGAAGTAAATATTTACAATACTAGTTAGTGCTCCCTCTGCTTTGCTGTCGACCGCAGAGTGGGACAAATCAGGATGGCGCCTGGCCGGTAGTGAGCTTTCAAACTCTCGAACCCCTATCCCAGGCCATTCACAACACACTGGCAATGTCACTTAAAGGGACAGGTGCAGAGGCACATCATGGCACTCTCATGCAGATCAATAGAGTCACCAAATAACCATGGATTTATTGTTTCCAATGGACATCTGCCTGGCCATGGGCATTACTGGAGCCCAGGGAGTTACTTAAGGTAAGCCCCAAATTGGTGGGGGGGGGGCTTCATGTGAAATAGCCATCTACCTGGAGACTGACATAGTCGATTCTATTCCTCCCTGTTCATCATCAGCATTGTGACCTCACTGAATGTCACATCACTAGTAATGAAGAAGAGCCAAACTCCTGCTGCTTAATTAGTAACTTGCAGCAAATGTTACTAATTAGGCAAGCAGGGCTTGTGATGTAACAATGAGTGCGGTCACATGCTGATGATGTGGTGGGAGGAATATAATCAGATATGTCTGGTTCCAGGCAAAGCACTGCTTTTCAGATCACACTATACTGTTAGGTAGAAAACCATCCAATGGGCGCATGAAAAAAAAAACACTTCAGAAGTAAAATTAGTAAGGGATTACTTTTAACAAGCATTTGTCAATGCCGAATGTTGGCTTGCTGGCATTGGAATTAGTAGTGCAGGAGTTAGAGAGATGCATAATAAGAATGGCAGTGAAGTATTGAAGTAACGCCAACCCCATCCCCATCCTGCAGAGACTGAAAGGTGTTGGGAGTTTGCCTTTGGGCCATTAGCCATAAGGTTTATTCCATTCCACCTCACCCAACCCTGCAGACACTGACAGGTGTCGTGGTGAGCTTTGGGGTCTTTGGCCCTTACGCTCACCCCATTCCATAAGGAAATAACCTGAGATGGGTGCAGTATAGGGCAATGGGGGGAACATTAGAGCTGAAGACCCCAAGGCACGCCATGATGCATGTCAGTGGCTGCAGGGTGGGTGGTGGGGGTGGAATGCCATGAACATTACGGCCAAAGCACCCAAGCTACACCCTCGACACCTATCAGTCTCTACAGGGTGGGGTGTAACAGTTGGAAATCCCTAATGCCCCAGGCGTTTGTTGGTATTTTCACTCCAAATTTTCAACATGAGCTTTTGGGAACCCACCTCATGAACAGTGGCACTATCATTTCATTATTCAGACCTGAAAGGTAATTTCGCACAGCAACCGTCTTGAAAATGAGCTTGGCTCAGTGGTAATTGCCTGGCTAAATAAAGACTTGATTGATTGATTGATTCTGCACCACAGGTGTGGAAACACATTTTTGGCAGTATGTGAAAAAATGACAGCTGTACTGTTCATGAAGAGGTATGAAAAAATGGCAATGTTGAAACTCTGGAGTGAAAATATTAAAAATTGGTGAAGTTATGAACTTGCATAGAAACTGCACAACACATGCCCATAATGCAATCACTTTTTGGACTTTTTCCACCAAATTTTCAATATGGGCATCTTGGGACCTCCCCTCATGCACAGTGATACTGTAATTGTGTTAATCTGTCCCAAAAGTTGATTTCTCACAGCAACCATGCCATTCTGCACCACAGGTGTGAAAACATGTTTTGGGCAGAATGTGAAAAATGACAGCTGTACTGTTCATAAGGAGTTGTGAAAAAATGGCAATGTTGAAAATCTGCAGTGAAAATATTAAAAATTGGCAAAAGTTAGGAGTGTGCGCACATAATGCGCAATGCACACCCATAACGCAGCCATTGTTTTGAATAGTTTCACCAGATTTTCAACATGGGCTTTTTGGGACACCGCCTCATGAACAGTTGTACTGTCATTTTGTTAATTGGTCCAGAAAGGTCATTTTGCACAGTGATGGTGAAATGACCTTTTGGGACCAAGAAACAAAATGATAGTGACATGTTCATGAAGTGGGGTCCCAAGAACCCCATGTTGAAAATTTAGAGCCAAAATTCCTAAAATGGATGAGATATCAACCTATCTGTAAGTTGAAACACCCCATTGATTCCAATCATACAGCACTTACCGGATTCCTCACTTCACAGATCGGCTTTGAAGAGTGCAGACGATCCCAGTCCAGAGAAGATCGCTGCTTCCAACCTCCAGAGGTAAGTATGAAGTGAGGGGGGATTGGGAGGTGGGTGCTCAGAGGAGGGTTGGGATGGGAAGGGAGGGACACAACGATGGACCTTTTTCTGTTTACAGGCAACAAAAAAAAGTCAAGGGACCATTTTCTTTATTTACAGGAGGAAAAAATTAAAAGCATTTAGGCACACTGGGATGGGCTCCCAGTGTGTCCACACAGTGTGGGGGGGGGGGATGCATGCCAACACAGGGATTAGGCACCCTGATGTCAGCAACTAACACAGATGGGTTTGGGCTGGGGGGTGCATCCAACACTGGGAGTGGGCATCCCAGTGTCAGAAACATTAAACCATGATTTTGATACACTGAGGTGGGCTCCCAGTGTGCCACATTAATGAGGGGGAGGGAGGAAAACATGCTGATATGGGGATTGGGCACCCCAGTCTCAGCTTTCTGGGGTGTGTGTGGCGTGCAGCAGGAGCTGTCATATTTATTGAAAAGTTTCACCAGGAAAGGCACACTAAGCAAACGCCTTACTCCTGATGCAAAGCTCAGCATCGAGTGCTCGGTGGTAGGAGCCAACTACTTGTTCCTGGAGCAAGGCCCAGGGACAAAGTGCTCAGTTGCATGAGCCAATAAGGTTGCGAGGGGGGGAGGTGCCGCTGCAGTGACAAAACTGTTCATGATTGCAGCGGCAAATTTCTTTCAAGTTTTTGGCTCTCTTTGAAGTTTTCTGTCATCGCCAGCATGCTCACTGATTGGCGGCTGAGGGGACGCACCCACTAAAGCATCCCCTGCATTGACCACAACATTGACACACCTCTGAAATGTGCTACTACTGCAAGATGTTGCTTGTGTGTGTGCGTGTGAGCAAGCCAACATAAAAAATTAACATATTCTGCCTGCTACATTTAAGTGCTGCTAGCCCTTTAAGGTTTATTCAGCACTCCTGTTTCCCCATCCCATGGTGAGACTTTCATCTGCCAGCTACAGTGTGCCCTGAAAGGAGTGGGAGATTAGCAGTCCAGCATCTCTGATTGTTGCTGATGCTAGGCAGATGAATTGATTGATCTGGTCTCCCCCCATCCCAACCCACAGTGCATTGTGGGTCATGATGTTCAATATTCATGTAACATTTCTGTATAATAACACTTGAGTTTGAGCCCTTATCTCATCTGTGTTGTCTGTTTCTAATAAACATAGAAACATAGTAATTTAAAGTTTCTGTTTGTTTGTTTTGATAACCCAGTGAGTCCTTGAGCTACAAAAGCCAATTTTGAGGACAATCAGGGAATTTATGAAGTACAATAATGCAACTCAACTTCATATTTCCGTAAGTTACTGTGGAAACATTCACAAGTATTACAAGATCATTAAAAAAAAAAGAGTTTTAACGAGTGTTTGAAAGTTAAGATAGAAATATATTTTAAAAGTCAGAATAAACTCTAGGGCCATCATATTTCCCTCCTCCCTACTCCACAAACAAGGATGAATAAAAATGATGTGTTAATGTACTGATTTGCACAGATTTCCCAGCACTGTGGTTAACCCTGAGTACCGCACAATAGACACATAGAAATGTAGGCATTGATGGTAGAAAAAGACGCAGTCCATCCTGTCTGCCCAGAATTTCTACTGGATTCTCCCTGATGAACAGAAATTTGTCCAGGCTCACCTTGAATTCTGCGCTGTCACCATGTCCACTGTCTTTACTGGAAGGCTGTTCAATGAATTCACAACCCTTTGGAGAAGAAGTGCCTCCTAACATTACCTCTGAATATACTGCCTCTGAGGTTCAGAGTGTGTTTCTGCATCCTGCTGGATGACATCAGATCTAGCATCTCTATCTGTTCAGTCTTGATAATACTCCTAAGTATGCAAAACCTCAGATAATGTCCCTCTCAGACTCCTTTCTACAAGAGAAACATCAGCCTTACCTCACCTCACAGCTCTTGTTGCCCAAAGTCCTGATAATTTTGGTGGCCCTGCTTTACACTCCTTTAACCCCTTCAGTATTGTTTTTTTAATAGAGGACCATAGAACTGTGCACAGTACTGCAGGTGTGGTCTGGCCAGGGCCTTATAAAGTGACATGACTTCTTCCCCTGTCTTACATGATGCCACAGTGCAGATTCAGACAGTAGGCCAAAAGGGTGACAAGCAGCTGATCTGCAGTGCAGAACGCTTTATTGAGGTTTTCCCCACTGTTGTCATGAAAATTCTGAACAAGTCTGACATTCTCATGAGAAAAACTGAGCTTAGCCATGTCAACTGCTGGGGCTGTATAAGGGCCAAAAATGATTTCCTAAGTACCACAAATAGTAGGACTCCTGAATATCTGAGAGCCCTTCCTGACTAGTGGGCTATTCAACAGCATTTGGGAGTAAACTGTTTGTCATGACCATGGGACTGTCTCGCTCTCTGTTTGTAGAGAACAGGAGATAGAAAAGCTAGCTCTTCAAACTGAGACCTAAAGCTTACCTAGATTAAAAGTATTTTTTTGTGTGTTTGTCTCACTGGCTTGTGTATTGTTGGGGGTCAGCTATTCCTAGGTTTTAGTGACCAAGGACAGAGGTCTGCTGTCTTCCCTCTCCCTCTGCTCACTGCACATACTGTAAGTGTGTGTGTTTGCATGTTGTGTATGATGCAAGTTTTTTTTTTTTTTTTCTGTTTTCCAGTTCCAGGCTTGGGTCCAAATACATCCAATGGGGTCTATGCATCATTGTGCGGATTGCCTACATACTGAACATCCATGCCACATAAGCAATCCTAATGGCGATGCCATGCACTGGGCACATTCATGGATGGGACATGTGTCCCTTCCACACTGGATCCTGTCACTGGTCACACAGTTACACATGTAGCTGGTCCATTCTGTGATATTCACAAAGGTGCAGAGCGCCAGGTGAGGGGGGCATAGGATATGGTAGCAGGGGATTTTGCCATATCCTTTGCTCAACACCACCCCCCCCAAGAAACCCCACAAGCTGCAGGAAAACAAACATCCTCCTACAGTGCTTCCCCATCTTTCTGGTTGTAAAGGGAGGCTAGAGGCAGTCATTGGCAGTCCATAACATTTGAACAGTTTGTCTCCTACCTTCCTAGAATCCCATGATGGTGCAGAGCAGGGCATCCACTACAGGACCCAGGATGGGCATCTGATTGGATGCCCACCTGTGTCCTCGATCTGCCCCCCCATGTAGTAACATGTATGGGGGTGGTGCCACAGACAGACACCCTGCAGAAGCACACAGTAGTGCATACTGCGCACTCTGTGCTTGTTCCCAGGTGCAGAGCTACACAGGCTGGGTATGCATGATTTGTGCATAGCTAGCCCACTTTGATGCATAGCCCTCAATGTGGGTATCCCCTGACTTCCCCTTGCTGCAGCTCATCATGTGTGAGTTGCCTGTGCATGCATGCTTTTTTTTGTAACTGCTCCCAGAGTGCACATGGCTATGTACATGCTGTTAAGCTTAACTCACTGGGTTGTGTATTCAGAGAGTTCAGTTGGGTAGGAGTGCTTGTGTAACCAAATATTTTTAAAGGCTTTTAAAAAAAGTTAAAGTACAGGCTAACCAGATCTCCAAAGGCTGAGAGTTCCAGGAAACAGGGGATGCAACTGCAAAATAGCAGTCTTCTGAGGACTTCAGTTAGGAGGGTGGCATTCGCAGAAGCCTATAATTTCCAGATCTCAATAACCTGTCAGGGATAGGGAGTCTCATGAGATGGCTGAGATACTGGAGGGCAGTTCATTCTGGACTTTATAAGTTAACACAATAATCCTGTACTTAGTTAGATACCTTACAGGCAGCCAGTCCAGGGCACAGAGTGATAGACTCTTGATGTTAAAGCCTTCAGTGTAAGGTGAAACACTAAGTCAGTTACATGTACACCTGACAGCTCTGTTCTGTACAGCACTTGAGCACTTTTTGGAATAAAGGTTGAAGTTATCAGCACTTCACCATCCTGGGATCTGTTGCTTAGCTAGCAGCAACAGAGTGCCTGTCCCTGTCTCCTGAACGTAACTTCCTTTGGACAAGAGTACCTGTGGTTAAACAATGCAGCCATTCCCTGGTTCTGATTCTTTGTAAGTGAACAAAATATTCTTGTACTCAGTTTGCAACCTTACAGGCAGTCAACCCAGGGCACAGAGTGGTTGCATTATATGATCTGTTGGGTAGAAGTCCATAATCAAGCTGCGGTATTCTGGATTAGCTACAGAGGGCAAATCAGAGAACCTGGTACACCACTGTAGGGAGCATTACAGTAATCAAGACTGGAGATAATGGGCCAACCCATCAACCAGGCCTTAGTGCTACCGCTCATGGCACCTGCGACTAGAAATAAGCCGGGGCAGTCAAGAGCTGGCCAGGAGGAGGAAGACTGAACATCCCAGAAGATGCTCTTTTCCTCCAGGAAGGGATGGCCACAGCTGCCACTGCTTTGCTGCCACTTGGGTGACCACAAATATTCGTGCAGTTGGCAGTGCATATTGGAGGGAGGACACCAGATGGGGCTTCGTGAGGCATACTTATGTGCCACCAATTGGACCTCCCATGCATGCTGGTGTCCTAGGGGGCAGGACTGTAAATGCAGATATGTCCACACTGGGGACTATGATCCAGGCATGCTCAGGCCCTGACCACTGCTATTGGTCACTTGGAGGAACACGGGAACTCCGGCTCCCATTCACAGGCGGGAGAGGGAGTGGGAGTTTGGATCCATCACTGCTGGCCCCACCACTGGGAGGGGTGGATCTGTGGGATGTAATCATGCATGGTAGGCTCCAGAGATGCAGTGGGGTAGTGATGGTCCTGACTAGGTGAGGAGAGGAAAAATGCTGGTGTATGAGCAAGTACATAAAAAACACCAGAGACAGCAAACGCTTGCACCAGGGTGTAATGGTCAGCAGTATCAAGAAAGGGGCACAGACTGATAATACCTTTTAAATGATAAATGCAGCCCTTAACTACTTGTGACATCTCAGATACAAAAGATAGCAGTCTATCAAGGACTGCTCCCAAGCTGCAAAATTCCCATTCAGCTTTGAACTTCACCCCTCAAAACAGGGAGTCTTAAGCTGTCTTTAAAAATGATAATTGCTGATCACTTCCAACTAGGAGCAATTCAGTCTTACGAGGTTTGCTGCCAACCAGTTTGGGGCCATCAACAATCTTATCTCTAACAGACAGTTTTCAAACTGCAGCACAGACAGAGACTTGTTAATAAAATGAAGTGGTGAGAATAACTAACAAATTCTGGCCAGAGCGATGAGGCCTGCAGTTCAGGACATTGGGGTAAAATATTGATAGTTATGAGCCTGTGTTAGCAAAATGTAATGTGGGCTCATCAATGTGTGTTTTGTAATATTTGTGCACCAAATTTTCAACATAGCTTTATATGACCCTGCCTCATGAAGAAGGACAGAGCAAATGTTCAACTCGTGTTTGGCAGGTGATTTCACACAGGACTGCAAAATCAACTTTCAGGAGGCAAAAACACATTTTATTTTTGGGCAGATGATTATAAAATGATAGCTGTCACATTAATGAAGTGCTTTAAAGAAATTGTGGTCTGGCCTGCTGGCACAGTGATTGAATTTCCACTTGCAAAGCCAACGATCTGGGTTCGGGAATGGACCTGGGGAGCTGGAGGGCCGGCCAGGGGAGAAGAATTGAGTACCCCTAGGGCTGCTCTCCTTCTCTGGGGGGAGGGATGGGGACACTGCCCAGTGTGTGAGGACTCCTGGCAGAGGCCAGGAGGAATCACAAGCGCTGGCGTTGAATCGTGAGGGGCGGGGTGGACGCAGGATTTCATTGCATGTCCTCGCCCCGAGGCTCAAAGAAAAACAAATCCTTGCTTGCGGCCACCATGCATGACACCGGCCCCTGGCCCTAATCAGTCTCCAGGCAGACTCCCGATTCTGGTCCCATGATTGTGGCACTGAGCTCAGGTGCCACAACCCCACCCCGAGGGGGAAAGCCAGGGGGTTGGAGAGCTGCAGCCAGTATGGAGGTGGGGGTCCAGGGGTCCGTGACTGGGCCGAGGGAGCCAGTGGCCATGGGCAGCAAAAGAAAGGATTTAAAACAAAAAGAAAGAAATGGCAATGTTGAAAGTCTGGGGGAAAAATATTGAATATTACCAAACTTACGAGGCTGTGTTTGCAAAATTCAACATAGCTTCATAACTTTTTAGTTTTTAAATGTTTTTATACCAGATTTAGAATGTAGCCTTGTTATGACCCCACCTTATGAACAATGTCCAGAACATTTTCAACTCCTGTCCAAAAGGTGATTACATGCAGAGACCACAAAATCAGCTTTTGGATGTAAAAAAAAAAAACATTTTGGCCAGGATTTGAAAAATGACAGCTGTCACATTCATGAGATGTTGTAAAGATATAGCTATGTTGTAAGTTTGGGGTAAATATTGCAAATTAAAGTTAAAACCTCCATTCACAAAATTTTATGTAGGCTCATAACTTTATTTTTAATATTTTACACCAAATTTAGAACATAGCCTTATTATGACCCCACCCTCATGAAACAGTTGCAGAGAAAACTTTCAACTCCTGCCTGAAAGGTGATTTCATGCAGGACTACAAAATCACTTTTCAGGTTGCAAAAACATTTTGTTAGGATTTGAAAATGACAGCTGTCACATTCATGAGCTGCTGTAAAGATATGGTTATGTTGTAAATTTGGGGGAAAAATATTGAAAATTACCAAAGTTATGAGCCTGCATTCACAAAACTTAATGTAGGCTCAAAACTTTGTTTTTTAATATGTTTACACTAAATTTAGAACATAGCCTTCTTCTTTTTTTTTTCTGTTATGTTACTAGAGCTTGGCAGGTGGCTGTGGCCCTCCTCAGAGGGACTCATCTCTCCAACTCCATGTGTCTCTGCTTATGCTGACCCCTGGAATTTTCCCTGGCATGGCTTACCACGCGAGTGGTCTAGGATAGAGCACAAGCTTTCTCCGTCCCCCAGAGCACACTCCAGAAGAGGGATGGCACAGGGATGCAGGGCCATCATGGAGCCAGACAGTTCCCTTTCCATGTTTCCTCCCATCTCTCCTTCCCCTTGACGCAAGGATGCTGATAGGTGCCTCCTGACCCATACTGCCCTCCAGTTGCTGCCAGGGCAGTCAATGAGCAGGATGACAAGCCTTCCCGAGAGAGGAGAGCAGTCCCCTAGACACTCTGAGCCTCCCTGCCCCTACCAACCCTGATGAACTAGGCTCATTCTCAACCTAGTCGCCAGGTGGCGCGAGGTGTGACCTGAGCCTCAACCTCCAGTGCCACCGGACTGACCAGAACATAGCCTTCTTATGATCACACCTCATGAACAGTGTCAGAAAAAATTTTAAATTCCTGCCTGAAAGGTGATTTCACTCTGGGACTGCAAAATCACCATTTGGGATGTAAAAAAAAAAAAACATTTTGCCAGGATTTGAAAAATTACAGCTGTCACACTCATGAGGTGCTACAAAAATATGACTATGTTATAAATTTGGGGTAACAATATTGAAAATTAACAAAGTTACGAGCCTGTATTTACAAAATTCAAAGCAGGCTCATAGCTTTGTTGTTTTTTAATATTTTTACACCAAATTTAGAACATAGCCTTCTTATGACCCCACCTCATGAACAGTGGCACAGAAGATTTTCAACTCCTGCCCAAAAGATGATTTCATGCAGGGACCACAAAATCACGTTTCAGGAATGTAAAAAAACATGCTGGCCAGGATTTGAAAAATGATGTCAGTCTCATTCATAAGGTGCTACAAAGATATGGCTATGTTGTAAATTTGGGGAACAATATTGAAAATTTATCAGTGTTACAACCCTGCATTTACAAAATTCAATGTCAGCTCATAACTTTGTTGTTTTTTTAATATTTTTACACCAAATTTTCAACATAGCCATCTTCTGATCCCACTTTATGAACAATGGTGGAGAAAATGTTCAACTCCTGCCCGACAGGTGATTTTGCGTAGCGACCACAAAATAATTTTTTCAGGACAGATTTACCTAATGTCAATTGCATTGTTCATGAACTAGTGTCCCAAAAAAGGTATGTTGAAAATTTGGGGCAAAAATAATGAAAAATGGCCAAGTTGTGCTACTAGGTTCAAAACCCATTGAAATAAATTGAAGCACATACTGGAATTCCTTAGTTTGCAGTCCAGCGTTGAAGACTGAAGACACGTCTGTGATCCAGAGGATTATGGCAATGGACCTCTGATCAGTAAGTAAGGAAGTACAAAATATTAAAAAAGACTCAGGATTTCTGCAGTGGGGGGATTGGGTACCTCCCCAGTGCTACTATTATGTTTTTTTTTGGGGGGGGAGTAGAGTGGTGGGTAATGAGAGGGAGGGTCTGTGGGGGATCAAAATTCTCATCATGACACTGGAGGACCCCCCCAAGCATAAGAGTGACACAGGTGGTACCTAATTCCCCAGTGTCACGATCAGGGCACCGCCGAGGTTTACAGAAAAAAAATTGTGCAGTGCCCTTTAGACAAGGAGTGGAGTGCTCCAGGGATGCAGAGGTGACAGCGCTCCATGTACAACATGTGATTTGGTCAGAAGGAATGTGGGAGTCCTTTTCTCATAGCAAGAGGTCCGCAGTGCTACGCCCACTGCAGTCTTAAAATACAACACTTGAAAAGCTCTATAGCACGATATGTATGCAATTCTTGCAAAATAAGTCAGTTCATTAAATATACAGTGCTGGCCATAAAAACATTCCCCCTTACTGCAGTATGTCCTTAGGTACCTTGGGCTAATTGGATTAACTTCCCATTGAAAACAGTTGGTGCTTCAGCGTATGGTACCACACTTGCTGCTGCATTCCAAGCAATGGGGCACTTCTTTGTAAGAGTCGCATGCACATAGTGCATATACAGTACTGTATATGTTTTCAAAGGTTCTGACTGCCTTCAGCATTCACACATCAGAACTCAAAGACAAAGTCAGTCTCTTGTTTTGTAAAGTGCATTATAACATTGTAATTAGCAAGCTGCTTTGCTGCACACACTCATTCTTTACAGTGTCATCTTATTTTTTCTTCTTTCAGTTGTTTGCCCCTCTGCATCTTGTAGCTACATGAGTGGTAGCTGACTTGCTACACGTTACATTGTCCAACATGTATCCCAAGCGTATTATTTAGTGTCTTTTCATTTTGTATTTTCAGTAAATACAGTAAGTAAAAGGTTCAACCAAAAGAATTCTGCAATAGGCACCGAATGGTAGAAATTCCTTGTAAAAATAATACCCCACATCTGAAAAAGTCACACCTTGTCTGAACTGATTATAAATTTGCTTCAAATGTCAGAGCCTTGTTTATGCTGAACCGTTTGAGCCATCTTAGAACTGCTTTATTATTTGAAATTAGCAATACCACATTTGGGAGAAGGCTCCACGAGATGCAGTAGCTGAGGGTTACATATGAGTAGGAGCAGTGCTGTGGCTTATAAACTTGGGTGTGTGCCCATACTCAAACTGGGTATAGTCACCACCATGCAACAGGAGGGGCAGACAAGATGATCCCTATGTCCCTTTAGTCACCACAAGACTATGTTACTATGTTACTTACTTCCAACAGCTCTGTTAAAAGTCCCGACCATTACTTGTGTAATCTTGAAACAAAATGGCCACCTTGGGGAAAATGAGTTAATATCTCATTTTTGGAGGAGGTCTCTTGGCATAACTGTGCTTAGTTTATAGTGCTGTAGCACAGGATATACTATACTAATACAGGTTACTGGTGTCCAGTGATATCGGCGACTGCATAACAGTTCTTAGTTTATAGTGCTGTAGCACAGGACGTACATACTAATACAAGTTTCTGGTGTCCAGTGATATCGTCGACTGCATAACCGTGCTTAGTTTATAGTGCTGTAGCACAGGACGTACTATACTAATACAAGTTACTGGTGTCCAGTGATATCGGCGACTGCATAACAGTGCTTAGTTTATAGTGCTGTAGCACAGGACGTACTATACTAATACAAGTTACTGGTGTCCAGTGATATCGGCGACTGCATAACAGTGCTTAGTTTATAGTGCTGTAGCACAGGACGTACTATACTAATACAAGTTACTGGTGTCCAGTGATATCGGCGACTGCATAACCGTTAGCAGTTTATAGTGCTGTAGCACAGGACATACTATACTAATACAAGTTACTGGTGTCCAGTGATATGGCGACTGCATAACAGTGCTTAGTTTATAGTGCTGTAGCACAGGGCGTACTACACTAATACAAGTTACTGTGGTGTCCAGTGATATCGGCGACTGCATGACAGTGCTTAGTTTATAGTGCAGTAACTGGGACGTACTATAATACAAGTTACTGGTGTCCAGTGATATCGGTGACTGCATAACAGTGCTTAGTTTATAGTGCTGTAGCACAGGACGTACTACACTAATACAAGTTACTGGTGTCCAGTGATATCGGCAACTGCATAACAGTGCTTAGTTTATAGTGCTGTAGCACAGGACGTACTACACTAATACAAGTTACTGGTGTCCAGTGATACCGGCGACTGCATAACAGCGAGCCCAAAGTTCAGCAACTGCATTACAGCGAGGACAGATATGGTGAAAATGATTTTCCCCCTCACTGAGGTGCTACGACCTTGGAGTCGGTTATGTAAGTAAAAGGGGTGCAGTAAAGTATTGTCGCCATTTCTGTCCTCGCTGTAATGTAGTCACGATTATGGGCTCACTGTTATTCAGTCGCCCATATCACATAGAACCCAAGTTACTTACAGTACAAGAATGTTCATGGCAGTAGTGGCGAGCAAGTACTCATACAGCAGGTATAGGATGATAGCGACTGCTGCTCAGAGCTGCCCCTTTATAAATGTAGGCACTAGGGAGAGGGTAGGTGCTGGCACAATCAGCAAATATTGTGGGTGTAGGTGAGAAGACATCTATATGGATCTTTGAGCTGTACAACCAGAAGCCTTTTGGAATCTGAGAAGATCTGGGATTTGTTGAAGGGGCTCATAGGTGGTTCCATTCTGTTGTGTACCAGAAGGAGCAGGTCCATCTGCTGTCTTTTCAGAAGTAGGGCACAGTGACTCAGTCAGTCTTAGAGTTCAAGTGCTAGGAACAGTGATGAAGATGGATGTAAGCTCGGGAGTACATGCACTTAAGGTGGAGCATGTACCAGTAGTAGTCCCTACAGACGGCAGGCTCAACCAGCCAAATTGGTTATACAGAACAGCGGGCAGTGTTGAGTTCTTGAGTTGCTCTCAAGGGTGAACCTGCAGGACATCTAACCTGAATATTGCAGTGTAGGGGCTCAGCTGTACACCACAGTGCCATAGTTCAGTGGAGGGAGTAGGAATAGTCTTTTTACTCGCATTCTCAGTAAAGAATTGAGGCAGTTTCTGACCCTGCAGAGAGCTCCTAGCCTGGAACCTATTAAAGCAGTGATGCAATCTGCTGTCTTCTGGTAGGTGAGATGGGTTCCAGTTATATTCTTTATTCTTTATTCATTACAAATCGGTTTACAGCGTTTGAGGGCAGAACTTCGTTTACAAAGGCATAGATGCGTGGAAGTGCAGACATCAAGACAGTTATTACAGTGCAGATTAAAACAGAGGATAACATTACAAGTGCAGTAAAAGGAACATTTAACATAGATACACTTAGGTTATACAATGTAGTAGTTTGTATGTTACTTAGGTTACATAATGTTACAAAATTGTGAGTAGGTCCTCAGAGTACTCATATTCCCAGGTATTCGAAGAAAATGGTCTGTTTGAAAGTCGGGTTGTCCTTAGTGTGGAAGGAGATGGAGGTATCCAGTTTTTGGCATTTGTGGGCAGACACCAAAGACCATGGTCTTGGTATTTTTGACATTAAGGATAAATGATGTGACTCCTGTCTAGCCAGGCTTCCACTGCTACAGGATCAGTCTGGAGCTGATTCCTGACACATGCCAGTGTCAGACAGCTGCATTAGAAGACCATGTCATCACTACACATTTGACATTGTTTGACTCACTGACCCAAAATATGTGTCTGTTTGAAAAGAATCGAATCATTACAGTTTAAGGGGCTAAATTCCTTTTTCAACCCTATCACTGTAGCTCTGATATATGTTTTAAGGGATGTAGTTTATGAAAGTCTAGTCCACATATGCAGTAGGTGTCCTCCATTTACATCTCAACAACAGCCCAAGAAACTGTTGGGGGGAGGGGATGCATTTTGAACCATTTAGGCTGAAAGTTAAGTTCCACAGAATCTTTCCTATAAAGAATGATCAGAAAACTCTATTTGTTTCCATCTTTAACAAGGTCACCACAGTCTTACCAACACTGTAACTCATGCAGCTATAGTGACATCCAGTGGCAAGCTAGATGAATGGCAGTCATGTAGGCCTTTATACATAGTAAGTAACACAGAAATTTAAGGGCCAGGATTCACAAAGAAAGCCGAAATTCCCACAGCTACGGGAAAAAGGCTTGCTGCAGTGTGGAAGCAGCTCGCTGTATTCTCAAAGAAAACCAAGCAACTGCAATTTCCGTAAAAGTGCGCAGGTGTTGCAATTTAACTGCTGCGGACTTGCACAAGTGCTGCGAATCCACAGCTGTGGAGGCTGTGAAGGTACAGCAATAGGGAACCACAGTAGCTGAAGCAGCAGACTGGAACAGTGCTGCTATAATATAAAGCTGACAGCACACACAGAGACCAGCAACCAGTCTCCAACTGGGACCACAGCAGCACCACAGGTACCAGCGATACCTTGGCACCACAGGCTGACTGTCCCTGCTGGTCGTCCCTCCCTGGGGTGTTCCTGTAGCCTGGGGAGGTAGCACTCACTGCTGGCTGGTCAGGCTCTACTGCTTGTGGGGCTCTGTCATGGGCTGCACTGGGTCTAGTGGTTGTTGCCTGTTGCCATATCATGACAATGTGTGCTTTCAGTGCTGTAACATCAGCCACTGCTGTACTGTCTGAGATGCTATTACCTGTGGTACACCTCCACCTTAATTGATTCCAATTGCTGGGGCACTACTGCAGTGTGCTGAGGGAGAGTTATGCCTCTTTCCACTGTGTGAAACATTTTTTCCTCAGCTGCGGGAAAAACCTGGCTGTGAATAGCCTTTCAGGGGCTGTGCCTTACTTATCTCACACTTTTGGTCCTGAGGGACTTCTGCAGCTCACTTTTCCACAGTCCATAGTGTTTTTCCCAGCTGCGGGGGTTTTGTGAATAGCACTTGGAGCAAACTCACCTTTTTCTGTAGCTGAGGGAGTTTTGGGGATGTAGGGAATGTTTTGCACCTTCTGAGAGTTTTGAGAATTCTGCCCAAGGTTTGCAAGTCACTAGGGCCATCATTTCAGCCCCATTCATAAGCAGGGATTAAAGGGCAACTGCCACAATTTTCAATCTTGGGCAGGCAACTCATACTAAGGGGTTACCTGCCTGAAAAGCTAATTTAGCCTAAAACAGAATTTTTATTCAATAATTAAACAACTACTTACATTTGTATGCCCAGCTCGTAACTTCAATTATGAGCCAAGCAGCCACCGAGCACTGTAGCCCCATCCTAAAATTGCTCTTTGATGATGTGAACTGGGGGAGCTCCAGGCACACTACATATAGAATAATGAAATATGCTTGCCATTTCTTTTCTTCTACTTATACATGTATGGGGCTATAATATTTATCATGTATTAGCCTGATGCATGTATTAGTGGAAGCAAAGAAACTATATGCATGTTTAGAGGGCCCCGGCCCCGGGATTTTACTATTCTATAGGTAGTGGGTCTGTAGCCGCATCACCTGGTTCATGTCATCAAAGTGCAATTGTTTTGGGGGAACTGCAGCGCTTGTTCATAGTTGAAAGTTACGAGTGGGACATACAAATGTAAATAGGGAAACACCAAGGGAGGTCAACAATGAAAATGCTGACCTCCTGCATAGCGACTGCACAATACCAACACAGATAATGTGCTGTCGGAATGACGAGTGGTTTCTGTGGGGGGCTGTGCCCCAGCACCTCCCAGACTTTAAGATTGTCAGCTCCAGGCGAAAGTTGTTCCGAGGAGGGGGTAGAATACTGGGGATGGCTACACTGAAATCGACCATTACAGTGACTGTCGCTGTAATGGTCTTTTTCCGGGTGTAGCTGTTGCAGTGTCAAGCTGAAGGAGCACCTGGAAAGCAGTTACAGAGGAAGCAGCAAACTGTGGCACAAAGCACATTGAGTTTTTCCTGGGTTGGCATGTTCTTGGTGTTGGAGGTGCTGATTTTAAACAATAAAAGGATTTGAGCACCTTATGAATTTTCTGTGGTGTCTATGTTCCTGGCATGAGTGAGTGCCACAGTTTGCTGCTGTTTCTATGTTTTTATTGTACTGTGAGCACCATACTCTGAGTAACAGCTCTGATTTGACTTTTTTGCACCAAATGTAAGTAGTTTAATTACTGAATAAAAAAAAATCCATTTTAGGCTAAATAATCTCCTTGGGCAGGCAAATCCTTAGTATGAGTTACCTGCCAAGAACATGGTAGTTGCTCTTTAATAGCTATGCTGTTCAACATGTACTAATTTATCTGAATTCCCTACTGACTGTACTACGCAGCGTGCTCTGTGACTTCTTGGTAAGCAGAACTTTGTCAAGACTACCTTGAGGGCCTGTACTGTCTTCATGTCCACTGTTTCTGTTGTTAGGCTGGTCCATAAGTTCACCACCCTCTGGGAGAAAAAATGCCTCCCATCATTAGCCCTTGAATTTAACACCTGAGAGCTTGAGGTTTGTCCCCATGTCCTATTGAATTACACCAGGTGAAACATCTCTGTGTATTGTACCTTGTTGATATCCTTGAGTAAATAAGAGACTGAGATCATGTCCCTTCTCAGTCACTTTTTCTCCTAGTGAAAGTTATGGGTGTCAACCTCTCCTTTTACTGTAGCTCCTGTCCCCCATGGACCTCTTTTCTCTTGCTTTATTGGCATAGGCCGTATCTTAAGGTGAGAGACAAGCACTAACTCTTCTGCTCATTTCCACATAAAATCCAGATCATATGTGGTTCATCACTGTTATTTTCTATAGCTGCCCCAGCTGCAGGAACAATAGTTTATACTGTTCAGCCATTTTTGACAACCCACTGGACTTTTTCTAATGTTATGTGCTTTTTGTGTTATTACTGATTTTGCTTTTTTTTTTTTTTTTTTGACACACTGTATTTTTCTTTACTTGGCAGCTGCTACAGAGGTATCGTTTTCATTTGATGTTGGAAATGGACCAGTAGAACTTGTTGTCAGGTCACCAGCCCATTCAGCGATGACCAGTGGCATCGCGGTCAAGCTGAACGGAACGTGAAGGAAGCCAGCCTGCAGGTTGACCAGCTGCGCCCAGAAGTCAAGAAAGCTCCAACACAGGGGCACACCAGATTGGAGCTCTACAGCCAGCTATATGTCGGTAAGGAAAAGAAAAAGACAGACTAGAATTTGGCTTTACAAAGTACCTTTCATACACGCTCCAAGGTTAGATTTTGAGAAGGGTCGGGAGCAGACAGAAATGATGCTGTGCCTGCAGCTACATCTCAGTTTGCTGGATTGTGCCTGACACACCATTCTGATATTTTCAAAGATGCATTCCTTTGTGACAAAAGGTGTGATTTGCATGATTGTTTGCTGCAATATTGTCTTTTTGGCACAAAATCTAGAAACAGTTGGACCATCTAATACAGACTGGGCGTACTTCCATTTTGAAAATAGCATCAGGCAGACATCACACAGATCATTTTGAAAATCCTGCCCCATGTCCTGAAGCACTTTACAAACCAAGAAGGGGAGAGAGGAGTGCATGTTGCTCCAGTTATGCTTTCTGGGTGATTTGCACAGAAATAGATGAGAGACAGAGTACAGAGAGAGGACAAGCGCAGGGAGGTCAAAGCCACTGTATGTGTTAGTCGGCAAAAGCATGTCATCATACAGTTTTTGGGAAAAAAATATCTCTCTGACATCCTTAGATTCATGCTCAGTTCATTTTTGCTTTTCTCAGATATCGTTAAAACAGCTTTCACAGCTAACTTTGTAATTAATAGCTCATGTCATTAAAGATGGCTTCCACTTGCATGTTTTAAAAATCTCTTCCGTTGAGGTTACTTGTTGAATGAACATGCTAGAGTCATAATGTGGCTGTATTAGGATAGTGTTACCCATGTTTCTGATGGTACACAGCAAACACTGTTTCAAGATATTTAATTTTGTTCATAGTATGCATGGCTCGGGTGGAACTTTTAAAACTTTTAAATCCATATCTTGGTTCTGGAATAAAACAAAAGCTGAGGAATTTTGATATTTTTCTAGACAAGCATTATTGTAGAAATTAAACTATTTAGTCACTAACACATACTGCTGACTTGTTTGAGGTCACATGGTGAGTGAGTAGTGATGGCAGTGGATTTCAAACCTAGGTGCCCAGGTTCAAAGGTCTGCATCCTTGCAGCTGTCCTAAGGCTGCCCCCATAAAGACCCCAACATATGAACATGAAAGTTAAAATGAAGCTAGAAAGCTGCTTCACTGAAATAAAAAGCCAATTTTAAGGCTGCTTGGTGTAAGCCAACAAAAATCTTGTGAGCACTCAAGGGTAGGTATACTAGGAGGAAGCAGGAAAATTGCCCAGTAAACCGTGGAATACTTTTAGTGTTCCCTGTCACCACCTGCTTGCTCAAGTGGCAGAAAGTGTTATAGAGAGTCTAATCTGGCTAAGGGAGACTGAGGCAGTGCCATACATTATGTCAGCATAGTCAAAGAGGGTATAATCATCTTGGTGAGGAGTTCACGTTGAGTATTTAGGGACAGAGCCTCTTTATTTCTGTACAGAGCACCTAGTTTAGGATGTAGTTTTGTATGGATGTGCTATAAATGCTTAGCACAGTCAAGACAAGCGTCAAGCTAGACACCCAGGTATTTGTAGTGTGGGACTACATCCAGTAAGGAACCATCAAGGGTAGTGAATGGGGAGGGAGGGTGGCAAGTTTTGAGGGTTCCAAAAGTCATAGACACTGTTTTTTTAACATTTACTTTGAGAAGGTTATCACAAAACCACTGAAGGACCAAGCTGAAGTGAGCTTGAGCTAGAATTGGACAGCTGAGGCAGAGGGACCAGAGTTGAAAATCACAGTGTCGTTGGCATGCATCTGTATATTAGACATAGAACAGGCAGACAGGAGATCCTTTAGAAAGATTGAGAAAAGTATGGGGCCCAAGATGGAGCCTCGGAGAAATCAACATTGATTGGAAGGGAGGAGGGCACCACCAACAAGGACTTGTTGGGTGCAGCCTGAGAAGTAGGAACAGAACCAGTTTACAGTTTCAGGAGGAGACCAGCAGAGGAGAGTTTGTTTAGCAGGAGGGATGAGAAACAGAATCAAAAGCCTTAGCAAGGTCAATGAACATGGCAGTAATTAGGTGGACTTAATCCATGCCAGAGAGGATGGAGTTGGTGACATGAAGAAGTGAAGTAACTGTGGAGTGATTCACCCTAAAACCTGATTGGAAGGCGGAGAGGAAGTTTGAGAAGTTTAGATACTCAGTGAGTCGAGAGAGGACTAAAGATTCCTGAAGTTTGGCCAGAGCAAGAAGAGATATAGGGCGATAAGCTGCCCAGAGTGAGAGGGTCACCACCTTTATGCAGGGGTATGAGATTAGTAGTCTTCCAGGCCAAAGGGACAGTGCAGTGGTAGAAAGAGCAGTTCAGGATGTAAGTGAGAGGGAGAGATATTGCCAGGGTGGAGATATGAAGGAGGCAAGGGTCAAGATGGTCAGGGCTTGACTTATTGGGGCTTAGGGAGGAAAGGGCTTGCAAGACTTCATAATGTATGATAATGCATGATGTGCGATAGGAGGAAATTAGTAACCTTGAGAGGATGGGGGGGGGTGGGGCCATGTGTCAGGGGTGGACGATGATAGAGCACAGGTGGTAATAAAAGTCTATCTATCTATCTATTATTTAAAACAAGTATTTTCTTTAGTTAAAAGAAACTAGTAAAAGTAGTCCCTTCCCACCTGTCAATTCTTCAGTCTTCCTAAACATTCAATAGATGGAATGTTTGTTTATTGTGCAACAGAGGAACTAAAACCTCTGCAGAATTCCTCTGAAAGACTGCCCCTCCCCCCTCCAATGCACAACAAAAGGCTTTATTAAAGTACTAAGACATGACAGAGCATTTATTATCTGGGGTTAATGCACGTCCAAGTATATAATGACGCACTAGGCACTTATGCTGAGTGCCTTCAGTACCTGAAAGTGCATTAACCTCAGACAGCTAATGATCTGAAGTGTCTTATTACGCTTATCAAATGAGAAAACTTAGAAATAACTTAAACAAATTCCAATTGTTTAAAGTTAAAAAAGTTTTCTTTTTTTGTTAAAAATAACTAGTAAAAAGCAGTTCTTCCCCACCAGTCCATCATCTGTCTTTCCACACATTCAATAGCTGGAAAGTTTGTTTATTATATAATACAGGAATTCAAACTTCTGCATAATTCCTATGGAAGAATGTTCACCCGCCTCCAAGGTCTCGACTGTATCTGCGGCATATGTAAGTGGGTCGTTGTGCATATGTTACAGGTGTTACTTTTTCATTTACTACACCCTGCCTTGCACCAGTGGGGGCCAAGCAAGGCTGAGAGGGGGGGGGGCCTAGGCTCATTAAACTCCTCATGTGGGAGGTTTGGTTCAGAAAAAGAATGAGGGGAATACCATAGTGTCTCAACCCAGAGAAGGAAATAGTGGGCCTGATCACAATTAGAATATTGCCTCTTGGAATGTTAACACTAACCCACCTCCGCAATAGGTGTCGAACCACATCTGAAACCAATCTGTACCAGTACCCACACTTTAATGGCAATTTCAAACACTTTTGTACCAATTAGGGGAGATCACTAATAATATATTCAGACATCACATTTCAGAAACTAGTACTAGGACTTTATTAGTCAGCAACATAGGTCCTGCGACGGGAACTTGAAAAGTATTATCACTCCGAATACTTTGGGGACGTCACCCCAAGCTATGCAATCTCAGATGAGTAGGTCTTCCTGCCAGGATGATGTAGTAAGCCTTCCAAAATCCTCACTCAAGATTTCCAGATGAGGACTACTGTACTAAAAGGCCTCCCACTGCCCTCAGTAACAGATCCCCACAGTTTCAAATAACTTTAAACAATTACCTTTTCAAACTGCAGTTTAGTCCTAGTTGTTGGGTACCCAGATAAATTAAATAGTGTTGCGGGCCTGATGTCATGGTGCCTGGATTCTTACATTGGTGGACTTACAGATACACAAAGCTTACTTTTTAGCCCACTAGACTGACTTTTGACTTGCATTTTTTTATATCAGAACAAATTGTACTCTAACAAGGAATGCAGTCACAAAATTGTAATCCAAACAAGGAACATTCAGTAGCAGCAGTAGTTTCTGGCTGGCTAGCCAGTACACACGTGTCCTTTCCAAGTGGGAAGTCATCTCAGATGCTTCTGGATGGATGATGTTGCAGCAGCAAGCAGATGATGGTTGTAGGCTCAAGTTAGGCTGATCACTGCATCACAACTCTCTTTCTCTCAATCAGCATGTGCAGTGTGGCAAACTCAGACAGGCCATGATCAATGAGCTGCCCTGCCTTACACCAGTGGGCACTTATTTGATCAAGGATGCATGTACCCTGGAGTCAAGCTCCTGACCACCTCATCCCTTGGCACACCAGACAGCTTAAAACAGCTTGTCACCACCTCTGATTACAGCGGTCTGCAGATGGCTTCAGAAGATTGTCTTTCACAGCTTTTCAGGACTCATAGCACTTCTTCTCAGCTCAGATGGGATTTCCAGCAACTGTATTTAGCTCACACCAGGATCTCTGGCTCTAAGGCCTGGTTAGGCACTCTGCTCTCCTCCTCAGAACCTCTTGCCAACCACTTGGAAAGAACTCCTCTGAACTCCTCCTAGTCTGGGGGAAGGGTTCAGCATAGTCACCTCCTCTCTCAGAGTTATATTGGCTGTCAGACTTTCCACTCTCAATTTAGCTGCCTCAATTGCTGAAAAAGAGGCACCAAGTGCTCTGTTGCTGTTCTTCACAACTGCCTGTGTCCTTACCAGGAACTCTTGCATTCCAGCTGGTCAGTGATGGGGAGTCAATGGTCACAAGATGGCAATTTCCATCTATTTTAATGCGATTCTATGCCTAGCTGCTGTTTCACTCAGATTTATTGCTGCTGGCTGCTAATGTACCTTAACTTTTCACAACACTTAATGTAACTGAAACACAGTCCAGTTCACTATGATGATGTCAGCGATCCCTTTAGGTGCAGGGGCACCCTTTTCATCAGCGACACGCAGTGAAAGAACAATGAGGCAAATAACAACTCCTCTTCTCCTGGCCTCCAACACAAGCTCCAGCAGGGGGACACAGGCATCCTGGACCTTTATTTATTTTTTATTTATTTATTTAGTTAGTTGTTTAACCAGGAGTAGCACACTAAGCTGAAAGCTTTTTTACAGGAACATCCTGGGAGCACAGGGAAGTTAAGTGACTTGCTCAGGGTCACACAGTATGTAAGTGGAAGCTGTGGGATTCAAACCCGGGTCTGGTCTGCTGAATGTCACCAGCTTTGCAGCTCAGAGCCTTAAACCACTGTGCTATACTGCCTCCCAATACCTTGATAGGTAAGATCCACCTTTGGAAGATTGAGCTATCCCCTTGCTGAAAGACCTGTGTCCCTGTCAATCCCAGATTGAGATGTTGATCAGCAAAGTCCAAGCGTTCATATGTGCACATATAGTATATATATATATTAGCTACACACGATTCCAAACTGGCAACACATTTACACATTGCATCCCCTTTCAAATACTTGACTCTATCCAAATAGTTTACTTTTTCAGTATCACATTCTACCTAGACAACTGCATGCTATCTAGCATAACTGAGATATCTGCATTCTACATTTGCATATACCATTTCACCTATTAGCATTACCAAACTTGATTAAGGACAAAGATCTGGAGGTGTGATGCATATACTTCTATGCTACCACATCAATGGCAAATCAGTAGAGGCACCAGAGGCATCATACTAAAGATTCAATATTAAGCTTAACTGGTCTTTCTGAGCATCTCAATTGGAAAGTCATTACTTCTCGGTCTCAGGTATGCTACCCAATCTTCTTGTCAACAAAGATGTGGTCGTCGAGTTAGTATAGCTCGTACTACTTCCTCAAGGTGCATTGAGCTGCTCCACAAGCTCTTCCACAGGTTCTTCAACATCTACAGTCTGAACATCCTCATCAGTCTTTGATCTTACAACCTCAGGCACTATCTCAACTTTAAAGTTCACTGGAGTATTATTTTTACTGGGTTTTCACATGACTGCAACCTCCATCAGAAGGCCAGGAATATCCTCTGTGGAATAGTATTGTGTAGGTTCCATTTCATTATCAGATAAATCTTCAGGTGCTACTTGTGGTCCTGCAGGTTACTGTGTGTTTGTGGATTCTTGTGTTCTACTATCATCACAAGGATGAAGTGTGTTGGGTTTTCTATGCATTACAGATCTGGTTTGGCATTTCTGGGTTGGCTGAGGCACCTACTGATTTGCATTTGTCTGTATCTGTCCAACTGGCAACAGATGATTTCTATGGATCATCCTTGAGCCTCCTTACTCTCTCAGGCTGTATTTGGTACACTGCCATAGTGTTCAGTTACTCTGCAATTAAATAAAGGACATCTCCCAAATGAACAGCAATCTTGTGTTTTCCAGGTGAACCAAGATTCCTCACAAGACCCTGTCTCCTGGCAACAGTCCTTGGGCTCTTACCTTCTTATCATATCTCACTTTGATGGCTTGGTTTCTCTTCCCAGAGGTTTCTGTGGCTAGTTAATACACACAGTCCAACTGATCCTTGAGCATGTCCATATACTGCAGATACAGCATGTGCTCAATCAGTAGAAACTCCAAAACAAATGTCCACAGGCAATCTAGCTTCTCTTCCATAGAAACATAGAAACATAGAAGTTGATGGCAGATAAGAACTGCAAGGCCCATCCAGTCTGCCCATTTCTTTTTCTGGCTATAAATGTGCCATCGACCTTTGATCTGTCAATGGCCTATCTATTCATACTTATCTGTATTGCTCCCGTATGCCTATCCCATGCCTGTTTGAAGCCCTGCACTGTATTCATATCCACCACTTCCTGAGGTTGGCTGTTCCATGCATCCATCACCCTTTCTGTGAAAAAGAACTTCCTCACATTACCCCTTAATCGGCCTCCCTCTAGTCTCATGCTGTGTCCTCTTGTCCTGCTGTTTTTCTTGTATTGAAACATGTTAGACTCTTTCACCTTGTTAATGCCCTTTAGGTGTTTGAATGTTTCGATCATATCACCTCTCTCCCTCCTTTGCTCTAGGGTATACATATTGAGCTCCGTTAATCTGTCCTCATATGTTTTCTGATGCAGTCCCTCCACCATTTTGGTTGCCCTTCTCTGGACTGCCTCAATTTGGTTAATGTCCTTGTGAAGGTGTGGCCTCCAGTACTGCACACAGTACTCCAGATGGGTCCTAACCAGTGTCTTGTAAAGAGGGATTATTACCTCCCTCTTCTGACTTGTGATACCCCTACTAATACACCCTAACATCCCCCTAGCCTTACCTACTGCTTTAGTGGTCTGCTTGGATGATTTCAAGTAATCAGTGATGATGATGCCCAAGTCTCTTTCTTCCCTTGTGACTGCCAGCAACTCCCCTCCCAGCCTATAGGTGGCTTCAGGGTTTATCTTCCCTATGTGCATGATCTTGCACTTCTTTGCATTAAACCCCAGTTGCCACTCTTCCGACCATTTTACTAGTTTATCCAGATCTCTTCTCATTCTGCCCACCCCATCTGGATCATCTACTCTGTTGCAGATCTTGGTGTCATCTGCAAACAGACAAACCTTACCCTCCAGTCCATCTGCAATGTCACTAATGAAGGTTTTGAGGACTGGCCCCAGGACTGATCACTGAGGTACCCACTTGTGACTTGCATCTCTTCTGACTGTATACGTTTACCACCACTCTCTATTTTCTGCCTGCCAACCAATTTGTCACCCAGTTGACCAACTTCTGACTCACCCCAGCCTACCAAGCTTATTAATCAATCTTCTATGTGGAACAGTATCGAAAGCTTTGCTGAAGTCAACATAGGCGACATCAACTGCTCCCCCTTGGTCCACCACTCTGGTTACCCAGTCAAAGAAATCTATGAGATTAGTTTGACAGGACCTTCCTTTTGTAAACCCATGCTGTCTTGGATCCTGTGCTCCTATGGATTCCAGATATTGCATTCTCCTTTCCTTAAGGAGTGCCTCCATAATCTTGCCCACTACTGAGGTAAGACTGACTGGTCTGTAGTTCCCTACCTCCTCCCTGCTACTACTCTTGTGGAGCAGGATCACATGAGCCCTTCTCCAGTTTTCTGGAACCTCTTCTGTGCTCAGAGACTCACTAAACAGTTCTGATAATAGCTCTTCTAGTTCCACCCTTAGCTCCTTTAGTATCCTGGGATGTATGCCATCAGGTCCCATTGCCAGACATAAGGTAGTAGGGCGAATGGCCAGTTGCATCAAGTTTTGTACAAGGTGCTTACTTGTTGGCTTCATTTTCATTTTTGTCCGGGATGTAGAGTACTAAGCATATCTAACAAAGTCCTGTTAAACCATTCTGGTTAAGGGTCACCTTGCGTGTGATATGGAGTTGTCCTTGATTTGCGAATGCTCCACATAGACAAACAGTCTTAACACCAATTTACTTTCAAAGTCTTTGCCTTGATCTAAATGGATTCTTTGAAACGCACAATAAACAATGATCAATGAACTTCTTCATTTGGATGTTAGCTAATGTTGAGTCTTTCAGGTCTTTGTTAGAACAGGCCTGCACATTTCTCAAGAAATGATCTGTTACAACTAACACACTGGCTACATTTTACTGTCCAGTTCAAGGCCAGTAGATCAATACAAATGAGTTCCACTGGAGCATTGGTTGTGATATTGAAAAGTGGCACTGCATGCTTGAGTGATGTTTTCTTTGAATGCAATGGCTATATTGCTGACAGTACCATCATGGGCCAGAGGAATCTGTGCTAAATCAAGTCCAGCATGAGGTCTAGACACAAATGTTCTATTTCATAATGCAATGCTCAAAGTACATGTTTATGGAACTTAGCTGACAACAACAATTGATGTTTCTTCTTCCAAACAGTACCTTGACACTCTCTGTATATTAGTCCCTCACTTATTTTTGACTTATGCCATTCTCTGTGCAATGAAGTGTCTCAATGGATGAGTACTTATTCAGCTGGTTCCCCTCTCTGGAGCACAGGTATAATGTCTCTAAAACATGGGTCTTGACACTGTTCTCTCTGTAGATCTTTTTGGTTCAAGTGTGGCAAAATGATTTGTCAAGAGATGTGAAACTACAATAAGGCATGATCAAACATTTAGCAGTGGCACCCATACCATTGACAAAGCAATTTGTATTTGCAGAAGATGGTTGCTCATCAATGTCATACTTTTTACACAGGGGTTGCACAGATGCTTCAGGGTTCCTGACCCACTCCTCATTTTGGGTGTCACCACATGGGCACCTCAACAGAGCATCTAGGCAATACTCTGCAGAGTAATCATATACTGTATGGATAATGCTAAAAGTCAATGATGACCAGCTGCATTAAGCTTGGCTGTGGTTCTGGCATAAGTTAACAAATCATTATCAGTTCTTATGGTAGTTTGAACACCATACAGATATTCATCAAACTGGTCCACAATTGCCCATTTCAATACCAAAAATTTTAATCTGTGAACTGGATAGTCGCATTCAGATGGTGTCAGGCTTCTACTTGCAAAGGCCATAAAAGTCTTAGGCCCTCTGGGTACAAGAGACAGAACAATGATCCAAGGCCTTGAAAATGTGCATCTTTATGCAGAGTGTATGGTTTGTTTGGGTCTGACTATGCTAACACAGGTGCACTTGTATGTTGTTTGATAATGTATGTGAAACTCTTTCATAGCTGGCATCCCACATGGATCTAAATGGCTCACTGATTCAGTAGTAGCTTTTAAGAATAGGCTCTTTTCAGGTGCTGTTCATTTTGTTTGTGGGAGGATACCCTTGTGTCAAATTCAACAGTAGTTGACCAGTTCTGGTAGTCTTTGATGAACCTCCGATGGTATCCACAGAACCCCAAACATCTCTGCATTTCTTAAAGCTGAGTTGGTTTCATGCAGGTAGTTAACGTTTGTACTTTGTCAGGGTCAGTGCGAACTCCTTGAGAAACAATGCGTCCTACATATTTTGCTAAGCATTTGAAGCATTGAGTCTTGTCCACAAATAATTTCAGTCCAAACTCCTCTAGCTGATCCAGCTTTTTGAATAGTCAGGTCTCATGCTCTTCCAGCATTTTTTCAAAGATGATGATGTATCCAAGTAGACAAGACACATAAACAGATTCATATCTACCACACTTGCTCCATGTGTCTCTGGAAAGGGGCTGGTGCTCTCAGTTTTCCCTTGAGACATACTCAAGAATTCATAAAAACCCAACGACAGATGAGAGCTGTTTTCTCCTGGTCCGACTTGGCCACGGGTATCTGGTAGTACCCACTTCTCAGATGCAATACTGAAAATCACTGACTTCCATTTAAACAGTCCAGAGCATCCTGGATTCTAGACATTGTGTATTGATCAGGGATTGTTTGTTATTTCAAATTTTGGCAGTCCACACACATCCTCATGGTACCATTCTTCTTCCATACCATCATGATTGGCAAAGCCTACAGGCTGTGTGACTCTCTGGTATCAGCTGATAACATTTTTTGCAGCTGTCTTCTGAGGTTGTCCATATCAACAGGTGCCAGATGTCTGGATCTTTCTCTGAAAGGTCTCTCATTGTGCAAACACATTTTGTGCTGTTCTTCCTTCACACATCCAACATCCATTCATTCATTAAAAAACACTTGGGTTCTCAGGCTACCTTTTATTTCACATGATCTACCCATTCTTTAGGCACTGGTGAATCTTTAAACTCAAACAAGTTCAGGTCGATCCATTCACTTGGCTTGCTGAGGTCAGCCTGAGTTGAACCACAGTGTCAGCACTGTACACTTGTGCCAAGGTCCTCCCATTGTGCACGGTGATATGTTCAGTAACATTTTTACTTGTTCAGCTATTCTCTGGAAATAAACATGGGGTTCTGAGGCAGGATAATGTACTTCATGAGCAACCCCTCAGTCAAATCCATGTTCTTCTGAGTACCAGTCATTCAGAGGAATTTTAGAAATCAGAGGAAAATTTCAGGTCAGTGAACATAAGTCCTTATAGACTTGCCATTTCACAGTGGTTGTATCTCAGTACTCCCTTTTGTGTGAGGTGTTTGTCCAAAATCACTTTGAAACTCTTCATAGTTTTGCATGTAACCACATTCTGGTAGTTTTTCCAGACTGAAATAACTCTCTGGTTTATCCATGTTCACTCTTTCTAGTTCTGTACAGTTCATCTTTTAGCTGTTTGTTTTGTGTTGTGCTACCATGTGTTGTTTCTCTTAATTCTAGGCCGATAGATTCCCACAGGTCACTTTTATTAAATGCTTTGTGTACTCTGCTCTGGTGTCAGCAGTTACTCATGCAGGTTCTCAGGTCTCCAACTCTAGATGTGTCAGCTTATCAATACATTCTAGCAGTTCTTCTTTACTTGGCTCTGTAGGGGTGGTCACAGGGGCATTCTCAATTGCAGGTTGGGGGGGCAGGGCTCTCATCACAGGCAACAACTTCCCTTCTTGAAGTCCAGAAAGGTGAAGCTGGCAACTAGAGGGATCTGCCAAGCTTTTTGCGTATTGAATAACCAAGTCCAAATAAAAGACCATGCTAAGGCACCACAAGAATGAAGCAAACTCACACTGGTTTGTCTGATTCGAAACACTTCATTCAACAGGTACTAGCCAGCAGCACCCCCACACCACGTTGCCATGGCAGTGTGGCGTGGAAGTGCTGCTGGCTAGTACCAGTCGAATAAAGTGTTTAGAATCAGACAAGACAGAGTAAGTTTGCTTCATACCTGTGGTGCCTTAGCATCATCTTTTGTTTGTACTTGAACCTCCCTTCTTGCTTTGCACCTCACCCATAAGCTCATCAATAAGGTGGTGGCTTGTCCATGCAATCTCTCAGCCAAATATTTATAAAGATTTGGTTAGAATACATGGCTCCATCTAATACTTGAGTAGCTCTGATTCAGTCCATGGTGTCAGGTGTCAAGCATCCTTTCCAGTAAGCCCTCTGCACAACTTTCTCTAACCTCACCAGAAAATCAGCCAACAGTTCTTCTTCATGCTGCTTGGTCAGTGATAACATCACAAGGCATGCCCCAGGTTTTTCTACATAGCCAAACATCTGTTTCAGAGTGGCTAGATAATTCTAAGCAGTCACATTTGAGTTGGTAGCTTTGAGGGTAACAATTGTGTCTAAATTAGATGTTCACACTACAGAAAATGTGATAAAAAAAATCCCTGTACTTGCATAAGCAGATTATTTGGCTCCATAGCACTGTCCAAGAAAGGCCTTCAGGAAATGTTGAATGAGCTTGAATCTTTACCTAAAGATTAAAGCTTGCTCCTAGTGCTAATAAAACAAAATTATGGTTTGGGAAATGTGTCTGGTTGTAAAAGATTCAGTTTCATCTAAACCATGTTCCTCTTGAGACTTTCATGGAGTTTCTTTACCCAGGTCTTATTTTTAGCTCAAATACTATGGAATAAACATATCCTTAATATATGCACTAAAATGAACACATCAGCTAAGACACTAAAACTTTTTAATAGGTTATATAGTGGCTGTATGATAACACCATTAATAAATTCCAGTAAATGCAAAAGTAGTTAACCATGGCACCTATTCATGGGAAATCTGGGGATTTATGAAGATTAAACCTAGAAAGTGAAATTATTAATCTCTATAAAGAAATTTTAAAACTCCCAGAGGGACCCAGACTTAACAATTAGAAATGAACTGGGAGTAATATGTTTGAAATATATCATATATTCAAGGATTTTACAATTTTGGTTAAATATTCATGCACACAGTAAGGAGTCTCTTTTGGCTTTATGCCTTAAAATAAAACACTGGAAAAGACACAGCTTTCACTAGACAATACAAAAACTCTCAATGAGTGCTTTCAGGCAGTAACAACCTGTTTTAAAATTATTTAAACAGCTACCCACAACTTCCAGTTTCTATTGCTGACAGACACCATCTCATGAGCAGCAGTGAGCTTTCCTAGCTCAATTTATGCTAATATGTCTAGCTGACCTCTGCTATTGGTTGGCAGGACATATTGGCATAAAGTGAGCTAGGAAGCTACAGTAACTTATCAGATAGTGACTGCCCGTAATAGAAATGAATTGAGGGTCACTCTTTAAATCATTAAAAAGCATTTAGAGGTAGTTTAAAAAAACTGTTACTGTCTAAAGCACTACTCAGCCATTCTGTAGTGACGGGGAAAGTTGTGCCTTTTCGTTTTTCCTTTGTAGAAATATACGATGATAAAGTGTTCCTCAAAGAAAAGAAAATAGCTAAATCAGGCAATATTATTCCTAAGGAGTATAATCTTTCTTACTACGGTATATAAATGCCCAAATCAAAATACATACATCCTACAGAAAATGTATAGCTGAGAAACTACAGAATATTTTAAGAGAACAGGATATGGTTCTGCTTAAAACTAATTAAAGTATCCTACTGGCTGGTCAATAATTAAACAATAAAGGCATGACCAGGGTTATGTTAATGGTCTGTTAGTCACCCTCTAGGGGTGTAATGTTGCGAGGTGAAGCTATGAGTACCACATGCCCCTGAGAGGGTGATTAACTGACCATCAACCTAACCCTGGGAGTGCTAATTGCTATTATAATAAAACTGCTTTTTAAACAGTGTTAAACCATGTTCAGCATATGGTTAAGCTCTACATGTATGTTAATAAAAGATTAACATAAGGCTGTTAGAATGTTTACAGCCAATCAGAAATCTCCTTTTCTCAGAATCTTTTATAATACTGTGGAACACTGCCTGAAACCCTATCTCAATATTATGAGGAACCCCAAATTATGGGAAATTATCAAATTTAGGTTTGAATTTTTGAAAGTAATACTTTGGCCCTTCGTTATGGTAATAACATTTCCCCACCTTATGCTACTGTGGATTAAGTAAACAAGAAGATCTCCTACATATTTGTATTAATCGCCATGGTACAGTAAAGTAAGAGCAGCTGGACTGGGCAATATAGTGACACTGTTTCTGTTCCTCCCAGATACTTGCTAGATATGGCCTGGACAGCATTCCGGGAACTCAAGGCTGAATGGCTGTCTCTGTAAATTTTCTAAGGACAATTGCCTTTATCTTGGGACAGCTCTTATTGGCTGTCCATGGAACACAAGCTCCGTGTTGGTTCCTCATCCTGCCAGGCATTTACAAATTCCTCCTGACTGGACTATGTCACTACCATCATCCAGCCTATTTAACCTTCCCCAATCCAGTATTACAGTACCTCTGATATTGATCTGTTTTAATACTCAGTGCTGAATTTCTTCAGTTTAAAGTTTTTCATTAGCAGATTATATCTTTTAGCCATGTGAGGCCCAGTTATATGCACACTAACCCAATACAATACAAGACAATCCTCCTGACTGTCACATCATGTTGTCCCTCCATGCACTACAGTTTCTGCTTCTCTTACTCTCATCCCTCTTTCTGCTTTTCTTCCTCCCTGGAGCCTGCTTCCCCTTTCCAAACCCTGCCCAGCATCCTACTTGCCACTGCCTATCATCACTCAGGTACTCTCCATCATAAGCTTGCCCCCCCCGGGTGCTCCCCCTCTGCAAATGGATGGCAGTCCCCCCCTATGACTGTACACAGGCCCTGGACCACCTCATTACTCTCTTACGTGCCATCACTCTGGAATCATTGCCACCAACCTAATGTAAGTTCCTACAAAAAACAGGCATGTAGACTCATGCTCAGGGACTTACACTGGTGCACCCTGAAGCTTCTGCTCCTCCTCCTGCTGCTGTTGGGGAAACATCCATCCTAACCCTGGCCCAATCACCTCCAGCTCTATTTACCAGGAAAAACCCTCAGGAGCACTCTCCATAACACCTCTCATCATCTGTAGTCTACTCCCCAAGCTGGATGCCATACAAATCTTTACCAATCAGCACAGCCCAGATATCTTGGCAGTTGTAGAAACCTGGCTTACACCCAAAATCCCCGACCTGGCTATCGCTGTTCCAGGTTACAATGCTTTCAGGCTGGACCGGAAGTCCAAAAGAGGTGGTGGATGTGCAATTTACCTTAAAGATTTGCTACTGGGACACCCCGTCACTAACCCCTTCCCAGTCACTGCTGCGCAGATTCTCCCTATCAGAATCTTATTAGGTGCCCTTAACAAATCCCTCACAGTTGCCTCAGTGTATATCCCCCCCAAAAGAACAAGGGAATGGCCTTAACGCTGTCTTGGAATTCACCAGGTCCCAACCTCCTGACTCTGAAATGATTCTGCTTGGAGACTTTAATATAAACTGGCTCGTGTCTAATGCAGGGGTCCATAAGGATGCCATCTCAATGACCAGTTTCACCAAGATGGTCATCTCTCTGACCAGGAAAAACTACAAATCTGGCACCAGCACCCTCCTGGATTGAATTCTTACCAGCCACCCAACTCATATCACAAATACCTCAGTCCTCCTTGACTCGCTTAGTGACCATTCCCCTGTCATCTGTGAATGGTCAAACAAATTCTGCAAGCCCCCTCCTAATATCATCACTAGCAGAGTCTACAACGTGGGCAGTTGTCACACCTCAAAACATGCCTCAACCTACAAGACTGGTCCCCTATCTACAAAGCAAGAGATGTAAATACTGAACTGGATTACTTCATCAACACTTTCAATGCAGCCTGTGACTCCTACGCTTCTTTTAAAAAGCACAAAGTCAAAGCCCTTTGCAATCCCTGGCTCTCGGCTGATCTCTTACGTCAACTAAAATCTAGAGATCACCTCTGGGATCTGGGATCTGGCCAGAACCACTGGTAAAGAAACTGACATCCAAAACTATAAATGTGCATGGAATGACTGTACCAAATCTATCAGGCAAAATAAATCTACCTACTTCAAGAACTCTGTCACAGATACCTGGGGTAACAGAGGGCATTTTGGAACAATATTAAAGAGGTCACTGAAGCAGCCAAAAACCTCCCCTACCTTGCTCATCATAAATGGGTGTACTACGCTTGACCCAAAAATCATAGCAAATACCTTCAACACTGCATTCACCGATCTCAGCAGTGTTCTTCCTTCTGACTTTTCAAGGACTATGACTCCCCTCTCCACCCCAATGCCTCCTTCTCCTCTAGCCTCCCGCCTTTTTATTTCCAAGCAGTCAAGATGCATGATGCCCCAAATACATTACCAAAGCCATCACCAAATCCAGATCCAGCAGTGAAACACTTGACCTTAAACTGCTGTCCCTCACTCTTGATGAGGTGTTACAGCACTAACATATATTTTCAACCTCTCACTTAGGCTCAGCCGGTTAACTGACAAATGGAAATCTGCCACTGTTACCCTGTCCAAAAAAATGGTGACAGGGCCACTCATGGAAACTACTGTCCGATCTCTATATTGCCACCCCTCTCCAAGGTCCTTGAACATGTTACAGCAGATCAGCTCACAGATTTCCTGGACAAAAAGCATTATCCTGTGCTCACAACAACATGGCTTCAGGAAAGGACATAGCACCTCATCCGCCCTACTGGAATTTCTGGCATTTTCACAGCTCACTGGACAATGGTCAGTTAATTGGGTCTGTCTTTATCGATCTGACTAAGGTATTCAACACTGTCCATCACCACGTACTGCTTGTGCAACTTCTGAAAGCTGGGCCTCCCAACTCCACTGCCTGGTTCAAAGCTACTTGGGGAACTGGTCTCAAAGTAAAATTGCAGATGTACTCTCTGATACCAGGCCTGTTCGCTCAGGTGTCCCCAGGAACCCATTCTTGGCCCCCTACCATTCAGCTTGTTCCTGAATTCCTTCCAAATTCTTGCTCTGAAACAATTATCCTCTACGCAGATGATGCTGTAATTCTTGCCTCCCACAATGATCCTAGGCCTCTACAAGAAAACCTTCAGCTTGGCTTCACATCTGTTGAAACTGGTTCTCAAATCACAATCTGGTCCCTCAATAATAAGAAAACAAAGTCTATGATATTCAGCAGCTCTCATAACAAACATAACCTGCACCCCCTATCCATCAAAACCAGTCATGGAGTCACCCTGGAACAGGTTCAAGCCTTTAAGTAACTTGGGATCACTCTAGACCCTCATCTAACTTACAGTGCCCACATTGACTCTGTAGTCAAATCAGCACATACTCACCTTGGCCTTCTCTTCCGGCATAGGCAACATCTTACCCTAGAAACTCTGACTGTCACCGTTCATAGCTCTGTTGTCTCCATTATTGACTATGGGCTTATCATCTCTGGCTCTGCCCCCACTACTGCCCTTGGACGCATATCCACCTCCCTCAATAAGGCATGCCGACTTCTCACTGGATCCCACCACCTCACATATACGTGCAACCTCTATGCACAAACTGGATGGCTGCAACTCACCAATCAGATAAAGTGCCTAATCTGCACCATGGTGAAGAAAATAACTATGGGCCTTGCGCCCCCAGGAGTGTGTGCACTCCTGCACCCTAGCAATAACCCCCACTCAACCAGGGGGTTTGAATCACAGCTCCTGCAGGTTCCATGTTGTCATACCTCACAAGCTCAAAGATCTTTTGCCTACAGGGCGCACAGCTGGCTAAATGGTCTAAACAGTTACAGCACATCCACTCCTATCCTTGGTGCATTTAAATCAAGGCTCCCCTCTCTCTGACTGCCTCTAACTCCTGTGACTGCCTCCACTGGCTTACCCATGAATATTTCCCTAACCTTATGCAGTTCTCTCTCCTATTAGCACTTGGTTACCCCTTAGCATGCACTTCCCCATGTTATGTCTACGACGATGCCTCTGGCTGCACTCTTCCTGTATAGCTCTCTGCCCCCCTCTACTCTTCCTCTCTCTTGTCCTCTATCCTCTCTGCACCTTGTCCACTATCTCCTTGTAACCTAGCTACCAAAACTTGTTTTGTTTCTCAGATGCTTTGTAACTCTGTTTAGTTTACACTTTTGTAACCATGTCCTATGTATAGAATTTGTAATCTGACTTACATGTCTTATGTTTTGAATTATACAATGGCAAGAAAAAATCCTGGACTCTAATTGGTCAGTCTTGGGCTGGACCCGTGATGTAAACCAGTACAACATCACGGGTCTAGTCCCAATACACAAAAGACCGCATAAGCGGAGATTAGGATCAGTCCACGGAGCACTTCAAGGTCCCCAACGCGAGACACGCGATGTCGCAACCCCTGAAAATTTCATTGTGCTTATTAAAATTACACAGAATGACGCACAGCTGTCCTTCAAGGCTACAAACCGATGGCCCCACAGTAGGAATCTCAATGTTTTTCCCTAAACCCCGCTACATGAGCACGAGCCTTCACAAAACAGCGCTAGTGCTCCTCACCGTGATCCACCACTGCCCTCCACCAGTTACTTGTTGTTTTTATTTTCTTTACCTGTCTTTCTGATGCCAAGGCAAGAGCTGTTCCTTGTCAAAACATATCCGGAGCCGTTTCCAAAATTCCGGAAGTCGCGCTGTTTTTCTCAGCCGCTGACAAGTTCCCATTTCGTCCAGCGCAATACAGCCGGTTCCACGGCAGCAGCACGACTGACTAAAATAAAATAATGTAAACCTCCAAATCATAACGCAGTGTGAGGGGGGGAATCAAGTACCACAAACAATAAAAACTTCAAGCAGGGAGTCTGACAAAATTCTCAGGCAGCAACCACATAAAGACACATCCATGCATTTACCACCAGCACCACCTACTGGCCAAATGGCACTATTTTTCTTCTATATACCTCCACACTGAAAAATCAACACAAAATCTACTGACAAAATGTTTTTCATTTTATTTTTAATTATTGTAAATGAGCCATTGTATAATAATAATGCACTCCAGGGTGTGTCTTGTGCTGGGATAAGTCACTTCTGGGTGATAGTCGCACTCGGCCTCCGGCCTCGTGCCTAATCACCCCAGGCATGACGTTATCCCAGCACAACACACACCCTGTCGTGCATTATTGCTTAATTGTAACCTGACATGGAAACTTTGTAAAAGAGCCCTGGCTCAAAGGTATTGTAATCCAAAACCTAATAAATAAAAAAATAATAAGATCTACTGTTTAACTCAGAAAATCCACAAGTATTAGCAAACTTGGCTGAATTCTTACTATTTATAGTTAAAGTCTGGAAAAGCAAGGTCCATGTGACCAAATATTCTGAAGCCACAACTCTCTTTGCTGCCCTGCATACTGTTCTTCCAATCTCAGAATTATATATTTTCTGATGTTTACTCTTGGATTGATCTCTTTATTGCATTCATGTTACTGCTTTACAATTTTCTCAAAATAGATATGAGCTAGGATAGAGCTGAAATCTACTGTTAATACCCTATGGTGGGTTGTCTTTCTACTTCTGTGACTATAAGCTCTGTTACATGATGGAGGTGTAGATATCCAGATCGAACCCTGTCATGTCCAGTTTCAATACTGTATTTCAAGATTTGCTAAATAGTCTACTCTTTCTGCACTGAAATATAGAAAACAGATTATACCTATTTTTATTGCAATATAATTATGTTTACAGTACTGCTTTTATGGGTGATTTTGTACCTTTATTATTTGTCTTTTGTGATTTTAATCAATTATTGCAATGACAGACGGTTGATCAAATAAACAAATAAACAAAACAATTGCATCTAAAGCAGGACCAGGAGACACTACATTCACACCTTTTCTCAGCACCAAAATAGCGAAGCTATTGCACCATCAGGTGGCTTTCTCAATCTATGTATTAAAGTCATCCTCCCCAGTGGGGGTGGGTTTTGCACCAGAACGCAGTCAAACCTCCTGTACTCTTTTGTACTCATGTGCTTACACTGTCACCTCTTTTCCATCGACCTCCCCAGAGCATCCAACAAATCAGTTACTTTGAATTTTCCTGCCCAGCCAAAGTCAACAAAATGTTTAAATCCTGACCTGATTTGCCTTATTATTCTGGAAGTTTCTTTAGTTTTTTTTCCCCAAGCTCCCTGAGGTAGGTGATCTGGGCAAACTATCTGCATTGTTCTTGCTATAAAGATGCCAAACCTTATCTTTACTAATCATCAAGGATGCAGACAATTCCATAACAGTAAGATTATTTCTGTTTTCCACAGATAAACTCATGGCCTTTTTCTCAGGCACACACACAGGCTGTATTTTCATCCCACCAAGGCCAGTCAACTCATGTTCCAACACAAACAGTTCAGAGTGTCCCTTCCCTCAGTGATATTACTGACTGACAACACATTTTTGGGGTCTAAACTTTGTTGCAAACACCAGTTTTCTGACTTCCTTAAATGCCATTTTGAATTTCTGGATTTTTACCAAAATTTGCTGAAACCTTGCAAAATTTCACACAGGATAGTGGGAACTCTTCCAGTGGTCCCAGATGTGTCCAGCTGGTAAACAGGAGATCCTGGGTTCAGATTCCAGCAGTGCCTCCAAAGATGTAACTGGATCACAATGCAGTTGTTACAAGTGTTACATTCTCAGTTACTACCCAAACCTTGCACATGTGGGGGCCAAGCAAGGCTGAAGGGTCTGGGCTTATTAAACTCCTCATGTGGGGGGGGGGTGATTCATAAGGGAAACAAGGGGAAATAGCATGATACCTCCACCCACAGAACAAAATAGTGAGCCTAATCAAAATTACAATACTATCCCCTGGGATGCAGTACCAGCCCACCTCCCCAGTACCTGTCAGACCCTACCTGAAACCAATATATACCAGTACCCACACTTTAATGGTAATTTGAAACACTTTTGTACCATTTAGGGTAGACCACTAATAATATGCTCACATACCACATTTTAGAAATGTTCAAACTGGATTAGTCATCAGCACAGTTCCTTTGATGGGAATAGAAGATATGCAACATGGTTTTAACAATGATTTTAGGCTAGCTGAAAGTAGTATCATTATTTTTGGGGGGTAACCCCAAGCTATGTGATTTCAGATGAACAGGCCTCCTTGACGAGATGGTGTAGTAGGACTCTTAATGACTTCACAGAGGATTTCCAGACAAGGTGTACTATATCACATGGCCTCCTACTACCTTCAATAGCAGATCCCCACAGTTTCAAATAACTTACAACAATTACCTTTTCAAACTATAGTTTAGTCTTAGCTACTGGGTACCCAGGTAAATGAAATATTGCACAGGCCTGATCTTGTGGTGCTGGACACCTTGCATTGGTGCACTTCCAAATATGTAGGTTTGCTTTTCACCTCACCCAACTGACTTTTGGGTAGCACTTTTTTATATCAGAACAAATTGAAATCCAGCAGGGAATCCAGTAACAAAACTGTAATCCAAACAAGGGAACATTCAGTAGCAGTAGTTTGTGGCTGCCAAGCCAATATACATGTGTCCTGTACCAAGTGGGAAGAAGCAGCCTCAGATGCTTCTGGATAGATAATATCACCGCAGCAGGCAGGCCCAGGCTAGGCCTGATCACTGTGTCTCAACATTATTTTCCTCTCGACCAGTATGTGGAAGTATGGCAAGTTCAGAAGGATCAAGACCAATGAGTTACCCTTCACCCAAGGGGCATGCACTTGACCAAGGATACCACTACCCTGGAGCAAGCGCCTGACCACCTCTTTCTTTGGCACATCAGACAGGAGAGAATGGCTTGTTCTCACTTCTGATTAAGGCAGTCTACAGATGGCTTCAGTGGATTTGGTCTTTGTTTTTCAGAACTCATAACACTTCTTCTCAGCTTGGATGGAACTTCCGGCAACCAGATTCAGCTCACACCAGGATCTCTGCCTCTGAGACCTGGCTAGGCCCTCAGTTCTCCTCCTCCTCAGCACCTCTCTCCAATCACATGAGGAGGACTGCCTTGAACTCTTCCTAGGCTGTGGAAAGGATTCAGCTTAGTCACCTCCTGTCTCAGTCTCTTATTGGCTATCACACATGTCACTCCCAATTTGACTCCCTCAGTGGTTGCACAAGGACACCAAGCACTCAATTGCTGTTCTTCACAAGTGCATGTGTCCTTATCAGGGTGCCTTGCATTCTGGTTGGTCAATTGTGGAGGTCTTGTGACCAGATGACAATGTCCTTCTGTTTACACACAGTTCCATACCTAGCTGATGATTCACATCATTTTTATCAGTGCTGGCTGCTACTTTAACTTTTTACAGTATTTAATACAACTGAAACCCAGTCAGATCTACCACGATGATGTCAGTGATCCCTCTGGTTCATCTTTGGATGCAAGAGCACCTCTTTCATAAGCGGCATGCAATGAAAAAACAAGAAGGCAAATAACAACTCCTCTTCTTCTGACCTCTAGCACCAGTCCCAGCTGGAGGATGCAGGTATTGTGGTTGGATCTGCCTCAAACCTCTGGGGGCTACACATGTAATCCCCAACTTTGAGGTAAGTTATGCTTAGTAAACAGCAGAGATTGTCCTGATAAGCTGGTAAGAATAGAAAAGGGATTTCTTATAGTCACTAAAGAAACACTAGGAATTAAATATGTGAATTGTACTTCATTTTTGTGTGTGTAAGGAGGGTATAATGAATGGAAAGAATGTTTAATTATATATTTTATTTAAGGACTTTTATTTTTTTAGGTTAAAGATTTTCAGTTAGTAATGGTGGCAGGCAGTCATATCTGTGATGGCAATTAGGGATAAGTAAGGTGGCTCGTGAGTTCAATATATGATTGGCCCAAATTCTAAATCCCACTGCCTGAACTTGTTCCAACTTATGCATTTCTAGGGAACGAACATACAGGTATTGAAACTTGTTAAGCTAATCAGAAAGCAGGACATTTCTAACCCATTTTATAATCAATATACAAATCTAAAAAAAAAATATTACGTACTAGTCACAATTTCGATTCCTGATGTTTCTTTGGAGACCATGAAAAACACGCCTCCTATCCTTACCAGTTTGCCAGGACAATCTCTGCTGCTTATACTGACATAGATAAAACTGAGACAGTAGCTCCATATAAGGCCTTCTGCTCTATGTGGGGGCAAACATTCAGCCAGAGAAATTCTGCAGAAATTTGAATTCCTGTATTCCATAATAAACAAGCATTCCATCTTTTGAATGTGTGGAAAAGTAAATGTTTGATCGATGGAGGTTACTTTTCTCGAGCTATTTTTAACAGATGTAAACAAACTCAAATTGAGCCAGATTCAGCTATTTGTGGCATTTTAGTGAATAGTGAAAAAATATGGCTAGTACACTGGGGAAATCCCTCTACTCTTTTCTCTACATTGCAGCTGTACTCTGTAATGGTGCTTACTTGATTATATTCCTTCTAAATAAAACATTCCCCTACTATTTTCAAGAAGTGCATTTGGAACCTTAACATCCAACTGAAAAGGCAGACACAACCTTAGTTTTAACATCTCATGTGGAGGACATCACATCCTAACAGTACAGTATCCCGCTAGTACTGCACTGGGGTGCTAGCATATATGGTGGGAGACCAATCCCAATGTAGGACTGGAACCCTGGGTTCCCAGGCTGAGAAGCATGGGAGTTGGTCCTAAAGAAGTAAGATGGGCAGAGAGATGATCGGACATATGGAGTCAGAGGGTGGTGGTAAATGGCATCCACTCTGGAGAGGGCAAAGTGACCAGAGGAGTGTCACAAGGGTCAGTACTAGGCTCAGTCCTCTTCAGTGTTCTTCATAAGTGACACTGCAGAAGGACTGGAAGGGAAAGTATGGCTGTTCATGGACGACACAAAAATCTGCAACAGAGCAGACACATGGGGGTAGAAAGAATGAGAGACGATCTAAAAAAGCTGGAAAAATGGTTGCAGGTTTGGCAGCTTGGCTTCAATACAAAAATATGCAAAACCATGCATTTGGAGCACAGAAACCCAGGACAACATATCAACTGGGTGAAGAAGTACTAGCAGTCACAAAACAGGAAAGGGACCTAGGTGTAATCGTTTCTGAAGACCTGAAGGTAGCTAAAGAGTGTGACAATGCAGTGGGAAAAGCTAGTGGGATGTGAGAGATGCATAGGCAGGGGCATCATCAGTAGAAAGAGGGAGGTAATAATACCCTGATAGATCACTAGTGAGACCCCACCTTGAGTACTGTGTCTTGTTCTGGGGGCCACACCTCCAAAGGACATAGACAGGGTGGAGGCAATACAAAGGAGAGCAACTATAATGGCGTCTGACCTGCATCAGAAGCCCTACAAAGAGAGGCTTAAGGAATTAAGCATGTACCCCTAGAAAAAGGTGGGGGCGGGATATGATAGAAACATTCAAATACTTCACAGGTATAAACAAGGTATAGGAAGGAAGAATTTTCATAGAAGAATATACTCGAGGACAAGAGGTCACACTATGAAGCTCGATGAGGGAGGCTGAGAGGAAATGTGAGGAAGTACTTCACAAGAAGGTAGTGAATGCTTAGAACAGTTTCCCAGTGGTGATGGTGGGGCTGAAATCGTTACTGTATTCAAAAAGCATGGGATCAACATAAGGGGATCATAGAAGTAAGGCAAGAGGGGGTTGCAGACTGGAGACCAATCAGGGTCTGCGGTGACACAGTAGGTAGGGAATATAGGGCAGACTAGGTGGTCAAACTCAGCCAGGCATCTTCTATAGCTGGGCACATGGGCACAGACTGAATCCATTAACTACGTTCATTGCCCCAGCAAGGCACCACCATAACACTGAAACCCATCTTTCACGATCTAAAAATGCTGTTTAAAATGAAATTGAATGCTATTTCAAAATGAAAATTCTAGGTCTGCTTTCAGCTTGCCCATTACTGCAGCCTTTGTACCCCAGCTGAACTTATCATGAGCTGTTCTTCACCATCCATGAATTATTTATGGACAGTTCAAGAACTGAGACCATGGACATACATCAAAGTCCAGCAATCATGTTCACGAATGTTGTGAACTGTGCAAGCACAACAAATGGGCAAACTTTATTCATGAACATTCTTGAACATAAATGTTCCTAAAAGTCAATGAAAGATTATGAAGTTCTTCCACTCAGCCTTTATGGATACAGTCCATCAGTAGTTCTGGTGACCAAAATACTCTGATTTTATAATATTGGTTAATTCATCAGGCAATCCTGTAGCCTTAGTCTCAAAATAGTTTTTCACTCTGTACAGTATACACTGTAGAGGTAAGCCTGTTCAGTCCTTAATTGTTTTATTACACAACCTAAGCAATTTACCATTGCAACTGAATTGTTTCAATAAACTGAACATTTTCTAGTCAATGGCTTTTCTTACACTGTATTTTAGAATTAGCAACATACCTTATACTTACTTGTTTTCTGTTGTTCTTTGTGGACTGGCATCACTGCTCACCTTCTGTTAAAATTCCTTTTATAAATAGAAAGGCCCCATTTCTATTATATGAGCCGAATCCACAACTCTTTTAAAATGTAGTGAGTTTAAATGTTAACCCTTATGGGTGCTCAAATAACAGATTTTCCTGTAGAACATATATTTCCCACTCCTGAACAGAAAGGGTTCTGATTTTGTAATGGTTTTTAACTTTGAGTGGGAAACTGTGTATTCCAATGTGCAAATTAGTCATGTTACTTGATTTCTGCTCAGTTCAACATGGTCCTTGAAAAGTTCAGCAACTTCTTGAACTTAGTGTTGATGAACAGTTGATTAACTTGTTTCATGAATTGGGTTGAAGAACAGTTGAAGAACGTTGATGGATGTCCATGATCCAATCATGAACATTCATCAAAGTTCATGAGTTAATGAACTTCATTTTGCATGAGCCAGGTTCCCTCCAGCAGTTCATAATGTCATGTGGTCTGACAGAGAAATTAGCCGACAAAGGCAGGAATCTCAGCCAATTAAGGAATGCCTTCACAGGGGTTGCAAACCTCCCTGAAAAGTCCCTGACAACTCCTGCAAAGGCAATACTTTAATTGGCTTCACAGGAGTTTTCAGGGAGTTTTACAAGCATCCCTTAATTGACTGAGATTTTTGTTCCAATAGATTCAAACTGAAACAAACGCTCACATGATTAGTTCCACATCAGGGCAGTGCCAACAGTTTTCTGTTAGATTTTCTTTGGCAGCAAGCACCATTCCAGCATCTCTTTTGTGTCTGTCTAGTTAACCAACTCTGAACAACTGCCTCCCATAGTTGTTCACCAAGCCAAAACAGACTGTATGACAGGTTTCAGGCAGTTAATCCTTCATTGTGCAATACAAAATTTTACAAAAAATGGTCTGCCACAGTCCTCGTTCCTTTCTACATACTGTAGGAAGAGATGCAATTTTAGACCCAAAAATGTATCACATTTACTTAGATTTCCAGAAGATGGTTCAGCTGGCAACAAAGTATTATAAGCTTGTGCAATGTAGATATAATGGTTGGTAGTAGGGATGCTTGGTACTGTATGTAAGTTTGAGTGCATATGAACAAAGTAGAAAATGCTAGTTCAAGGACTGAGTGGAGCACTGATAACCAGCACAGTACACAACAAAAAATCAGGTGTCCTACAGTATGAATCCAGTCTTCAGAGAGCAGTAAAGGCATAAAGTGCTTCTTTATTGGAGCTAAATTGCAGTAAAAGCAGGCTGCAGCACAAATGCACAATACTTACAATGCACTGTTGCTTTTCAAGAGCACTTTAAGGTTTGTATTACGCCTGGAAGACTGGATTCAAAGTGGCATGTGGGAAGCCTGATTTTTCATTGAGTTCTTATGAAACATATATTTGGCTATTCACTATTGCTGTCCCCATTGCAGTGACTACACCTTTTCAAGGTAACCTGAAGGCAGAGGAATCCTCTTGAGTAGTGTCAACCATCAGGTGTTGCAAGGACACGGTCCTATTAGACTACAGGTACCTTAGAAAAATGTGCAAAAGACAAGACTCAGAGGCAGGCAAGAGGGGATGCTGAGGAGCCCCACAGCAAGGAGAAACAGAATAAGCAGAGCAGGAAAGACAGGTTGACCAGATGGATGCTGAGGAGCACAGCAAGTCAGGAAACAAATAGTAGGAGCCTTACAGGGCAAGCAAGGCTAGAGAAATAGCAAGAGCATAGATTGTCTGGGACTGAGTAGAGCAATAAACCAGGCAACTAAAGCACAAATTATACTGCACCGCAGCAAGGATGATAGAACAAACAGCAGGAGGGCACAGAGCAGCAACAGAAGCCCAATGCCCTTTGCTGGTTCCAAGACGACCTGATAGGGAGAAATCAACGTGTCAAAATTGGGCAACCAGTATCCAGCGCAAGATAGGTACTGTATCATTAGGGGTACCCCAGGAATCAATACTGGGGCCCCTACTCTTCAGCCTCTTCTTAAATAACCTTCCCACAGCCTGCAACACCAAACTCATACTATATACAGACGATGCAGTGCTCCTGATCAGCAGCACGTCTCAGGCTGCCCTACAATCTAAACTGCAGAACTCCTTCTCCAAACTCGAGGACTGGTTCTGTAGTCATAAGTTGCTACTAAACTACAAGAAGACCAAGGCCATGCTTATATCCAGACCCCACAACAAAAATAAGTACTACTCCCTCATCATCTCCAACTCATGCAGTGAGCCACTGGAACAAACCCACTTGTTCAAGTATCTGGTGATCATAATAGATGATGCCCTCATGTTTGTGCACCATATTGACTCTCTGGTCAAGACAGTCATTACCAAGATTGGTGTCCTGTACAGACACAGGCAATACCTCTCTCTGGGGGCCCTCCACCTCTCAGTCCGCAGTTCCATTATATCTACTATTGACTGTGGACCAGTGGACTGAGGGATGGCAATGGATACAGTGCTCAAGAGGGTTCAGACTGCACTCAACAAAGCCTGCAGACTCACCCTGGATGCTGAGAGTGGCACTCACACCTGTACTCTGTATGAACATGCAAATTGGCTGTCATTAAGAAACAGGGTAAAATTCCAGACTTGCATCTTTGGGAAGAAGGCTCTATTGGGTAAAACACCACCTTGTGTAGGCAATTTGATCAAGGCAGCCAACTCATTGCAGGTCACCAGGGGGAGGACTAGAGGGGCCTTGGCTACCCCATTTTGTTGCACCTCACTTGGGCAACGTGCATTTGCCTACCGGGCTTCCCCATGGATGAATGAACTCCCCAGCATCTCTTGGCCACAAATTGTCTGGCCCAGTTCAAAACTGACCTAAAATAGCACCTAATAACACTCTGTAAATGCCCTTGCCCCTAGGTCCAGCCACACCTGCTCTCTCTACCCCCAGCAAGCACTAGGCAGGCCTCAGGTACCCCCCTCCCTCTCTCCCTTCTCATGACTTGCCTCAGCAATCAGTTTGCATCATGCTCCTTCGGCACCCACCACCCCACCTTCCCCCGCAACTCCCAGTCCCATGAGTTTCCCTAACAGTCACTACTCATGCAAGCTGCCTGACCATGCCCCCTTGCACCCCACCATTTACTCTAGCATGTCTTCTCTGCTCAGCCTCCCCTCATCCCCTGTATTTCTCCCTATACCTTATCACCCTTCTTCCCCCACCATTCACCTCCACCACAGTACCTACCCCTCTCTCATACCTCCTTTCTTCACCCCACTGTCAGCTATCCCTGTCCCTCTGAACTACTGACAAGGCACTTTGTGGCTGCTTATTCCACCCCCCCCAACCTCATAAAGTGTTTTTCTTGTTATTTTAACTTGCACCTATCTTTTGAGTTATTCTGCAAGTTCTGAATTCAAGCTGTATCATTCATTGTGATGTACCTTTGCTTTCTTCTATTGTACTTTGTTTTGCAGTCTGTGACGTGGAACCTTTGTAAAAGAGCTTGCGCTCAAAGGTCTTTTCCGAATCACTAAATAAATAAAAAAATAAATAAAAGAAGCAAGCTGGCACAAAGCTACACTGGGAAACAGCAGGCACTTGATACAGTAAATTGTTGACTGCAACACAGTAGAGGTCCAGAAATGACAGCTGTACAATGGACCCATACTAGCAAGTCAAGAAGAAAGCAGCCAGGCCGGAAGCAGAAAAATGGCCACCATGGATAGAAGAGTCAGGCTGATGCCATGCCCCAGTACACTAGACTAGATGGCCAAACAGTGAGGCAATGCAGCTGCAACCCAGGAGTGGAGGCAGAAGGCTGATACACCATGCAAAACAGCCAGAGTTAGGGAGGCAGCCTCCTTAGACAGACAGCCGCAGAGAAAACAGCCAGAGGAGGCAAGTGAAACCAGGAGAGAAGTGTTTGGAAGACAGAGGGAATGAACAGAACTCAGGACAACAAGCAACAAACTGCAGCAGCTCAAAATCAGTACTAGAGCAGGAAAAGTGACAAACAAAAAGAAATTCAAACAGCTGTGCAAGGGCCAAATACAGTACAATAACAACAGATGCACTGTTCAGAGGTGATGGCTTTATTTCAGGAGAGTGAGGATAAACAAGCATTTGCCAATGCCGAATGTTTGCTTGCTGGTATTAGCACTGGAAATGCAGGAGTTAGACAGATGCAGAGTAGGAATTGGCAGAAGTATTCAACTTCATGCCAATCCCACCTCCAACCTGTAGAGACAGACAGGGATTGGGGTATGCATTTGGGTTGTCTCTCATAACATTCATGCCATTTCACCTCACCCTATCCTGCATACACCAACAAGTGTTGAGGTGTGCCTTAAGGTGTTAGGCTTTTAGTCACCCCACTCCATAAGGACATACACTGAAATGGGTGCAATATAGGAGAATGGGGTGAACTCTGGGGCTGAAGAGTCCCAGGCACACCTCAATGCCTGTCAGTGGCTGCAAGGTGGAAGGGGGGGTGGAACGGCATGAGCATTATAGTTGGCAATCCTAAGGCATACCCCTGATGCCTGTCAGTCTGTACAGGGTGGGACATTATGGTTAGAAACCCTAACGCCCCGGGTGTTTGTTGGTATTTGCACTACAAATTTTCAATATGGCCTTTTAATGACCTGCACCTCATGAAAGCATTTGGGACCTCTTCTCATGAACAGTGGCACTGTGAGTTTGCCAATGTGTCCTGAACTTTGAATTCCCACACCGACCATGCCATTGTGTGCCAGATGTATGAAAACACGGATCGGACAGGATGTGGAGAATGACAGCTGCACCACTCATAGGGAGTTGTGAAGAGATGGCAATGTTGAAAATCGGTAGTGAAAATATTAAAAATACTACAACTTCCAAGTGCATGTGTAAACTGCACAATGCATGTGAGTGTAACAGTCAGTTAGTGGAAATATTTCACCAAATTTTCAATATAGGCATTTTGTGACCTCTGCTCATGAACAGTGTTAGTATAATTTTCTTAATCTGTCCCGAACATTGATTTCCCATGGCAATCGTGCTATTCTGCACCAGAAGTGTAAACGTATATTTCAGGCAGGATGTAAAAACTGACAGCTGTACTGTTCATAAGGAGGTCTGAAAAAAATGGCAATATTGTAAATCTGGAGTGAAAGTACTACAAATTTGTGAAGTTATAAGGGTGCGTGGAAACTGCACAACGCATACTTGTAACACAGTTATTTTATGGACGTTTGTCACCAAATTTTCAACATAGGCATTTTAGGACCTCTGCTCATGAACAGTCACTGTGATTTTACATATGAACATACAAACAAACATACGAATCTGACAGCAGAACAGACCAATCGGTTTATCTAAAATCTGCCTGAGTGTGCAGCTAGCACCCAAGATTGCAGCTGCCCCAGACTCCTCCCCCACTTGTCCCAGCCCCTGCCCCCTGACTCTTCCTCTTGCATTATCCAAGTCCTTCTTAAAGCTCTTGACTCCTACATGTTACCACCACCTCTGGCAGTGCATTCCAACTAGACACCACCCTGTCAGTGAAGCAGTGCCTCCTCATTTCCCTCTTGAAACATTCCCCCTTCCAACCTTAGTCCATGCCCCCTTGTCTCTCTTCCACTCCTCAATTGAAACACCCCCTTGATGCTGAGTTTGTTTTACCACCCTCAGGTATTTAAATGCTTCAATCATATCCCCCCAACCCTCCTCTCCTCCAGTGTGTACATGTTCAGCTCGTTCAGCCTAACTTCATATTCCTTTCCTTCCATCCCCTTTAACATTTTTGTTGCCCTTCTTTACACCCCCTCCAGTAACTTTATATCTCTCCTCAGGTATGGCCCCCAGTATTGCACACAGTACTCCAGGTGTGGATAACAGTGTTAGTGTTGCACTCAGGTTGCAGATGGTGGGTGCCAGATAGGATAGCCAGTCCAAAAATTATTAAGATAAATAAAACCAGCACTCCAGAAATTGCTTGTTCCACTTAAGGTATATTTATTCCATGGTACGATACCAAAGTCGAGATGATAACAGAACGATAGCAAGCCCCTAGCGCCTTGACCGTTAGGTCTTCCAAGGGGTATGAGCAGTGTTAGCTTGTTTCTCCAACTATATATACCATTTCAATTGATTAGATAATTAGTTCAACGATTCACATCTTGCTCATAACAATACAGAGCTAAAATATTACCAGCACTTAAAATAAAATTCAAGTCATTTTGATTAGTGCTGGCAAGGTGAAAATAGAACACAAAATGTATATAAACAAACAGGATTTAAACTAATAAAGGAGGAAGTAGCATAAATCCATAAACTTAAGCACACTACTATTATACATGCTGTCAATCATATCTAGTTAGATGATGTTATTTAATTATCTTAAAAGTTTATGGAAAGAATTTGCTACTGCCAGGTAATGGCCAGATTATTCTTTGCAAATGCAAGTATGTAAAATATGAAGAACCACATATGATCTTAAATATACACATTCCATGAACTTGTAAATTCACAAATACAGTAGTATGTAAACATATTAGTAGATGTGGTGGTTCTCAGAGTTGCACTGTCTGATCGTCAAATGTTATACGATTCAAAGCATGGCCATCTGAACTCCAGGTGCGGCCTGACCAATGATCTGTAGAGAGATAGGATCACATCCCTGTGTCTGGATGAGAACCCCCTTGCAATGGACCCCAGCATCCTGCTTGCCTTTGCTGCTGCTCTCCTACACTGGGCTGAGTAGTTCATGCTCCCGGTTACCAACACCCCTAGGTCATTCTCCTCCTCTGTGATCCCCAGCCTCAGCCCCCCAAACAATAATCCCTCTTCTGGTTCTTAGGCCTGAAATGCATCATCTTACACTTGTTTGTATAATCCTAGCTGCCACTCCACTGATCATGTCTTGGTTTGGTTAAGGTCCCCTGCAGTTTTCCCATCCATCCTCTTTGTCCACCACTGCCATCAATTTGATATCATCTCGAACAGAATAACCGTGCTCCCTACTCTGTGTGTTGTATCGGTGATAAAGAGCCCAAATAGCACCGGTCCCAGCACTGACCCCTTCTTCTTTTCCCTGACACACCTTAAAAAGTCCTTTTCCCCTCCCTTTATGCCCAGTGCTAACCTTAATTCCCTGGAGGCCTTAGCTTTTTCCAACCTCCTGGCCACCTCCCTTGACTAACTCCCGTAAGCCTCCTTATCCACTCCCCTTCCATGTTCTACTGTACTTCTAGTATGCTCCCCTCTATGCCCTCACACCTTGCAGCACTTCCTTGTTCGGCCAGCATGGTTTCTTGGCTCTGCTCTTCTTACTCCTGGCCCTGGTGCAGGCTACTGTGGCATCTGTTAGCCCAGTCTTTATGACTCCCCACTTTTGTTCTGCATCCATCCCCAGCCTTATATCCTGGAGTGTCCCTCACAATATTGCTCCCATCCTCCCAAAGTCCAGCCTACTATAGTCCACCACCTTAGTGCCTGTGCCTCCTGTCTCCCTGCCCAGCACTAGAATGAGCCACACTGTTTGGTGGTCACTACCCGCTAGTGGATACTCCACCCTTACCTCCCTCACTGCCTCTCCATTTGCCAGTACTAGGTCAAGAGTGCTTCCAAGCCTTGTAGGCCCACTTGCCAACTGCATCAGAAGGCCATCCTGGGAATGCAACAATGAGCACCTGCTTCCTGGTACCGCTAGTGGCTGGGGTACTCCAGTCAACTCCTGGTAGGTTAAAATCCCCCACTATCACTACACTCCCCTTCTACAGACCCTCCTTATCTGCTCTGCCAATTCCCCATTCAGTTTCCTGGATTGGGCTGGTGGTCTGTACCACTCCCAGCCTCAACTTGCTGCCCTTGAGGTCCAGGAGTTGCACCCAAAATGCCTGTGTCCTCTCCTGTTCTCCCTCATCCGTTATACATTTGACCCCTTCCTTCACATACAGTGCAACTGCCCCTTCTAACCCCCTGGTCCCTGCTGTATATTCTGTATCCCGGGATTGCCGAGTCACAGTCATGGTACTCTGTGGCCCAAGTCTCTGTCACTGCAGCAGTGTCCACCTTCCCCTCTAAAGGGAGTACCTGACACTCTGCAATTTTGTTCCCAAAGGCTTCATGCATTGAGAGATACCACCTTCCACCCGTAACCCTCCTTCCCCTCACTCTTCTCCTCCTTGGCCTGTGTCCCTCCTCCAGGTAGTCTGCACTCTTTCTCCTCGTTATTCTTACTGGGTGGTGGTGCCTTCTGTATTACACTCATACCACTCTGCCAGCCCCCCCAGGTTACTATACCTCTGCCTTTACCTATATCTAGGGGGGGTGAGCTCATTAGGCTCCCCTATCCAGACCTTTCTACCAACCTCAGTCTTTGGCCATCCCTCCCACTAGTTTAAATCCACCTTAGTAGAGATATACCCCTCTAATCCCGCCTTTAATACTCCCATCTCCTCCCTGCTCAAGTGTAGCCTGTCCACCGTGTACTAGTCACTATTCCCCCAAACCCTACTCCAGTTAGTCACTAACCCATAATTTTTGGTGTGGCACCAATCCCTCAGCCACTCGTTGAACTCCTCAATCCTACCCTTCCTCCCCATGCTTCCACATGGTACTGGGAGCATCTCTGAGAATGCCACTGACTTCCCAAGCTCTCACACTGCCTGCCCAACTCCTAGAACCTCCCCCTCATGACTTCCACAGTCTCCCCACCAAGTCGTTTGTACCCACATGCAACAGTAAATGAGGTTTCTTCCTCCCCCTCACTGCACATTTGAGCAGTGCCTGCCCCTCCTGCAGTCAGCCCGGGATAGCTTCAACCCAAATATGTCTGTACCTTCCCCCCTTCTGCCCCATCTCAGCCCTTTCAATACAGAATCCCCCAGAACAAACAACTCCCTTCCCTTACCCCCTTTCCCTTCTAATGCCCCTTCAACCACCCCGGTATTCATTCTTCCCTGCCCCTTACCCCCGCCAACTGCACCCTCAGTGACTTCTGTATCTGCACCCCCTACTTCTGCCTCACCTCCTTTCTCTGCCTTATTTCTCCCATCCCCTTTGAACCTCTTCTCAGCCTGATTACTTCCTACTGGGCTTCCCATGCTGACCTCCCCTTCTCCTCTGCTAATTTCCAACCCCTCTCCTATCACCGTTGTTGTCAATTTAGAGCCCCCATTCCCTTCGACCCCGATAGTCATGGCCCCATCCTTCCCCTTCCTATAGCCTTCTCTCCTCCAGTCACCCTCCTTCCTTACTAGCCCCTTCTATACTGTCATCCTCGCTATCTTCTTCCCTACCTGTTGCCATTGCTTTCATGTCCCGCTTGTCCTCCCCTTCAGTATGTTCCTGCTCTCCACCTCTCCCCCATAGTTGAGGTTCGAATCTATTCCTAGTCGATACCCCTCCTACATCTCTTCCCCCTTTCGGTTCCCCCTCCTACTTGTTCCCTCCATGCCCCCGGTCCCACCCTGGTCCATCCTACCCGCAGCCATCTGCTCTCTCCCTGGTACTCCTCATGGTCTCTTCCTCCCCCATCAGGAGCCCCTCCCTCACCTCAGGCACCCCCTCCCTTCTCCTCTCTTTTCTGCCAGTGTCTCTAATACTGGGGTCAGTTTCAGTCCCTAGTTGTTCTTCCCCATCCCCCATTGCCATCCCCTATCCCCCCAGCCAGGATGCCTAGCATACTCATCTGCCCTGCCACTTAGACTCCTCCCGAACCTCCACAGTTCCTCTGTCAAACTAGCCAGTTTTCTACATAGCATACACCTCCCCATCCTTCAAGCAGAGTCCAGGAACATGGCGGACCCACACTCTGTACACCCCACCACTCTTCCAAAGATGCCCGGCCTTTTGACATGCGGCACCTGTCCCTTTTTGGCTCCCATCTTATGTTACAGGCTCTTACTCCCAGTTTCTGTACCCTACTACAACTGTTAGGGCCCTATTAACTCAAATTCCTGGATCCCCACATTAGTACCCCTACCCTTGCCAACTGGGTTAATTCAGTCTCAAATCTCATCCATTAGATGCTGTATTACTGTTGTAATCCTAAAGCCTCCTTGTCTGTTTTTTACCCCTCATCTACCATACATTTTGTTCTCAGCCCTCATAGTTTCACTTAGCCCAGTTAGAAATCATATTGCACTCCAAGAATTACTCAGCTCAGTTAGGGAAAGAAACAGAACAAATAAATGTGTATTATTACAGCAATCCTAATAGTATAGCTCAGTACTTAGCTCAGTTAGAGAAATAAATGGAACAACTAAATCTGTATTATTACAGCAATCGTAAAAGTATCCAGTCATTGCTTTGTCTCCACCCCAGAGACTCTGCTGTAATACAGGACCACACAGGACCCTGGGCAGGTGAGTGGGCAACTCTTAAGTCCTGACAGAGCCCCGTTGAGCTCACTTACTCCAACTCTCTCACTCACTTGTTCTGTTTCCCTGGCGCTGCAAGCTGCCCTTTTGTACTGGGTTCCTGCCTGCATTGGTACCTTTTTCTGCCCACAAAGAAATCTGCAGCAGTCATGACAGAGCTCCGTTGAGCTCACTCACTCCCACTCTCTCACTTGCTCATTCTGTTTCTCCCGGCACTGCAGGCTGCCCTTTTGTACTGGGCTCCTGCCTGCGTTGATGCCTTTTTCTGCCCACAAAGAAATCTGCAGCAGTACTGACAGAGCTCTGTTGAGCTCGCTCACTCACCCTCTCTCACTCATTCATTCTGTTTCTCCCAGCACTGCAGACTGCCCTTTTGTACTGGGCTACTGCCTGCATTGCAGCCTTTTTCTGCCCACAAAGAAATCCGCAGTGGTACCGACAGAGCTCTGTTGAGCTCGCTCACTCCCCTTCTCTCACTCACTTGTTCTGTTTCTCCTGGTGCTGCAGGCTGCCCTTTTGTACTGGGCTCCTGCCTGCAATGTCACCTTTTTAAGCCCACAAAGAAATCCACAGCAGTCCCAACAGAGCTCCATTGAGCTCGCTCACTCTCCCTCTCTCACTCGCTCATTCTGCTTCTGATGGCACTGCAGGCTGCCCTTTTGTACTGGGCTCCTGCCTGTCTTGGCACCTTTTTCTGCCCACAAAGAAATCTGCAGCAGTCCCGACAGAACTCCGCTGAACTTGCTCACTCCCCCTCTCTCACTCGCTTGTTGTTAATCTGTCCCAAACACTGATTTCCCACTGCAACCGTGCTATTCCGTGCCGGAAGTGCAAAAACACATTTTGGCCAGGTTGTGAACAATGACAGCTGTACTGTTCATAAGGAGGTGTGAAAAAATGCCACTGTTGAAAATCTGGTGTGAAAATGTTGCTAATTTTTGAAGTTACAAGGGTGCATGGAAACTGAGCGGTGCATGCTTGTAACACAGTAATTTAATGGACTTTCATCCCAAATTTTCAACATAGGCATTTTAGGACCTCTGCTCATGAAACAGTGTCACTGTCATTTTCCAATTTGTCCCTAAAACTGATTTCCCACAGCGACCATGCTATTCTGTGCCGTAAGAATGAAAAATACATTTCAGCCAGGATGTGTAAAATGACAGCTATACTGTTCATAAGGAGGTGTGGAAAAATGCCAATGTTGAAAATGTGGAGTGAAAATACTACAAATTCACGAAGTTACAAGCATGTGTGGAAACTGCACAATGCAGGCTCATAAAACAGTCATTTTTTTTGGATTTATTTCACCAAATTTGCAACATAGGCATTTTGAGAGCCCATCTCATGAACAGTTGTTTCATTAATCGGTCCCGAAAGGTGATTCCACCCAGTGACCACAAAATCACTTTTTGGGATTGAATAATGCCATGACAGTGACTGCATTCATGAGGAGGGGTCCCAATAACCACATGTTGAAAATGTGGTTCCAAAATTCACAAAAATGCAAGAGATTTGCAGCAAAGTTGAAAAAAACCTATGTGTGCTATTATACAGCTTACCGGCATTTCTTCAAGTTTGCAGTATGCTTTGAAGAGTGCAGACGTGTTCCCGGTCCATCGAAGATCATCGCGCTAGTATCCAGAGGTAAGTATGGGTGAAGGGGGTGTGGGAGGCAGGGTGCACAGAGGGTGGGCGCCGGGTTGGGGAGGCACCACTGGACTCAATGAGGGACCGCTTTGTTTTCCAGGTTGAAAAAAATGAAAACATCACAGGAAGGTTTTTTTTTTACAGGGACATTTGACATGTGGGTGGGCTCCCAGTGTGCCACCTGAGTGATTTTGGGGACTCTAGCCAATTGAGGATTGGGCACCCTGTTGGCACATACCAAGTGGGGCAAGAGCCGAGGGGATTAAGCACCCCTCGCACACAGCAAATTGGGAGGGGATATTATGCCGACAGGGAGGGCCCCTGTCGGCAAAAGTGAACTGAAATGGGACTGAAGCTGATGGGATTGGGTCCCCATTGGCAAAGAAAGACTGTTGGGGGCACATGATGCTGAGGGGATTGGGCACCGGGCACACAACAGAAACTTGGTGGTGGGGATATTATGCCAACGGGGACTGGGCTCCCTGTCAGCAAATGAAGGGGGTCGGGGGCATGCCGACAGGGGGAATGGGCTCCTCTGTTAGCTCTGAGGTGGCCACATAGAGCCACCATGTTCCTCGTACTGTTAGACCAGGTGAGGTACTGCCCTGCAATGACTGGTCACTCCCTTATTGCAGCGGAATTGCTGATACTACAATGACGAGGCAGTCCCTCATTGCAGCAGCCAAATCATTTCAAGTTAGTGGCACTTCTGTAGAACCAGTGTTATCAGGACACTGTGCCTGCATTAATTTACACTGCCAACCACAAATGCAGTGCTGGCATTGGCTGCCACACTGCCGCACCTCCACAATCCGCTCTCTCAGAAGCTGCCACATAATGTTTCTTGTGCATGCGCACAAGCAAACATAAAATAGGGATATTCTTGGCAGAATACCAGATTCTGAATTTTGATATCACCATGAAATGTGATATTCTGCCTAAATTCAATGTGTTTTAAGTTACTTGTGTACATAGAAAATTTTGAACAACCGCATGTAACTCGGACGTTTTTAGGAGTTTTTTCACCAAATTTTCAGCATGGTCTTTTGAGACTCAACCGCATGAAGAATGCCACTGTCATTTCTTTCACTGGTCCCAAAAGGTGATTTTGCACAACAACTGCACCATTCTGTGCCACAGGTGCGAAAACACATTTTGGGCAGGATGTGAAGAATGACAGCTGTACTGTTCATGAGGGGGTGTGAAAAATGGCAATGTTGTCAATTTAGAGTGAAAATGTCAAAAATTGCCAAAGTTACGAGCGTGTGTAGAAAACTTTCAACCACTGCGCATATCTTGCCCATTTGTCAATATTTTTGCACCACATTTTTAACATGGGTTTTGGACCCCTCCTCATGAACACTGGCACTGTCATTGCCTCTACTACTAGGCCTTGAAAGGTAATTCTGTGCAGCAACTACAAAATCACCATTTGGGACTGAGTAATGAAATAACAGTGCCAGTGCTCATGAGGTGGATGCCAAAATCGTGTTGAAAATTTGGTGCAAAATATTGAAAAATGCCACAATATCAACATAAATTGAAAACAATATTATATGGCAGGCATACATAATTAGAGTGCCTGATGCATGGCTAAAAATAGTCCTGCCAAATAGGATGCAGTAGATGTCCAAAATCCTTGGACAAATATAATTTTTAAAATAATTCAGCTGCCATTTGTTTTTCCCACTTAGCAAGACAAGTTTTACAAGACGCATCCCCCTCCCCCACCATCATTGCTGCCTTGAAAGAAATAGGCTGCCTGAGTAAGTATGAGGCACCCTCATCCTATATTTGTTTAATATAGTATTTACTTAGTTTCCTGACATTTAGCAAAATGACGATCGTTGATGCCACTTCATTCATCTCAGCTTTTGCATTGTGCACCTGCTCAGACTCTCATGCCACCTGTCCGCTCACAAGAAAAAAATAACAGCAAAGAAAGGAAATAGAAAAGTCAAAAATACAGCAACTGTGCAAGATAAAATGTACAGTTAAAATGACTGCCCCATCCACAGCAAGATCCACAGGCTGGCTACTCTTCTCTTGTCTTTCCTCCACCTGGCCGGTCTGCTCAAACCTGCTCTGCTCATTAGCCGCTTGCATTTGCCATAACTGGTCAAAAAAAAAAAGAAATATATACAAATTATGCTAAAAATGTGAAAGGTAATTGTTAAAAAATGAAAACTAATCACTAAAGCTAAAAACTAGTCAGTGTGTATTGGGGGTGTCACATGGTAACCATGACTAACTTCAGGCATGGTGGCCACAGTACAACAAAATTATACAGCAATGTTTGACAGTCAGAGAAACTATTTTGTAACAAAATACATGAAAAAAAGTTTTTCAATATAAACATATAATTTTAATTTCTACCGGAATGTAAAATACACTGCCCATTTATAAACAAAGTAAGACACTCTGGGAATGTGCATTAGACATTTCTGATGCACGCCAGAGGCTGAAAAGCACTCAGCCAGTGGCCATGGTCCTTGTCGCACCCTGGTTGTGCATTAGAAGTGTCTAACACACACCCACAGTGTTTTGTTGCTTATGTAAGGTATTTTGTAAAACTATCATAATGCTTAAACCTCTGACGGTAATGTCAACACATGCTGGAAAACTAAGTACACAGTATTTAGACAAACTGTGCAGTACTGTAGTACAGTACCTAATAATGGTGTGTTTTAACAATATCAGCTGTTGGTTAGCTGTCAGCAGTGCAGCTGTTTTACAGACTAGAGGAGTACTACAGGTCTGTTTGCATGAATTTTCTATGTGTGTAGAATGTTATGAATTGATTTGAAGCAACATTAAACAGACAATGATGACTGTATCAAGGGATATGATCTGAATGTGAATCCTTTTTTTTTATTATTATTCAGGTGTTTTCCTCCTTGTAGCCTGGCAGGAGGCTCTGGACCCCTCCCGAGGTCTCGGTCTCTAGCCGCACCGTTCCCCACTGGACTCCCTTAAATCCCCATGGGTCCCCCATGACAGTACCAAGGAGAATGGGTGCTGGTCTCCCCCACCCGCCAGTGAAATCAGGGAGCCACACCGGGCAATAGGTAATGTCATCATGGAGCCTGCCAGCACCTTTATCCTACTTTTTAGCTCCCCGCCCTCTGCCCCACCGATGACAGACGTTGGCACTGTACCTCTTTGCTCACATCTCCCCCTGGCTATCGCCAAAAGGCAGTTGGCAAGCTGGACGGCAACCCCTCCATCCTGAAAGAGTACAGTAGTCCTCCAGATGCTCAATCCTCTCTCTCTCCTCTCTCTTCTCTCTGCCGACCAGTGGTGGACTGGGCTCATTCCCAAACCCAAGTCACCGGCGTGGCACGAGGTGTGGTGTCCAGCACCTCAGCCCTCAGTGCCACCGGGCTGGCTTCTGAATGGGAATCCTGAAAACAATGCTTTCTCTAGGTCATATAACTTAAAAGGCAAACATGCATGCAGTATTTCTGTGTGCACCAGATACCACTCTGAAATCTTTAATGTGAAAGGTAGGATGAAAACTATATGACTAGTTCCTCAGCTGTAGCACAGAAATATATATTTTTAGATTCAAATTGGGATGAATTTCTCCAAATGATTGCAGTTATTAAACTGAAGGTCCATCAAACACAAACAAGAAGCTGTACATTTTTTAGAATGAAACAGAGGTTACAGTTTGAACTTAACCATACACATGTTATAAATATGTCTTTCCCACATATTGGTATGTTGCTTTATTATTCCACTCATAAAAAGTTTTTCTCTTCCACCATTTTGGCAGGATATTTGCATACAAAACTAACCCCATGTTGTAGATTGTTACTACTAGGAGGTGATGGTGTGCAAGTAATGAAATTCTGTATATGGATTGGCACTGACTTCAAAATAGATTTTAACTGGGATATGCAATTATTTTCTATGGAGTAATCACCATTTGAAAGTCCTGATAAAGTGGCAAATAGGCCATGAAAGATCAACTGTTAGTATGTGGAAATAAATAAACAAACATTGTCTTCATCCTTTGAATTTGCATAGTGTACGTCTCCCACAGACTTCTCCGCCTCTGGTCCAGCCTCTCACTTGTCTTCTACTTGTCCCCCCGACCTGCAGCATCTTCACCAAGATTACTTTTCAAGCCTGCTCCTTTACTTTATTCTACTCTCCCCTGCCACTCCCCCACTTTTCCCCTCCTTGGCCTCATAAGTCATGGCTTTTACTGTTGTTTTATTTAGGATAATCCCTTTCAGCAGTGATGTTTCTATCCTCATAGTTCACATTGTAATGCTTTCTTCCATTTGTGCTGTAAAAATGTTGTATTTATAAAACAGCCATTTTGCACTGATGTGCATCTATCATTTCCGGTTCTGTTTGTATTGTATCCTACCCTTGTTCAATGAGTATGCAGTTGGGGCTGGATTTTAAAACCTCACAAATCGTCAGAGTGCAGAAACTCTGGCTCAAGTGGGTCTTCACTTGCAGAGCCACACTTTTTCCTGCATACACTGGATTTTCAAAGATAGAACTGTTTTACAGCTGGCTCCATGATTTACGACGGCTTGCAGCCGTTTTGTGGGACAGCCCCATCAAAATGTTATTCCTGGTTGACCCAGGTACACAGTCTTCTGCAGCTGTGACTGCCACCTGTGTTGAGCATGGGCTGAAGATCAGAATACCCACTGGTACAGAGTTTTTACTGCACCAGTGGCTTCAGATTGGGACTTTGCCCCAGAATGGCTTAAAATCCAGCCCCTGAAAACAAGCTATTTAATTCAATGTGCCTTCATGAGTCAGTCTTCTAAATCAATGAATAACTCAATCAATAATCAACCAATCAATCAATCAGGAAAACACATTTTAAATTGTCAACAAATATACTTCATTTTTATTACCTGAGAACTTTTAATACTGAGTACAGTCTCCATAAACCACTTGCTTTATTTTGCAGCATACTTTAGCCAACAATATCAGGATTTAAACAACTTTTTAAATGTTTACTAAATCATAAAACATCAATTCTCATATTCTAAAGAGAGCACAAATGATAATTTGAGTCAGCAATGAGAAACTATCATTAAACAGCACAGGGCAAATAACCACCTCTGCCTGGCCTCCAAGATTATTAACTCTGATATTCAGTTTTGCCTAACATACTCACAAGTCCCATAATAAACCAAATAATGATAAAATGTTACCACAAGTAGACAATCTCAACCAATAAGAATGCAAAGCTCTCACAGCCATACCCCTATAATAATGTAGCAGGCCCCATCAAAGAACTAGTAGTGTACCAGCATCATGTATGTAGTCGATGTCACTTTCCATTTAAGCTATTTGTTCTCAACAGTTCTCTGTCCTGCTGCTAAATTTCCAAACAGAGTAGAGTATGGCAGGATTAAAATGGGCAGTAACTGAATTGAAGTAAATGAGGAGGTGAGCTGAGTGAGGGATCACACATTGGAGTACCTTGGAGGCTAATCCAAGCACCTCATACCAAAGGGTTGCAGGAGAGAGACATAACCAGGGGACATGCAGCGGATCACCTTCTGATGCCCCACACCTCCAACAATTGTCATCTGGCAGAAGATTCATCTTATGCAGAATGGAGAGGTCTGGTACCATGCATGTAGGGTTTTATTGTTGATGAGCCTGCTATGGGCATCATTAAAAGCTATGTGAGACAGGAGCTGACACACATTCTGAAATGCAAGAGTTTAGCATCTTATCCCATTTCTATTTTGATTGTAGGGATTGATTGGGAATGTTTTCCCTATTTGTGCTTTATATGGCACCTGCCACACCCTTCCCCTGCTTGATCTAACGTCTGACGAGGCTCTATACAGCTGATATGTTGTACTGCACTTTGCAACTGCAGAAATCTCCAGAAATATGTTCTGGAAATCCTCCATCTGGTTTGTAGGGATTGGAACATGATCACAGCTCACGCCCCTTTGTCCATAATATCCTGCAGCCATTATATATACTGTATCCTTGACTGCCCAAGAGAGCCATAATGTAGGCCGATTGTCTACTTTGATTTCTGGGTTGCCGAATAGCAGAGAGTAACGTAGGGGTGTGAGGTTATGGCCTAACCATTTATGCATTTTAAACTAACATTCAACAGATGATGTCACAGTGCGGTAAGATTTCAATTCTTTTTCATGGTAGATTAGAGTGGCATGGGGACAGTCCTGATAGAGGTAATACTCCATTTCCACCCATTGTGGTGACTCTTATCATGTCTATGGTGCCACTGCAAAGTCTGAATTGCTTGGAAAGCCCACATGAACCCTGTAAGAAAGGCAACTCCCATCCACCCATGACCAGTGTGCCCACAGTTTGTTCTGGCTATATCGAGGTTGGGCTCCTTCCCAGAGGAAGATGCCTATCATTTTATCCAGTGCTGTGAACCATTTCTCAGAAAGGTAACAGGTAGATGTGACAAGATGTAAAATATTTTTGGGGGCTGCTACCATTTTTAATGTAGAGATTTTCCATGCAAGAGTGAGAGGTGAAGATGTCCACCTGTCACATTCTCTTTTATTTCAGTGAGTACTGGAGTTAACCTCACTGAGTTTAGTCAGATCAGAGGTGATTTGTAGACTCAGGTAGGCAATTGCCGGGGTTCCAGTGAAGTAAGGTATATGAAGAGCACTGCCTGTTAGGGGTAACATCTCCATTTTGGATTTGTTAACATTAAGGCAAAACAAGGTTGTGACATGTGTTAGAAGTGCCAACAGGGGGAGTTGCATCTCCTAAGAGCACTAGTAGGTCATCTGTGTGTAACATCGTGGAATATGAGGTGGTACCCAGTTGAAGACCTTTTGTATCGCTGTCCTGGCATATAGCTGCCACAAGAGGTTCAACGGCTAGGACAAACAGGAGGGGTGATAGTGTGCAGCCTTGTTCTGTTCCTTATGCCAGTGGGAAGGGATCTGAGAGCACTGAGGTAGTGAGCACCCTGCCATTGGGGAGGAGTATAATGATCTCAACCAGTGCAGAATTGGGGAGACCATATTTTCTAAATGATTTCAGTTTAAAGTAAGATATGAAGTTATAACAATCTGGCTCTATTTTAACAACTTGGAAATCTTTTTGTTATGTCATTTATTATATCAGGAACAGTTAATTTCACTTAGAAGAGTCAACAGTTCAAATAAAGATTTCTGGGTTTTGCTCTTTAGCAGAATCGTCATGCACTTCTAAAATTTCACCATCAAGAGCTTAAGTTTTATTTTTTTGTATATCAGGAGTAGCAGTCACTTCTGTGACAGGTGTTACCTCAATCTGTATAATGTTTAACGAGCTAGCAAAACCAGAAATAGCAGACAAGAAAATGTTACAAATTTTAAGAAGTATTTTTTCTTGTTCCATTTTCTCATTCTAATGATTTCTCTGTAACAGCATAATGCCGATGTGTTGAATAGCACTCTGCCTGGCAAGTGACATATCTAAGTCTAGTCTCCCTATTACATACTGTGGAATTCTGGAATGCTGTGAAATTCTCTCCCAGAAGAAGTGCACCCAACCCTACTGTGGATACTTTAAACAGAGGTTAAAACATAGTTATTCACCCAGGCCTACCCTGATTTTTAATTAACTGCTGACAATATTATTGGTTATTGTTTTATTGATAGTTTGATGTATTTATTGAATGTATTTTAAATGTATGACCTGTTCTTTAATGAATTGTGAGGCACTCTGACCTGTTGGAAAGGGTGCCCTATAAATAACTTTTGCCTTGCCTTATATCAGCAGCACTGTGACCTCACTGACAGTGACATCACAGGTGACTGACCTGGCAGCTACTGGTGGCTCCTCATGAAGAGCTGTGATGTCACAGTCAGTGAGGTCACATGCTGATGATGGTGGGCAGAACAGAAATAGATACATCCAGTTGGCAGGCAGTCTGCTGTTGCAGAGATTATACCTACTAATACCAGGTAAAAATGTAATTACCCAAAGGGAAAGAAGAAGACTCTCAGATATAAAGGTAATAGTTGCCAGCTTTTAAAAACAAATACTCATTGTAGGTAGTACACTAGCTCTTTAAAACACTTAGGGATCCACTACCAGATGTAGCTTTTAACTTTGATCAACAAATTGACTCAGAGTTACTAGGAATAGTTGAATCTCCCATGTTAACTGGTTGCTGCTGTTGTAGGAAGCTCTTCAGCTGATCATCATCAAAAATCCATTTTGTGTCTCCCAAAATGACTTATATATTATACTTGACATACTTATATTTTCATCTGTCTGAGCACAGACAGTACCACTGCAAATAATGTCTCCTACCACTGGTATAGCTAACTGATCTGAACATGCCTGCAGTCTGACATACCATCAGAGGTTAATGCATGTAACTGGTAAAATGTATCCTTCTGTAGTTACATCTATGTATGAAAAAAATATATGTCAATAAAAGATTAACTGCAAAAGAAAATATGGCTCTGTAAATTCCTGGTGACTTTCACTAAAAGTGCTAAATGATGCTAAGGATGCTCAAAGATGTTAATATTCTTATACTAGAATCTCCACCCTTAAATCTTCTGGACTTAACTGGCACATATCTTAAGGAATATATTTACTAATCTGTTTCCTTTTTCAATATTTATTTTCTATTCTAATATATTATATGTCCATATTATTGTGCTATTTAATATTCTAGAAGTATTTTCTGTATAGAAAAGAAAAATTGTATATATAAATATTTAAAAATAAGCCCTTGTGAGGAGAGACTAAGGGATCTCAATACATACACCCTGGAATAAAGGAAGGAGGGTGATATGACAGAGACCTGTAAACTCCTCACGGGGTTGAACAAGGTACAGGAGGGGAGTATTTTTCAAAACAGAAAGTGCACGAGAACAAAGGGACATGCAATGAAGCTGGAAGGGGGAAATTTAGGAGGGATGTGAGGAAGTACTTTTTCACTGAAAGAGTGGATGATGTCTTGAATGGTCTTTGAGCAGTGGCAGTGGGGGCAAAAACAGTGGTAGGCTTCAAGCAGGCATGCAATAGGCACAGGGAATCTTAGTTGGGAAGTGTGGGGAGGGGTAGCCAGCAATCAGGCAGGGTCTGCAGTAAAAGTATAGGCAGGGGGAAAAAGGAGTGGGCGAAGTGGTCCTTATCTGCTGACAAAATTTGTGTTTCTGTGTTTGACTGAGGCCAACAGAATACACAAGAAGGCTGGTGAATAAGAGTGCAGAGATAAGATAAGAAAAGCATCTCTAAAGGTTGGGGAAAAGGGAATCCACTAATAGTGTAAAAGAGCACTGTGGCATGGTGAGGAGATGCCAACCCTGGCTGGCACCCTAAGGTAAGAGTTCTTCTTGAGAATGGATGCCATTCCAGTGTACTGTAGCTCCCAGCAAAGCAGAAGTATGATGTGTATGATGCCCAGCCACATAGCTGGAGTCGCAAGATAACTTGGTACCTGGGCATGGTAAGGGAGTGCCATCTTGGTGTGCCGATGTAGCGTCAAGTCACCAAGAATGTGTATGCCAGCCAAGTACAAAGGTTAGCCCCTTATTAGTCCGAGGAACTGAGTAAAGAGAAAGAGTACACACAGAGGGTATCGAAGGTGGAAGTGCAGTGATGGTGGGGATAGGGAATCCCCAGGCATGGTGATCCTAACAAAGTAAGAGTGTAGAGAGAGTTTGGTACAGGTTAAAAAGGGATCTGTGGCTCAGGAAATGGATTTGGTGAGTAAGGTTACCCAAAAAATACATGGGACTGTAACAAACTGAGTATAAATTGAGAAACTATGGCCCTGGACCAGTAAACAACTAATGTGGACAAATGAACATGTCACAAAATCCCAGTAAAGAGAGTCAAGTGCTGGAGACTTCTGTCATCAGTGTGTTTCTTTTCAGCCATGCTTGGTGCCCACATCCAACAACTCCTGAAAGAGGATAAGGGAATTATTAAGTTACTGAGTGCAATGGGCTCTTGGTCAGCATAACCTCTTCACCCCTAGACATGGCAGTACTCTGGATCATGCCATCCCCCATCCTGGGCATCAACACAGATGGGTCATTGTGCCACCTGAAGGGGACTGCAGTCATATATCCATGTAGTATGGAAATACGTATAACATAACAATGACAATGCTGTTTATGTGAAATAAATTATGCCATTAAGGGTATGTGTGACCTGCTGGCCACTGGTGCGCTTCCAGAATCTGTCTGGTACCAGCCCACATCCAATATCAGAATATTAGCATGAAAAATCCATGAATCTGATTGGTTAACAGCTGTACTTTCACTACCAACTGAGCCCACTTAAAAAAAAAAGAGCATAGAGACCCTGTACCAATGAAATCCATGAACTTCCCGCGAAATGTTCTTTTTGAAATAGCAGCCATGATTTCCCCCTTGCTACATGGCCGAAATAAAAATGTTGGGTTTAACACTATGCAGCTGTTCAGTTTAAACTGCTGAGAAACAGAAGCTGACACTACTTGTTTTGGTCGGTGTCCGAAGGGACAGCACTAGCTGTATTATCCATCCTGCCGCACGAGGGCGCAGACATGGCTCCAGATCGGGCTCTTCCTCCCGCACCACAACCCCCGCATGCTACAACTGACTCCAGGTCCCAATAGCAACAGCTGTTGCTGGAAAAACATTTACACGTATATCCTTTCATCCAAACCGCTGTATTCCTTTGCTGCCTTCGTCGTCTGCCTAATCCCTATTGTGAACACGCCTGGGCTGTTGCGAGCTCACAGGGTAGCAACATCTGAACTTTTTCCAGTTTCTCGTGCTTCAGTCCGAGGGGAAAGAAAGGGACAGGGATCAGATAACAGTCAGGACAGAATAAAAGAAAAAAAATACACAGAGAAGAAACCCCTGACGTAAAATGCCTTTTATTTAGACTTATGTGATGCAGAGAAACGAGTGCTTGCTTTCTCAGGTACTGTGCCGTACTGTGTTTCGCTCTTTTCCACGCGGTATTAACCGTGCTGTATTGACCGGCGCTCTAGTTGTCTACGCTACGCTGTATTGACCGGCGCTGTCGTTACCTACGCTGTATTGTCCCGCGCTATAGTTGCCTACGCGGTACTGACGGCGCTGTATTGGCCCACGCTGTACTGACCGGCGGTGTAGTTGCCTACGCGGTATTGGCCCACGCTGTAGTTGCCTACGCGGTATTGACCCGCGCGCTGGTGACTGGCACTGTGGTTGCTACGCTGTATTGACCTACGCTGTATAGGCCCGCGCTGTAGTTGCCTACGCTGTACAGTGCGAGCAACTACAGCGCCGGTCAATACAGCGTAGGCAACAACAGCGCCGGTCAATACAGCGTAGGCAACAACAGCTTTGATCAATACAGCGGGCCTATACAGCGCTTCGATCCCAGAGGAAAAAAAGCGGCAGGGGTCAGATAGCAGGCAGGTCAGAGTAAAAGAAAAAAAAATACACAGAGAAGAAACCCGCGACCCAGATGTAAAATGCCTTTTATTTGTACTTATATGGTGCAGAGAGAGGAGCGCTTGCTTTATCAGGTTTTGTGCCCTACTGTGTTTCGCTCTTTTCCACGCGGTACTGACCCGCGCTCTATTTGCCTACGCTGTATTGACTGGCGCTGTAGTTGCCTACTGTGAAGAGTATAATTTATTTAAAGTGAGAATGCAAAACTAGAAAAGATCAAAAAAGGTAAAAGTATAAAATCAACACATGCAGCTAATGCATAACTGTCGTAATTATGGTTCCTATGGACTCCATAATTGAATGCATTGCAGGGCTGTAGCTGAGTTATATAATGTGCATAACGCCACACAATGCAAAGCGTGAGTTTGATAACTAAAGTTCTCAAAAAGGTGTAAAAAGTACATTGCACATTAGCTCTTACAGTACCAAAAATCACAAACCCTCAATATAGTACTTCCATTTGCATAATATCTCTGAAACAGCAGGGCAATCCTGTCATTCGGAGGTATCCTTCTCCATTTTCAAAAGGCAATCATATTATTGTTGAGAATAGTGATCCAACAAGCACATTTTCACTATTATTCTTCATACATTTGAAAAAAAAATAGTGATACTGTCTTTGCCCCTAGGTAAATTTGTGGTAACTCAACTACCTCTCCCTGCACTACACTTGTTTACAATTGCTGCAGTGAGTGCAGACCAATAATTAGAATGTTCAGTAGGATGCTGATGTCACTACTATCAATTTATTGACTATAACATAGAGGATAATGTTTGGGAGCAGTTAACAACCACGTTGTATTCGCATGGAGAGGTTACCATGGTCTGTAAGCTTCGAGTGTGCAGCTCTAGAGGGTTTCAGTAACCATGGTAACCTTGAGATGCAACTACAAGGTGGTTGTTAACTTCTCCCCATACATTGTCTTTTATAGTGTATGGGGAAGCAGCCCAGTAGTTAGCCTACGAAACAGTGGCAGAACAAATTATTCATTTTCACAACAAAATCTTGAAAATCCATCTTGACACACTCGGAAGCGATTGCTGAACACCTTGTCAAACAGGGTTGGGTCAAAATGTCCTCTTTATATCTTTAGGAAGTGCCACAGAGCCAATTGTTTTCACACTGAGGGGCACTTCAGGGACATGCAGTGAAATTAAAATACAGGTATCTGAAGAGAAATTTATTTTTTTATTTTTAGCTCACTACTGTGCACAACTGTCATTGTCATCTGAATAGTGCTGTGTTGCATTGATTACCGCTTGACCGCTGCTACTTTGGAATGTGACAGGCAGTGGCATTCTTCTTTATGGTATCATTCTACAGTGGTTTACAGCAAGAGAATGTAAGAATAATACTGTAACAAGACTATAATGTATGGGGAGCCCTTATTAACCATCATAAGCAGCAGCAGCAAATCCTTGTTATCCACTGTTCAGAATGTCAGAACTTGTTAACCACTCTTTGGAATGTCCAAGCAGAGACATACCAAGAAAGAATAATGACTTGCACAGTATTCTAGCCCCACAAATCGTGAGCGCCACTTACGGTAAAAAAATTCAAAATTCACATTAGTGGTAGTTAACTGTCAGAGCCGATTACAATGGCGAAATTACATGGTAAAACGAGTGACTTTTCAGAGCGCAGACAGTTCATAAATGACCAAGAAAACAAACGCACGATAAAAAAACAGAATCTGACATAAAGTTGTTTAAATCGCACTGCAGACGGGAGGAGCAGCGCTGCATCACTGAAATCCCAGTAGATGATCTTGACACACACGTAGCAGACTTCATCTATAAAATAAAAGAAATGATGGTTCCGATTACAAACCAAGCACACTAAGGGCATCCTGGGAAGCATAGACAGACATCTAATAAAAACAGATATGGGCACTCAATTTTCCATGGCAACACCTCTGATTTTAAAGAAACAGTTGAAACGTTAGCAGCCAAGCAAAAATTTTAAAGAAACAAGGAAAAGGCAGCAAGCCTAACAGGGCTGACGCTCTAACACCCAATCGACATAGATAAACTGTACCAGATCAACCCTTGGCCTTCACAGTCCAACTGCGCTTAATGAATATGATTTTCTTCAATAATGGCTTATATTTTGCACTTAGAACAGCAGAACATTATAGCCTCAGATGGTCTGACTTGACCCTGCTTAAAGACACAGATGAACAGGAATACATTAAATATTCGGAGAGGCAAACAAAAACATGTACAGGAGAAAACCCAAGGGATACACGCACAGTCAAGCCGAGAATGTATCAAAACTCAGCTCTCCCAGAGAGAGACCCAATCGCCGCTTACAAACTGTACAGGCTGCAGAGGCCACCATCCATGTTAACCCCAGATGCCCCATTCTACTTAACCCCAAACGTAAACTTTAATCCAACCACCTCACTTTGGTTCAGAAGCATGCCTCTCAGCGAAACAAAAGCGCTCAATAATGAACTCAATTAAAAACTCAGCAGGCCTCCCCACAGAAAAGCGATAACCAATCATTCAACCCGCAAAACTGCAATTCAGTGCCTTATCGACAGTGACATACCCCAACAGAAGTCCAGCAAGTCTCTGGTCACAAGTCGCCCAGTCAATAAATAACTACAGCTTTCTTAGTGCTGACAAACAAAAAGATCTCAACCATTCTCGGTGCTCAAAGTTACTCAGACAACACTCACCCCACTGCCAGTACTCTGCAGCTGCAATCTCAATCACCCAAACTGAGCATTCATCATTCCCAGTTGTAAGACCCCTCTCAGCGATCTTGGAATAAACTTCAACCTTTTGGATCAGGAATAACAATCAACATACACCATCATTATGGTCCACAAAAGACATAGACTGGCAATAATACACGATTCCTCATCAGAAAAAGATTAGTAAGTTAAAAATCACAGCGTAAAAAAAGCATAACCTACTACTAGCTGCTGATGCATATCACCATTAATTTTCTGTTCCCCTTGTAGATATTTTCTGTTGAATCGCAACCTGCACGCATGTGGTCATGTTTGTTTGGGCCTCAGACAAGACGCAACGTCGCATCGCTTACACCAGGTGACCATCAGCAACCAACCGGATTTCTTTCATAATTTGAACCTGGTATTCCGTTGATTGTCTCCTTTTTAAAATGCCTATGCCGAGAATATATTTGATTTTAATTTCTCTGTGTATTTTTCTGTATGTAAACAAAATAAATCTTGCCATGGTAAAACATCTCAAAGCCTCTAATCGTCGATGTATGGTAAGAGCAAAGCATTCAATATTGTGTTTTACAAAGTTTTTACCCATACACTAAAAAATAATGTCTGTGAATCAGGGTATAATCACGTTGAAATCACCTTCCGTGGTTGTTATGGCCGAGTGAACCTCGAGCCACGCCTCGAGGTTTGCCAAAGCTGCCCTTAGCAACCACCGAGGAGATTACAACATGGTTAACACCTGATCCCAGCCATTATTCTCTATATAATGGCTGTTAGAACGCTGTTATCCTTAGGAAATCATCATTTCCTAAAGTTATTAACCTATCGATGTGACATAGATATGTTGTTAACCTATCGATCCTCGTCACATCGATAGGTTAACAACAGCAGTGGTCGCGTATGCGCGCTTTTCCAACGGGGAACCGACTGAAGGGAAACCCACGGGGAAGGACTGAAGGGCCGCAGCGGTGACTTTTTAAAAAACGTAAGCCATTTAATTTTTGATAGTGGGACCATACACTATAAAAAATAATGTATGGTCCCTCTATCGTCAACCGGTCAATTTTAACCGTCTCGAGGTCGCCCTGGCAACCTCTCGACTGTTAACTGACCGGTTAACGATAAAGGAACATACATTATCCTCTATGTGTTTCAACTGAATTTTGGCAATAATAACATTCTACCATACACTATATGACTGTTCTGAGCTCACAACAGACATCTCACTGAGAATAAAATGGCAGCTGGGAGTTTGCTATGTATAAACTGTTTTTAACTCTGGGTTGTAGTTGGAGAGGGCCCATATGTAGAAAAAATTGAAATAAAAATGACTGCTAGTAAATTGAGTTCATTCTACCACCAACTCAGTGGTAACATACCATGTCAGCCCTTTTTCTTCAAGATATTTACCACGTAAAAATTTAAAGGCCAGTTTACATGGTGCATTTGCACTGTGGCAGCATGGCTGCTCAGGTTGCTATGGTGCAAATGTGGCTTTCTGGGTACTTACTGCGTCATGATGCATCATTCAGTAAACCACTCTCCATGCAGCTGCAATCCAGGGAGCATGTTTCAGGGTGAGCAGTGTAGACAGTCATGTGGACAAGCTGCACCACTCACTCTGGCACACAGTCTATTCTCCTGTGTGTTTCAGGAAGCATCCTTCCACCTGACTCCTGGACCCATTGCCCCTCCCAGTGCAGCTTGCATTGGTGCTGAGAGGGATGTAAACATGAAACAGGATCATCACAGAAGATCAGACAGCACAGGAGCAATCCCAGAAGATAAATGGAGCAGCCATGTAAACCACGGCTTAAGTGTACAGTAGTTCCAGTATTAGTTGATATTGGCTTGTTTGATAAGTAGTCCCAAGAGCTTATTGTACCAAATTGGTACATATTGCTTGATGGTGGCTTATGTAGAGGTTGATGTCCCTAAGTTTTTAATTTTTGGTGTTGAGTATTTATGTTGATTATGAAGAGACATGGACATGCACTTAGCCAATGAGATGGCAAGTAGCTCAGTCACTCATTTAAAGCAGCTGTTAAGAGTTTCTGTTGCAACTCAGCATTACTGCTGATCAAGTAAGAGTACCCAAGGTGCTGGACTCAGCACTTCTGTGAAATTTCTCCATCTAGCATCTCGAACTGGTGCAGAATGAGGGAGATCTTTCTGCATTGTGTCCAGCTACTAGGCGTACACACCTAAATATTAAAAACATTTAAATATAAAATGGCTTAAAGAAGCATGTATATACATTGATGGATTCCAATGTGGCACCATTATATGTGACCTACTGTTACTGAATGACATTAAGCAGACCTCCCTCACTTCTCACCCATCCCTCTGTGCACTGAAATTCGTCAGCTGAAAGCTGACCTGACACACAGTTGGTGCATTGTAAAAACGGACCGGTCACCTGACTCCAATGAACTGTTGCTGTTACCCCATCATAGATCAGGGGTTAAAGGGCAAGGATTTCACGATTTTGGCCTTTGGTCCAGTTACTGGGGCCAAAAAGTTGAGTAAGGAGAGGAGTAATCTAAAATGTAAGGTGGAGCAAGGACCTAGCTGCTCAACCAGACATAGTAAATGAGCAGTTAACAATTCCCTTTATACCCCACCCCAACAGCTTGGCCATCTAGGGTGATATAACAGTTATGGGCCAGTTACTTCAGCTAATAAGAGGACTGGAGACAGGAAACAGAGGGTTAATTTTTAAAGACTGTGTGGAATGAGGGCCAGTGCTGACAGGAACTCCTGTTTGATAGGTATGGGAAAACCAGGGAGTGATGGGGTAGGAGAGCACCAGAAGTGGCCCTGTGACTAGCCTAGCTACTTAACCGAGGAGGAAATGTGATTTTCTATTTATTTGTTTTACTACTTTTATTTATTTCCCAAATGAAAATGCTTCTAACACTGGGGCCCAGATATTCTAAAAGGTGCACATGGCACAACAGTATTTGCGCCATCGCAACCACTAATGCATCCAGTGCGATATTCAAGCGAGGGATTGTGTCTGGCACAAATCCTGATGCGCAGGCGCATCAGTAATGTATCTTGATTACAAGTGAGGCATGCCATGCATACTCTGCGCATCCTGATATTCAGCCCGGATGTGCTGAGCCCATGCATCGCAACCCCTACTGCGCTGCACACAGGTGAGCCCCCAAAAAGGAACAACGGCTGGCCACCCACAGGTGAGCTGCCATATTGCAGGTGCAAACGGCAGCTGCCACCTGTGGGTGGCCACCGAGCTCCAGCTGCACCTGGCAGCACCCCCATGCCGATCGTGGGCAGACATAGAAATAGGATTGTCCAATATCCCTGGTGGTCCAGTGGACTCCTGTCAGCCCAATCAGGGGCTTAAGTATTAAAAATAAAGTCCTACATTCCTGGTGGTCCAGTGGACTGCTGTCAGCCTGATCGCGGTCTTTTGTATAATAAAATTCGTCCAATCTCCTGGTGGTCAGCGGACCCCTCACCCGCCCTGAGGACCCAGCCCCGCCCCCAGTCAGCGGCGGGCGGCAGCACCACCTGCCTGCCGCACCGCTGCCCACAACTGACACCATAGGTAGGCTGTATGTCCATTGGTCCACAGCGGGGCCAATGGGCGTGCAGCCTGTACCATACTTCACAGTCCAGATATGAGATGGATAAATTCACATATCTGGAATATAATCTGATACAGAGCTGCATGCCCGTGAGCTCACGCTGTGGACCAATGGGCGACAGCCCTATATGGTGTCAGTCGGTGCGAGCAGGCGGGAGGGTGCTGCCGCCCCCGCTGACCAGGTGGGGAGCAGGCGGTGGGGCTCAGGTGGTGGGGAGGGGTCCGCTGGACCACCAGGATATTGGACTTTATTTTTTAACACTTAAGCCGCTGACATGCAAGTGGTCCACTGGACCACCAGGGATATTGGACTTGTTTATTTTTACATTCAGCCTGCGATCAGGCAGTGGGGCACATTGCTGTGCTGTGCAGGGGGCGTCGGTCCTCGACGACTGCAGCCTGGCAGGGCACCACGTGCAAGTCACCGGGGATCAGCGCACCTGCATGAAAATGGGGCCATAATGACATGCAAATGACCCCATTTGCACCTTGCATGCATTATCGCCCATTTGCATGTGCGCTTTTGAATATAGTGGTTGTTGCGCCTAGCGCAACGGAACTTGCGCTAGCACATCCCACTGCTTCCTCCCATCCCCTTTGAACCTCTTCTCAGCCTGATTACTTCCAACTGGGCTTCCCATGCTGACCTCCCCTTCTCCCCTGCTAATTTCCAACCCTCTTCCTATCACTGTTGTTATCAGTTTAGAGCCCCATTCCTCTCGACCCGATAGTGATGCCCCATCCTTCCCTTTCCTATAGCCTTCTCTCCTCCAGTCACCCCCTTCCTTACTAGCCTCCTTCTACACTGTCATCCTTGCTATCTCTTCCCTTTGTGTTGCCATTGCTCTCATGCCCCTTGTCCTCCCCTTCAGTATGTTCCTGCTCCCCTCTCTCCCATATCTGAGGTTCAGATCTATTCCTAGTCGATACCCTCCAACATCTTTCCCCTGGTTCCTCCCTCCTACTTGTTCCGCCTCCATGCCCCCGGTCCCACCCTGTTCCATCTCTACCTCAGCCATCTGCCTCTCCCTGGTACTCCTCACAGTCTCTTCCTCCCCATCCAGGCCCCCTCCTCACCTCAGGCACCCCTCCCTTCTCCTCTCTTTTCTGCCAGTGTCTCTAATACTGGGGTCAGTTTCAGTCCCTAGTTGTTCTTCCCCATCCCCCATTGCCATCCCCTATCCCCCCAGCCAGGATGCCTACCATATTCATCTGCCCTGCACTAAGACTCTCCCTAACCTCCACTGTCCTCCGTCAAACTAGCCAGTTTTCTACAGAGCATATACCCCCATCCTTCAAGCAGAGTCCAGGAACATGGCGGACCCACACCCTGTACACCCCACCACTCTTCCAAAGATGCCCGGCCTTTGACACGTGCACCTGTCCCTTATTGGCCACCATCTTATGTTACAGGCTCTACTCCTGGTTTCAGTACCCTACTACAACTGTTAGGGCCCTATTAACTCAAATCCTTGATCTCCCACATTAGTACCCTCACTGCCCCTTGCCAACTGGGTTAATTCAGTCTCAAATCTCATCCATTAGATGCTGTATTACTGTTGTAATCCTAAAGCCTCCTTATCCGTTTTTACCCTCAGCTACCATACTTTTTGTTCTCAGCCCTCATAGTTTCACTTAGCCCAGTTAGAAATCATATTGCACTCCAACTATTACTCAACTCAGTTAGGAAAGAAACAGAACAAATAAATATGTATTATTACAGCAATCCTAATAGTATAGCACAGTGCTTAGCTCAGTTAAGAAATAAATGGAACAACTAAATCTGTATTATTACAGCAATTGTAAAAGTATCCAGTCATTGCTTTGTCTCCACCCCAGAGACCCTGCTATAATATAGGACCACACAGGACCCTGGGCAGGTGGGTGGGCAACTCTAAAGTCCTGACAGAGCCCCCTTGAGCTCACTCACTCCCACTATCTCACTCAATTGTTCTGTTTCTTCTGGCGCTGCAGGCTGCCCTTTTCTACTGGGTTTCTGCTTGCATTGGTGCCTTTTTCTGCCCACAAAGAAATATGCAGCAGTCATGACAGCGCTCCGTTGAGCTCACTCACTCCCCCTCTCTCATTCACTCATTCTGTTTCTCCCGGCACTGCAGGCTGCCCTTTTGTACTGTGCTCCTGCCTGCGTTGGGGCCTTTTCTGCCCACAAAGAAATATGCAGCAGTACCGACAGAGCTCCGTTGAGCTCGCTCACTCCCCCTCTCTCACTCACTCATTCTGTTTCTCCCGGCACTGCAGGCTGCCCTTTTGTACTGTGCTACTACCTGTGTTGCCACCTTTTTCTGCCCACAAAGAAATCCACAGCAGTCCCGACAGAGCTCCATTGAGCTCGCTCACTCTCCCTCTCTCACTGGCTCATTCTGTTTCTCATGGCGCTGCAGGCTGCCCTTTTGTATTGGGCTCCTGCCTGCATTGGCACCTTTTTCTGCCCACAAAGAAATCTGCAGCAGTCCCGACAGAGCTCCTTTCAGCTCGCTCGCTCCCCCTCTCTCACTCACTTGTGGTTAATCTGTCCCAAACACTGATTTCCCACTGCAATCATGCTATTCTTCGCCAGGAGTGCGAAAACACATTTTGACCAGGATGTGAACAATGACAGCTGTACTAATCATAAGGAGGTGTGAAAAAATGCCAGTCTTGAAAATCTGGTGTGAAAATGTTGCAAATTTTCGAAGTTACAAGGGTGCATGGAAACTGAGCAATGCATGCTTGTAATACAGTCATTTTATGGACTTTCATCACCAAATTTTCAACATAGGCATTTTAGGACCTCTGCTCACGAACAGTGTCACTGTCATTTTCTCAATTTGTCCCTAAAACTGATTTCCCACAGCGACCATGCTATTCTGCGCCATAAGTGCAAAACACATTTCAGCCAGGGTGTGTAAAATGACAGCTCTACTGTTCATAAGGAGGTGTGGAAAAATGCCAGTGTTGAAAATGTGGAGTGAAAATATTACAGATTCATGAAGTTACGAGCGTATGTGGAAACTGCACAAGCAGGCTCGTAAAACAGTCATTTTATGAATTTATTTCACCAAATTTGCAACATAGGCTTTTTGAGAGCCACCTCATGAACAGTGACACTGTTGTTTCATTAATCGGTCCCGAAAGGTGATTCTGCCCAGTCACCATGAAATCACCTTTTGGTACTGAATAATGCCATGACAATGACTGCATTCATTAGAAGGGGTCCCAATAACGAAGTGTTGACAATTTAGTGCCAAAATTCCCAAGAATGCCAGAGATATGAACCAAAGTTGAAAAAACCTATTTGTGCCATTGTACAGCTTACGGCATTTCTTCAGTTTGCGGTATGCTTTGAAGAGTGCAGACGTGTTCCCGGTCCACCAAAGATCATCGCGCTGGGCTCCAGAGGTAAGTATGGGGTGAGGGGGGTGTGGGGACGCAGGGTGCGCAGAGGATGGGAGTGGGTTTGGGGGAGGGGCCACTGGACTCACAAAGGGACCGTTTTCTGTTTTCCAGATTGAAAAAAAAATGAAAAACATCACAGGAAGGTTTTTTTTTTTTTACAGGGACATTTGACATGCTGGGGTGGGCTCCAGTGTGCCACCTGAGTGTTTTGGGGGTCTATAGCCAATGGGGGATTGGGCACCCCTGTCAGCACATACCAAGTGGGTGGGCAAGAGCTGAGGAAATGGGCACCCCAACTTAGCACACAGCAAATTGGGGAGAGGGAGATTATGCCGACAGGAAGTGGGCCCCTGTTGGCAAATTGAAATGGGAAGGGGACTAAAGCTGATGAGGATTGGGCCCCCATCAGCAAAGAAAGACCATTGAGGGTGCATGATGCTGAGGGGATTGGGCACCCCTCAGCACACAACATAAACTTGGTGGTGGGGACATTAAGCCAACAGGGACTGGGCTCCCCTTCAGCAAATGAAGGGGTTCGGGGGCATGCTGACAGGGGGATTGGGCTCCCCCGTTAGCTCTGAGGTAGCCGCATAGAGCTGCCATGTTCCTCGTACTGTTACACCAGGTGAGGTACTGCCCTGCAATGATGAGGCAGTCCCTCATTGCAGTGGCCAAATCATTTCAAGTTAGTGGCACTTCTGTAGAACCAGTGTTATCAGGACACTGGGCCTGCATTGGGTGCACACTGCTGCACCTCCACAACCGGCTTCTCTCCTAAGCTGCCACATAACGTTTCTTGCACATGCACACAGGCAAACATAAAAAAGGGATATTCTTAGCAGAATACCAGATTCAGAATTTTGGATACCACCATGAAATCTGATATTCTCCCTAAATTCAATGTGTTTTTATGTTACGCGTGTACGTAGAAAATTTTGAACACCTGCATGTAACTCAGATGTTTTTAGGAGTTTTTTCACCAAATTTTCAGCATGATCTTTTGGGACCCTACCTCATGAAGAATGCCACTATTATTTCTTTCATTGGTCCTGAAAGGTGATTTTGCACAACAACTGCACCATTCTGCGCCACAGGTGGGAAAACACATTTTTGGCAGGATGTGAAGAATGACAGCTGTACCGTTCATGAGGGGGTGTGAAAAATGGCAATGTTGTGAATTTACAGTGAAAATATCAAAAATTGCCAAAGTTATGAGCGTGTGTAGAAAACTTTCAACCACCATGCATATCTTGGCCATTTGTCAATATTTTTGCACCACATTATTAACATGGGTTTTTTTGGACCCCACCTCATGAACACTACCACTGTCATTTCATTACTAGGCCTTGAAAGGTAATTCTGTGCAGCAACTACAAAATCACCGTTTGGGACTGAGTAATGAAATGACAGTGCCAGTGCTCATGAGGTGGTACGCCAAAATCCCCATGTTGAAAATTTGGTGCAGAAATATTGAAAAATGGCCACGATATCAACTGAAATTGAAAACACTATTATATGGCAGGCACACATAATTAGAGTGCCTGACGCATGGCTAAAACTAGTCCTGCTGAATAGGATGCAGTAGATGTTCAAGATCCCTGGACAAATAGAATTTTTAAAATAATTCAGCTGCCATTTGTTTTTCCCACTTAGCAAGACAAATTTTACAAGCCGTATCCCCCACCATCACTGTTGCCTTGAAAGAAATAGGCTGCCTGAGTAAGGATGAGGCACCCTCATCCTATATTTGTTTAATACAGTATTTACTTAGTTTCCTGACATTTAGCAAAATGACGATCATTGATACCACTTCATTCATTGCAGCTTTTGTATTGTGCAACTGCTCAGCCTCTCGTGCACCTGTCCGCTCACAAGAAAAAAAATAACAGCAAAGAAAGGAAATAGAAAAAGTCAACAAATACAGCAACTGTGCAAGATAAAATGTAGAGTTAAAATGACTGCCCCATCCACAGCACGATCTACAGGCTGGCTACTCCTCTCTTGTCTTTCCTCCACCTGGCCGGGCTGCTCAAGCCTGCTCTGCTCATTAGCCGCTTGCATTTGCCATAACTGGTCAAAAAAAAACAGAAATATATACAAATTATGCTAAAAATGTGAAACATAACTGTTAAAAAATGAAAACTAATCACTAAAGCTAAAAACCAGTCAGTGTGTATTGGGGGTGTCACATGGTAACCATGACTAACTTCAGGCATGGTGGCACCGTACAACAAAAATTATACAGCAATGTTTGACAGTCAGAGAAACTATTTTGTAAAAAAATACATGAAAAAAAAGTTTTTCAATATAAACATATAATTTTAATTTCTACCTGAATGTAAAATACACTGCCCATTTTATAAACAAGTAAGACACTCTGGGAATGTGCATTAGACATTTCTGATGCACGGCCAGAGGCTGAAAACACTCAGCCAGTGGCCATGGTCCTGTCGCACCCCTGGTTGTGCATTAGAAGTGTCTAACACACACCTCACAGTGTTTTGTTGCTTATGTAAGGTATTTTGTAAAACTATCATAATGCTTAAACCTCTGACGGTAATGTCAACACATGCTGGAAAACTAAGTACACAGTATTTAGACAAACTGTGCAGTACTGTAGTACAGTACCTAATAATGGTGTGTTTTAACAATATCAGCTGTTGGTTAGCTGTCAGCAGTGCAGCAATTTTACAGACTAGAGGGGTACTGCAGGTCTGTTTGCATGAATTTTCTATGTGTGTAGAATGTTATGAATTGATTTGAAGCAACATTAAACAGACAATGATGACTGTATCAAGGGATATGATCTGAATAAGAATCCTTTTCTTTATTATTATTTGGGTGTTTTTCCTCCTTGTAGCCTGGCAGGCAGCTCTGGCCCCTCACTCAGAGGGGTCTCGGTCTCTGGCCGCACCGTTCCCCACTGGACTCCCCTTAAATCCCCCATGGGTCCCCCCCATGACAGTACCAAGGAGAATGGGTGCTGGCTCTCCCCCACCCCCGCAGTGAAATCAGGGGAGCCACACCGGGGCAATAGGTGATGTCATCATGGAGCCTGCCAGCGCCTTTATCCTACTTTTTAGCTCCCCGCCCTCTACCCCAACGATGACAGATGTTGGCAATGTACCTCTTTGCTCAAGATTCCCTCGGCTATCGCCAAATGCAGTTGGCAAGCTGGTGCAACCCCTCCATCCTGAAAGAGTACAGTAGTCCTCCAGATGCTCAATCCTCTCTCTCTCCTCTCTCTCTCTCTCGCCGACCAGTGGTGGACTGGGCTCATTCCAAACCCAAGTCACGGCTGGCACGAGGTGTGGTGTCCAGCACCTCAGCCCTCAGTGCCACCGGGCTGGCTTCTGAATGGGAATCCTGAAAACAATGCCTTCTCTAGGTCATATAACTTAAAAGGCAAACATGCATGCAGTATTTTTGTGTGCACCAGATACCACTCTGAAATCTTTAATGTGAAAGGTAGGATGAAAACTATATGACTAGTTCCTCAGCTGTAGCACAGAAATATATATTTTTAGATTCAAATTGGGATGAATTTCTCCAAATGATTGCAGTTATTAAACTGAAGGTCCATCAAACACAAACAAGAAGCTGTACATTTTTTAGAATGAAACAGAGGTTACAGTGTGAACTTAAGCGTACACCTTATAAACATATCTTTCCCACATATTGATATGCAGCTTTATTATTCCACTCATAAAAGGTTTTTCTCTTGCACCATGTTGGCAGCATATTTGCACACAAAACTAACCCCATGTTGAAGATTGTTACTAATAGGAGGTGATGGTGTGCAAGTAATGAAATTCTGTATATGGATTGGCACTGACTTCAAAATGGATTTTAACTGGGATATACTATTATTTTCTATGGAGTAATCACTATTTGAAAGTCCTGATAAAGTGGCAAATAGGCCATGAAAGATCAACTGTTAGTATGTGGAAATAAATAAACAAACATTGTCTTCATCCTTTGAATTTGCATAGTGTACATCTCCCACAGACTTCTCCGCCTCTGGTCCAGCCTCTCACTTGGCTCCTACTTGTCCCCCCCCGACCTGCAACATCTTCACCAAGATTACTTTTCAAGCCTGCTCCTTTACTTTAGTCTACTCTCCCCTGCCACTCCCCCCACTTTTCCCCCTCCTTGGCCTCATAAGTCATGGCTTTTACTGTTGTTTTATTTAGGATAATCCCTTTCAGCAGTGATGTTTCTATCCTCATGGTTCACATTGTAATGCTTTGTTCCATTTGTGCTGTAAAAATGTTGTATTTATAAAACAGCCATTTGCACTGATGTGCATCTATCATTTCCGGTTCTGTTTGTATTGTATCCTACCTTGTTCATGAGTATGCAGTTGGGGCTGGATTTTTAAAACCCTCACAAATCGTCGTAGTGCGAGAAACTCTGGCACAAGTGGGTCTTCACTTGCAGAGCCACACTTTTTCCTGCATGCACTGGATATTCAAAGATAGAACTGTTTTACAGCTGGCTCCATGATTTACGATGGCTTGCATCCGTTTTGGGGCACAGCCCCACCAAAATGTTATTCCTGGTTGATACAGGTACACAGTCCTCTGCAGCTGTGACTGCCACCTGTGTTGAGCATGGGCTGAAGATCAGAATACCCACTGGTACAGAGTTTTTACTGCACCAGAGGCTTCAGATTGGGACTTTGTCCCAGAATGGCTTAAAATCCAGCCCATGAATACAAGCTATTTAATTCAATGTGCCTTCATGAGTCAGTCTTCTAAATCAATGAATAACTCAATCAATAATCAACCAATCAATCAATCAGGAAAACACATTTTAAATTGTCAACAAATATACTTCATTTTTATTACCTGAGAACTTTTAATACTGAGTACAGTCCCCATAAACCACTTGCTTTATTTTGCAGCATTCTTTAGCCAACAATATCAGGATTTAAACAACTTTTTAAATGTTTACTAAATCATAAAACATCAATTCTCATATTCTAAAAGAGAGCACAAATGATAATTTGAGTCAGCAATGAGAAACTATCATTAAACAGCACAGGGGCAAATAACCACCTCTGCCTGTGGCCTCCAAGATTATTAACTCGATATTCAGTTTTTGCCTAACATACTCACAAGTCCCATAATAAACCAAATAATGATAAAATGTTACCACAAGTAGACAATCTCAACCAATAAGAATGCAAAGCTCTTACAGCCATACCCCTATAATAATGTAGCAGGCCCCATCAAAGAACTAGTTGTGTACCAGCATCATGTATGTAGTCGGTGTCACTTTCCATTTAAGCTATTTGTTCTCAACAGTCCTCTCTGTCCTGCTGCTAAATTTCCAAACAGAGTAGAGTATGGCAGGATTAAAATGGATGCAGTAACTGAATTGAAGTAAATGAGGAGGTGAGCTGAGTGAGGGATCACACATTGGAGTACCCTGGAGACTAATCCAAGCACCTCATCCCAAATGGGTTGCAGGAGAGGACATAACCAGGGACATGCAGCGGATCACCTTCTGATGCCCCACACCTCCAACAATTGTCATCTGGCAGTAGATTCATCTTATGCAGAATGGAGAAGTCTGGTACCATGCATGTAGGGTTTTATTGTTGATGAGCCTGCTATGGGCATCATTAAAAGCTATGTGAGACAGGAGCTGACACACATTCTGAAATGCAAGAGTTTAGCATCTTATCCCATTTTTATTTTGATTGTAGAGATCGATTGGTAATGTTTTCCCTAATTGTGCTTTATATGGCACCTGCCACACCCTTCCCCTGCTTGATCTAATGTCTGACGAGGCTCGATACAGCTGATACGTTGTACTGCACTTTGCAACTGCAGAAATCTCCAGAAATATGTTCTGGAAATCCTCCATCTGGTTTGTAGGGATTGGAACATGATCACAGCTCACGCCCCTTTGTCCATAATATCCTGCAGCCATTATATATACTGTATCCTTGACTGCCCAAGAGAGCCATAATGTAGGCCGATTCTCTAATTTGATTTCTGGGTTGTCGAATAGCAGAGAGTAACGTAGGGGTGTGAGGTTATGGCCTAACCATTTATGCATTTTAAACTAACATTCAACAGATGATGTCACAGTGGGGTGAGATTTCAATTCTTTTTCATGGTAAATTAGAGTGGCATGGGGACAGTCCTGATAGAGGTAATACTCCATTTCCACCCATTATGGTGACTCTTATCATATCTATGGTGCCACTGCAAAGTCTGGATTGCTTGGAAAACCCACATGAACCCTGTAGCCAAGGCAACTCCCATCCACCCATGACCAGTGTGCCCACAGTTTGTTCTGGCTATATCGAGGTTGGGCTCCTTCCCAGAGGAAGATGCCTATCATTTTATCCAGTGTTGTGAACCATTTCTCAGAAAGGTAACAGGTAGATGTGACGAGATGTAAAATATTTTTGGGGCTGCTACCATTTTTAATGTAGAGATTTTCCATGCAAGAGTGAGAGGTGAAGATGTCCACCTGTCACATTCTCTTTTTATTTCAGTGAGTACTGGAGTTAACCTCACTGAGTTTAGTCAGATCAGAGGTGATTTGTAGACTCAGGTAGGCAATTGCCGGGGGGACCCAGTGAAGTAAGGTATATGAAGAGCACTGCCTGTTAAGGGGTAACATCTCCATTTTGGATTTGTTAACATTAAGGCAAAACAAGGTTATGACATGTGTTAGAAGTGCCAACAGGGGGAGTTGCATCTCCTAAGAGCACTTGTAGGTCATCTGTGTGTAACATCGTGGAATATGAGGTGGTACCCAGTTGAAGACCTTTTGTATCGCTGTCCTGGCATATAGCTGCCGCAAGAGGTTTAACGGCTAGGACAAACAGGGGGGTGGATAGTGTGCAGCCTTGTTCTGTTCCTTATGCCAGTGGGAAGGGATCTGAAAGCACTGAGGTAGTGAGCACCCCTGCCATTGGGGAGGAGTATAATGATCTCAACCATGTGCAGAATTGGGGAGAGCCATATTTTCTAAATGATTTCAGTTTAAAGTAAGATATGAAGTTATAACAATCTGGCTCTATTTTAAAAACTTGGAAATCTTTTTGTTATGTCATTTATTATATCAGGAACAGTTTATTTCACTTAGAAGAGTCAACAGTTCAAATAAAGATTTCGGGGTTTTGCTCTTTAGCAGAATCGTCAGGCACTTCTAAAATTTCACCATCAAGAGGTTAAGTTCTATTTTCTTGTATATCAGGAGTAGCAGTCACTTCTGTGACAGGTGTTACCTCAATCTGTATAATGTTTAACGAGCTAGCAAAACCAGAAATAGCAGACAAGAAAATGTTACAAATTTTAAGTATTTTTTCTTGTTCCATTTTCTCATTCGAATGATTTCTCTGTAACAGCATAATGCCGTATGTGTTGAATAGCACTCTGCCTGGCAAGTGACATATCTAAGTCTAGTCTCCCTATTACATACTGTGGAATTCTGGAATGCTGTGAAATTCTCTCCCAGAAGAAGTGCACTCCAACCCTACTGTGGATACTTTAAACAGAGGTTAAAAACATAGTTATTCACCCAGGCCTACCCTGATTTTTAATTAACTGCTGACAATATTATTGGTTATTGTTTTATTGATAGTTTGATGTATTTATTGAATGTATTTTCAAATTTATGACCTGTTCTTTAATGAATTGTGAGGCACTCTGACTTGTTGGAAAGGGTGCCCTATAAATAACATTTGCCTTGCCTTATATCAGCAGCACTGTGACCTCACTGACAGCGACATCAAAGGTGACTGATCTGGCAGCTACTGAGTGGCTCCTCATGAAGAGCTGTGATGTCACAGTCAGTGAGGTCACATGCTGATGATGTAGTGGGCAGAACAGAAATAGATACTCCAGTTGGCAGGCAGTGTGCTGTTGCAGAGATTATACCTACTAATACCAGGTAAAAATGTAATTACCCAAAGGGAAAGAAGAAGACTCTCAGTTATAAAGGTAATAGTTGCCAGCTTTTAAAACAAATACTCATTGTAGGTAGTACACTAGCTCTTTAAAACACTTAGGATCCACTACCAGATGTAGCTTTTAACTTTGATCAACAAATTGACTCAGAGTTACTAGGAATAGTTGAATCTCCCATGTTAACTGGTTGCTGCTGTTGTAGGAAGCTCTTCGGCTGATCATCATCAAAATTCCATTTTGTGTCTCCCAAAATGACTTATATATTATACTTGACATACTTATATTTTCATCTGTCTGAGCACAGACAGTACCACTACAAATAATGTCTCCTACCATTGTTATAGCTAACTGATCTGAACATGCCTGCAGTCTGACATACCATAAGAGGTTAATGCATGTAACTGGTAAAATGTATCCTTCTGTAGTTACATCTATGTATGAAAAAAATATATGTCAATAAAAGATTAACTGTAAAAAGAAAATATGGCTCTGTAAATTCCTGGTGACTTTCACTAAAAGTGCTAAACGATGTAAGGATGCTCAAAGATGTTAGTATTCTTATACTAGAATCTCCACCCTTAAATCTTCTGGACTTAACTGGCACATATCTTAAGGAATATATTTACTAATTTGTTTCCTATTTTATTATTTATTATTTTCTAGTCTAATATACTATATGTCCATATTATTGTGCTATTTAATATTCTAGAAGTATTTTCTGTATAGAAAAGAAAAATCTTATCTATAAATATTTAAAAATAAGCCCTTGTGAGGAGAGAGTAAGGGATCTCAATACATACACCCTGGAATAAAGGAAGGAGGGTGATATGATCAGAGACCTGTAAACACCTCACGGGTTGAACAAGGTACAGGAGGGAGTATTTTTCAAAAAGAAAGTGCACGAGAACAAAGGGACATGCAATGAAGCTGGAAGGGGAAATTTAGGAGGATGTGAGGAAGTACTTTTCACTGAAAGAGTGGATGATGTCTTGAATGGTCTTCGAGCAGTGGCAGTGGGGGCAAAAACAGTGGTAGGCTTCATGCAGGCATGCAATAGGCACAGGGAATCTTAGTTGGGAAGTGTGGGGAGGGGTAGCCAGCGATCGGGCACGGTCTGCAGTAAAAGTATAGGCAGGGAGAAAAAGGAGTGGGTGAAGTGGTCCTTATCTGCTGACAAAATTTGTGTTTCTGTGTTTGACTGAGGCCAACAGAATGCACAAGAAGGCTGGTGAATAAGAGTGCAGAGATAAGATAAGAAAAGCATCTCTAAAGGTTGGGGAAAAGGGAATCCACTAATAGTGTAAAAGAGCACTGTGGCATGGTGAGGAGATGCCAACCCTGGCTGGCACCCTAAGGTAAGAGTTCATCTTGAGAATGGATGCCATTCCAGTGTACTGTAGCTCCCAGCAAAAGCAGAAGTATGATGTGCGTGATGCCCAGCCACATAGCTGGAGTCGCAAGATAACTTGGTACCTGGGCATGGTAAGGGAATACCATCTTGGTGTGCCGATGTAGCATCAAGTCACCATGAATGTGTATGCCAGCCAAGTACACAGGTTAGCCCCTTAGTAGTCCGAGGAACTGAGTAAAGAGAAAGAGTACACACAGAGGGTATCGAAGGTGGAAGTGCAGTGATGGTGGGGATAGGGAATCCCCGGGCATGGTGATCCTAACAAAGTAAGAGGGTAGAGAGAGTTTGGTAAAGGTTAAAAAGGGACCTGTGGCTCAGGAAATGGATTTGGTGAGTAAGGTTACCCAAAAAAATACATGGGACTGTAACAAACTGAGTATAAATTGAGAAACTATGGCCCTGGACCAGTAAACAACTAATGTGGACAAATGAACATGTCACAAAAGCCCAGTAAAGACAGTCAAGTGCTTGAGACTTCTGTCATCAGTGTGTTTCTTTTCAGCCATGCTTGGTGCCCACATCCAACAACTCCTGAAAGAGGATAAGGGAATTATTAAGTTACTGAGTGCAATGGGCTCTTGGTCAGCATAACCTCTTCACCCCTAGACATGCCAGCCCCCATCCTGGGCATCAACACAGATGGGTCATTGTACCACCTGAAGGGGACTGCAGTCATATATCCATGTAGTATGGAAATACGTATAACACAACAAAGACAATGCTGTTTATGTGAAACAAATTATGCCATTAAGGGTATGTGTGACCTGCTGGCCACTGGTGCGCTTCCAGAATCTGTCTGGTACCAGCCGACATCCAATATCAGAATATTAGCATGAAAATCCATGAATCTGATTGGCTAACAGCTGTACTTTCACTACAAACTGAGGCCACTTAAAAATAAAAGCAAGTGCATAGAGACCCTTTACCAATGAAATCCATGAACTTCCAGAAATGTTCTTTTGAAATAGCAGCCATGATTTCCCCTTGCTACATGGCCAAAATAAAATGTTAGGGTTTAACACTATGCAGCTGTTCAGTTTAAGCTGCTGAGAAACAGAAGCTGACACTACTTGTTTTGGTCGGTGTCCGAAGGGACAGCACTAGCTGTATTATCCATCCTGCCGCACGAGGGCGCAGACATGGCTCCAGATCGGGCTCTTCCTCCCGCACCACAACCCCCGCATGCTACAACTGACTCCAGGTCCCAATAGCAACAGCTGTTGCTGGAAAAACATTTACACGTATATCCTTTCATCCAAACCGCTGTATTCCTTTGCTGCCTTCGTCGTCTGCCTAATCCCTATTGTGAACACGCCTGGGCTGTTGCGGAGCTCACAGGGTAGCAACATCTGAACTTTTCCAGTTTCTCGTGCTTCAGTCCAAGGAAAGAAAGGGACAGGGATCAGATAACAGTCAGGACAGAATAAAACGAAAAAATACACAGAGAAGAAACCCCTGACGTAAATGCCTTTTATTTAGACTTATGTGATGCAGAGAAGCGAGTCCTTGCTTTCTCTCAGGTATTGTGCCATTACTGTGTTCGCTCTCTTTTTCTTAGCAGTATTAACCGTGCTGTATTGACCGGCGCTCTAGTTGTCTACGCTACGCTGTATTGACCGGCGCTGTCGTTACCTACGCTGTATTGTCCCGCGCTATAGTTGCCTACGCGGTACTGACGGCGCTGTATTGGCCCACGCTGTACTGACCGGCGGTGTAGTTGCCTACGCGGTATTGGCCCACGCTGTAGTTGCCTACACGGTATTGACCCGCGCTGTATTGACTGGCGCTGTAGTTGCCTACGCTGTATGACCTACGCTGTATAGGGCTCGCGCCAGTTGCCTACGCTGTACAGTGCGAGCAACTACAGCGCCGGTCAATACAGCATAGGCAACAACAGCGCCGGTCAATACAGCGTAGGCAACAACAGCTTCGATCAATACAGAGCAGGCCTATACAGCGCTTCAATCCCAGAGGAAAAAAAGCGGCAGGGGTCAGATAGCAGGCAGGACAGAATAAAAGAAAAAAAATACACAGAGAAGAAACCTCCGACCCAGATGTAAAATGCCTTTTATTTGGACTTATATGGTGCAGAGAAACGAGCGCTTGCTTTATCAGGTATTGTGCCCTACTGTGTTTCGCTCTTTTCCACGCGGTACTGACCCGCGCTCTATTTGCCTACGCTGTATTGACTGGCGCTGTAGTTGCCTACTGTGAAGAGTATAATTTATTTAAAGTGAGAATGCAAAACTAGAAAAGATCAAAAAAGGTAAAAGGATAAAATCAACACATGCAGCTAATGCATAACTGTGGTAATTATGGTTCCTATGGACTCCATAATTGAATGCATTGCAGGGCTGTAGAAGAGTTATATAATGTGCATAACGCCACACAATACAAAGCGTGAGTTTGATAACTAAAGTTCTCAAAAGGTGTAAAAGTACATTGCAATTAGCTCTTACAGTACCAAAAAATCACAAACCCCTCAATATAGTACTTCCATTTGTGCATAATATCTCTGAAACAGCAGGGCAATCCTGTCATTCGGAGGTATCCTTCTCCATTTTCAGAAGGCAATCATATTATTGTTGAGAATAGTGATCCAACAAGCACATTTTCACTATTATTCTTCATACATTTGAAAAAAAAATAGCGATACTGTCTTTACCCCTAGGTAAATTTGTGGTAACTCAACTACCTCTCCCTGCACTACACTTGTTTACAATTGCTGCAGTGAGTGCAGACCAATAATCAGAATGTTCAGTAGGATGCTGATGTCACTACTATCAATTTATTGACTATAACATAGAGGATAATGTATGGGGAGCAGTTAACAACCACGTTGTATTCGCATGGAGAGGTTACCATGGTCTGTAAGCTTCGAGTGTGCAGCTCTAGAGGGTTTCAGTAACCATGATAACCTTTGAGATGCAACTACAAGGTGGTTGTTAACTTCTCCCCATACATTGTCTTTATAGTGTATGGGGAAGCAGCCCAGTAGTTAGCCTACGTAAACAGTGGCAGAACAAATTATTCATTTTCACAACAAAATCTTTGAAAATCCATCTTGACACACTCGAAGCGATTGCTGAACACCTTGTCAAACAGGGTTGGTCAAAATGTCCTCTTTATATCTTCAGGATGTGCCACAGAGCCAATTGTTTTCACACTGAGGGGCACTTCAGGGACATGCAGTGAAATTAAAATACAGGTATCTGAAGAGAAATTTATTTTTTTATTTTTAGCTCACTACTGTGCACAACTGTCATTGCCATCTGAATAGTGCTGTGTTGCACTGATTACCGCTGACCGCTGCTACTGTGGAATGTGACAGGCAGTGGCATTCTTTCTTGTTATGGTATCATTCTACAGTGGTTAACAGCAAGAGAATGTAAGAATAATACCGTAACAAAACTGTGTTTCAACAGAATTTTGGCAATAATAACATTCTACCATACACATTATAGAGGATAATATATGGTCCTCTAATCTTTAACCGGTCAGTTAACAGTCGAGGGGTTGCCAAGGCGACCATGTAAACCTCGAGGCGAAGCTCGAGAAGGTTCTTGTCGCCATGCAACCGAACAAGCTAAATTGACCGTTGCCGATAGAGGGACCATACATTATTTTATAGTGGTATGGTCCCACTATCAAAAATTAAATGGCTCATGTTTTTTAAAAGTCACCGCTGTGGCCCTTCAGTCCTTCCCGTGGGTTTCCCTTCAGTCGGTTCCCGTTGGAAAAAGCACGCTACGCGCGAGACCACTGCTGTTGTTAACCTATCGATGTGACGAGGATCGATAGGTTAACATCATATCTACGCCACATCGATGCAGTTAACAACCTTAGGAAATGATGATTTCCTAAGGTTAACAGCGTTCTAACATACATTATATGACTGTTCTGAGCTCACAGCAGACATCTCACTGAGAATAAAATGGCAGCTGGGAGTTTGCTATGTATAAACTGTTTTTAACTCTGGGTTGTAGTTGGAGAGGGCCCATATGTAGAAAAAATTGAAATAAAAATGACTGCTAGTAAATTGAGTTCATTCTACCACCAACTCAGTGGTAACATGCCATATCAGCCTTTTTCTTCAAGATATTTACCACGTAAAATTTAGGCCAGTTACATGGTGCATTTGCACTGTGGCAGCCTGGCGGCTCGAGGTTGCTATGGTGCAAATGTGGCTTTCTGGGTACTTACTGGGTCATGATGCATCATTCAGTAAACCACTCTCCATGCAGCTGCAATCCAGGGAGCACGTTTCAGGGTGAGCAGTGTAGACAGTCATGTGGACAAGCTGCACCACTCACTCTGGCACACAGTCTATTCTCCTGTGTGTTTCAGAAGCATCCTTCCACCTGACTCTGGACCCATTGCCCTCTCCCAGTGCAGCTTGCATTGGTGCTGAGAGGGGATGTAAACATGAAACAGGATCATCACAGAAGATCAGGCAGCACAGGAGCTATCCCAGAAGATAAATGGAGCAGCCATGTAAACACGGCTTAAGTGTACAGTAGTTCCAGTATTAGTTGATATTGGCTTGTTTGATAAGTAGTCCCAAAGAGCTTATCATACCAAATTGGTACATATTGCTTGATGGTGGCTTATGTAGAGGGTTGATGTCCCTAAGTTTTTAATTTTTTGGTGTTGAGGATTTATGTTGATTATGAAGAGACACGGACATGCACTTAGCCAGTGAGATGGCAAGTAGCTCAGTCACTCATTTAAAGCAGCTGTTAAGAGTTTCTGTTGCAACTCAGCATTACTGCTGATCAGAAGTAAGAGTACCCAAGGTGCTGGACTCAGCACTTCTGTGAAATTTCTCCATCTAGCATCTCGAACTGGTGCAGAATGAGGGAGATCTTTCTGCATTGTGTCCAGCTACTAAGGCGATACACACCTAAATATTAAAAACATTTAAATATAAAAATGGCTTAAAGAAGCATGTTTATACATTGATGGATTCCAATGTGGCACCCGTTATAGTCGGCCTAGTGTTACTGAATGACATTAAGCAGACCTCCCCTCACTTCTCACCCATCCCCTCTGTGCACTGAATTTGTTAGCTGAAAGCTGACCTGACACACAGTTGGTGCATTGTGAAAACAGACCGGTCACCTGACTCCAATGAACTGTTGCTGTTACCCCCATCATAGATCAGGGGTTAAAAGGGCAAGGATTTCACGATTTTGGCCTTTGGTCCAGTTACTGGGGCCAAAGAAGTTGAGTAAGGGAGAGGAGTAATCTAAAATGTGTAAGGTGGAGCAAGGACCTAGCTGTTCAACCAGATATAGTAAATGAGCATTTAAAAATTCCCCTTTATACCCCACCCCCAACAGCTTGGCCATCTAGGGTGATATAACAGTTATGGGCCAGTTACTTCAGCTAATAAGAGGACTGGGAGACAGGAAAGAGAGGGGTTAATTTTTAAAGACTGTGTGGAATGAGGGCCAGTGCTGACAGGAACTCCTGTTTGATAGGTATGGGAAAACCAGGGAGTGATGGGGTAGGAGAGCACCAGAAGTGGCCCTGTGACTAGCCCTGGCTACTTAACTGAGGAGGAAATGTGATTTTCTATTTATTTGTTTTACTATTTTTATTTATTCCCAAATGAGAATGCTTCAAACACTGGGGCCCAGATATTCTAAAAGGTTGCACATGGCACAACAGTGTTGCGCCATGCGCAACCCACTGATGCATCCCGGTGCGATATTCAAACGGGGATTGTGTCTGGCACAAATCCTGATGCGCTGGGCGCATCAGTAATATCTTGATTACAAGTGGGGCATACCCATGCATACTCTGCGCATCCTGATATTCAGCCCGGGATGTGCTGAGCCCACTCATGCGCAACCCCTACTTGCTGCACACAGGTGAGCCCCCAAAAAGGAACAACGCTGGCCACCCACAGGTGAGCTGCCATATTGCAGGTGCAACACAGCAGCTGCCACCTGTGGGTGGCCACCGAGCTCCAGCTGCACCTGGCAGCACCCCCATGCCGATCGTGGGCAGACATAGAAATAGGATTGTCCAATATCCCTGGTGGTCCAGTGGACTCCTGTCAGCCCAATCAGGGGCTTAAGTATTAAAAATAAAGTCCTACATTCCTGGTGGTCCAGTGGACCGCTGTCAGCCCTGATCACGGGCTTTTGTATAATAAAATTCGTCCAATATCCCAGGTGGTCAGCGGACCCCTCCCCACCCGCATTGAGCCCCACTGCCCGCTCCCCAGTCAGCGGCGGGCGGCAGCACTACCTGCCTGCCGCCCGCTGCCGCCAACTGACACCATAGGTAGGCTGTACGTCCATTGGTCCCTGGCGGGAGCCAATGGGCGTGCAGCCTATACCATGCCTACGGTCCAGATATGAATGGATAAATTCACATATCTGGAATGTCTGATACAAGCTGCACACCCATTAGCTCACGCTGTGGACCGAATGTGTACAGCCCTCTATGTGTCAATCAGTCGGGCTGCAGGCGGGTGGTTGCCGCCACCGCTGACCGGGGTGAGCAGGGCGGTGGGGTTCAGGTGGGTGGTGGGGAGGGGGGTCTGCTGGACAACCAGGGATATTGGACTTGTTTATTTTACATTCAGCCTGCAATCAGGCAGTGGGGCACATTGCTGTGCTGTGCAGGGCATCGGTCCTCGGACGACTGCAGCTCGGCAGGGCACCATGCAAGTCACCGATCAGGAATCTGCATGAAAAATGGGGCTATAATGACATGCAAATGACCCCATTTGCACCTTTGCATGCATTATCGCCCCATTTAGCATGTGCGCTTTTGAATATAGTGTTGTTGCGCCTAGCGAACGGAACCTTGCGCTTAGACATCCCACTGCTTCCTCCCATCCCCTTGAACCTCTTCTCAGCCTGATTACTTCCAACTGGGCTTCCCATGCTGACCTCCTCCTCCCCTGCTAATTCCAACCCTCTCCTATCACTGTTGTTATCAATTTAGAGCCCCCATTCCCTTCGACCCCGATAGTGATGCCCCCATCCTTCCCTTTCCTATAGCCTTCTCCTCCAGTCACCCCTTCCTTACTAGCCTCTTCTACACTGTCATCCTTGCTATCTCTTCCCTTTGTGTTGCCATTGCTCTCATGCCCGCTTGTCCTCCCCTTCAGTATGTTCCTGCTCCCTCTCTCCCATATCTGAGGTCCGAATCTATTCCTAGTCGATACCCTCCAACATCTCTTCCCTTCGGTTCTCTCCTCCTACTTGTTCCCCTCCATGCCTTCCCCCCGGTCCCACCCCTGGTCCATCCCTACACGCAGCCATCTGCTGTCTCCCCTGGTACTCCTCACTGTCTCTTCCTCCTCCATCCGGAGGCCCCTCCCTCACCTCAGGCACCCCTCCCTTCTCCTCTTTTCTGCCAGTGTCTCTAATACTGGGTCAGTTTCAGTCCCTAGTTGTTCTTCCCCATCCCCCATTGCCATCCCCTATCCCCCAGCCAGGATACCTACCATATTCATCTGCCCTGCACTAAGACTCTCCCTAACCTCCACTGTTCCTCCGTCAAACTAGCCAGTTTTCTACAGAGCATATACCCCCCCCATCCTTCAAGCAGAGTCCAGGAACATGGCGGACCCACACCCTGTACACCCCACCACTCTTCCAAAGATGCCCGGCCTTTTGACATGCGGCACCTGTCCCTTATTGGCCACCATCTTATGTTACAGGCTCTTACTCCTGGTTTCAGTACCCTACTACAACTGTTAGGGCCCTATTAACTCAAATCCTTGGATCCCCCCACATTAGTACCCCTACTGCCCCCTTGCCAACTGGGTTAATTCAGTCTCAAATCTCATCCATTAGATGCTGTACTACTGTTGTAATCCTAAAGCCTCCTTGTCTGTTTATTACCCCTCAGCTACCATACTTATTGTTCTCAGCCCTCATAGTTTCACTTAGCCCAGTTAGAAATCATATTGCACTCCAACTATTACTCAACTCAGTTAGGGAAAGAAACAGAACAAATAAATATGTATTATTACAGCAATCCTAATAGTATAGCACAGTGCTTAGCTCAGTTAGAGAAATAAATGGAACAACTAAATCTGTATTATTACAGCAATTGTAAAAGTGTCCAGTCATTGCTTTGTCTCCACCCCAGAGACCTTGCTATAATATAGGACCACACAGTACCCTGGGCAGGTGGGTGGGCAACTCTAAAGTCCAAACAGAGCCCCCTTGAGCTCACTCACTCCACTCTCTCACTCAATTGTTCTGTTTCTTCTGGCGCTGCAGGCTGCCTCTTTTGTACTGGGTTTCTGCTTGCATTGGTGCCTTTTCTGCCCACAAAGAAATATGCAGCAGTAATGACAGCGCTCCATTGAGCTCACTCACCCCTCTCTCATTCACTCATTCTGTTTCTCCCAACACTGCAGGCTGCCCTTTGTACTGAGCTCCTGCCTCGTGCTGGAGCCTTTTTCTGCCCACAAAGAAATATGCAGCAGTACCGACAGAGCTCCGTTGAGCTCGCTCACTCCCCCTCTCTCACTCACTCATTCTGTTTCTCCCGGCACTGCAGGCTGCCCTTTTGTACTGTGCTACTACCTGCGTTGCCACCTTTTTCTGCCCACAAAGAAATCCACAGCAGTTCCGACAGAGCTCCATTGAGCTCGTTCACATTCCCTCTCTCACTCGCTCATTCTGTTTCTCATGGCGCTGCAGACTGCCCTTTTGTATTGGGCTCCTGCCTCCATTGGCACCTTTTTCTGCCCACAAAGAAATCTGCAGCAGTCCCGACAGAGTCCTTTGAGCTCGCTCGCTCCCCCTCTCTCACTCACTTGTTGTTAATCTGTCCCAAACACTGATTTCCCACTGCAACCATGCTATTCTTCGCCAGAGTGCGAAAACACATTTTGGCCAGGATGTGAACAATGACAGCTGTACTGTTCATAAGGAGGTGTGAAAAAATGCCAGTCTTGAAAATCTGGTGTGAAAATGTTGCAAATTTTCGAAGTTACAAGGGTGCATGGAAACTGAGCAATGCATGCTTGTAATACAGTCATTTTATGGACTTTCATCACCAAATTTTCAACATAGGCATTTTAGGACCTCTGCTCACGAACAGTGTCACTGTCATTTTCAATTTGTCCCTAAAACTGATTTCCACAGCGACCATGCTATTCTGCGCCATAATGCAAAACACATTTCAGCCAGGTGTGTAAAATGACAGCTCTACTGTTCATAAGGAGGTGTGGAAAATGCCAGTGTTGAAAATGTGGAGGAAAATATTACAAATTCATGAAGTTACGAGCGATGTGAAACTGCACAACGCAGGCCTGTAAACAGTCATTTTTGAATTTATTTCACCAAATTTGCAACATAGGCTTTTGAGAGCCTACCTCATGAACAGTGACACTGTTGTTTCATTAATCGGTCCCGAAAGGTAATTCTGCCCAGTCACCATGAAATCACCTTTTGGTACTGAATAATGCCAAGACAATGACTGCATTCATTAGAAGGGGTCCCAATAACCAAGTGTTGACAATCTGGTGCCAAAATTCCCAAGAATGCCAGAGATATGCACCAAAGTTGAAAAAACCCAATTTGTGCCATTGTACAGCTTACCGGCATTTCTTCAGTTTGCGGTATGCTTTGAAGAGTGCAGACGTGTTCCCGGTCCACCAAAGATCATCGCGCTGGGCTCCAGAGGTAAGTATGGGGTGAGGGGGGTGTGGGGACGCAGGGTGCAGAGGGTGGGTGGGTTTGGGGAAGGGGCCACTGGACTCAATAAGGGACCGTTTTCTGTTTTCCAGGTTGAAAAAAAATGAAAAACATCGCAGGAAGGTTTTTTTTTTTTTACAGGGACATTTGACATGCTGGGGTGGGCTCCCAGTGTGCCACCTGAGTGTTTTTGGGGGACTATAGCCAATGGAGGATTGGGCACCCCTGTCGGCACATACCAAGTGGGGGGGCAACAGCCGAGGAGGAATAGGCACCCCCCTCAGCACACAGCAAATTGGGGAGAGGGACATTATGCCGACAGGAAGTGGGCCCCCGTCGGCAAATTGAACTGGGAAGGGGGGGACTAAAGCTGATGGGGATTGGGCCCCCCATCAGCAAAGAAAGACCATTGGAGGGGTGCATGATGCTGAGGGGGATTGGGCACCCTCAGCACACAACATAAACTTGGTGGTGGGGACATTAAGCAAACAGGGACTGGGCTCCCTTCAGCAAATGAAGGGGTCAGGGCATGCCGACAGGGGATTGGGCTCCCCGTTAGCTCTGAGGTGGCCGATAGAGCTGCCATGTTCCTCACTGTTACACCAGTTGAGGTACTGCCCCGCAATGATGAGGCAGTCCCTCATTGCAGTGGCCAAATCATTTCAAGTTAGTGGCACTTCTGTAGAACCAGTGTTATCAGGACACTGGGCCTGCATTGGGTGCACACTGCTGCACCTCCACAACCGCTTCTCCTAAGCTGCCACATAATGTTTCTTGCACATGCACACAGGCAAACATAAAAAGGGATATTCTTGGCAGAATACCAGATTCAGAATTTTGGATACCACCATGAAATCTGATATTCTCCTAAATTCAATGTGTTTTTATGTTACGCAGCGTGTCGTGAAAATTTTGAACACCTGCATGTAACTCAGCTGTTTTTAGGAGTTTTTTCACCAAATTTTCAGCATGGTCTTTTGGGACCCTACCTCATGAAGAATGCCACTATTATTTCTTTCATTGGTCCTGAAAGGTGATTTTGCACAACAACTGCACCATTCTGCGCCACAGGTGCGAAAACACATTTTTGGCAGGATGTGAAGAATGACAGCTGTACCGTTCATGAGGGGGTGTGAAAAATGGCAATGTTGTGAATTTACAGTGAAAATATCAAAAATTGCCAAAGTTATGAGCGTGTGTAGAAAACTTTCAACCACCACACTTATCTTGGCCATTTGTCAATATTTTTGCACCACATTTTTAATATGGTTTTTGACCCCACCTCATGAACACTGGCACTGTCATTTCATTACTTGGCCTTGAAAGGTAATTCTGTGCAGCAACTACAAAATCACCGTTTGGGACTGAGTAATGAAATGACAGTGCCAGTGCTCATGAGGTGGGATGCCAAAATCCCCATGTTGAAAATTTGGTGCAAAAATATTGAAAAATGGCCACGATATCAACTTAAATTGAAAACACTATTATATGGCAGGCACACATAATTAGAGTGCCTGACGCATGGCTAAAACTAGTCCTGCTGAATAGGATGCAGTAGATGTTCAAGATCCCTGGACAAATAGAATTTTTAAAATAATTCAGCTGCCATTTGTTTTTCCCACTTAGCAAGACAAATTTTACAAGCCGCATCCCCCCCCACCATCTCCGTTGCCTTGAAAGAAATAGGCTGCCTGAGTAAGGATGAGGCACCCTCATCCTATATTTGTTTAATACAGTATTTACTTAGTTTCCTGACATTTAGCAAAATGACGATCATTGATGCCACTTGATTCATCGCAGCTTTTGCATTGTGCACCTGCTCAGACTCTCGTGCACCTGTCCACCCACAAGAAAAAAAATAACAGCAAAGAAAGGAAATAGAAAAAGTCAAAAAATACAGCAACTGTGCAAGATAAAATGTAGAGTAAAAATGACTGCCCCATCCACAGCACGATCCACAGGCTGGCTACTCCTCTCTTGTCTTTCCTCCATCTGGCCGGTCTGCTCAAGCCTGCTCTGCCCATTAGCCGCTTGCATTTGCCATAACTGGTCAAAAAAAAAAAACAGAAATATATACAGATTATGCTAAAAATGTGAAATATAATTGTTAAAAAATGAAAACTAATCACTAATACTAAAAACTAGTCAGTTTGTATTGGGGGTGTCACATGGTAACCATGACTAACTTCAGGCATGGTGGCCACAGTACAACAAAAATTATACAGCAATGTTTGACAGTCAGAGAAACTATTTTGTAACAAAATACATGAAAAACAAAGTTTTTCAATATAAACATATAATTTTTAATTACTACCTGAATGTAAAATACACTGCCCATTTTATAAACAAAGTAAGACACTCTGGGAATGTGCATTAGATATTTCTGATGCATGCCAGAGGCCGAAAGGCACTCAGCCAGTGGCCATGGTCCTTGTTGCACCCCTGGTTGTGCATTAGAAGTGTCTAACGCACACCTCACAGTGTTTTGTTGCTTATGTAAGGTATTTTGTAAACTATCATAATGCTTAAACCTCTGACGGTAATGTCAACACATGCTGGAAAACAAAGTACACAGTATTTAGACAAACTGTAGTACTGTACCTAATAGTGGTGTGTTTTAACAACATCAGCTGTTGGTTAGCTGTCAGCAGTGCAGCAATTTTACAGACTAGAAGGGTACTGCAGGTCTGTTTGCATGAATTTTCTATGTGTGTAGAATGTTATGAATTGATTTGAAGCAACATTAAACAGACAATGATGACTGTATCAAGGATATGATCTGAATAAGAATCCTTTTCTTTATTATTATTTGGGTGTTTTCCTCCTTGTAGCCTGGCAGGCAGCTCTGGCCCTCCCTCAGAGGGGTCTCGGCCCTGGCCGCACTGCTCCCCACTGACTCCCTTAAATCCCCATGGGTCCCCCATGACAGTACCAAGGTGAATGGGCACTGGCTTTCCCCCACCCCCGCAGTGAAATCAGGGGAGCCACACCGGGGCAATATGTGATTTCATCATGGAGCCTGCCAGCGCCTTTATCGTACTTTTTAGCTCCCCGCCCTCTGCCCCAACGATGACAGACGTTATCAATGTACCTCTTTGCTCGCATCTCCCCCTGGCTATCGCCAAAATGCAGTTGGCAAACTGGACGGCAACCCCTCCATCCTGAAAGAGTACAGTAGTCCTCCAGATGCTCAATCCTCTCTCTCTCCTCTCTCTCCTCTCTGCCGACCAGTGGTGGACTGGGCTCATTCCCAAACCCAAGTCACCGGCGGGGCACTAGGTGTGGCGTCCAGCACCTCAGCCCTCAGTGCCACCGGGCTGGCTTCTGAATGGGAATCCTGAAAACAATGCCTTCTCTAGGTCATATAACTTAAAAGGCAAACATGCATGCGGTATTTCTGTGCCCACCAGATACCACTCTGAAATGTTTAATGTGAAAGGTAGGATGAAAACTATATGACTAGTTCCTCAGCTGTAGCACAGAAATATATATTTTTAGATTCAAATTGGGATGAATTTCTCCAAATGATTGCAGTTATTAAACTGAAGGTCCATCAAACACAAACAAGAAGCTGTACATTTTTAGAATGAAACAGAGGTTACAGTATGAACTTAAGCGTACATTATAAACATATCTTTCCCACATATTGATATGCAGCTTTATTATTCCACTCATAAAAGTTTTCTCTGCACCATGTTGGCAGGATATTTGCATACAAACCTAACCCCATGTTGTAGATTGTTACTAATAGGAGGTGATGGTGTGCAAGTAATGAAATTCTGTATATGGATTGGCACTGACTTCAAAATGGATTTTAACTGGGATATACTATTATTTTCTATGGAGTAATCACTATTTGAAAGTCCTGATAAAGTGGCAAATAGGCCATGAAAGATCAACTGTTAGTATGTGGAAATAAATAAACAAACATTGTCTTCATCCTTTGAATTTGCATAGTGTACATCTCCCACAGACTTCTCCGCCTCTGGTCCAGCCTCTCACTTGGCTCCTACTTGTCCCCCCAACCTGCACATCTTCACCAAGATTACTTTACAAGCCTGCTCCTTTACTTTAGTCTACTCTCCCTGCCACTCCCCACTTTTCCCTCCTTGGCCTCATAAGTCATGGCTTTACTGTTGTTTTATTTAGGATAACCTTTCAGCAGTGATGTTTCTATCCTCATGGTTCACATTGTAATGCTTTGTTCCATTTGTGCTGTAAAATGTTGTATTTATAAAAACAGCCCATTTTGCACTGATGTGCATCTATCATTTCCGGTTCTGTTTGTATTGTATCCTACCCTTGTTCAACGAGTATGCAGTTGGGGCTGGATTTTTAAAACCCTCACAAATCTTCGTAGTGTGAGAAACTCTGGCACAAGTGGATCTTCACTTGCAAAGCCACACTTTTTCCTGCATGCACTGGATTTTCAAAGATAGAACTGTTTTACAGCTGGCTCCATGATTTACAACGGCTTGCAGCTGTTTTGGGGCACAGTCCCACCAAAATGTTATTCCTGGTTGGCCCAGGCACAGTCCTCTGCAGCTTGACTGCCACCTGTGTTGAGCATGGGCTGAAGATCAGAATACCCACTGGTACAGAGTTTTTACTGCACCAGTGGTTTCAGATTGGGACTTTGTCCCAGAATGGCTTAAAATCCAGCCCCTGAAACAAGCTTATTTAATTCAATGTGCCTTCATGAGTCAGTTCTAAATCAATGAATAACTCAATCAATAATCAACCAATCAATCAATCAGGAAACACATTTTAAATTGCCAAGAAATATACTTCATTTTTATTACCTGAGAACTTTAATACTGAGTACAGTCCTCATAAACCACTTGCTTTATTTTGCAGCATACTTTAGCCAACAATATCAGGATTTAAACAACTTTTAAATGTTTAGTAAATCATAAAACATCAATTCTCATATTCTAAAAGAGAGCACAAAGATAATTTGAGTCAGCAATGAGAAACTATCATTAAACAGCACAGGGCAAATAACCACCTCTGCCTGTGGCCTCCAAGATTATTAACTTGATATTCAGTTCTTGCAACATACTCACAAGTCCCATAATAAACCAAATAATGATAAAATGTTACCACAAGTAGACAATCTCAACCAATAAGAATGCAAAGCTCTTACAGCCATACCCTATAATAATGTAGCAGGCCCCATCAAAGAACTAGTAGTGTACCAGCATCATGTATGTAGTCGGTGTCACTTTCCATTTAAGCTATTTGTTCTCAACAGTTCTCTCTGTCCTGCTGCTAAATTTCCAAACAGAGTAGAGTATGGCAGGATTAAAATGGACGCAGTAACTGAATTGAAGTAAATGAGGGGGTGAGCTGAGTGAGGGATCACACATTGGAGTACCCTGGAGGCTAATCCAAGCACCTCATCCCAAAAGGGTTGCAAGAGAGGACATAACCAGGGGACATGCAGTGGATCACCTTCTGATGCCCCACACCTCCAACAATTGTCATCTGGCAGTAGATTCATCTTATGCAGAATGGAGAAGTCTGGTACCATGCATGTAGGGTTTTATTGTTGATGAGCCTGCTATGGGCATCATTAAAAGCTATGTGAGACAGGAGCTGACACACATTCTGAAATGCAAGAGTTTAGCATCTTATCCCATTTTTATTTTGATTGTAGGGATCGATTGGAATGTTTTCCTAATTGTGCTTTATATGGCACCTGCCACACCCTTCCCCTGCTTGATCTAATGTCTGACGAGGCTCGATACAGCTGATACGTTGTACTGCACTTTGCAACTGCAGAAATCTCCAGAAATATGTTCTGGAAATCCTCCATCTGGTTTGTAGGGATTGGAACATGATCACAGCTCATGCCCTTTGTCCATAATATCCTGCAGCCATTATATACTGTATCCTTGACTGCCCAAGAGAGCCATAATGTAGGCCGATTGTCTACTTTGATTTCTGCTGCCGAATAGCAGAGAGTAACGTAGGGGTGTGAGGTTATGGCCTAACCATTTATGCATTTTAAACTAACATTCAACAGATGATGTCACAGTGGGGTGAGATTTCAATTCTTTTTCATGGTAGATTAGAATGGCATGGGGCCAGTCTTGATAGAGGTACTCCATTTCCACCCATTGTGGTGACCTTATCATGTCTATGGTGCCACTGCAAAGTCTGAATTGCTTGGAAAGCCCACATGTACCCAGTAAGCCAAGGCAACTCCCATCCACCCATGACCAGTGTGCCCACAGTTTGTTCTGGCTATATCGAGGTTGGGCTCCTTCCCAGAGGAAGATGCCTATTATTTTATCCAGTGTTGTGAACCATTTCTCAGGAAAGGTAACAGGTAGATGTGACAAAATGTTAAATATTTTTGGGGCTGCTACCACTTTTAATGTAGAGATTTTCCATGCAAGAGTGAGAGGTGAAGATGTCCACCTGTCACATTCTGTTTTTATTTCGGTGAGTACTGGAGTTAACCTCACTGAGTTTAGTCAGATCAGAGGTGATTTGTAGACTCAGGTAGGTAATTACCTGAGGACCATGTGAAGTAAGGTGTATGAAGAGCACTGCCTGTTAAGGGGTAACATCTCCATTTTGGATTTGTTAACATTAAGGCAAAACAAGGTTGTGACATGTGTTAGAAGTGCCAACAGGGGGAGTTTCATCTCCTAAGAGCACTAGTAGGTCATCTGTGTGTAACATCGTGGAATATGAGGTGGTACCCAGTTGAAGACCTTTTGTATCGCTGTCCTGGCATATAGCTGCCACAAGAGGTTCAACGGCTAGGACAAACAGGAGGGGGGATAGTGTGCAGCCTTGTTCTGTTCCTTATGCCAGTGGGAAGGGATCTGAAAGCACTGAGGTAGTGAGCACCTCTGCCATTGGGGAGGAGTATAATGATCTCACCCATGTGCAGAATTGGGGAGAGCCATGTTTTCTAAATGATTTCAGTTTAAAGTAAGATATGAAGTTATAACAATCTGGCTCTATTTTAAAAACTTGGAAATCTTTTTGTTATGTCATTTATTATATCAGGAACAGTTTATTTCACTTAGAAGAGTCAACAGTTCAAATAAAGATTTCTGTGTTTTGCTCTTTAGCAGAATCGTCATGCACTTCTAAAATTTCACCATCAAGAGCTTAAGTTTTGTTTTCTTGTATATCAGGAGTAGCAGTCACTTCTGTGACAGGTGTTACCTCAATCTGTATAATGTTTAACGAGCTAGCAAAACCAGAAATAGCAGACAAGAAAATGTTACAAATTTTAAGAAGTATTTTTTCTTGTTCCATTTTCTCATTCGAATGATTTCTGTGTGACAGCATAATGCCGGATGTGTTGAATAGCACTCTGCCTGGCAAGTGACATATCTAGGACTAGTCTCCCTATTACATACTGTGGAATTCTGGAATGCTGTGAAATTCTCTCCCAGAAGAAGTGCACTCCAACCCTACTGTGGATACTTTAAACAGAGGTTAAAAACATAGTTATTCACCCAGGCCTACCCTGATTTTTAATTAACTGCTGACAATATTATTGGTTATTGTTTTATTGATAGTTTGATGTATTTATTGAATGTATTTTCAAATGTATGACCTGTTCTTTAATGAATTGTGAGGCACTCTGACCTGTTGGAAAGGGTGCCCTATAAATAACATTTGCCTTGCCTTATATCAGCAGCACTGTGACCTCACTGACAGTGACATCACAGGTGACTGACCTGGCAGCTACTGAGTGGCTCCTCATGAAGAGCTGTGATGTCACAGTCAGTGAGGTCACATGCTGACTGATGTAGTGGCAGAACAGAAATAGATACATCAGTTGGCAGGCAGTCTGTTGTTGCAGAGATTATACCTACTAATACCAGGTAAAATGTAATTACCCAAAGGAAAGAAGAAGACTCTCAGATATAAAGGTAATAGTTGCCAGCTTTTAAAAACAGATACTCATTGTAGGTAGTACACTAGCTCTTTAAAACACTTAGGATCCACTACCAGATGTAGCTTTTAACTTTGATCAACAAATTGACTCAGAGTTACTAGGAATAGTTGAATCTCCCATGTTAACTGGTTGCTGCTGTTGTAGGAAGCTCTTCGCTGATCATCATCAAAATCCATTTGTGTCTCCCAAAATGACTTATATATTATACTTGACATACTTATATTTTCATCTGTCTGAGCACAGACAGTACCACTACAAATAATGTCTCCTACCATTGTTATAGCTAACTGATCTGAACATGCCTGCAGTCTGACATACCATCAGAGGTTAATGCATGTAACTGGTAAAATGTATCCTTCTGTAGTTACATCTATGTATGAAAAAAATATATGTCAATAAAAAGATTAACTGCAAAAAAGAAAATATGGCTCTGTAAATTCCTGGTGACTTTCACTAAAAGTGCTAAATGATGCTTAAGGACGCTCAAAGATGTTAGTATTCTTATACTAGAATCTCCACCCTTAAATCTTCTGGACTTAACTGGCACATATCTTAAGGAATATATTTACTAATTTGTTTCCTTTTTTATTATTTATTATTTTCTATTCTAATATATTATATGTCCATATTATTGTGCTATTTAATATTCTAGAAGTATTTTCTGTATAGAAAGGAAAAATCTTATATATAAATATTTAAAATAAGCCCTTGTGAGGAGAGACTATGGATCTCAATACATACACCCTGGAATAAAGGAAGGAGGGGGATATGATAGAGACCTGTAAACACCTCACGGGTTGAACAAGGTACATGAGGGGAGTATTTTCCAAAAGAGAAAGTGCACGAGAACAAGGGGACATGCAATGAAGCTGGAAGGGGAAATTTAGGAGGATGTGAGAAGTACTTTTCACTGAAAGAGTGGATGATGTCTTGAATGGTCTTGAGCAGTGGCAGTGGGGGCAAAAACAGTGGTAGGCTTCAAGCAGGCATGCAATAGGCACAGGGAATCTTAGTTGGGAAGTGTGGGGAGGGGTAGCCAGCGATCGGGCAGGGTCTGCAGTAAAAGTATAGGCAGGGGGAAAAAGGAGTGGGTGAAGTGGTCCTTATCTGCTGACAAAATTTGTGTTTCTGTGTTTGACTGAGGCCAACAGAATACACAAGAAGGCTGGTGAATAAGAGTGCAGAGATAAGATAAGAAAAGCATCTCTAAAGGTTGGGGAAAAGGGAATCCACTAATAGTGTAAAAGAGCACTGTGGCATGGTGAGGAGATGCCAACCCTGGCTGGCACCCTAAGGTAAGAGTTCATCTTGAGAATGGATGCCATTCCAGTGTACTGTAGCTCCCAGCAAAAGCAGAAGTATGATGTGTATGATGCCCAGCCACATAGCTGAGATTAAGATAACTTGGTACCTGGGCATGGTAAGGAGTGCCATCTTGGTGTGCCGATGTAGCCAAGTCACCATGAATGTGTATGCCAGCCAAGTACACAGGTTAGCCCCTTAGTAGTCCGAGGAACTGAGTAAAGAGAAAGAGTACACACAGAGGGTATCGAAGGTGGAAGTGCAGTGATGGTGGGGATAGGGAATCCCCAGGCATGGCGATCCTAACAAAGTAAGAGGGTAGAGAGTTTGGTACAGGTTAAATGGGATCTGTGGCTCAGGAAATGGATTTGGTGAGTAAGGTTACCCAAAAAAATACATGGGACTGTAACAAACTGAGTATAAATTGAGAAACTATGGCCCTGGACCAGTAAACAACTAATGTGGACAAATGAACATGTCACAAAAGCCCAGTAAAGAGAGTCAAGTGCTTGAGACTTCTGTCATCAGTGTGTTTCTTTCCAGCCATGCTTGGTGCCCACATCCAACAACTCCTGAAAGAGGATAAGGGAATTATTAAGTTACTGAGTGCAATGGGCTCTTGGTCAGCATAACCTCTTCACCTCCTGGAGTACCTACTGCCAGCCCCCATCCTGGGCATCAACACAGATGGGTCATTGTACCACCTGAAGGGGACTGCAGTCATATATACAATCACAGTACAGTACTTTAACATAGACAAATACCTCAGGCAGTATAACTTTGTTGAAACAAACAGCTCTGATTTGTTTGGGGGATATAACAAGGACAGGGGAAATCAGGTTAATTAGCTTATCACTTTACTGTCTACCTATGAGGCGTCTGTGCACTGGCCTATCCTTACCAGTTACTGTCCCTGGGTACCCAGGCCCTAGTGGCTAGTCCAAACCGTGGCAGCTGGTAGGGGCCTTTCACACAGAGAGAAAAGGAAAATTAAACAGTCAGCAGTACAGTAATTCCATTTGGATTTAATGTATAATTCAACAGGAAGCGACCGAATTAGGTGCTCACACTCCAAAGAAGATATGGTCCTTCAATGTCAAAGCAGGGCTACTTTTGATCTCCAAGAGACTCCCTCACACATTTATATGGTAAAAAAAAAGAAAGCACTATACCAGGCAGGCTGCATCTGTATCCCAATCGTAATTACTGCACACACAACCAGGAGAACACACAGCAGATTCAGTTCCTGACAGACCAGTGTAATTCAACAATTTCTTCAGTCTTCTACAGGGTGAGCCTGGCTTCTCTTCAGAGATCCTTTGATTCTTTTCAGGACGGATTCAGTCCTAACAAGCAGTTACACAAGTTGTAGACCGGAACTCTGGGCCTTGTACACGTTTTGACTGAAACTGTGCACTGAAGGACACAGGGTTTCTTTCCCTTCACTTTCAGATCTCAAACTGAAACTCCCAACAGACAAAACCGGGCACTTCCTTTGAGTTCTCCAGTTCTTGACTGGATTGGCTGTCACTCACAATAGACTGCTGTTGGTCCAAAAGGCACACAAGTCTAAACTACATCTCCAGAGTCACTGCCCATACAATCCTCTTGTGGCTGGCTCAGATTATGAGTCCCAAGTTCTGATTCGTTCAAGGCATCATTTTAGAGCTAGTTTACCCCACACTGATTGGTCCAGTTCAGCAGTTCAAAACCAGAATGGGAACTAGGCAGACAGTTCTGACTGCAAAGAAAGCAGGTTAGACAAACTAATTTTATTATTACTGTAAATGATTTTGGCAATCAGTTACATCTTTCAGACAGGTTCCTTGCACTCCTAGTGACTGCAAAAATGGGTGAATTGGCAGCTGCAGTGAAGTTACTCAAACAAAAACACACAGTCCCCCATACAAATTAATTATGTCTGCAAGCAGACAGCTCTTAAAGAGACAGTACCAGAGGTTCTAAAACACTCACTGATAAATATTTAAGCTACAAACACCATTCAGGCCTTGACATTCAAGCAAGCTCCTGAGAATCTTTGGGAACCCCCCATTTGGGGGTTACACAGTGTTACTCCATTTCATCTTAGAGACTGTCTTCTCATAGCAAAGATATAGGGCTGATTTCAAAGGGTTGCGCCATGCACTTAGGATTGTGCCTGCAAAGTCTGAAATTATTGCCATTCTGCGTATTCAGCAGAAGGCAGTTCATCCCAAGTCATGCTGAGCAACAGCGCAATGCTAATGAAGGCATGCTCAACCGGAGGGGAGCAACCATGCATAAAACTGCACAGCCCGATATTCAGCCAGGATGTGCAGAGTTGTGCAGGCGCAACCCCAACCTGGCCTGCACAACTTTGAGCCAAAAAGGATTAAGTGGGGCCACCCACGGGTGAGCTGCGCGTGCAGGGCACAATACAGCAGCTGCCACCTGTGGGTGGCTCCCACTCTTCCCTATGCCCCCCTGCAGCCCAATCGTGGGCATGATAGTAACCCTATAGCCTGATGTGCGGCAGACACACTCCCCACACATGGCCTGATCGCGGGCAGATCTCACCCCCCCCCGACTGGCCCAATCTCAGACATAGCATAAATGAACAACCCCTGACTGGCCCCAATTGCGGCATAACATAAATGAACAACCCCCAACTGGTCGGTCGTGGGCATAACATAACTGAACAACCCCCCCACTGGCCTGATCGTGGGCAAATAGAAATGAACCCCCTTCCGATTGGCCCAATCATGGGCAGACGCAGTTCAACCCCCCAAAGACCAATATCCTGGTGGTCCAGTGGACCGTGACGTCACTGAGCATTAGAGTCAACCCCCAGGTCCAATTTCCCTGGTGATCTAGTGGTCCCCACCCACCCACCCATGGAGCCCACCACCCCACTCCTCCCGTCAGCCAGCGGGTGGCAGCAGCCACCGCCTGCCGCTTCGTCGCCGCGCCAACTGACTGCCGTTGGTGCACGCTCATTGTTCAGGAGCAGAGCCAATGGCATGCAGTCCTATACTGTCTCAGTAGTCCAGATATGTGAATGAATGTGAATTATTCACATATCTGACCATTTTGAGATTTTGTATGTTGGCACGCCCATTGGCTCTTGCCTGAACCATCGGCATGCAGCCCTATCTGAGCAGTCAGTTACGGCGGCGGGCGGCAGGCGGATGGAGTGCCGCCCGCCAGCTGATGAGGGGAAGCTGAGGGTGGTTTCACGGGTGGGTGGGGTGGAAGCCACGATCACCAGGAAAGTGGACCTTGGGGATTTGACTCCCAATGCCCACGATCTGTCTTTCTTTGCGTCCACTGGACCACCAGATATTTGTCTTTGGGGGTTGAACTCATTCTGCCCGCGATCGAGCCAGTCTGGGGGTTCAGTTCTGTTTTGCCCACGATTGACCAGTCGTGGGGTCAGTTCTTTTGCCTGCAATCGGGCCAGTCGGGGGGTGGGGTTCAGTTCCTGTTATGACTGCGATCAGCCAGGGGCAGGGGAGATTTACTTCATGCCCGCGATCGGGCTGCAGGGGCGCTGGCCCTGATGGTTGCTGCCTGGCAGGCACCAGGCACAAGTTGTCGGGGATCGGCACACCTGCATGCTAATGGCATGCAAATGGGGCCATAAGTAGATGCAAATGGCCCCCTCTGCCTTGCATAACTTATGGCCCCATTTGCATGTCACCTTTTGAATATCGGAATTTCCGCGTAGGCGCAATGGAACTTAATACCACTGCATCTTGAATGCTCCACTCTGACCACTTGCAGTGGCGCCACGTTCCACTGCACCATGCACAGTGGCTGTGGCCGGGGGGTGATATTCAAAGGAGTTGCTTAATAGCGCAACTCCGTTGAATATCGCCTTGGCCACACCCCTGCGCAACTTTTTAGAGCAGCGCAAGGGCTTGCGCCACAGAATGGCGCAGTTTGAATATCCAGCCCATATTCTTTTTCTCTTCATTGAGAACCCAGGTCTTTCTAGACACATCTACCCTACCATTAAGATTTGGGAAGATTTACTTGGACATGGGGACTGTTAAGGATTAGCTACATAGAGATAAAGAATTTGATGGTACATAGATTTGGGTTCTCAGTTAAACACCTTGTACTGGGCAGTGCTTCTGGATGACCTCTGCATAGGGTGGGTGAAAGTTGCGAATTCCGCTTTCACAGAACTTCAGCAAAATTTCAAAAATTTTGTGGAAATTTTGGAAGTTTTGCATTGGCAAAACTGGGATTTTCTGCGGAATTTTGCAGGTTCCACAGACTTTTTTGTGAACTGTGGAAAAGTGCATATAAACTGTGGAATTTATTCTAGCCACAGTTTAATGAACTGTCAGTGAATGAGTGCATGCTTGTGCAACCATGTAGTCATTCACTGACAGTTCAGTGGCCACCTGTAGTGGAGGAGAGAGAAGGCTGCACCGTGGCCCACCAGGGACAGGATGGGGGAGTGGGGTGGAGATGGATGAACTGTCAGGGTGGGGTGGGGGTCCACTAGATGTCAGGGAATTGGGATTCCTTTTTATAAGGATATGGGATGGGGGTCCACTAGACACCAGAGAATACTGGGAATGGAGTGGGATGAGTCAGTGGACTGCTGGCTGTTTTTTTTGTGATTAAGTGAATCCAGACTATAGAAAGGGGGTCTGCTAGACACCAGAGAATAAAATGTTTTTGGGGCCATAACTGGTGGGTGGGGGCAACAAGACAATTGGGGAGGGATTGAGCTTGAGTTTCTTCTTTATCGGATTCATGGGCCATGATCCCTGGGTGGGCGGGTGAAACCACTAGACACCAGGAACTAGGGAATTTTTACTTGGGACCCACGATTGGTGGATGGGGGGGCACTAGACATCAGGAGAGTCTGAGGGAGGGATTGGAGTTTTTATTTATTTATTTATTTACTGGGACCCCTGACCAGTGGGGGTGGATTAATGAATTAAACTGCGGTTAAAAAAAGCCTCAGAACTGACCTCTGGCAGTGATCCATTCTGCAGATTTTTTCACTCAGTTTAATAAATTAACCCACAGTCTGTATATTTATTCATCAGTTTTAATGTGGAATCTCTGCAAAAGTTGCAAAAATGATTTCCAAACTTTCACAAAAGCGAAATTCACACTTTTGCGGAAATTCCACCTGCAGAATCTTTTTTTTACACCCCTACCTCTGCTTTTTGTTGTGCCCCTTTCTCTGGGGCCTTACTCATGGGGCAGCAGCAGTAAGGTGGTTTGATAAACATTTGGAAGAGTTCTGTCAACCTTAATATTCAGGACATTTGGGCACCCTAGTTTTATTTTAGTAAGCATCTGAGAAGAGGCTGCATGTGGAGGAGGTGCTGGATAAACAAAAAATACTAAACAGAAAATCCCACATCTCCAACCCATAAATAAAAGACTTCTTACCAAATGCTCAAATAAAGTGCTTCATTTTATTCAGTTGCCATGTGCAAGGCCCTTAGTCTTTTTTTTTTCTTTGATACCTACCCACCCACCCTCCCATAACCCTTCTTCTGTTCCCTAATTGCCTGGTAAGGCAGTCTGACGTTAGAGAGACTAGACTTCTGCATCCACTGTAGCACAGTTTTGAGTCTGATCTTTATGCTGCCAATAGCCATTGCACTTCTATGCTCAAGTCTTGTGTCTAATAAATAAGGGGCCATAAAAATAAGGACACATCCAATAACTAAGACACCAGAAGTGTAGAAGAGGCAGAAAATAATATCCCTCAAACTGAAGCAATAAAATCATCTCCATTCAAAGGGTGAGAGAGACTTCATTAGTTGTGCAGTTTGAAACCTGTGGTTGAGTACTTGGTATCTCAGTATTGGTAATATTGTGGCTCCTGGATTCAAATGCTGATTATTGTCAAATCTGCTATATCCTGCATTTGAGATTTAAATTTATGCATATCCCTAGTGTGGGCACTTAGGTGGAGTTCAGATGTCAGACACACACACATTTTCCAGTATTGAAACCATATAGTACACTTTTGAAATCTGCAAATATCATTATGGAACATTTTATGGCTAGGATGTTCTTCAAAAGCAGTTTAGCACTATCTCTATTTTAATGGAAAAGGGTCTGTCATGTCACTGATGCCACTTAATATCTTACCAGTAACGATAATGTACAAAAACACAAACATTTGGGATGGGTGAGGCAGCTGTAACCTGGATTACATTTTGCCTGATTCACCAAGAATTTGATATGGATCATACTAGTGTGAGGTGGGGGAGGGGCAGATCTGAATCCAAGAAGGACCCAAATTTATGGTACAGGTAAATCCTCAATCGCCTGGCTTGAATTTTCACTCAGATCTACAGGAATTAGACCTCACATCTGAGACAATCTGCTGGGCAAAATGGGGGCTGGGTAGATTCTGAACCAAAACCAGTGTGCCCATTCTTAATAAAAATCCTTTTCTAACTAAATTAAATAAAATATTTCTCCTGAAATATTTGAAAATCTCTCACAAATTAAAAAGAGGATATCCTATGGTTGCATTTAGGATATTTATCCAAAAATGAAGTAGGTGATGCAACAGCGCAAGAGAGGCTGGCAATGTCAGAAGTCAGTTATAGTATGTACCCATGATATGAATTCCATGATGCTTTGCATTATTGGAGTATGTGCAATTTGTGTTTTCTTTTATAGTATGTACCGCTCCCTTATGGTACAAAATCAGATGTAAAAAAGAAAAATTGTTTCGTAGTTGCAGGGCAAATCACCCATATGGAGTAGTTGCTCCATACTTAACCTGTGAGGTGAGAATGCATTTACAAGTTATTTGTATTACAACAGATCAGAACTAAATGTTTGTTTTACTTTTAACAGCTTGAAAGCTTTGTTATGCTTAACAAAGTGAAGAGGCAAAAGATAATACAGGATCAAAGACATTCTAATGGATGACTTGGAAAGATGTATGTACTTTTTTTTTATATAATATTGTTTTATAAATGCCCACACAAGTTTCTTGTTCTAACAAAGCTGTTTTATATTTCAAACAATGTTATAATAGGGATACATCAGCATTGGAAATAACTGAAAAAGAGATTTAAGAAACATTTAATTAGAACACATGTAAGTTTTCTTAGCCTTGATAAAGTATTCATTTTATTACCACATTTATTTTCACCTATATTTAAACATTTTATTTTGATTTATTATTAGAAATAAGGTTACTTAAAATGAATTGTAAAGCTAAAGGGAGAGAAATACTCAAAAAATGTAGATTATAGGTAAATGAAGGAGTCCACTCCAGCTTTTATACTGACAATTTCAATATTGAGATATATTTTTATTTTCAGTATCACACATATATATATATTAATTATTGCTTTAGTGAATTTAACAGCCACAACCCTGAAGAAAAGACTGGTATAATGGTCTCTAAACATTGGTGGCACTCTTTGAAAAGAGGTGGCATTTGAGAAATAATGAAGCACTGCTACTAGAGGCATGTTTTGGTCAAGATTTTTTTTTTTCATATTATTCTGGAACACTGGATCTGAACATAGAAAAGCAACTTTAACAGGACTCATCAAGCTATTTTTTTTTGTGAGGTATCCAAAATCAAATGTACCATAGGAAGATACAGCAGCAACATTGAAAATGCTAAATGAAAAAAGAAAAATGATCAATGTTGTTCATTTCCTGCCATCTGGGAAACTTCAGCCCCCAACAATATGTTAAAAAGTTGGCAATTTCATAGAACCCTCCCCTTCTCAATGAATATGATGTTGTATCCAGCAATGTTATTATTACCCATGAGGAATGGATCCTACCAGACTTTAACATTTTCAACACTCCCCAGTTGAACTGCTTCATTTGGGACCTGGTGACATAGATGTACAGTACCACTTGTAGTGGTATGCAGTATTTCCAATTCTCACAGAAAGGAATTTTGTGGAATTTCTGAAATTCTGACAAATTTATTCAGAAGGAGAACAGTGGAATTCCATGGCAGAATAATGTAGAATGGATTTTCCACTACATTTCCATGGAATTAAATTCCTCAGATCTCAGTATTTTTCAAGGAAATTGTTGCAGAACAATTTTTGAGGAAAAATATTGTTCCAAGGAATATACTTTTGCAGACACAGCAGGTAGAATTCTGCAGAAAGACCACTGAAATTCTAGCAGAAATTCTGCTGGCAGAATGATAATTGAATGCTAACTCCACCAGTGGACTTCCGCATTCTACAATTCACAAACCACTTGCTAGATGAAAACAACTATTTCCTCACATTAACCACAACTCTATACACCATTAAGCATCAACTTTTTCCTCTAGTTCTACTGTGTAGAAGAAACAAAACATTTTTCTCAGATTCACTTTATTGAACCCTTTAACATTTTTTAAAACTGAAATCAAATCTCCTCCTAGTTTTATTTTTTTCATGGTAAACATACCAAGTCTAGGGATGGGCAGACCAACTCTGCTGCACGTCTGCACCTCCCCAGACCAGGCCGACTTGACTCTGAGTGGGAATACCAAGGCTTTCATGGCTTGACCTCAGCTGCCGAGTAGACCTGGTTTGGAAGTGTGGTGTGGTCTAGAAATTGCACTCTCACCACCAGTACTGCATGCAAGTCACTAAACAAAGCAGGGTAGGGTGCAGAAATAATAATGATAAAAAGTGTTTTTTCCTCACTCTCTAACAAATATTCCCAGTCTCTGGACTGTCACATGACCAAGAAAGGCAAACACTCGTGATACTGGGGCACTGAAAGGAGCCAACCAATGAGGGTTTCTGTTCTGTGATTGACTCATTTTCTAGCTAATCCTGTGTGTCAGCCACTACAGGACATCCCTCAGAAACAGTATATAGAGTGCCTTGCATTGAAAGGAGACAGTTGTGTGAGTGTATGTGTGTGTGTATATGTGTGTGTGTCTGTGTGTGCAGAGAGATTAAAAACAAAATGAAAATGAAACGTTTTTCATTTTCTTTCCTTAGTCAGAAAGAGAGAGTGAGCAGAGACAGACGAATTATTCAGCAGACAAAAGCAGAGTGCTGACATTGCAGTAGAGTACTCTAAAAAAAACAAAATTTTTCATTAGAGAGTGAGAGAGGAGAGAGAGAGAGAGAGAGAGAGAGAGAGACAGACCAACAAATTCAACAGCAGATGACAGCAGAGTGCAGTTACATACATTTTCTTAGTTTTAGAAAATGTACAGAAATATAGAAAGGGATTTAGCTACCTGTACTACAAAATGCATGGCCTGGAGTCTGCAGTGTGATGAGGCAGGCACAGCACTCATGAAATCATCAAGCACCAAAAAAGATACAATTTATATAGTAGGTTAGGAAGCTGTTTTCTGCAAAATTAACAAAAAAAAGTAAAAAAAAAAAACATTAGTGCACAGCATCCAACAACTTAAATAATTATTTTTCTTTTTGGAAAATATATTTTTGGAAAAAAAAAAGTAAGAAGGGGAGCAGAGTCAAATGAGACAGGAGGACTCTGAAGGTCATAGGGCCTCACATATTTGGGGGGGCTCATAGTGCCATACAGATTTTGAAGGGGTGTCACCCACGTCTCAGACTCTGTTGTTTTTTATTTATTTATTTATTGAAAATCGGATTTACAACCTTTGAGTCAGAGACTCATTTACAAAGGCTCCACATCACTAACACAACAGAAGACAGGTTGACAGCTTAGTACAATACATATGCTTATTACATGGTATAGGAGTACATACAGAAAATATATAATGAGTAGGCGTGTATGGCCTCTACAATTATGTAGCTGGCTAGACCAGGCTAAAGAGTTTTGAACTTGCCAAGGTTCAAGCAGTCGGTGTTCCAGCATTGTCATAAACACAGTCAATCTAAGTGAAGAAATTAACAGCAAATAGGATACAGAGCAGTATTGTCCATACTTAATCCAAGTGGTGTAGGTATAACTTGAGGCTTAGGCTTTAAGTGCCTGCCAGAATCTAGGTATCAACTTCATTATTGTGATCGGACAAGGCAGGCCTATCAGGGTCCAGGAGTCAGCTACTGGAAGTGGTCATTAAACAGAAACAGAAGAAAAAATCTAGCTGGGCAAATGCAGCGTGTACAGATAGTATGTGGTTTTTGAGGGCTACTTTGTATGGGCCTAATCTGGTGATAGAGGTAACAGCCACTGGAAGATCATTGTACCATAGTGGTGCTCAGTATGAGAAGGACATTTGGGCAAGCGAGGTTGAGACCTTGGGAACAGTCCAGATCTGTCTGTTAGCCGAGCGGGTGTGCACTGTAGCATAGGCAGTTCAAAGGGAGGCAGTAACTCCCAAGGGGGAGAGGCCTAGATGAATTTATTTGGTGAGGAGAAGAGTTTGATAGTGGACTCTTTCGTCAAGGGTGAGGATATTTGTTAGGGCATACAGGGAGCAGCTGTGGGTGCACCTATCTACTCCGGCGATGAGTCTACATGCTTTGTTGATGGCTAGATGGATTTTATTTAGAGCAGTGTGGTCGGCAGCAGAGTATACAGTTAGTCCATAATCTACTAGGGAGAGAACAGAGGAGGTAACAGCAAGGTTAAGGGCCTCTGGCGGAAGGCAGGTTCTGTGTTGATATAGTAACCCAGTATGAACATTTATGGCTACGGTGAGATTATTAATATGTGGATGAAATGAGAGGTTGGAATCAAATGTAAGGCCCAGGTATTTATAGGTATGAACTTGTTCAAGCGGGAGGTGGGCTTTTGAAAAGATTTTTAATTGGGCATCGCAGTCCTTGTTCTGTCGGTGGGCAAAGAGCACTGACTTAGTTTTTTTTACGTTGACTACCAGTCTGTGGTCCGTAAACCAGTTCTTGATGTGGTTGAAAGCGAGTTGTAGAGATGACTGTAGGATTGTGGGATCTGGGTGGGAGGCAAACAAAACCACGTCATCTGCATAGAGTAGCAGATTATTTGGGCAGGATTTAGGAAGGGTGTTCAGGAAGATACTGAAAAGTAATGGACCAAGGATGGATCCCTGGGGGACCCCAGAGTGGACTGGCAAAGGAGACGAGAGAGTGCCGTTTATCTTAACATGTTGGGACCTATCTGAGAGGTAACTTGTGAACCATGGTATGGGTCCAGGGGACAGCCCAGAGAGGTGGAGAGTATTTATGAGTAGTGCATGTGAGACAGTGTCGAAAGCTTTTGATAGGTATATAAAGACAGCTCCTGCTAGGTGTTTCTTATCCAGGGCATTGTGCAGTGAGTTAGCAAACACTGTGAGGGTGGTTATTGTGCTATACCCTGCTCTGAAGCCATGCTGTTCCTTACAGAGTATATTGTGTGTTAAGTAGTCGGTGAGTTGGGTGGTGATGATTTTTTCCAAGGCTTTTGAGAGGGGTGGGAGAATGGAGATGGGTTGGTAATTGTTGGGCGATGTAGGGTCCCCACTCTTTAGTATCGGCATGATCGTAGCCATCTTCCAGTCAGTGGGGGAACTGTCCTAGGCATAGGGAGAGGTTAAGGAGGTCAGTCAGTGGGAGAGCACACTGTCAAGCACTAAGTTAAGGATTTTCAAGTCAAAGGAGTCATTGGAGTGGTTAGAGCCCCCTAGGACCTTTGCAAGGTATGGCCTTGCTTCGTTCATAGTAATAACCCTCAGGTGGAAGGGAGGGTAGGCATTGCTAGGCTCAGGTGTCATAGGGGTGGGGTCAAAGAAATTATTTGGTAGAACTGCAGTCAGATCAGAGAACGTAGCATTTAGGCCATCAGCGATGAGGAGGGGGTCAGTGGTATTGTCATTGTTGACCGTCAGCTGGGAGGGGGGGTGGTGTTCTAGATTTTCCATTCAGTTCTCTTAGATTGCTCCAGAACAGCCTGGCATTCCCCCAGGAGGAAGCGAGAGTGGTTTTGTAGTAGTCTGATGTTTTTTGCATTGCCCAGGTGCAACTACTGTGAGCCGTCTTGTAGGCAAGCCAATCCGTTGTCCCACCAGAGGCAACTGCTTTGTGCCATAGATCATCACTGTTCTTTAGTTGCTTAAGAAGGGCATGTGTGACACAAGGGGCATTACATTTTTTGCATAGAACCTTAGTGAGGGGGGGCAAATTTGTCACAAGCATTGTTGAAGTCGCGAGTGAAGTGGTTGAGGGCTTTGTCAATGGTTGGGGCTATTTTATTGGGGACCAGTCACAGTGTGCTAGATGCCTCCTTAGTTTAGTAAGGCCTCCAGGTTGCAACTGGAACTGGGTATAACTGCTAGGTTGGGGTGTTTGCTGCTGACATAACCTGGTGAAGAGGATGGGGGAGTGATTGCTTAATGCATCCGGAAGTACAGTCAGGTTTGAGATTTTGTTTGGATGATTGGTAAGTAGGAGATTGATGAGGGAGCTAGTTCCATTTCTGGGATTCCACCTGGTAGGCTGATTAACTAACTGGGCTAGGTCAAGGGCAGTGAAGGTGTCTTTTATAGTGGATGCTGAGCTTGACAACCAGTTCACATTAAAATCCCCCACTATGATGTGCTTGCTGGAGGAAACTGAGATGTAGCTGGCCAGGGATTGGATGGCTGGGATTTGGTTTCTTGGCGGGATGTAAGCCACGGTCATAGTTAATGGGGCTCTAGAGGGGTCAGGAGTGATTTTTATTGTAAGAGCTTGTACCCCGTGCTCCAGCGAGGGAGCCAGAAGGTTTTGGCATAGGAGGGAGTCTCAGACATAGAATGCACACCCCCCTTCATGTTTGCCAATTCTGTCAGCTCTAACAAGGGTAAAACCAGGTAGAGCAACAAATGTGTCAGGGGTCTTCTTTGATAGCCAGGTTTCTGTGAGAGTGAGTACATTCGGCTGATGCTGCAGTAGCCAGCATTGTAGTGGCCCCAGTTTTTTGGGCAGGCTGCAGATATTCATAGCACACATTTTGACCCCTAGGTGGGTGGACCCAGGATTTGATGATATGGGACCCAGGTTGGGATGGACATTGCCTGAAATTAGAAGCAGTAAGGAAATGATTCTGATGAGTGGCAGCATTTGCTGCTTGCTGGTGTTGTGATGCTTCTTTGCAGTTCTGCCACAGGAGCTAGGAGTGGGCAGGGAGAGAAGAGTAGGGACATAGAGTAAAGTGAGTAGACACGGTGGGTGGTGGTGGGAGGTGTTAGGTGAGGTGAATGGGGAGGGCAGATGAGCTACAGTGCGTGTTATGTACAGGTGGGGTCTGTGTTGCATTGGGGGGTCACAGAAGGTTGGATAACTGACGAGGGTTTGGGCATTCCCTGTAGCAGGAGGATGAGGGAGGTGAAGATAAGGATATTCATTCTAGTGCAAGAGCTAGTGTGCAGAGGACAGAGGGTTGTGGGATCAGAGTAGTAGCTGCCTTAATTGACACAGTCAATTTTAATTTGGAGGGGAGAGTGAAAGAAAGGTATACTTAGTCACAGGAGTAAGAGATTGTAGATATAGAATAGTGCTGCCCGCAAGAGGCTAGCCACTATAAGCTGCTAGTGGAGAAATGGGCTGATTGGTTTAAAATCACCAATTCCGCCTCAGCCCAGACCTATAAAAGGGTGTGTGACCAAGGGCGGTGGTGGGGGCAGTGGGGGAGCCAACACACAGCGTCAGCGGGGCCAACTCAAGTCTGAAGTGTGCCCACAAGGCTGGAGCTCTCAGCCACAGCGGGGCTTCCCGATGCTGTACCTGGAATGGTGTCCTCAAGGGTGGGCAACCTGGTGGACTTGGGGGTGGAGGAGGGCCTGCTTTCTGGCCTCATGACCTTCGATCCTGCCAGCTGAAAAGAAAGACAGCGGGTAAGAATTTATATAGAGAAGAATAATGTGAGGGAGGAGCTAGGACTTCTCAATTGCAATTCAATCTATCGGGCCACAGTATCGAGCATAACATTCCTACAAAGCTCATTTGTGCTATAATCCAAACTCTACATTTTGTTCATGAGCAGAGCATTTTTTTTTTTTTTTAGCTATCAGGATAGGGATGCAAGGAAAATTAATTACCAATAACCTTTAAATATGCTTAGAGCCTAGCTGGTGAGCCATGCAGGAAACTGGTTGTAATTAACCTAAAATTCATTAATCAGTCTTATAGCACATTTGAAGGAGGCATGCAGCCTATTGGAGAAGTCTGAAGGAGACCCCTACGGAGAGACTATCTCCATGCCTGAGCCGACATAAAATAAATTCAAACAGAAAGGCACCAACATAAGCCAAGGTGCACCACCGACAGAATTAATTTCAAAAAAGGCACCAACACAACACAAGTCTGAAGTGCGCCACAGGGTTGGAGCTCCTCAGCTCCACGGCGGGGCTTCCCGATGCCGTATCTGGAATGGTGTCCTCCGGGGGTGGGCAACCTCGGTGGACTCGAGGGGTGGGGGAGAGTGCCAGCTTTCCAGCCTTCACGACCTTCGATCCTGCCAGCTGGAATGGTGTCCTCAGGGGCTGGGCGACCTTGGTGGACTCGGGGGGATGGGGGAGGTTGCTTGCTTTCTGGCCCTCGTGACCTTCGATCCTGCCAGCTGGAATGGTGTCCTCAGGGGGGTGAGTGACCTCGGTGGACTCGGGGGTGGGGGAGGGCACCTGCTTTCTGGCTCTCACAACCTTCGATCCTGCCCATCTTCATGCCAGAATTGCTACTAGGTCACAGTAATTCTTTTTCTTTTTTGAAAAACATGTTTTTTCAAAAAAATAAAAAAAAATATCAAGAAGATGAGCAGACAGGACAGGAAGACTCTGTCTGAAGGTGATAGTGCCTCACTAATTTTGAGGGGGGCTTATATAATGCCATATGAATTTTGATGGGGGGTGTCACCCACATCTCAGACTCCATGTTGTCCATCTCTGTGCTGCCCTGAAAAGTCATACTGCCATAGATTCTGTGCTGCCCATCTTTGAGCCTGAACTACTACTAGATCATAGTGCCATACAGATTTTGAAGGGGAATGTCACCCACATCTCAGACTCTGTGTTGCCCATCTACATGCTGCCTTGAAAGGTCATACGGCCATAGACTCTATGTTGCCCATCTCTGTGCCTGAACTACTACTAGGTCATAGTGCCATACAGATTTTGAAGGGGGGGTGTCATACAAACATACAAAGAAGCCAGCAGAAAAAGGCCATTTGGCTTATCAAGTCTGCTTGTATTGCAGGGTTCACAGCTGGAGCTAAAGTCCATGCCCTCCCTCCCTACTCCTCCCATCCTCCCTATCCATGATCCTTACCTTCCCTCTATGCATATCCCAGCCTCTTTTAAAGCTGCCCACTGTCTTCAATGAGATGATCTCTTCCGGCAGTGCATTCCAAGTGTCCACCACCCTGTCTGTGAAGAAGTGCTTCCTGACCTCCCTCCTAAACCTCCCACCCCAGCTTAAAACTGCCCCCTCATGTTATAATTGTCACTCAGCTTAAAGATACTCTTCTTTATCAACCTTATTTATCCCTTTCAAGTACTTGAGGATCCCAATCATGTCCCCTCTCTTTCCTGTCTTCCAAGGAGTACATGTTTAGTGCCCTCAGTCTCTCCTTGTATGCCTTACCCTGCTGACCCTCTATTATCTTTGTAGCTCTCCTCTGGACTTTCTCCAGTAGGTTAATGTACTTTTTGAGGAGTGGGCACCAATACTGAACTCCATACTCTAGATGCAGCCTTACCAGTGATCTGTACAAGGGCAATATAAACTCCTCTCTCCTACTACCAATCCCCCAAGATGTGCATCCTTTGCTGCTGCTTTCTTGCACTGCATGGAGTGCTTCAGGTCGCTAGTGAACATCACTCCCAGGACCTGCTCCTCTTCTGATGCAGATACTATGACTCCACCCAGGTAGTACTCTGTCCTGGGATTCTTGGCTCCAGTATGCATAACTTTGCATGTCTTGGCATTGAAGCCAAGCTGCCAGATCCCCGACCACCTCCCCAGTTTTTCCAGATCTTCCTGTAGGTCCTGTATCCCTTCATCTGTGTCCCCTCTCCCGCAGAACTTGGTGTCATCTGTAAATAGGCACATTTTTCCCTTAATGCCATCCTCAATGTCATTGATGAAAATATCGAACAACATTGGCCCCAGCACCAAGCCCTGTGGGACCCCACTGGTTACCTCTCTGGTGCCAGATAACTCTCCCCCCACAACTACCATCTGGGACCTGTCCCTCAGCTAGTTTTCCACCCATCTGGTCATCTTTTCCCAACTCTGAGATCCACCAACTTCCTGATCAACCTTTTGTGAGGCATAGAGTCAAAGGCCTTTCTGAAATCAAGACAGAGGATGTCTACCACTTGGCCCCTGTCTACTGTCTTAACGACACAGTCAAAAAGTCAATCAGACTCATTTGACATGATCTCCCCATGAACTCATGCTGCTTCGCATCCTAGAGACTATGTTCTCTCTAGATATTCCACCAACCTTTCTTTTAGTATGGTCTCCATGAACTTGCCCACAGTGGAGGTCAGATTGACTGGTTTGCAATTCCCTGGGTCATCCTTGGGACAGCTTTTGTGGAGGGGCACTACATGTGCTGTTCTCCAGTCCTGCAGTACCATGCATGACTCTAGAGAACTATTAAACAGGTCTGCCAGTGGCCCTTCCAGCTCCTCAGCTAGTTCCTTTAGTACCCATGGATGTACTCTGTCTGGGCCTGGTGATTTGTCCACCTTCAATACCAGCAGACCCTCCTCACTCTATCCTCTCTCTGTCACTACATCTGTCATCCTCCCTGCTCCTCTTTTCTCTCCTGAAGGCACTGGTCCGTCCTTCTCCCTGGTGAAGAAGGAACAGAAGTATTCAATTAGTATATATACTTTTCTCCCATTATCCTCCACCACTCCATCCCTTTCTTAAGCCTTACAGACCCTTCCTTCTTGTCCCTTTTCTCACTTATATAGCAAAAGAAAGCCTTCTCCCCCTTCTTAATTTATTCAGCTATCTGCAGCTCCTTCTGTGCCTTTGCCCACTGGACTGTCTTACTTGCCTCACTTGCCAACCTTGAGTAATTTTCCCTATCCACCTCTCTCTTGGTCTTCCTGAATTTTCTATAGGCCAACCCTGAGGCAGTATAGCACAGTGGGTTAAGGCTCTGAGATACAGATCTGGAGACCTGGGTTTGAATCCCATAGTCACCTAGGTGCATACTGTGTGATCCTGAGCAAGTCACTTAACTTCTTTGTGCTCCCAGGTCACATCTGGAAACAAGCTTTGGCTTAGTGTGCTACTCCTGGTTAAACAATGTTCCCCTTTTCCCTTACTGACTGGGCAACCCCAGAACTGAACCAGCTGTGCACTTTGGCCCTTGTGTTCTTCCCCCTGAGCCTAACACACTCATCTGCAACTAATATTCCTTCCTTAATGATAGACCACTTTTGGTCTACCCCCATATCTGCTCTGATGCCCACCAGATGGCTCCTTAGCTTTTTTCCTATTTTCCCGAAGTCTGCCCTCCTGAAATCCAAGATTTTAGTCTTTGTCAGGATGCTTTCCCTGCCCATATACAACTGGAACCACACAGTAGCACCCTATATGGGTGAGTATTATTGAGTGGCTCAATATGAGTGACTCAATAATACCGTTCACCTGTTGAGCGAGAGAAGAAAAAGAGCACTGAATGATCATAGCGAGTGTAGCGCTGAGAGATACATGCTACACTCATGAGAGAGGATATAAATAGATTAATTTGGCCAAGCCTTGCCAAGCTGGCCATGTGGTGTAGTGGCCTGCGCCACTACTCCTGGAGCCTGAGATGCTGGGTTCAGATCCGGTGCAGGAAGCCATTTTGCTTCCTGGGGAGTTGCTAATTTGTTTCTATATCCACTCTGTCTCTGGAGTTAAGAATCTTTATTTTGTGGAGTGTGGGAGGCTTGCCTCCTGCAAAGGAGGATGTGGGGGGCATAGCCCCTCACACAAAAATACATATTTGGGTGTTTTTATTGCCGGACTAAGCGGCCATCTCTATTTGCAACAGCTGCTTTAATATTAGGAGCTCTTTAGATGGGGGGTTTGCTGTCACTCTTTGTTGTCGGTGAGTAAAAGTACTCACCCTTATCACATAAAACCAACCACACTGTGCAGTGGTCATTTCCATCCAGTGGCTCCCTGACCATTATTTCTTGCACTTGCTCCCTATTTGTGAGCACCAGATCAATAATTGCCTCGGACTGTCTCATATCATGTTTCAGATTCCGTGTTGCACATCTCTGTGGCTGAACTACTATGTCACATAGTGCCTAATGTATTTTGAGAGGGGGGTGTCACATCTCTGACTCTGTGTTGCTCGTCTCTGTGACTGAACTACTACTACTAATTAAGTAATTAAGCTGTACCCCCAAAAATGGATTCAGAATCAGAGTCTGTTATGGAAATGGAACATGTGGCCAACACCAGCAGTATGGTTGAAATTGGTACATGAAACAATAAAAATATTTCCCTAAAACAAATTCAGAAAAAAAAGGGAAATCACTGCTGAAGAATAATTAATAAAATTGATAACAATGAAGCAGTTCAACCAGAAACAGATGAAGCAACACAACCAGAAAAAGAAAAAAATGTTGGTGAATCCCCCGAATGAAGTAGTGCCGCACTGTTGGCATTGCCAGACAAATCAGACAGAAATGAAACACAAAAATGGGTAGCCAAAACAGTTAACCCTAGAAAGTCAATAATTAAGGAAAAGATTCTACCTAGTACCACTAAATATGGCGCTCTGCGATATGCCACTCATGCATATCGGGCTTCTTCATCAGAAAGCTCTGCCTCTGATGAAGAAAAGGTTGTAAATGTACAAGAACAAGATCACAATGTATCACAGTTATGCTCTTCCAAAGGTGATGAATCAGAATGTGATACTGATGAGGTAAAGGATGCTACCTAGGTTCCCCTACCAAAAAAGAAAATACACATGCAGCAAGCACCACCACTAGCCACAGCCAGTAGTGGAAAAAAAATCAATAATCACAGTAGCTCTTCTGAGGACAACCACAATGTGCATGAATCAGGGTCAGAAACAACTGCCATCAAACTTGCTGCAGTTCCTGGCATGACAACAAAATGTTGCACCTCAGTTGTGTGAAGCTATTTTCATGCACATCCCAAAAATTAATGTTTTGCTGTCTGCAGCTTTTGTCATTGGGAGTTAACAGGGGAAAGTAAGTGGCCAGTTCAGGACAACATTACTAAAAATACATTTTCAAAGAGCACATCCAACCATTCAGTTGGGCAGCAGTCCTGAGCAAGGGATAATATCTGTGATGAAAATAATCCTACAGACAATAATGACGGTGAAGAGACTGAGAGACAGGGCAGAATAAAATATGTTTGACTTCACTGACAAAAGTATTTGGACAAGCTGCATCTTTGCCACTACAGTACCGTTGTTTTGTCCCCCCTGCATGAACTAAAAAGCAGACCACTAATGCAATGCTTGAACAAAACTGCCTACGGTATACCACATCAAGTCACATTAAAACTAATCAGTTAATAGCTGAATTTATTGCCAAGGATGTGCAACCATTTTCTGTGATGGAGAATGACAGTTTTAGATCTCTTTTAAAACATTTTGCTCGACATTACAACATACCAAGCCGTAAATATTTTGCGACTACGACTGTTCCCAAAATGCACAAATGTGTGCAAAGTAAAATAAAATTGGCTCTTCAAGAGAGTGAAAGTGGTTCTGTGCACCTGACCACAGACATGTGGATGAGTTCTCAAACCACTGATTATCTGTGCATCATAGCACATTGGGTGTCACAATCATCTTCAAACACCACAAGCAGCAGTGTATAGGAAAGAAGTCAAAGAATGGCAGTTCTTTGCGTTAGCATGTTTGGTAAGCATCACACTGCTGACAATATTTTGGAAGAGTTGTGTGACAAAATTTCTGAATGATTAGGGCCCTAGTACTCAATACTTGATTTGTGGTTTCAGACAATGGAGCCAGTATTGTTAGTGCATTGAAATGTGGTGGTTTTACACACATTCTGTGCTTTACACAATCATTAAATCTGTTAGTAGGAGCTTTCCTTTCCAGTGACAACAGTATAGAAACACTAGTGGGAGCTACAAAGAAAATGGTGGCCATTTTAGTCACTCTGTAAAATCATGTGGTGTTTTGGCTGACCTCCAGAAAAAAAAACAGCTTGCCAATACAGCAACTAAAACAAAATGTTCTGTCAAGATGGAACTCAATGTTTTATATGTGTGAGAGACTTCTCACACAAAATAAGGCAGTCCATGAATATACCATGGAGCACAGTGTAGCAGATGGTGTTATGTTGAATTCATTCCAGTGGGGCCTTGTGGAGTATTTTACATTGCTCTTGACTCCTTTGAGGAAGCAACTTGACAGATTAGCAAAGAGAATGCTACTGTAAACCAGGTTATTCCCATCATAAATTTATTGAATAAGGAACTCAGGAGGCTGTGTAGAGGTGAAACAAAAGGAGACAAATCTGGTGTATCCCTTATGAACTGACTGATACAGCAATTCCAAAATTGCAGAAGACTTCACATTATCTCGATGACAAAAATGTCATCTTCCTCTCTTCTTGACCCTCAGTTCAAGTTACAACAGCTGCCTCCTTCAGATCTCATTGGCTCTGATCTCGGATACAAAAACATGCTGACTTCAGCAAATTGCTCTATAAAAGGAAAAAACTGTATTTGACAATACAAGTGAATCACATGATGTGGATGCTGCATCTGATGATGCTGCATCTATTGGTAGTGACAGTAATAATTTCCACTTAGTACCACCAAGCACTCCTTCGTCAATATTGAGTAGTCCTGCACAAAGTCCTCTTTCATGTCCCTTGAATAAGGCATGTCATTCTGAAAAGCACACAGATGACTCTCTTTTTGGTCAAAACTCATGGAAACTGACAATTCAGATGTGTCTGTTGTGGAGCTGCCTTATTTGCCTTTGTCTGGTATTGTGGATGCCTATTTACAAGAACCAATCATTAATATTACTGTTGACCCTTTTGAGTAGCGACCTGCACTATCTATCTTTTCTATTAAGTTTTTAGTTGCCATCCTACTAATGTTTACTGTGAGCATATATTTAGCACAGCTGGAAATGTTGTCTCTGATGGCTGCACAAAGCTTACTCCTGAAAATGTACAGCACTATACCTTCCTAAAAAATCAGTCTCAACAAATTATCTTACCAGTTCAGTGAACGGTAGCAGAAACATAAAAGTGATGATGATGAACAGCTACAGCAGGTATCTCCTAATAAGGGTACTTCCTTAGTGGTGTTTTTAAAATTATGGTGATGCTATTATTTAATTTAATGATTTATTTCTTTGAATTCAGAGGACAAAGGTCAGCAATCATAATGGAAGAATGAAGTAAAAAAAATTCTTCTTTTGAAGTCACGGTGTATATTACATCATATGTACCTGCTGCATGTGTTTTTCAATTTCAAAACACAGATGGAGTGTCATTTGTTTATGAAGTAAGTTAAAAATACAGGCAGTAAATTGCTGGACATCTGGGGTGGAGTGCAGGATCAAGGGGGTAACACAAAGGAAAAAACCTGTGTGCACACACAGCAATTCGTGAGTGCCAGTTCCCATGGTTCTTGGGTCCAGCACTGTGTGGATCTCTGCCTGCTTGATAAAATGGGAGGCGGTGACTGGGCTGGGGACTGGCAGGTGGGTTTCATTGCAGGAGTAGGTAGTGGTTGGGTCCAAACAGCTCTATTAAAAAAAGTATATACCATTATTGACTGCACATGGCTGCTGGGGTGCAGGCCCTGTGGCCTTGTGTCCTGCACAGTGCAGATCCCTGCCAGCTTGACAGGGGAGCAGTGATGGGGATGGGAAGCGGCATGTGGGCCTCATGGCAGGAGTAGGTGGTAGTTGGAGCCAAACAGCTCTAAATTTTTTTTTTAAATGCAATGCGGGGGCTATAAAATCAAGTAGGCAAGCAAAATATTTACAAACAAACAAAAAAATAAAATCTCAAGTCAACTGGGTGGGAGGGATGGCTGGGGCCATCTCACATATCATGCTCATGCTGCCTGTCTCCCACCAAAAAGCATGCCAGGCTTTGAAGGTCTGCACTCTGCTGTTATCTTTCTGCTGTTAAATGTGTTGTTTCTCTCTCTCTCTTTCTAACATTTGATACACTGCCTCCTTTGGATCCAAAGCCCAAAATGAGCTGCATGCACCGTGCTGGATTCACAAACATTTTGGGACTAAGTACTACACCACAACTCCTGTTGCACACCAAAATCTCCATAGCTGCAGAGATTGCTATTCACACTGGCAGTAGCTGTGGAAGATGTTATGGCTGGTCCCACTGACTGTAACATATTTCCACAGCTGTGGAGATTTCCATGGCAACACCACCTACATGCTGCCATAAATTGTGGAGCTGGTCATAAACAGGCTCCACTTTTGGGAATGCCATAGCTGTGTGAGACACTGTGGTTCTGTAAGTGGCAACCCACTTGCACCGAGTGTTCCCCCAGGTGCAGGATTTTCAAGAATTTTGTGAATCCAGCCCACTGTTTCCTATGAATATCATGTGGTGGTTGACACACAGGATTGGCAGAACAACAGTCAATTTATTTTGTATTGCTGTTGACTGCTTGCTGACCTTGAACAACACAAAAATACAGACACAATTTTTTTTCTAAAGTTACATTTTAGTTTTTTTTGTTGTTGTTTAACAGAGGGATCAAAAAGAATAATACACATGTATTTTTCATACTCAAAACGACTAATAAAGGTCTACAATTCATCAGAGTAAATCAGAGTAAACTGGAACCTTTCAGAAGTAAATCAGGGTTGGAATCAGAACTGGTTCATAGCTGACCTGCCCATCTCTAATCTATACACTCCCTATAGCTTAACTTCTCCATTTCTTTAAGCATTTCAGTTGCTTTATGCAGCACCTCTTCAATTGCTACAATATGTTGTTTGTACTGCAATAATCATACATGCACACAGTACTTCAAGTGCAATCTTACAAGTGTCCTATGAAAGAACCAAATCCTATCTTTTTCATAGCATGGTATGTCCCTTTTAATACAGCCAAGCATTTGATTTGCTTTATGCATTGGTACTGCACTTTGTTGCAGTAGTTTCCACTTCCTATCAGTGCCCCCCCCCCACATCTTTTTCATACAGTGTTTTAGCAATTGATTTTCCATTTAAAAAGTATTAGGGGAATGTGTCCAAAATATCCAATAAACCTAGTCCCAGACATAAAAAGTCTCTCTGTGTAAACATCAACTACTTTTTAAGATTAAGTATACATAGAATTGTACTGGGTCCAGCTAAGAAGCCCCTTTGGATGTTTTGGTTCTACCACGTACTCTTTCATAGTTAGCCAGCCAGGAGCATAAAAATAATATGCTTCAGCCATTTGTGAATTTAAGCGTGAAATCTTAAGTAGTGATGCTGGATATGGAGAAGATTAGGGCATGATTTCCTAAGACGACTCTTTAAAATTTCTGAGGTCAACAGGCCATTTATTGATATGTCAGGTAAATATGTTACATGGACAATGACATCTGCTTAAAAAATAATCCTGCAGCACATGGGTGCATCATATTGATTGGTTAGAACAATCAAATATAACCTCCTTCTTGAGGAAATGAATCTTAAACCAAAGACATATTAGGAGGTAATAATAAACAAATACCCTTTCGGGTTGCTTGATGCATTTGGAATGACATGTTAGACAACATCTCCAATAAAGTATTTTAGGTTTATAAGCACAGAGTACAGATAGTCAAATATTTCATCATTTTAACTAAGTAGAATAGGTTCTAATTAGAAAAATCCCAAAAGATTCTAAAAGGTTAAAAGGTAATTTTCAACCTGTTTTCAAGCTAGGTAATTTCTGTGTCTTTGAATATTAGTAATTTGTTAACAAGAGGTAATTTTTCTGACTTTCAAACCACTAGACATATGTTTTAACATTAATACAGTGAAGCAACTATGCTAGGGAAAATTGCAACTCACCAGACTGGCTTTGATGTTATAGCTAATGTAAATCCTTTAAAAATAATTGTCTGATCCTAAACTCATACAAAACTAAGTCTGTGGTATTAGGATCTCAAAAAGTATTTAACAAAGAGGAGGCTACCTCACCCTTAAAATTTTTGATGGCAAGGTTTTATGGCAAATTAGTGTTTTTAAATACAGGAGCGTCAACTCAAGATGTAGCACAGCACTGTACCTTATAGTATTTCTGCAGAGAGTACTGCTGTATACTGCAGGGGAACAATGCAATTCAAAGGCAATTAAGACCTTTTGTCATGCAGTATTCTGTGACATGTCATTTACTCTAAGGTACAACATTGCATCCTGGCTTGACTCCACTGTACCCGGGAGTGTGTTAGACTACTCATTTACATACAATACACACACTGAACATGTCCTTGCCAATGCACAGCTTCATCTCAGTTTCCTGCAGACAGTTGCTACACATGCTTCTTGATAGCAAGCATGCAGGTTTTTTCCTTTTATAGCCATTAAATCATTTACCACTTTTCCAGCAAGTGTGCACCACTACCCCTTTGACCATTGATATAACAAACTCTGTAAGCTCTATTTGTCCTTTTGTGGAGCTTCCATACTCACCTGTGCATGCTGTATAAGCAACTTTACTGGATTGTCCCTTGCAGACAGATGTGACTACCGCTGACTGTAGAAGTGTTTTAACTGTGTCCAAGTGAAGGCCCCTGCATATCTTCTGTCATACTTTAGGCAACCAGATGGTACTATTCACTTGTTTCAGCTGCTGTGCTTAACTCTTAAACTCCCAGGAATACAAATCTGAAATAAGGGAATGTGACATTTCCATACTTGGTTCAGGGATCAGATGACCTAGCCAAATCAGAATTGCTCCAAGTCTGCATTCCTTCAAGGTAGGCCTGTTCCTTCACCTGATGATCCCCTGTTGCTGGTATCATTCCAAGGGCATTTCCTTTACATCTGATTGTTGTATTATTTGTTGGTTACTGGCACATGATTAAGTTCCTCTGTTAGTGCGATTATTTTACTATAATTACTTGCAAATCTTTTTTCCCTTGTAAAAAGTCATGTGCAATTGCTGTTACAACCACCTTGTTATAAAATTGCTTACATGCTACATAAAGCCTATTGCACTGTCTTTAGATAGCAGGCTCTACCTCCATTCACACAATTGTGGCTAATCAATGTAAAACTTCAAAATGCTGCTCAGTGCATAGAAAATGTGAATGATACAAAGACATAAATATTTTCTACATTTACTTCAATTGATTTTTCTTGAGGAATGGATTTGGGGGGTTGCAGGGGTAATTTTTCCTCAGCTGATTATGATACCTGAAAATATTTAAAATGAAACATGGGGTGGTTTAGGTGACTTGAATTTTCTACATACACTCAGTGTTTGATGCTTCTGTAAACCCTTGGAACTTCTCTTGTGGGGTTTACGTAAGTAGCATCACAAACCTCAGGTGTGTATGAACGTTTCATTATGCACACTACCCCATGCACTAATCTATATTTTACTATTCTCATATTTACTCAGTTCCACCATTTATGTGACCACACTTGCTTTTTTCTTGATAACATATTTATCCTGCAGCATTTCTGTTTTACTTGAGCCGAGTTAAATTTGTGTGCCTGTCGTCTTCCCTGGGATTCCCACAAAAGAAAACTGTTGCATTTCATGCGGTTTTCCTCAATGGAATTAATTAAATAGCAACAGGATTCTGTTAAAAATGAGTGTGTGGTGAACATAAATTATTCATGGGAATATGCAGATAAACATTTGAGTGCATATATACTGTTAGGCTAGTTGGAGAAATTTCATATAATAAAAAAAGAAGTAAAGTTGAAGCCTTTTTGTTATTTTAAAGATTAGAATAAGCCATACTCTACTGATTTTTTTAAACCAGTTTTGCCATCACTAGTATGGGGGTCATGCCTGCTGTGCTGAATAGAGTAACCCTTGCACATTCTACAGGTTAGAGGATTTGAAAGAAAAGCTTAATAGTTTTGTAACCCTATTAACTGAAGAATAGATTTATATGCATAGCACACATATTTGTAATTTCAACAATTAAAATTGTATTGATAAAGATGCTGTAAAATTGATTTTATATATTGTTTATCAATGAACCAATTTAACTTAATTTTTTATCCTGAAAATCTGTGAGGTCTGAGTGGCAGTTTAACATGCTCAAAAGAAAAAAATGGACATAAAATGGTTTATTGTAAAACATGATATTCTCATTTCATTTAGGTGGGTAAGTTGGTTGATTTTTTTTCTATAGCACTCTTCCTATTGCTCCGAGCACCGTACAGATTCAAAGACACAATCACATAATTTCAATACAAAATAACTACATACTGTAAATATATCCAATGTATGTGGACTGTGGACTTGAGATGTTGGAGGGTGTTTATGTTTGCTGATTAGTTTTTGTGGATTTTGATGTTGTTCTGCTTGGAGCACCTACACCATTTGTGTACACTTCATCTGTGAAGGTCTCCTAAACAGAATTCCTGCAAAACATCAGCTCCAGTTATCAGCAGTTTCATTTTCACTCAATTTTGGAAGCCATTCTACACTATACAAAGGAAACTATTACTCTGCACATTGGATGATAGAAATCTTTAGCTGTATCAGCACCAAGAGTGATTACCATGGAATACACAAAACTGTCAGGTATCGAAAATGACAAGCTCTGCATTCTGCAGACAAACAAACTGGATTACTTAGTATTACTTGGTAATATGGGGCATAAGAAGGCCAAAGCTGATCGAGAATGCCCCCCACAACATTGTAGATCAGTTATATTGATTGGTTGCCATCAAACGGTCCAAGTTGGTTTTGAATATTTCAAAGTTAGTATTGTTAACCAGGTCCCCAGTAGTTTATTGCAAGCTCTTGTGGCCCTAAGTGTGAAATAGTTAAGCCTTTTATTAGTATTTGCTTTGTCAATAGCAGGTTGTCTAGAATGCAGTCTGGGGACTAGTTTTCTGTCGATGTACCTGATTCCACATAATTGCATAAGCATTGGATTTCCTAGAGTTTTATAGAGGAACAAAAGATCACCTCTGTGTTGCCTTGTTTGTAGTGACTGAAGTTTTAATTTCTGAAGTCTTTCATTATATGAAAAATGTGTTAAATCATCCGGGTTGCTCTTCTCTGAATACTTTCTATTATAGCTATGTCTTTCTTTGGGTATGGGTTCCAAAAGGGTGATCCATAGTCTGAATATGGTCTGACATATGTCCTTTAGAGAGGGATAATACATTGTTCAAGTTTAGTAACAAAGGTAACATCAGTCCTTCGAAGTAACGCATTAGAATGTTTGGCTAATTAGTTACAGTGATCTCCAGAAGACAAATTGCCATTGATGACAATCCCAAGATCCTTTTCACTTATAGAGGTCTTAAGTACTTTATTATTTAATTTGTATGATTGACAGGGATTGTTCTTCCCGAAATGAAGTACAGTGCATTTATTCACATTGAACTCCATACCGCTTTGTGATAGCTCAGTTTTCAATTTTATGTAGTCTGTGCACAGTTGCATTCTGTTATCTGGTGTACTCTCTACCTCCCAGTTTGGTGTCGTCAGCAAATTTTGTTAAGATAGTTTTAGAATTAGTCTGCATGTCAGAAAAAACATATTAAACAGAACAGGTCCAAGGATAGAACCCTGTGGAACCACACTGGTCACCTCACCACAGTCGGACAAAAGGCCATTCATTTTTGTTTGTTAACCAATGGTCTACCCATTGAATCAAAATTGTTGAAATTTCAAAGTGAAAGAGTTTATTAACAAGTTGTTTATGTGATACTCGGTCAAAGGCCTTGCTGTAGTCAAGGAGAATAATGTCCATAGGAATCCTAGTATCCAGCTCATAATGAATGTGATTATAAAAAGCTATTAAATTCGCAGTTGTTGAATATCCATGTTTAAACCCATACTGGGTAATGTCTCTAAGATTTAGAATGTTAGCTTCCATTTCTAATAAAGTTGTAATGAATTTTTCCAGTAATCTGCATGGTACTGAAGTTAAGCTTAGTGGCCAATCATTTTCTAATTTTGATCTATTCCCCTTTCTAAAGATGGGTGTCACATGGGCAGTCAACCGATCTGCAGGAACTGATGACTTTTTAAGTGATTTGTTGAAAATAATAGCTAAGGGGAGCGAGATAGTGTCAATGGTTTCTACTAGGAATCAATGGCTCATCCTGTCTGGTCTAGGACTGCCTTTTTTATTAAGGATTTTCAGTACCTCTTTTATTTGGGTAACTATTATGACACAATTAGGTTCGTTTGTGTGTCTAACTAATGGGGTTAATTGTGTGTCCTTTTTTGAAAAGACAGAACAAAAATATTTAGTTAATTCATCAGGTGTGGTTTTATCTGATATAATGGGAGTATTATCAACTATTAAAGGTCCCACCTGCCTGGCGTTCCCCTTTTTTTTGTTCACATAAGAATACAATGATTTGTGCCCATCTTTGGAGTGGGCTATTCTAAATTCAAGATTTTGTTTTGACTTGAGAATAGCTAGTTTCAATTTCTTTGCAGTTGCCCTATATAGTAATAACGTTGTTTTGTTATTAGGATTCTTTTTTAGTTGAAAAAAAAGCCTTTTTTGTTTAATTAAACTTTTTATACTGGTGTTTAACCAGGTAGGAATGTGACCTTTTTGATTGTATTTATTTTTTGTTGGCACATATCTAGATTCTAGGTCTAGTATTGTTGTTTTAAGTTGACTCCAAGCCTGTTCTATGGTTAATTTTGATAATATCTCTTCCCATTTTATGTTCCTGAATGGGTATTTATTAGGTAAAATTGGCTTTGTCATATTGTCTTAGTAGTATAATACTTCCAGCATATTGTTGATATTTTGGTAAACGAACAGTATAGATTTGTGGTCACTGTTTCCTAAAGGATCTAGTATGGATAAATTAGAGATTTGAATATCAGTGGTTGTTAATAATAGGTCAAATATATTGGTCCTTCTGGTAGGTTCAGAGATTAGTTGTTCCAGGCCTAACTCAATTATTCCTGAGATGAAAATTTTGTCAGTTCCTGATTTACCAGTTAAGTCCTCCCAACTGATGTTGAGTAGATTAAAATCCCCCAATATAATGATTTTACCTTTATCTGCCTGTTTTTTTATTTTAGTCACCAGTGAGTTAATATAGTCAAGGTTTTCACTAGGTGGTCTATAGCATGTCCCGAAGAGTATTTGTGATTGTCCTTTTGGTTGAATTGTAACCCAGAGATTTTCTGTGTCTGTATGTTGGATGTTTTCAAAGGAGGGGATATTATCCCTTATGTACATACAGACACCACTGCCTTTTTAGTGATTCCTGTCCTTATGGTAGAGCTTGAAACCCGGTATATGTTTAATTCATTCTGAGTGGTTATCCCACCAAGTTTCAGTTACTGAAATTATGTCAATATTAAAGAAATTAATTTTGGCTTCAAGCTCAGCAAGTTTAAGGGCATTTAGAGAGCTTGCATTTAGAGATAGGATGTTATACGATGTGCAATTTTCCTTGTAATTAGTGAGAGACATGGAAAAAGATCCATTCTCCCCCTTTGCTTTCAGTTTAAAGTTTTGTGGATGAATGAAGCGATTTTTTTCCCAAGGATGGAACTTCCTCTCCTACTTAGATGGAGGCTGTCCCAACAGCAAAGGGAAGGTCTGTTGTAGAAATCCTCCCAGTGGGTTAAACATTTGATGTTTTGTTTAAGGCACCATTTCCTAAGCCATTCGTTAAATGCCTTAATTTTGTTTATGATGTCTATGGTAGCCCTAGGTACGGGAAGAATTTTGGAGAAACATACATCACATCCTTTATCAACTAAAAACATTATTTAGTGCTACAAAATCCTTTTTAAGTTCAGTTAATGTAGTCCTGTTTATGTCATTCCTGCCAGCGTGGACTATCACTAGTGACCCCTGTGGTTGGTCTTTCAGAATAGGTTTGGTCATTTTAATAATGTCAGCTATTCTTGCTCCCCTAAAACTGGAGCATGTGCGATTGACTTTGTCTGGATTGCAGATTAATTGGTCTGTATGTCTGATAATAGAGTCTCCCAGAACAAAGACTGGTTTCGGTCTATGAGCATTTATAGAAGATTTTGTACTGTCCTGTCTATTAATGTCTAAATGTTGTTTTGATATATTTCTTTTGGGAGTTGTTTTTACCTGATGTACCAGTTTAGGTGGTGTACCTATTTGTGATACAATGGGGTTAGTCTTGCATGGTGTGACAGAGGTGTCTGATTGGTTTGTTTTGGTGGTTTGGGGAATAGGGTCATCAATTTGTAATGATTCAAACCTGTTATTTAAAGGCAGCTGTGGGGTACTAGAGTAGATCTGACCACCTCTCCTTTTTGTTTTCTATTTATTTGCTGTACAAATGCCCATGTATCATCTGTCCTGGGTAGTTGCATTAAATCTGTGGTAGTCGGGGGAGGACTATTAGTATAGGTGTTAGGATTTGATTTGGGTACAGTTATTTCAATTTTAGATGCCATGGAATCAATGTAGTTCTCTAAGTAGGTTATGTCAGATCTTACTGACATTCTAGCATGTAGGTCTGCTATTTCACTTTGAACGGTAGTTATCAGTTCACAGTTTTCACATTTATATCCCCATATTTGTTCTCCAAGGCTGTACATCCCACAAGTCTGACAACAGTTCTCAGGAGTAGTCATTTTAACCAGTAGTGTTGTTAAAGCAATTTTAGAGTTAAATCTAGAAGAGTTATTGATTACTGTACAGATCCTTTTAGCAGTTTATAGATAGTTTACAGTTTAAGGCAACTAGCAGTCCACTTACCTGTTTGGGTATGATATTGTCCCTATCCTAGCTTTCCCGATGACACAGTAGACATGTTGCTGGCCTTGCGTGTCTCTGCGTGTGCCCTTGTGCACACTCGCCTCTCATTTGCAGCATCCAGAAATAGCGTGAGACCCGAAAGTATGATCGAAATGCGACTTCCAGTTTCACGCTATCTCAGAGCAATGAAAAAGCTCTTGTTTGGGCACACCAGCAAAATCACCAGCCCAAAAGGACTTCTGGCTCTGTTAAAGCTGCTAAAAAAGTGTTTTCTGAATTGGTAGGTTGCTGGGAGTGTCAATACAGTGTGGACAAATACACAAGTCCACCAGTATCCCAGAATCCCATGCACAAGTACCAAAGATGGTAGTTCTGAGAAGCAGAACCTGCCACAACAATACAAATGTTAAAATTACAGTTTATAGTACACTCAAGGGTATACTTTGCTCAGTGATATCGCCTCTCACCAGAGGCACACTGCTCCAGCACTAAGGTGCATTTGCATCTTCTGCCCTGCTTGTTTGCAGGGTCCAGAAATAGAGTGAGGCCAGTATGCTCGAAATGTGACTTCCAGTTTCATGCTACCTCAGAGTGATGAAAAAGCTCTTGTTTGGGCACACCGGTAAAATCACCAGCCCAAAAGGGCTTCTGGCTCTATTAAAGCTGTTAAAACAGTGTTTTCTGAATTGGTAGGTTGCTGGGAGTGTCAATACAGTGTGGACAAATACACAAGTCCACCAGTATCCCAGAATCCCATGCACAAGCACCAAAGATGGTAGTTCTGAGAAGCAGAACCTGCCACAACAATACAAATGTTAAAATGACAGTTTATAGTACACTCAAGGGTATACCTTGCTCAGTGGTATCACCTCTCACCAGAGGCATGCTACTACAGCACTAAGGTGTGTTTGTATCTTCTGTCCCGATTGCTTTGCAGGGTCCAGAAATAGCATGAGACCAGTATGCTCAAAATGTGACTTCCAGTTTCACGCTACCTCAGAGTGATGAAAAAGCTCTTGTTTGGGCACACCGGTAAAATCACCAGCCCAAAAGGGCTTCTGGCTCTGTTAAAGCTGTTAAAACAGTGTTTTCTGAATTTGTAGGTTGCTGGAAGTGTCAGTACTGTGTGGACAAATACACAAGTCCACCAGTATCCTAGAATCCCGTGCAGAAGCACCAAAGATGGTAGTTCTGAGAAGCAGAACCTGCCACAACATTACAAATGTTAAAATGATAGTTTATAGTACACTCAAGGGTATATTTTGCTCAGTGGTATTGCCTCTCACCAGAGGCACGCTACTCCAGCACTAAGGTGTGTTTGTATCTTCACTCCTGTCCTAGGGCAATAATTAGCACCTCCTTAGATTGCCTCCCTATAAACTCATTTTATTTTGTATTTTGATTTGTTTATAAGTTAATTGTTATTAATTGATATTTTATTGGTGTACAATGTCGATACTGGGCTTGTTAATCCTTTTGTTGGAGATGGGACATGCTGGGGTGGGAAATGGGACTGAGGTGCCAGGTGGAAAGAGTTGCAAAGTGCTAATGATTAATAGCAAAATGAGACCCTCATAAATTTAAATTGGGGTGCTAGTAATGACACTAACTTCCAAATATAGTGAGATAGTTAAGGCTAAGAGCAAGGTATCTGCTTACTTAGTAAAGAAGAAACAACAAGCAGCCATTGAAAATTATTGGAAGATAATTGGGTTCCTTGTCAGGCTCTTCTAAGCCCTTAGCCCAACGCTGTGTGCAGACATAAATCCCAATCCTGGAACATTTTTTTCTCCTAGGTAAATATAAATGGCAAGTGGAGTGTTTCATTTGTACATGTGAATGCTAGAAGGATGTTTAACAAAATGGAAGAAATTATGGAATTTGCAACTCTAAATGAACCTGATTTCCATATTCTGTTGGAAACTTGGTTATCTAATAGAGTGAGTGATGGGGAAGTACAAATTGTGAGTGTCATTCTTATAGATGGGATAGAAATGCAAAAGGTGGAGGACTGATTGTGTCTCATGCTAACAAAGTCATTACCACTCGTTTAAATGTACCTATTCTGAACAATTGCTACTAGTAAGTGGGTGTTGAATTCAAACCCAAATCTTGTAAACTGATGTTAATTTTTGGATGTTACAGGCTGCCAAGGTATTCTATACCAGGTATTCTGAGCTTATCTGAAATATTGATGCCCTATGCAGCATCTCACAAGTTTTTGCAACTGGAGGACTTCAGTAAGGATTGGATGGTTAATGAAAAATCAAAGAACCTAAAAATATTTCTCTTTGTAAAGGGGCAGAACAATTGCAACAGAGCCAAGCTATATTAACTTGAAGAAATCTACTGACTCATCTCCCTTGCACCTGATTTTTACAAATTGCCCTCATAACTTTAGGGAGGTAGGTGTTATAGTAGACATATATTGTGACTATAACACTGTTTATTGTATCAGATGTAGAGATAGAATCCATGACAGTCCAAAACCTAGTCCATTTTAGATCTTTTACAGGTGATGATTTTTTTTCAATTGTTTAACCAGGTGAGACACACTAAGCTGAAAGCTTGTTTACAGGTGCAACCTGGGAGCACAGGGAAGTTAAGTGACTTGCTCAGGGTCACACAGTATGCAAGTGGGGGCTGTGGGATTCAAACCCAGGTCTCCAGATTTGCAGGTCAGAGCCTTAAACCACTGTGCTATACTGCCTCAGATTGACTGTCTTTTGTAGCTGATTTGGATGGAACTGATTGGAGCAGACACAGACTGATCCCAGAGATTGATTTATCATGGGATTATTTGGTCTCTGAACTGAAACATGTTTATGATAGATACAGGTGGGCAAGAGACAAAAGATCCCATTGGTACCCTCCTATTGTTATAAATTGTTCAGTCAATAAGATAGGGGTTGATCTTGGACTAGTGCTTGCCAAGGAACATAGGACCTCAGTCAACTCAAAAATGTATCTTTTAGTATTCTTTATTTCATCACCAAGTAAGCTTACTGATCAACATTTCTTTGGTTCAGACCCCGACATTTCACCCTCTATGGGCTTCTTCAGGGATCACATGGTGTACCCATTTGAATAATTAGAACAAAAATTAGTTCATTTTAATAATTCTGCATTGCTAGGACCTTGCAAGAAAAAGTGCCCCAGCTTTCTGAGACACGCAGTAATTTTTTTTGTTTTGTTTTATAAAATACAAATAAGAACTTTTTATATACAGTACATAGTTGAAGCAATGTCTGTCATGCAACCCCATGCAGGTCCTCATGCTTACTTTTAGATCCCTGCATGCTTTTTCTTTTGTGTTTATTCTTTGATGTTAACTGAAATCCTTAGATTTCTAAGAGTTATTTACAACACATTTTGTTGTTTGTCTTGAAATCACTGAGGTTACATTGCTCCTAATTTGATTATCATAAATAGTTTTTCATATGAATTGCAAAACATGTTTACATATGGGGTGTGACTTAGCCCTAGACCAAGATGGTGCCTTAAGTGATTCATGCCACTATCCAGAGCTTAATATTTGTCTCACACCCACCCCGAAGAAGAGCTAAGTGCCTAATTTTTAGATTGAAAGTTGTGGAAAGTCTCACTTCACCTGCGGTATGGTTTGTCAGGGCCAAAGCAATTCCAGCCTCTAGCAATTTACAACCCAAGTTCCAATGACCTCCCAACCACATGGTGCATGCAATGAATGATGGTGGAGAGCTCTCAATTCAGGAGATGTTTGCTTCAATCATGCAGCAGATGGATGCTTTAACTTTAGCCACCAATATCACCACTGGCATAATTCAACAATTAGATGCCAGAATGGGGAGCGTGGAACAGAAAGTAGAGGGACATGAGATTGCCCTTGTAGGGACACTGTGCCACGATGCAAGAGCAGGTGGCCCAACTCAAACAAATGCAAAAAAATGGATGACCTGGAGAACAGGAGCACTGAAATAACCTTAGGCTACTGAGCTTCCTGGAGGGCTGTGAGGAGGGAAACCTGTGAAATTTCTGCAGCACACCTTACCAGAGCTCCTGAGACTGCCGCCTCACACTCGGATTACAATCGAGCAGGCTTATGGATCCTTGCAGCAAAAGCCAGCAGCTGGGGCTAAACTGAGACCAATGCTTGCCCGCATACTAAATTTTGCAGAGAAAGAAGCAATACAGGCTCAGGCCAGAGAGCTGGGCATGCTGACATGGTGGGGTCAAAAGATTATGATTTTTCAAGATTACTCTCGGGATCTGGCATTTAGATGGAAGGCCTACACTGAGGTGCGCCGTCGCCTCCATGACCTCAATATCCCTTCTCCCTCCGGTACCAGATGTCCTTAAAATCATGTATAACAGCACACCACAGCAGTTTACACCCCTGAGGTCAGTGATGGACTTTATCTCTGTGACCTGGCCCCTCCCAAACATCCAGAACCACAGCCCTCTGCACTGAACACCTCGAAACTTTCATGTGCTGACTACTTGGACTGAAGATCCCCACTGAAGAAAGCCCAAGACCCCCAACAGGACAGAACAGAGCTATCCATGGGCCAGAGAGAGCTGGTACCTCAATATCCCAAGGGCCAAAAAAGACCACACGAAAGACAGAGACAAGGCCAGAGGCTCCACTGATTTGCCTGAGCCACAAGCCCAGTGCAAGGTACTGACTGAACCTGCCTACACCTGTCCCTACTTCTCACAAAACTGCTACACCCTACTGGACCCCTCAGAACAGAACTCTGCAGCTGAAATCCTGATGGACATGGAGTTCTCGGCACCCGACCTGCAAGAAGAGAAGGAAGATGATTAGTAGGCCTCTTGGGCTGATGCAACGAACAATGCACCATCACTAAGGACTGTATCAATATCCTTTCAGGACTGGGGCCTAGCAGCTGGAATGATGCAGCACCTGATAGAAGATCCTGGAGAGAAGATGCCTCTCAATGTGCTCCCTGTCTGAGCACCATCAGATAAGAGTCCTTAGGTTTAGTGTCTAGGAGAGTATTGGGCTGTTTAAAAGGGGAAGGGGTTAGAGAAGAATGTTACAGTTACTCTCTCTGACCCTAGCCATTTGGGTTAAGATGGGCAGTATGGCCTCTGCCTATCCCCTCCTCCCATAAGGCACTTTTCCTTCTGGGACATTTATGTCTGAGTCTTATGCAATGTGTTTAAATTTGAAAGCAAGTTGGGGGAATTTGAATGGCAATCTCCGCTGATGTTCCACAACTAATGAGGGAAGAGAAGGGGAAGGGGTGTGATCGGAGGGGAAGGCCGTTACCCCCCCCCAGGTACCTTATTCTCCTGGCCACATAGTACTACTGGGAGTGTCTGATCATATGTTAGCAGGGCAGCCTCTCCGTTAAAGTCACCACCCTCCCCTCACCTGTACTATGGTTGCTCCTGCACACACACCCCCCACTAAGCTGTCTTCCCCAGGGCTTCACCTTTACTTGCAGCTCTGAGGATATAGTGTCATCTTGCTTTGGAAACCATCTTTAGTGTAAAATGAAATACCAGATGTGGCTGACACACCTCAATCTGGTTCTGGTGTGAACGACCACCGTGGACATCTCAGCCCTGCGGACTCTCTAAATGACCACTTCCCCACAGGAGAGGTGGCACATGTCATTGGTTGGTTACCCAGCTGGCTAGGTGCCACCTCAGTCCTTAAGAAGGAAATTTTATTTCTTTTTTTTTCTTTTCCCTTTTTCCATTTCTGTGTTCAACTCCATTTAGGGTTTTGCTTGTGAATAAATGTGTTAATGTATATAGTTACAGGTTCAACAATATTATATTTAGAGTATATAGTAAGAATGTATTACCTACTGAACAAGGCTGCTAACTGTTCTCGCCTTGACCGCAGCGGTCAAGAAGCCTCTTTCACCCTCCCCAATAATCTGACTCAAGTGCAGGGCTTCTACACTGATTCTATCTCTGAAGTAAGATTACTCCAGCTACCTCTTCCACAGAAAGGTCTAAGGGAGAGGGATCAGATGCCCTTTTACATCATGGCTGAGTTGCTTCTACACACATGGAACATGCAGGGGCTCAACTCCCCCACAAAAAGGAAAAAGGTCCTTTCCCACCTTAAACGAATGAAATCTAAAGTGGCCTTTTTACAAAAAAACAAATTGACTGGTACTGATCACAATATGATGTTGAAAGACTGGGTTGGCCAAATTGCACACTCCAATGCCCCCACCAGGAAGCACGGTTTGCTCATTCTTATACACAGGTCTCTACAGTGGTTCCTTAAGAGCTCCACCAAGGATGCTGAGGATAGGTGGATACTGAGCAAATACAATACCCCAGCTGGTCTTATTGCACTTTGTAATGTCTATACACCGAGCACGGATGACCCTCAGTTTTTTCATACTCTAGCTGAATCCATCAGCACCTTCTTACACCCGAGTTGCCCACTTCTCCTGGGGGAGACTTTAATCTAACACTGGTCCCTGCTCTAGATAGAAATGACACCGGGAAAGAAGGGCATGTCAGGGGTGCTAGGGCCTTGCAACAGCTAATGACACACAAGGTCTAAGTGATGCATGGAGGCTATTTCATCCCAGAACCAGAGACTACACTTTTCCTCCGAACCCCATGCCTCACATAGCAGGCTGGATTACTGGCTGTCCCCTTCCTGTTACACAGTACTCTGGATGTAGCTATCCTCCCTGAGTGATCTCTGACCATGCCCTGTCCAGTTGTTGCTACAGTGGGGTCCAGTCCTCCCCACTTACCGCTGGAGGCTTGATCCCCTCCTTATGAAGGACACAGACTTTATCCCATGGGCAAGGAATGAGGCTTCACTTTTCCTAGCCCTTAACCCCCCCTTCAGACACCTCACCCGGGAACACCTAGGAGGTCTTTAAGGCCACCATGAGGGGCAATATTATGGGGTATGCAGCAGCCAAATGCAGAGAAAGGGAACAACATCTCCTAAATCTGGAGGCTCAGCTGGCTTTTGAAGAAGCTGCATTAAAGGCCATGCCCTCCCCCTCCTCCTCCTCCTCCGCTGGGAGATCAATCCTCGGCCTTCGCCTCAAGATTAATCAGCTTCTCAACAGGAAAGCAGAGGTGGCTATTCTCTGTCTCCAACACACCTTTTGGGAAGGAGGGGACAAATGTAGGAAGGTGTTGGCATATCAACTCTTGTGACAACAGGCTAGTTGGATCATCCCAGGACTAAAAAATGCCCAAGGAGACCCAGATAGTAGTCCCCAGGGCACAAATCAATTAATGGCTGCTTTCTATGAGAAACTTTATACCACCACACACAGGGCAACTGCTGTAGGCACCAATCTTTCCTCCAAAGCTTGCACCTTCCTACCCTTACTCCACAACAAGCCCATGAATTGGTAGCCCTATCACCATGAAGGAAGTGGACATTGCTATCCAGAGCCTTTGTGTGGGTAAATCTCCAGGAATGATGGGTACACTGCAGATTTCTATCAGGCCCTAGCCCCAGTAATCACCCCTCTTCTCACTGAGGTTTTTCAAGAATCCAAAACCAAAGGGATCCTTCCCCCTTCCCTTAGAAAGGCAACTATAGTGGTCATCCCAAAGAAGGGTAAGGACCCCTCTAGCCCAGTTAACTACCGTCCATCTCCCTTATTAATTTGGACAGTAAAATATATGCCAAGATACTCGCCTCAAGGCTAAGTCCCCTTCGGACACACCTTATTCACCCATTCCAGGTGAGATTTGTTCCTGGACACCATAGTACTGACCACCTATGGACAATGATCAATTTTATGCATGTGACCTGCCACCTGGACACTCCAGCAGTAGCCATGACAGTTGACTTCAAAAAAGCTTTTGATTCGCTCGAGTGGGACTACCTATATCTGTTCTTATCCCACCTGGGAGTGGGCAGAGGGCTTATAACCAAAGTACAGGCTATCTATAACAACACTATGGCCCGAGTCACCACCAAAACATGGTCTTCCCACAGTTCCCACTTGCCCTGGGTACTAAACAGGGTGCCCATTATCCACTCTCCTCTTTGCTCTTGCAGTGGAACCACTTGTGGTCACCATACAACAACATCCAGACATACAGGGATTAAAGCAGGAGATACAGGCTACTCCACTCATGTATGCTGATGATTTACTCACCCCTGACAGATGGACCTCTCTCAGTCCCACTGGTGTTGGCACTGTTAGACTTATTTGCCAGCTACTCAGGCCTGAAGCTCAATCAAAATAAAACTGAACTCCTTCCCCTCAGTGACCACTGTTCCCAGAGTATAGCGCAGACCCATGGGCTTCTTTGGACTCTTATGAGAATCACCTACTTGGGCATTAAGCTCACCCCCAGAATAGAGGACATATGGAATGCCAATGCACACCCACTGCTGATGGCCACTAAGACTGAGTTTGACAGGTGGAAGAAATTAAACCTCACCCTAGCTGGTAAGATAGCAGCCATAAAGATAGTAACCATGCCAAATTTCTCTACCTGGTGGCCCACATACCCATCTCCCTCCCCAAGCAATGGTTCAAGCCCATAGGCAACCTGATAGGAAACTTTCTCTGGGAGGGCTCTAAACCCCGCTTTAGCTGTTCCAAACTTTGTGCCCACTGGGCACTCGGAGGGTGGAATCTTCCACGGTTGGAAGGCTATAAATGGGCTTTCCAGGTGGCACAGACTGAACACTGGTTTAGGACTGACTCCGCCCACAAGGCACAATGGGTCAACACTGAGCAGGACATGACCTCAACTGCCTCCCCCTCCTCCCTGCTTCCCCCCCTGCAAAACTCAGTCTTTCCCATCTCTCTCTCTCTCTCTCTCCCTCTCTCTCGAACACACTGTCTCCCGCCATTGCCTCATCTAGGAAAATCTGGTACCATGTGCACAATAGATTATCTATGGACCCTCTTCCCCTGTCCATGGTACCTCTCTGGCAGAACCTGTCTATTATCATTGACTGAAAGACAGTGCTTTGGCAATTCTGTTTGAAGAAAGATACTCACAAGGTGGGAGATGTATGGGACCTATGTATGGCTACAATTGCCACTTTTCAGACCCCCCAGGAGAAATGGGAGCTCCTGGGTACAGACTTCTGGAGATATCTCCAGATATGGGCTGTCCTTAAAACCCTTCTTGGTACCCACTCTAAGATCACTAATTCAGTGGTGTTACAAACCTGGGTGCAGCACCCAAAAGGCTTAGCGGGCAGAATCTATGCCCAGATATGGGAATCCCTCCCCCCAATCTGAAGAATCCAAGTTAAAATGGGAAAGAATGCTCCAGTGCACCATTTCCACCACTCAATGGAACCAAGCCTGGAAAGACACCCACAAATGGTACCAAGATGCAAGGTCGAGACTAATTCAGAACAAAATTTCTCATTCCTGGTACAAAACATTGGTGGTCCTGTGCAAAGCCAAACTTCTTTACTCTGACCACTGTTGGCAATGCCAGGCAAAGGGAGGTGATTTGGCTCATATACTCTGGTCATGTCCCAAGGTACAACCACTCTGGAGAGAAGTCTGTGCACTGCTACACAGGTTATCCACAAACATATCCGAAGATGCTCCTGTTCTTTCTCTGGGGTAACAAAACAGCACTCCCACACATGATGCAGCTGGAATGCAGATGGCTAGCCTTACTGGCCATTCAAACTAAAGAGCCCTGGTGTGCAAATGGCATACCACTGCAACCCCCACTCTCTCGAAGTGTAAGCCTCACTGGGGATCTAGCAAAACTTGACAGGTTGTCCTACTTGTGTTCCAATCAGATGCTCAAATTTTAGATGTGTTGGGCCTTATACCTGCACTATGCCAATCCACCAGAGGGTGGGCTGAGCACTCACCAGCCTGGCTGGATTCAGCTGTGATTCCCTCAGAGTCTCGAGTAATAGTTGTGCGCCTGTGTGGTGCTCCCTAAGGTACAACTTCCCCAATCCCGGATCTGAGATATTAAACACAACAGGTAGACTTTATATACTGGGCATTGTTTCTGTAGGCCTTTGTCTTATAGTGTTACAGCCTCACAGTTTTAAAGTTTTACAGTGTATAGCTCTGTAGTGTACAGGACAGGTAAGCGGTATTCCCTAGTCAGAGGATAATGAACAAGATAAATACCTGAATGTCTAACCCTGTCCACATAGGCATTAGAATATGGGCATACAGATTCTTTGTGTACACCTCTTCTGTTCTAGAGGATGCCCTCCCGGGGTCCTGGTGTGCATCTTACCAAAGTGGTTCCTGGTACAGGATTTAGATCCGAACCATGGTAGAAGCATAGGAATACTGGATCCCTGACCCCATATCACTGCTGTCACTAGTGTTGCAGCAACTCCCGGAAAGGTGAGTAGTACAACTTTTCTTTCCTTGCACCTTGTGGGGACAGTGTCAACTGTATCACCACCTCATATGCTTTTGGGACCCCCCACTCCCCTCTTTGGAGGGTCAGGGGCCCGTAAAAAGTACCACCTAAAGTTACCTTCAGTAAACCCATTAAGGGACTTACAGCCTAGGAAAGGACATATTAGAGGTGAGTTTCCAGACACCATTACTTTACTGTAGTGCTTGGGTTATACCCCATACACTGATAACCATATGTTTTCTTTTGTTACTCAAGTTTTCCCTGGATACCACCCTCGACTCCCTACCTTCCCACCCTTCCTTATTCCCCCTCCCCTTTTTGTGTTTGTCCTTTATGTTCTTTGTAAACCATTTTGTTCTCTGTAACCACTATGTACCTGACCATATTGTTTGTATGATGATATTTTATGAAAAAAATAAAAATTTACAAAGAGAAGAAAAATGTTCACATACATGATTGTTATTGGTTAGTACAGTAATACCATAAGTCATGCCACCCACCCAAAAAAAAAAAATAATGAACAGGCAGCATCAAACTACTCCAAGAAAGGAATCCCAGAGTCCTGGTAAGCTTTCTGCCTTAATATGAAGTTAGATTTCTAGTCTAATGAGGGATAATTAGAAATACCCAATATTCATTACCATATTGGGCTTGGATTTCAGCAAAATGTACTTACTAGTTACAAACATATGTCATTTGAAATCTATTTGTGTCCATTTGTTTGTGTCACACTAGCCCTCTTCTTTTCACTATTTGCAATAAAAACATAAAGAAACTATATAAGAAGACTCATAATGTACCTGAAGCAAAAACTAGCAGGGTATTCCTGTCTGGGTGCTATTAATCATTCAAGTTAATTCAGGCAATAATGCTTGCAGGTTTTAGTTTGCCAATCTCAGCTTGAAAACATAATGATGCATATTGAACACTAGTATTATAGTTGCCTGATAGCACAACTATAGTTAGGGTTGAGTAAGCTGTTTAATGTTAAATCCAAATTTTTGTACCTCAATAAGTTTGCCATCATGTGAAGAATTTGCACAGACTTTGGCATGTGTGTTCAGGCTGTCAAAATCTCAAGATGCATAAAGTTTGGTGATGACAATTTGTACAGTGTTTGAGACATGAAGGGTCAAAAAAAGTGAAAAAAACACACTTTTTTTTTCCTATACTTAACATTGAGATTTTTGCTCTCACCTATAGCTTGAGCCAGGATTCAACATGTTTCTAGGGTTCATGTTTGTTTGGGTTCAACAGGGTATAGTTCAAGTTTAGTTCAGTTTGATTTGATATATAGATGTTTGGGTTCAAATTCAGTTTGGTTTAAGGTTTTCTTTGTGTAATTTATCAGTTCGAGTTTGAGTTCTAATGAATTCACCATACTGCCTCCATGTGGGTTCTCCTCAACTCACATGGTCTGGGTTTAGGTTCGGTTCAGGTTCATCTTTTTTTTTTTAGTTTTCAGGTTTGGTTTGGATCAAGCAAAAACTGAATAGTTTGGGTTCAGTTCGGGTTTGGTTCTTGGATGAACCTTGGCTCTACATACTGCCTAAACAGTCTTAAATTTTTCCATGAAATTTTCAGGGATGTTGGGGTCTGTGCCAAGGGTGTGCCTTTGGATGGTTTGGTTAAAAATTACTGGATAGTTTTTGAATTTCAACATTTTTTGTGATAACATAGAAATGCGGCCAGATAAAAAATGATTGATTTATAAGAAACAGATCAAGTGTTATAAAACAGATTGATTGATAAAAAAAATTCATACTGAAGGTAAAGTCTGATCTCCCAAAAAAACATTCAATTCACTGTGGCATATAAAGATGCTTGTGCTGCCCCTTCCCTGGTTTCTGTTGGTGCCCCCCACCTCATTCCACATTATAGCCTTCTCTGGCAAAGTGTCATTTATGTGTTTCTGTCATTTCTAGCTGTAACATCACCCCCACCTGCTGATCACTGTCCCTGTTATTTTCATGTTAATCCCTGGTGTCTAGCAGCACTCCCCACCCTCCAATCACCATGCCCATATTCAGAGTGTGTTCCCTGGTGTCTAGTGGCACACCCCCACCCTCCCATTTCAGGCAGATCCCTGAAAAGAAGAAAACAGTTCCTCAATGTTTTTTTTAATATTTTTTAAAACCTGTAAAGACAGGTCCATCGCTGATCAGCCCCCATCTCCACCTCCCTCCCACCACCCCACACCCCAGTATACCCCACACACCCTCACTCATCTAAACAGGTCCCAGATTCGAGAACTACTTCCAATCAAAGACATATCTTGCTGCTGGAACCGATAACTGCAATATGAGAAACTTCTGTAAATTCGGTTCAATTTATTTATTTATTTTACTTTTTATTGAGCAAACATAGAAATTACAACAATTTTACAGACACTTTCATTTTCAGAAATTATCCGAAGTTGACATTCCTGTGCTATGGCAACTGGTAATGGTTTTGAAAATAGGAACACTTCAGAAAGAATGCCCTGTCTGCCTGTGATTCACCTCCTCAGAATGCCGAGTCCTGCTTGAGACAGTGTCCTGCTTTTGGTGGTAATGTAAAAGCAAAAAGTTATTGCTGCTGCTCCTGGCTTTTAAAATGACTGAGCTTCTGATGTTAAATTTAACATAAAGCAAAAAGCTATTGCTGCTGCTCCTGATACTGCCTATTAAACTGACTGATCATCTAATTTTAAATTTAACTTAAAGCTACATATTATTGCTGCTGCTACTGATACTGCCTTTTTAAAATGACACTGTCTTTTGAAGTGATTTTTTTGCTGAATGCTATTAAAGTAGTAATACATTTTCAGTCAGACTGAGAAAGGGACATTAAAGAAACAATACATTTCTGACTTGTGAAGCTAAACAGCTAGTTGTTCAGCTAATTTTTCTGGCTAAGTGGTTCCTATTGACAGCTCATACTGTATATACACATAAATAAGCAGCTAAGCAGTTAATCTTAAAGCTAATTAGTGCAGCTTTTAACCAGCTTATATCCAGCTATGGCTCAGTGGTGTGGAATTATTTTACCACAGAAAATGAGAATGTATCTAAAGCAAGATGCAAACTTATTTACAAAGAAAATACTTAAGTTAGCTGTGTTTTATTCCAACTATCCAACCCAGTAATATCCACTCCAATCCACTTATCAGAACAAAATATCCAAAATCCAATATCCAGTAGAAATTTAGTATCCATGCATCCTTACTGATACTGTACCCATTCAATTCTAAAGATTGAAATCATAGAGTTTAACCATATGGACACTAAGTTGGTGCATTATCTTTCCATTTTTGAAGTAGAAGTTTATGTGCTGTGATTATACCTATTCTGATCAGAGATCTTGTTCTATAGTTTAACTCATTAAGTGGGCTTCCATTCCCCAACATCATCCATAAGGCATTTTTTTGCAAGGGTTTTATTAACAGCGTGAGACAAAATGTCTTGCCACCATGTATTTAGATTGGGGCATGTAACCAGCATAGGTTCCAGAGTGCCCACTCAGTCAATACATCTGGGGCACTTATTTGTGTATGAGGAGTTCATTAAATTTAACCAGTGAGGTGTGTAATAAATACAGTGAATTATGTTTAATTGTATTTGTTGCAGCTTGGATGATTTAAAGTCCCAATATTTCATGTTTATACTTTTACACCAATGGGAGTTTGAGATGTTTTGATTTAACTTCTCTTCTCATTTATTTTTTAGTGGAATCAAGTTGGTATCATAGTTGTGTAAGAAGAGTTGTGTGATATTAGTTTTTTGGGGGATGGGGTGGAAAATAATTGTTACAAAAAATATAATGGGGTTGTTAGTTCTGTTTTTTAATTTTTAGATATATTGGGTTGTTAGTTTTGTTTTTTTAATTTTTAGATATATAGATTCTGATCTCTAAAAACTCATAAAATTGGGCTTTACTTAATCCATATCTTGTTTTCATAGTTTCATAATCCACTACCAGATCTTTATCCATAAACTGATTAATCTCCATGAGGTCCTTATTATACCAAATTTTAAAATGCTGAATCTCAGACTGAAGGTGTAAAATTTGAGTTTAAATAGGTGGAGGAATGTACTGAGCAGATACCATATTTTAAGGAATTATTAACAATTTGACTCCACAGTTTTATTGTTGTGAAAGTACACATAGAGATGTTTTTTCAGTTTTTTCCGGTATATGCCTGCATATAAAATAAATTTTAAACTGGAATATGGGGTTCTTGAAGGTTAAATTTGAACTGAAGGCTCAGAGTGGTCCGTGCTGAACCATTTATATATAACTACTAAATCTGCTGCATAATAGTAGTATTTGAAATTAGGTAATGCTAGACCTCCTTCTGTGGTAGGTAAATTAAATTACATTTTTTGTAGTTTCAGTCTGGGTCTTTTGCCTTTCCATAGGAATATTTTGATTATTATTTCCAGATGCTTGAAGAATTCATCTTTTAGCAAAATTGGAAGGTTTGGGAATAAATACAAATATTTGGGGAGGGAATTTATTTTTATTACATTAACTCAGCCTATCATGGTTAATGGTAATGACTGCCAATTGGTAAACAAATCTTTACTTTCATTGATAATTGGGTCAAGATTTAATGCTTGTAGTTTGTTAAGTTCATTATCTATGTGGATGCCCAGATAGTTTAATTCAGAAACTGTTTGTATAGCTAAATGTGGTGAAAATTGAAATGGATTGGAGTGCTTTGTGGTTTCCATGATTTCCATTTTAGATCAGTTTCCTTTGTACTCAGAGATAGCCCCAAACTGGTTCAAAATATCCAATATTGGTCTGAGACACTAATTCATGTTCAAAACATAAATCAGGGTGTCATCCGCATATAAGCTAATACAGTGTTTTATGTTTTCAATCTTAGGGCCTTAGGCCTAAGGCCTTAGGGGACAGCTCAGAGGTAATGTGAGGAAGTATTTTTTCATGGAGAGGGTTGTGGATGCATGGAACAGCCTCCCTGAGGAGGTGGTGGAGTCAAGAATAGTATGGGAATTCAAGAATGCATGGGACAGACATAAGGCAGTCCTAGTGGGGGTAGGAGGAAGTAAGCTGTTGGTTAACTAGGATCTGAAGCTTATCTGTTAGGTAGGAAAATAAGCAGACTACGTGAGCCAAATGGTCCTTATCTGCCATCAAATTCTATGTTTCTATGTTTCTAATCAACATAGATTCTCTAATGGTTATTGCCAAGGTTTCTATAGCTAATGCAAAAATCAATGGAGATAAGGGCATCCTGTCTTGTGCCACATTGGAGATTGATCAATGGTGAATGATATGTTTTTTAACCCTTGCAACCAGACCAGGGTATAGTATTTCCATTCAAGTTTTGAAATTGCACGAATCCAAATTTCTGGAAGATTATTTTAGATAGGGCCATTCTATGTGATCAAAGGCCTTTTGGCATCCAGTAAAGTAGTAAGAGATCTGTGTCCCTGTAATTGTGTATTAGATCAATTATCTTCTGATATTTGTTGTTAGATTATGCCCTTTTATAAAGCCATTATGATCTAGGTGGATTAAATGGGGTAATAATTTTTCTAGTCTGGTTGCAAGGATTTTGGTCAGAATTTTGTTATCTGAATTGATAAGAGAACTCGGCCTGTAAGATCTTGGTTTTGTTGCATCTTCATTTTGTTTAAACAGTAATATGCTGGCTTACTTAAAGGAGGGTGGTAGTGTTTTAGTTTGAAAATATTATCAAGTACTAGTTTAAGTTGAGGATCTAATAATGTGGAAAACATTTTATAGAGATCGATAGGAGGACATCTGGTCCGGCTTTACCTGCTGATAATTTTTGAATGGTTATTTTGATTTCTAAAACAAAGAACTCCTCATCATTCACCCTCTTTTAATCAAGTCTTTCTAGAACTGGTTAATAACTTTCCAGCTCTGAACATTTTGGTTGGGGATTTCAATTTGATCATGAACTTAAATCTGGATAGATTAGGAGTGCCTATATCTATCAATATCTATCCTCTCTCCTTTATCCAAAACACTGGAGGGAATAGTATCCTATCAATTCATTGATTATCTCTGGAAATACAATATCCAATGCCCACAACAGCATGGGTTCAGGAAATGGCACAGTATTAGCATTGCTCTGATAGCGCACACTAGCTTCCTGCATGAGGCCCTCGACAGTGGCCACCCGATTGTGTCCATTTACACTGACTTAACAAAAGCCTTTAACCTAGTCAACCACTCACTCCTGCTTTCCAGACTCCACACCCTTGACCTCCCAATGGACACTGTGTCCTGGTTTCATAGCTACCTTTCCAACCAATCTCAATGTGTAAGGATCAATGGAACACTATCCAACATGAGAAGTGTTGGCATTGGTGTGCCTCAAGGATATATACTGGGTCCTCTATTATTTTGGCTATTTGTAAAAACCTCCCTGCAGCCTGCCCCTCAAAGATCCTCTTCTATGCAGATGATGCGGTCCTCTATGTCAGCAGCCCAAACCAAGTGACACTTACACAGGTACTCCAAAGTAGTTTTGGAGCACTTGAAAGGTGGTTCAGTCAGAATAAACTTCTACTAAACTATAAGAAAACAAAGACCATGATATTCACTGGCTGACAAGCAAGGAAAAGAAGCCGCTCTTTTCACCATCACAAATGAAAAAGGTGATATTTTAGAACAAATAACCTCATTTAAGTACTTTGGGATAACCCTGGATGAGACCCTCTCATTTGCCACCCATGTTGACTCTATTTTAAGGCTAACCCATGTAAAGTTAGGGCACTTAACAGACATAGGCACTACCTTACACCTGCAGCTAAGCGAATTGTAGTATCCTGCTCTATTTTCCCAGTGCTGAACTACACCCTGACAGTGTATGGCTCTACTATGGACATGGTCCTCAATAGCATCAGACTGGTGCAAAATAATGCCTGTTGGTTTGTTCTAGGAGCTGATAGGCTCACACATACCTGTACCCTGTACTCCCAATCTGACTGGTTCCCACTACAAGACAGACTCAATTACTAGGTAGCGTTTAGAAAGGGTAGAAGTCTTAAAGACCCTTTGACTGTTCACAGATGATACAGTGATATACAGTGGTGATTGTTCAAGGTTACCAGTACTGAAGTAAAACCTTGAGGTACCTCAAGGTACCACTGAGGGACTCAAGTTCAATTCGCATTGACTGTAATGTGATCCTGTCTCAGTACCACCAAGGTATACCTCGAGGTATAGCTCAGTACTTCTAACCTTTTGTATGATCACCACTGTACCTCTCCAGACCAACAGCGGCTGAAGCTGGTGCTGACCTCCAGTTCGAATTTGATCTGCTTCACGCAGCTTCGCCAAATTGAAAAAAGAAAAGTCATGTACTTCCATTCCAACTATAAAAGTCCCAACACAAATGCTCTCACATCCCTGCCTCCCATCAATACTCTCCTTGAAGATGATATTGAGGTAGTTGGCAAATTTAAATATCTAGGATGTGAGTTAGATCAACACCTAACATTCTCATTCCATACCACTTCACTAGCAAAGAAACTAAAACAAAGAATAAGCTATTTTTATAGAAACAAATCACTTTTCACCACTGAAGCTAGGCTACATTTAGTTCATACTACATTCATTCCACTGCTTGACTATGCGGACATGCTATATGGCCATTGCTCAGTCTCCATGCTACACCAGCTAGATGTCCTGTACCACAGGGTGATACATTTTATATCTAACTCCCACCATCGCACCCACCACTGCGACCTTTATGATGTGCTAGGCTGGACTTCCCTATCAACTAGATGTCTCATCCACTCTCTCATCTGACTTTCAAAGCACTTTTATCTAAACTCCCTCACTACAGCATAGATCTCTTTCAGCACATGGTCTGTCCATACCCCTACATAGTAATTCTTACATTACGTTAGATTACCCACATGTCCTGTTAAGCAACATATTGCATCCTCTTCACCCTCACCTAGCACTCCCTTTGATCCTCCCACCTCCCTAGCCCCATCCCCCATAATCACTAATAATACACAATCCACTTCTACCACTTACTCCCTCCTACTCTAGACCACATCCCACATGTATACCCAGCCTGCCCCTACTAACCTTCTTTTCTTTTGCCAGCAATCACTGTTTGCCCTCCTCTTCAGACTGGACTCAAGTTTCACGCTAGCCCCTTTGTTCCAAACTGCTCTCCCTTCATAGTGTCTTGCTGCAATCTGCATTAAGATTATTGTATTAGCCTGTCTGCTATGTAGGCCTGCATATAGATCCTTACCAAATGATGTAGTAATGTAACTATTGTATAATTAGAACTGTTGTATTCATGCTCTTATGTGCTTGTAATTGTGTGTTATGTTTTATATGTTTTGTATTGCTCGTGGTTGTATACATGTTGTATGTATGCAGGATCTCCTTGTAAATGAGCCTGCTCAATGGAGCATTTCCTGTCAATAATCTTGAACTTGAACACTAAGTATATATAAAAAAACATCCCCAAGATCTTGGCTTAGTACAAACCCTCTGTTTTTTCCCATGCAAAAGATCTAAGACAAGTAAGTCATCAATGCAGGGAAAACCTTTATCAATCCTGAAAAATTGGGGTTAAAAATTTAAAATTAACCACTTTTTGACTTGCTCCACCAGATTTGTAATTGATGCCCTGTGGTGCTCCTGCAGTAAGATTTATGTAGGACAGACCACCAGGAACCTAAAGGAAAGAATACAGGAGCACTACAGGCTTTCCAAAATGAGATTTGGAACATCCTATAGCAAGACATCTGGTGGAGCAAGAGAATTTAACTGAACATCAAACACACTACATGGCCATTGACCATGTGCCGTATAAAATGAGGGGTAACAGACAGCATGAACTAGATAGATAGGCGTCTAAATTGATTTTAGTCTAAAAACTTTGAAACCCTTGGTGTCAACAATTTCATGGATTGGAAACCTTATATACATACATGACATGTTTCTGTGAATATTAACAGTTATCTTAGAGTGAGATTTATATTTATTTTTATTCAAATCCATGTTCTATACGATTATAATATACTGTGAATTATATAAGCATTTTTTGTTAGTATTGTTACATACTTAGTTATTTACCCTTGAATTCATACGAAAATGTATTTTGCAATCTGAGCGTATTTAAAAGGAAATAATGTAAACAGTAAAAAGAGGTTGATGGTGCTATATATATATACATATATATATATATATATATATATATATATATATATATATATATATATATATATATATATATATTTACAGCAGCCTTTAGTGAGTCAGTCCTGCAATGCCTGCAGTATTTGTTGGTCCAGATCTGAAAGAGATATGAAGGAGTGGTATTGTAAGAATTAAATGTTGATAAAAGGGTAATAATGATTATGTATGAAATTTTGTATAAAAGTGTTATAAATAAAATGCACTTAGTTCAGAGGTGATTTAAACTATGGTGCAATAGTTTTTAATTTTTAGGATTATCTACTATCACGTTGCACATTTTAAATTATGTTATGGAAAGGGCTTGACTGAGCTCACATCGAATCTGCAGTGGCTCAGGCCAATAATTTTGGAATGCCAATTAAAAAACTTGAAAGGACCTGAACACGAAGTAGAGCTGGCCTGATGTCGGTTCACCCATTATCTCCGACCATATTTTTCAAACAAGTGGGTTAAAGATCACTGATTAATGTAGTTTACTGTTTTACTATTGGCACCTGTGTTTGGATGATTTAAAGCAAGAGCACAGCATATTTGGTCATCCTCCTGACAAAGGGGTGCATTGCTCCAAAGCACCAAGACTGGAAGGGGTGTGGAGCCTTAAGCAGTGTTATGTTTCATGTTGTACTATTTTTTGCTTACAATTGTATGTATTCATTATTTTTACTTTTTAAAAAGTAAAATACTCTCCTGAATTTTTGGATCTGGAGTGCTGGTTTTTCTTATTACTGTTGTATCAAGTACCAGTTATGCCTGTTAGGTATGAAGGTGCTCACAGATCTCTCCCCTCTGCTATCCAAACCTTCTGCACCCTGTCAAAAAACAATACTCAAGTAGGAGTATGGCCAGAAAAGTACTATCTGTACCTTTCCATAAAACTAGCCAGGCTCAATGCTTCTTTGTCTGCAGAGCACCCCTCTGGTTAAACAAGCAGCCTGAATCCCTGCTGGGCCTCCCTAACATAGCACCTCCCCTCCCAGGAGTGGATTATTTCTCTAGTAAACCCATGCTCTGTAATGGGTTAATCCTTACTTATATAGTGTTGGCATGTTTTTTATTAGAAATAATAAGAAAATAAGGACTAATGTGGCATGAACAAAGTGACACAAATAGGATTTCTGAATGGCGTATTTTATAATTAGTAAATTTTGCTGAAATTCAAGCACTACATGGTAATGAATATTGAGCATTTCTGATTATCCCATATTAGACTAATCTGTTTTAGAAATCTAACTTCAAAGCCGGCCCAGTGGCATAGAGGGCTGAAACGCTGGACACCTTATGCCATGCTGGCTACCCATGTTCGGGAACTAGCATGGGACACCAGTGGTTGGCTGGGGGGAGGGCTGGGTAAGAATTAAGTAGCCACTGGCAACTTTCCTCTCCCGTGTAGGGGAGGTTGTCTCTCCTGACCTTGGACCGCCACCATGTGGAGGCGTGATGGTTGTGCAGGCAAGGTATGGATTCAGGCGCTAGTCCAGGGGTGAACAGAGCAGAGTCAGTCCAGTCCAAGGTGCATGTGTATGCCTTCATGCACATGCTGACCTTGTCTGGGGGCTCTGGGGAACAGGGGAAAAATGTGGAGAAATCGGGGGCTGCAGATGGATGAAGCCCCCCGCATCAGCTCCAGTGGTTCTGATGGGCATTAGAGGATGTGCCCAAATGACCTCAGAAGTCTGGTGTCGGATGGCCAACACAAGCCACTGCCCACTGCAGAGGATAAACACTGGATGGAAAAAAAAAAGAACTCTAACTTCATATTAAGGTGGAAAGCTTACAGGATCCTGGGATGCCTTTCTTGGAGTAGTTTGTGGTGCTGCCTATATGGTTATATTTTTGGGGTTGGGCATGGCTTATGGCATTACTAACTAATAGTAATCATGTATGTGAATGCTTTTACAATTCATATGTAAAACTGTTTGCATGTTATTTATGATAAGCAATTTGGGAGCAATTTAACCACAGTGATTTAAAGAGAAATAACAAACTGTGTTGTAAATTACTCTTAGAAACCTAATGTTTTCAGTTAACCTCAATGGAATAAACACAAAAGAAAAAGCATGAAAGGACCTAAAAGTAGGGGACCTGCATGGGGTTGTGTGAAATATATTACCACAACTGTGTATATAAAAGTTCTTATTTGTATTTTATGAAGAGATTTTGACTGCATGTCTCTGAAGCTGGAGCACTTTTTCTTGCAGGGTCCTGGCAATGCAGAATTATTAAGGCTAATGAAATTTTGTCTAATTATTCAAACAGGTAGATCATGTCATCACTGAAGAAGCCCCTGTAGAGGGAAAACATTGGGGGTCAAAACCAAAGACATAGTGATCTGTATATGATAGACACATGCCAATAACTCTGAGGAAACTGGAAAAGAATTCAGCAGTTTGGTATTCTCCTCTCCCAATGTAATTAAGGCAGGAAAAGGGTAATTTGTGGAGAAAGGCCCAGAACAGTAAGACACTGTGTGATTGAGAACCATACAGGATGGCGAGTAATAAACAAGCATTGAAAGTGAGGAATACTAACAATTTCTTTTTTTAGGAAGAAGTCAGCACAGGAGGCAGATGATCAAATAAAACCTCTGTGCAACTCTGAAAAACCTAATTGGGAACTTTACTAGTGATGTAAACATAAAAGTAGTGAAAGATAAGGGACAACAAATCCCAGAAGATATTTTGCCAGACAAATTTAATGCTTTCTTTTTCAACTCTAGATTTTTTTTGCCTGAGCAGGGCAATGCAGCTCAGTTTTCTTTTGGTGGGGAACATCCCAAATATTATTACGCCTTTTACATTTGATGATATCCTAAAGCATGAGGCTCTTGGAGCACTATTTAAGATAAAGGTTAACAAGAGTACAGTAGTAGACATGATGAGTTGCCCCATGTCAACTAAAGTATTCTGTTTTTCCGGATAGCAGAATCTTTAATTTATCTGTTTAACTGGTTATTGGCATATGTTGTCCCACGGGGTAGGAAACTGACTATGGTTGTTCCCATTATTAAATGGGGAAGCCCTGGTCAGATGAACAACTTTCACCCTATTTTCCTCCTACCGGTTATATCCAATATTTTTGAATAATTCATTGATAGACAATTGTGGGATTATCTTGCTAAAGGTGGACATTATGATGCCCCTTCAATCTGGGTTCAGAAAGGGCATAGTATAATTTCATCAGTGCTGAAGGTTTTGGGTGGCATCAACAAAGCCATGCACTGCTGGAAACATACTGGGGCAATCTTCATTGACCTCTCCAAGGCCTTCAACATGGTGAACCACATGATCCTGTTGAGTAATTTAGAGAAGGTGGGTAGGCACTAAAGCATTAAGGTGGTTTATATCTTTTTGAGAACCACAAACAGTGCACTATGGTAAATGGGAGAAGATCTCAAGTTAGCAATTGCAAGAGATGTACCACAACGATAAGTTCTTGGACTCCTTTTGTTTATAATTTAATTTAGGAGACTGGGGAATTGCATCAGAGATATAGGTTACCATTTATATGCAGATGACACAGTGATCCATGTTTCTGATGCATCAATAGTGGTGGTACACGAGAAGCTGCAAAACAGTTTTATAGGGCTCCAAAATGTTTTACATGCTTAACTTAAATGCAGTGAAAACCAGGCTTATGATCTTTGGAGCTCCTTTCAAGTTAACATGCTCCCCGATCCCCGTGTTGAAGATTATTGCAGATGATGGAACCTTCTTTGAGCAGGTTAACACCTACAAATAGCTGTGTTTTTGGTCAAAGCCTAGCATCTCTGATAATATTCTTGTTGACAGACTGACAGAGAAAATTGGGATCTGTGTAGCATTACTGTACAAATATTGAAACTGTCTTGATCCTGAACTTGTATGAAGATCATTACTGCACAAGTTTCCCCACTGTTTGTTTATGGGAATGTGCTATAAGATTACTCTTCGAAAGACAGGTTATATCATTTGTACATTCTATACAATTGTGAAAAGGGTGACAACAGTTAAAGGGCCTGTTTATGGGACGTTTAAGATGGCGGTCACGCTGGACTAGCCCTCATTTCATTTTATTGTTTTACTGGGTTCATTTTAACCCGTTTTATTTGTTTTCACGTCTTTAGTTTTAGTTATTAGTTTTACTTGCTTTATTTGCCTTAGTTGTGCTGTCGTTGTTTATTTGCGTTCCGTTTGTCTCCTGGTGTGGTTACAGTGGAAGGAAGTGGAAGGAAGTGTCGTGGGGAATTGTTCCCTATACGAGTTGACTGCCGTTTTGTTTTTGCTGTTTCACGGAGAATCTGCAAGCAATTTTATTGAGACCATTACAAGGAACTTTGGGGTGTGCTTTTATTTTCTAGTGTCTTTATTGACTGCCATTGCGTTGCAACTATGTGAGGAGTTTGGGATGCTAGCAAGTCGACTTCAGCCAGGATTTGGTCTCCGTGGGTTTTTTCCGGCTTCTGGCTCCTATTCTTGGGATTATTGGCTCCAGTCGAATACGGGCCGTACACGCTGGATCTATTGGGACCATCTCTACAGTATTTCATCTGGTGAAAGATTTTGGTTTAGTTTGTGGTGACTGTTTTACGTCCTTGGAGAATAATCTGTACATTCAGCTGTATCGTGAGTACTAGGACCTGACTCTCCATCATTGTCCTTTACTTATCTGGGACCTTAAATACAAACTTAAATGCTGTGTTAAAGGCTCTGGGGGGTATATTGCCACGGTGTTGGCTTTCGGTTCTGAAAGTTTATCTTCCCTCCCCCATTGCTTTTATTCTTTGCCTGGGCGTTTGGTGTTGTGCTATCTGGGACCAAGCAGGAGCCTCTCCTGCTCCCTCAAGGAGTTGAGGGTTACTGGGGGGGGGCTTCTAAGCTACCCCAAAGGCCTTTTTGCCTGCCTAGGGGTATCTGAAGCTGTGGGTCTCAGCGGCATAACTGGGCCTTTATAGGCAGCTGCTGGGGTGTGGGGAGTAAAGCCTCAGATGCCTCACAGCTAAATTGATACCATCTTCAGAGAGCCATTCTCTCCTCCCATGCATAAGGTTGCATCACGTTTTGTATTTTATTACATTTTGATTTACTTTTTACTTATCATCGACTCTATTGGATGGACAGTGTGTAGTGGAGAGGGCCTCACTGTCCTTATAAGCTTGATTTTTCAATACTTTACTCATTGGCAGTGAGAGTGCCAAAAATAACTATTTTTCTTTACTATATAATGGAACGGTGGGTGCCGTGAGAGGGCCCCCTGTCCTTTTATATTTATATATTTTTATTTGGATTTTAATAATTGTTCATGGTTTATTTGTGGTTGTGCAGTTTGTAGGTGGGTTTATGTTTTGATGGGGTTTTAGTATAAATGTAATTCATTGGGTACTTTATTTTTGTGATACTAGAACATCCTTTGCTTGCAGTTAAGTCTGTTTTCCGTTTGTTATGTGTTACTCTGTTAACCCAGTCGTGCATTATTGCCCTCGGCCTCCACACCTCATGCCCTATTCCTCCCTCCCTTCCATTTTTGCCTACCAGCTTTGTCGGGCACTTGGTATTGCCTGTGGGGGGGGCTGGGTATGGAGTCGACGAGTAGGGCGAATGAATGCAGTCTGTTCGCATTGGGATGGTTAAGCCTAGAAGATGCCCTGGGGTGAAATGGAGCCTGGAATGTGGTTCTCCATGCCTAGTCTCCATGCCCAAGGGCTCCTCTGATCTGGATGTGCAAGTAGTTGGGACGGCTTCGGATCCTTGTCCAACTCGGGCGGTGTTGTGCAATGCCAGATCTGTTAAAAACAAATCAGCTATTATTTCTGATTTTTTTGAATCGGCCGATCTGGCTTGCATCACCGAGACCTGGCTGGACAGAAATGCTGGTCCTTTTTTAGAGGCGTCTGTTCCAGCTGGGTACTCGGTGATTCACCGCCTGAGATTGGATCGCAGGGGGGGGAGTAGCGGTCTGTTTTAAGACCAGATTGGGGCTCACGGGTGTACCAGTTGAGGAAGCGGAATCCTTTGAATGTACCGTAGTGGCCGGTGTGAGCTGCAGGATGTTCTCTCACCATCCACCAGGAGGCAACGATTCCTGCAGGAAGTGGCAGACTTCGTCTCGGATATGAGCATTGAGTCGCCAGACTGATGGTTCTGGCGACTTCAATGCCTGGGTAGACGACAATTTTCTGCCTTTGGTCAGCACTTCCTCCAGTTGATGTCATCACTGGGTCTTACACAGATTGTTTCTCGGCTACGATAATCACGCCATTCCTTGGATTTAGTTTTCTCCTGGGATTGAGGCCTCTGATGTGGTGGTGGAACCTGTCAGTTGGTCCGATCACTACACGTGAGCTTCAACTTCTTTGCTCCCTTCATGGTCTGCCCTGTGGAGATGGTTCGATACCGCCCATTATGGGATGTGTGCCCTGAAGACCTGATGGTGGTGTTGTCCCTCTCAGAGTTTCGATTGCCAGCATGGGTCCAGAGGCCATGGTCTTGGCTTATAATCAGGCCATTTCCTTGGCTCTGGATGAAATTGCTCCTGTCCTTGTTCGTCCCCTCTCTCTTCGCCCTCGGGCCCCATGGTTTGATGAGTCCTTGAGGGAGTTGCGACGTGTGGGCCGATGGTTAGAGCGTCGTTGGAGGAAATCTGCTCTGGATGCCGACCGCCTTAGCTTGGAGGAGCATTATCAATTCTACCAATCAGTGATCTCCCATAAGAAGGCAGAATTCCTGTCCAGGGAGATCTCTGTCGCTCAGAATCGACTGGCTCAGCTCTTCAGAACTGTGGACAGTCTGTGCAACCCAGCCTGTCTCCAGCTCCGTCGAGCTTTTTCACAGAAGGAATGTGAAGAGATCGCTCAATTCTTTGCGAATAAGGTTGTCAACATTAGATCCGAGAACCAGCTAACACACTCTAAGGGGGAAGCTTTTGGTCGGCATTCACAGAAACCTTCTGTCTCTGGTGTTCCTTTGACCTGCCGACGTTCAATGATACTATGCAGATCATCCAGGGGATGCGCCCTACGTGCTGTAGTTTAGATCCGGGCCCTACCTCCCTAATTTTGGGTTGTATTGAGATCGTTGGCCTGTTTCTGGTTCAAATAATCTGGTGCTCCCTAGAATTGGTGAGTTTCCCAGGTCCCTAAAGAAGCTGTGGTGACTCCCTTTGAAGAAGGCTTCTTTGACCCAGATGTTTTTCCAACTACAGACCAATCTCAAACCTTCCTTTATTGGGAAGGTTATTGAGAAGTGGTGTAAACCAGCTGGATGACCATTTGACCATCCATAGTATCTATGAACCTCTCCAGTCTGGTTTTAGAAGAGGCATAGTACCAAGACTGCTCTGGTTCGGTGCTCAATGATCTCCTGATGGCGAGAGATCAGAGGAACCATTCTATCTTGGTCCTCCTGATCTCTCTTCAGCCTTTGACACTGTAGACCATGGGGTTTTGCTCGAACGCCTGGAGTCCATCTGTGGCCTGTCTTGTACAGTGCTCAGATGGTTTTCATCTTTTATCTGGGAGAATGCAGGAGTTGTGTCAGGATTTTCTTCTGACCCTTCCTCTGCATTGTGGTGTTCCCAGGGTTCGGTGCTTTCCCCATGCTGTTTGCAGTGTATATGCTGCCCTCAGAGACATTGTAAGAAGGTATGGGCTGAGGTTTCACTGCTATGCCGATGATACCCAGCTCTACCTGTCTTTTGGCCCCGACCAGGTTAGTGCTCTCTCAGAATTTAATAGCTGCCTCGCTGAAATCCAGGACTGGATGAATGCGAATTGGCTAAAGTTGAATGCCAGTAAGACTGAGGTTTTGGTTGTGTATCCGGGGCATGGAACAGGTGGGTTGGGGTCTGGTCAGCCCTCCGGCGTATTACTGGGGGGGACCCAATCCTTTCCTCTGAAAGGGTGCGCAACCTTGGTGTGGTACTTGACGACGGGCTGACCCTTCGTCATCAGGTGTCAGCTGTCGTTAAGTCCGCATTTTACCATCTTAGGAATATTGCCAGGGTGAAACACCTCATTCCATCCAGCGATTTACCTGTGTTGGTCCATGCCTTGTGACATCTCGCCTTGACTACGCAACTCCCTATACTTGGGGCTTCCTGGGGTTGATATCCGCCGCTTGCAGCTAGTGCAGAACGCTGCTGCAAGATTAATGATGAGGTGATTAGAAGGACATATCACCCCTGTGCTGCGCGATCTGCACTGGCTGCCTATACAGTGGTGGATCACCTTTAAAGTAGGTCTTTTAACCTTCAAAGCCCTGCACGGACTCGGCCCTGATTACTTGAAAGAGCTTCTGGTTCCTTACCGCCCTTTGCGACAGCTCCGTTCAGCTGACGAGGGGTTGCTAGAGGTTCCAAGGGTTATATTGAAGTCCTCTGGGGCTAGGGCCTTTGGTTTTGTGGCCCCTACCTTTTGGAACTCTCTGCCTCGCCGGCTTAGAGAATGCACGACTGTGGAAGTTTTTAAGCGGGACCTTAAGACTTTCCTATGGAAAAAGGCTTTTATTGATTGAAGTTTGTTTGTTTTGTCGATTTTATTTGTATATTTTGATTTTATGTTCTGTTTGTACAGCGCCTTGGTTTCTGAAAGGCGCTAAATAAATAAAGTTATTATTATTTTATTATTATTACAATCAGTTTGCCTGATTAGTATTAGAATGTTCCAAAATATACATCACTGTGAACTTTATAAGATGTTGGGGTAGATCTCACTTTCCAAATGAAGAAAACTCCATAGAAAACTGGGCTGTAAAAGCATAGATGGCTTAGTGCTAGAGTACTTGGGGTGTCACCTCACAAAACATGCCCTGAAGCCTCCCTATAGAATCCTGCATCCTTGGAGCTAGTTGTGCCTATGAGTAGAACAACCAGATCAATGTATTCTTTTTTTTTTCCAAGACTTTTTTGTTGTAGTTTTTCTGTGTGTGAATTTTGTGTGTTTGTGAAAGGTGCTGGATTGACAGCACTGGAACCTGAAGTCCTCCATTTATGCAAATTTCATGTAAGGCAAGACAAGGAAGGTAAAGGCAAGGCAAATTTTATTTAAAAGAGCCCAATCCCAGAGGATCTGGGCACCGTACATAAAATGAACCAACAAAGCAAACACATCAATAGATAGCAGTAATAATTAAAAACTACAGTAATAAATAAGAATTCTGTAAATAAGTAAAGAAATAAAGAAATCAGGGACAAGCAATATAAATAGTCAGAACAGAGCGATATTTATACAACAGGGTCAGGAAAAGCCTGTGCAAACAGGAAGACCTCGAGGTATGCCTTGAATACCTCCACCGAGAGGAGCCTTCCCTTACAGATGGAAGGCGATTCCACAGGACAGGGACAGGGACACTAAAGGCTCTGTCATTGGCTATTTTAGCCTCATCCTGGGAATTGCAAAGAGGCCCTCGTGGAGGAACAGAGGAGTGACTGAGGTAGCAGGTGTGAGAAGGTCCACCAGGTAACCAGGGCCCAGGCCATGTAAGACCTTAAATGTGAGCAAGCCCACCTTGAAGAGAACCTTCCACCTGACTTACAGCCAGTGCAGTTCACGCAGCACTAGGGTGACATGACAATACTTAGATTGCCCGGTCAGCAACCTGGCAGTTGCATTCTGCACTAGCTGAAGCTGGTGGAGGGTACCTCTTGAGACCCCAAGGTACAGCACATTACAGTAATCAAGCCTCAATGCCATGAAGGCATGCACTAAGGTAGGGAATTCCAGAGGTGGAACTAGGGGCTTAATCCTGGTGATGTTCCTCAGATGGTAAAAATTGGAATGGATAACAGCTGACACCAGAGCCTCAAGTGTCAGTCCACCATCCAGAATAATTCCCAGGTTATGCACCCTAGAGGAGGCCTTCAAAAGCACATGTCCCAGGACAAGTCCTGTCTCTGCACCTGAGGCCATCCTATCATGCCCTCTTTTTGACTCCACTACCAGTACCTCTGTCTTATTGGGGTTCAGTCATAACCAGCTGGAGGCCATCAAGTCATAGATTTCAGCAAGGCAGTTGTTAAGCACATCCACTGCATTGGATGTCCACAGTGCAAAGGAAAGATACAGCTGGATATCATTGGTATAGCAATGAAAACCCACACCGTATTTCCTAATGAGCCTTCCCAGGGCAGCATGTACACAGTGAACAACATTGGTGACAGGACCGAACCTGAGGTACTCCACAAGATAGGAGGCGAGGGAGGAGAATTCCTCATCATTACCCTTTGCCTCCTGTTGTGAGAAAGGACTCAAACCAGCAGATGACTGTGCCAGCGACTCCATAAAATTCCCTCAGGTGGTCAAGTAACACACAATGGTCCACCATCTTGAAAGTTGAGGAGAGATTAAACAAAATGAGAATTGTCCACTCCCCTCGATCTCTCACCCTGTGAAGATCATTGTGCCCCCGAACTGATGCAGTTTCTGTGCTGTGCCTCACCTGAAACCCCGACTGGAGAGGCTTATATAGATCAAAGGCCATGAGGTGCTCCTCAAGCTGAAGCACCACAATCTTCTCAACAACCTTACCCAAGAATGGAAGATTGAAGATAGGATGGTAATTTTCCTCGACGTCGGGGTCCAAAGTTTCTTTAGAGGGTCTCACCAGTGCCTCCTTCAAGGCATCTTGAAGACCACATCTGACAAGGAGCACTGGACAATCAAGGCAAACACCAGGCCAACGGAGTCAATACATCCCATCAAGAAATGCATCGGTACCAGGTACAGTTCACAATATGTGTGCCTCAGCTTGAAGCAACCCCAATGACCTCAGCCACCTCCACTTATCTAAACTCACCCCAACCAGATGGAGTGCTCTCCAGGTGCCAAGGCAATCACTGTTGGCCAAAGATTGGCTCACTGGTGGAATTCCCTGCCTTATGGCAAACACTCTGTCTGAGAAGAAAGGTGCAAACTCTTTGCATAAAGAGTTAGAAAAGGCTTTTTTCAGCTGCAGACAGGCTGTATTTAGCAGCCTGTCTACAGTCCGAAAAAGCACAGTTGGCCGATTTTCCTGGTAGCAATCTCCCTGGACAGGAACTCTGCCTTCTTATGGATGACTGTCCCCTGGTACTCACTATAGTGAGCATGAAGGGACAGCTTGTCTGCCTCCAGGCCGGTCCTCCACCAGCAGCGCTCTAGCCTTTGACCCAAAATCTTCATTGCTTTGAGCTCCCTATTAAACCACGGGGACCTCAAGTGAGAAGATTTGGGTCATACATGGACTAGTGTGAGAGAGTTGAGCACATCAGACATCACCTTGTTATAGGTGGAACTGCAGCACATGTACCCTCCTCGCATGCTTTGCCCATGCTAGATAGGTAGGCCACCGCCAGAAGACTGTCGGGGTCAAACCATTCAAAGGCCAGTCGCTACCATCTCAGCAGGGGAGGGCCTGGGGTGCCCAACAAGAACTCCACCATGCAATGATCGACCAAGCAACCTGATCAGTCTTGAGATTATTTATCTCAAGCCCCAGGGAGAAGATCAAGTCCAGCATGTGACCCCTCTGATGGGTCATGGAGGAAACTTCCTGCAACAGGCCCAGAGATAACATAGTCTGAGGAGGTTGTAACCAAGCCTAGATGATCTATAATATGCTCAAACATTGAAATCCCCAGAATTAAACATCTGGGGCCTCCAATGTTTTGCTGATGATGAAGTTGGCTACCTCCTGCTGAAATTCTCCTGCCACCACAGGAGGGTGGTAGATCAGAAATTCTGCAGCCTGCGCCTGGACCCACGAGCAGCTAAACATTCAGCAGAACCCGGTCTTCTCACTGGGTGCATGGTAAATCCAGCTTGATCTAAAACAGACAGCCACTCCCCAGCCCCTGTGTTCCACTCTGGGGCAATGCACAACTGAGTACCTGGGGGATGGCGGCCTCATACACTGGGCTGGCATGATCACCCACACAGGTCTCAGTGATGCAAGCCAGATCAACTGACAAAACCAAGTCTGCTATAATTGTGGTCTTGTTTCTAATCAATCTAGCATTGCAAAGCACTGCCCACAGGGGATTGGTGGACAATGCAGCCCCTCTGGCTACCTGCCCACTGGGCCCTGAGTAGGAACCCTGGGGATGGGCACCAAACATGTCCTGGCCTCTCCTTGGGTCCTGTGAACCAAAGGCCTTCTTCACCCTGACCACCCCATCCTGCCCCTGCTGGCATGTATGAGGTGCTCCGCCACAGTTGATCAGTGCGGTTCCTCTCAATTCTGACATCCTGACAGCGATGAGCTGCAGTGGTGGTAACTGGGACGTCAGAAAAGGGCCACAGATCAAGCAGCTGGGATGCCCTGTACACAATCCTAGCATGCCCCAGGCCCTCACCCTTCCCCAAGCACATCCTGTCCAACTATAATGTCCCCAAACAAACACACTTCTGACTAACTAAATATACACTCACTCATCCAACCACACATTTATACAAAAACTAACCTAATACCATACTACAAGATGAGTAGTCCTGGGCATGGGGCATAAGGTGATACATTGGGTTAGAAACTGACTGACAGACAGAAGACAGAGGTGGTGGTAAATGGGATCCAAACCAGGGAGAGGAGGTGACCAGCAGAGCAGCACAGGGATCAGTACTCAGACCAGTCCTGTTCAATGTCTTCATTAGTGACATTGCAGAGGGCTGGAAGGAAAGGTCTGCCTATTTGCAGATGACACCAAGATCTGCAATAGAATGAATACTCCAGAAGGGGTGCAGAAAATGAAGAGGGACCTGAAGAAGCTTGAAAGATGGTTGGAGATGTGGCAACTGAGGTTCAATTCAAAAAGTGCAAGATAATGCACCTGGGTAGGGAGAACCCTGGGAAGAGCTACAGAATAGGGAGGAGGAGGTGCTGACCGTCACCAAAGAGGAAAGGGACCTAGGAGTTATCATAGGTGATGACCTTAATGTATCAAAGCAGTGTGCAAAGGCTGTAGGGAGGGTCAGTGGCACGCTGGAGTGCATAGGCAGAGGCATTACTAGCAGGAGACAGGACTTGTTGATGCCATTCTATAAAACACTGGTAAGGCCTCACCTGGAGTACTGTATGCAGTACTGGAGACCACACATGCATAAGGACATAGACAGGGTTGAGGCTATCCAGAGAAGGGTGACAAAGATGATGCATGGTTGCATCACAAAACATATGAGGAGAGACTAAGAGTCCTCAATATGTACACACTGGAGGAGAGGAGAAAGGGGGACATGATAGAAACTTTCAGGTACCTCAAGGACATAAACAATGTGCAGGGGGGATCTTTTTCCAATGTAGAAAAGATAGCAGAATGAGTGGACACAATATGAAATTGGATGGGGGTAGATTAAGAGGTAATGTGAGGAAGTTTTTCTACACAGAGAGGGTGGTGGACACTTGGAATAGTCTGCCACAAGAGGTGGTGAGATAAAGCACAGTGGAGGGGTTTAAACATGCCTGGGACAGGCACAAGGGAACATTGGGTGGGGAGGGAGTGATGAAAAGCCGTTGTTCACTTAGGGTCAGTGACTGCATACAAGTTTAGGGCTTATGTATCTATGTATTATCCAACAACATTCACACAATAACTTGATGTAACTTAACTTAATGTACAGTACAGGCGATCACAATGCAAGCTTCCCCACACTGGCCTGCCAATATGCCTCAACCCTACCATGCGGGACCACCATGTAGGTGAGAGGGTAGTTCAGACTCATGCCCATTCAGTCCTTGGCCTCTTACATGACACTGCCTACAAGGGTACCAATTAATGCCAGTTTGTTGGTGCTGGTGATGTGACACCTGCCCACTGGGAACTTGACTGAGACCACAACAACTCATTTCACACTGGTCACTGAACAGCCGTCAGGTGATAATAGCTTTGGACCACTATTGATCTATGCTGGATTTGAACCCATGACCTAAGGTGAAAGGCTCCTTAACCTGCAGCACTGAGTGACCCAGTTCCCAGATTAATGTATTCTTATTGCCATATGATCCCATAATTTTAGAATTATCTGCTGCCAGGGTTAAGGTTCATCTCAAGCAAAAAGCCCTAATTAAATAGGAGGAAGTTAAGGTTTTAAAGTTAGTTCTAGAGCTAAATGTTTGTTGTCCAGGGTTCTTGGAAGTTGAATGACGTAGAGTAATGATGTGCAATAACTGTATTATGTGCAATGCACTTAATATACTGTGGCGTAATGATGTTACTACATGTTTTACCATGATAGTAATTTTATATGATTTACTATTGTAACTGATGTGACTGTCGAAAGCTGTTGCAAATGAACTATGCTCAATGATTTTATCACAAAATAAAAATTGAAACATCCAATAAAGATGCAACATTGTGAAACACCAATTCATACAAAGATACACACCTAATTCCAGCAGCTGGAGTGTTTCTACTCAAGCTGACCTGGGAAGGCTTGAGAAAATATAAATTGCCATACTCTACCCACAAAAAGTATTTAGAGCTGGTCTGTCATATTACTGAAAGACGTACTGTACATTCCAAAGGACTGGGGTCATAAATGAAAAAGCCCTGTCTCCAACCATTTTCACTACAGATTTCTTAGAAATATCACATAGGCTTTTACTTGTATGGCCTAACAGGAGAACAGTTTAAACCTGCTCCCATCCAACTCTGTACATACAATAAAGATATCCAGTACCCACATTCAACAAACACCAACATGCGTTGCACACTGGAAGAATGTATGCTCTTCAGCACAGTCAGGAACAGAGGGCTCGATTCCAAGTCACATGGCGCAACTCGCGGGAGTATACGAGTTGCGTCATGCGGCATATGCTGGACCATCACTATTCCAAGACAGGCAGGCAGGTTCCCGGCACCTACAACCCATGACTGAGCAGCATGGGTTCGCCACGGGAATGGCGCGAATAACTCCTGGGTGCTGCAAGTAGCAGCCCACATTTAACTGCCCCCTGTGCTCCCCTGCCCTGTACCACTACTGCATGCCTCAGGGGGCAATGGGGGAGATAGCTGGTTGGCACAGCCAGAAGGGGGGCATGGCACACCATGGACCTGGGGGCACCCCAAAATAGGGTGTGTGTGGGGCATCACTGTGCTGAGGGGTGGCAGGGGTGCACGGCAATGTGCAATTCACGGTGCTGTGGGGGGGCAACCATCATCATGCCATGACTGATGCCCCTTAGACCAGTTAAGTGCTGGTCTAACCCCACAGTACTGTAAGGAGACCTAGAATGGTGTAGGTGGGTTACAGCAGCTGCCTTCTTGGAATAGGGCACAGGTGCTGCCGTAACCCACCCTTGCACCATGCCACAGTGGGTTGCAGGGATAGTGGGTGGTGTAGCCCACCTTTGGTGCAACCTGCATGTTGCATGATGCAAGCCGCCACTTGGAATCGCAACTTGCAGAACACATGGCACAAGGTGCGATTTGTGCTATGGGGTTTGGCATAATTTGCCTTGTGCCAGGTGTACCACAACTTAGAATTGGGCTCTGAGTGTTTTATTTGAAGACACACTCATCAACCAGCAATGCCTTAGCTGTGACAAACACACCAGCACTTCAACCTCTACTTGATGTTTGTAAGGGGGCCCTTATGGTCCACCAGTATTACCATGGCTTATGGTGTTTTAGAAATTGTTTCACATTAGACTTTTCTCAATATATCAATATGGCTTCTGTATTTTTTCACAACTCTCAGTCCTGCTGCCATCTTTGTTTGTTTACATTAGTTTTCACCTACTCCACACAGCCTCCAAAGCTAAACTGTGCATTTTAGATTTTTATTGGTTATGCACTGTCACAGTTGATTTAGGAATGCCGTAAGGGCATGCCAGAGGAACAAGATTAAGACAATTATGAAACATAGTTTATGGAGTTCCTGTGTTTCAGCTTCTCTATTTGATAAGTTTCAGCTGCATGCTCCACCCTTACTTCCCAGTTGAAGGAATTTTAATCACATTCTGAGAACACAATTATCTGCAGAGAACTAAACTTTGGCAGCATAGCTTGTAGAAAAGTTGTCAGCAAATGATACTCTGGTAAATGTTCCATTTCTATTGTTCAGACCACCCCCAATATCCTCCAACTTCCTCAGCTACTCACTGTGTGACCTAGAGCAAGTCACGTACTGTAACCAATGAGTGCTCCAGCCTACCTAACTTAGAAATTAGTAAAGCAGGACCCCACTGAAAATAAGATGTTGCCTCTCAGTTTAGCTATTATGGGTAAATAAATTGCAGGGAAAAAGGTTTCCCAGATTATGTCATGCAAGGAATATATGTGTGAGTACTCATATTTCTCAGTACCACAATGGGATCAGACTTTTACATAATATCTTGTCTATTATACTTTCTTTATATAAACAGCATTTTTAAACATCTATGTCTGAATTTTCAAGAGATATTTTGGGATGCAGTGCCCATCACCTGATTTAGATGCCTCGGGACTTGCATCCAATAATTTGGATTTCTGATCCCTGCATCCAAGGGCTGCACACTGGATTACATTTAATCCTGACCTAGCATAAATCAGTTTAAAGGCTGCTTATATCCAGTGTGGGTTACAAGCTACCATAAAGCACTTCCACTCAGCCCAGGAGCTGCAGTTGTTGAATACTCAGTACAAGCGAGTCCAGCGGTCCAGATGCATCGGCAGCATCTAAGTTCATTCAAGGGCTGTATAAAAGTCAGGTCTTTAGAAGTCACATTTTCTCTGGTGGACCTAAAGTGGTAGTGCAGGCAAGCAGGCAAGCAATTTCACAAGACACTGCACAGGAATTTCAGGAAATAACTTACCATATCAGTTGCTGCAGGCACCAGCCCAACTGAAAATAGCAAGGCTGCATGCGCTAACCACTTAGGTCAGAAAACATTCATTCTTTTAGCATTATCTGAGCTTTAAAAAGGGACATTTTACTGCACATTGTCACTGGACCTTCTTCTGCTCCACAAATGACCACTGCTCTCTTTATTTGTGTGTTCAGTTGGCAAACATTATTACCACCAACAACTGAACATACACTTTTTCCATTTAATTTTCCTTTAATACATTACTTTAACACCTACTTTATTTCTAACATTTTACCATTTAATGTCTTATTTTCCTGAGCAATCCTTGCTGTTCTCCTTAGTGATGCTCTGGTGTACACTTGAGTACGCTAGCACCTCCCGAATACACCTGGAGGTCTGCTTTCTTTGGCCCAGACACACCTAGACTGTGTTCCTTTCCTGCACTTTTCTGCCAGGACCCTCTTTTCCTTCAACCCACCACCTTGTGCCTGTCCTTCCCTGCTCCCCTCCCACTTTGTTTCCATCCTTTCTTTCCTTTATTTAATCCTTTACCACCTAAGGGGTTGGCCATTGCTACTGTCCACCTTCGGCAGCCCCCCTGACTAACCACTTTTTCCCTGTGCCACTTACTTATCTCCACTAAATAGCCCCTGTTATGGGAGGGAGGGTGGACCAAAACAGTAGCAGCAAAAGAATCCTCAAATCCCTTATTGCCTACCCTCTCTATGTCCCCTCCTGGCCAACATATCTTCCATTTTCCCCTGCTTTCCTCTTTTCACCCTCCCTTTCTGACTGGCACCCTCTGACAGTGGCAAATGACAAACTGGCCTCCAGTTTAATCTGGTGATCCTTTTTTGAGAAATGTGCAACCTGCTTGACAAAACTGCTACCCCTCTGACAACGTTGTAGATCCAACATTGACTGCAACTATAAGCATACCTCTTTTGCAGTATTCTGAAATTATTTATAAAAATATTAGCATGCCTGTCAAATGTACTTTTCAGAAATCCTTCTGTGCTGTGCATCATGATTTTGTTCCTCAATCCTAACCCTCACCACATCTACAGTGCTGTTTCTAAGCCAAATGTGGCAGCCATCTTTTCTTGAGAAAAAACTAAATTAAAACATACAAAATACTCAAATTTTCATGGAAAAGAACATTTTATCACCAAATAAAACTGGAAGATGCTTGGAATCTTTCATAGTGAAAAAAGGTAGGGTAAAAATGTACCTATTTCATTGCACTGCTGCTTTAACATACTCTGTGATCACTAAATACTAGGACTAAAAAGGGGCCTCCAGTCTCCCATAAAAGTCAGATGTGTGTTACATACATGTCCCTAAAGATGGGTGTAGTGTCCTCGGAGTGTTTATATTTAGGTTACACCCTGGAGGTGTAATTCATTCAAGGACTCAAAGTACCATTCTCTCTGGTCTCCACAAAAAGCAAACTACTTTCCTGTCCTCACATCTATCAACTACTAATATCTGTTGTTGCTGAAGATGGTGAAATGATGACTGTGGATGCTGCATTTGTTTCAGTATCCTCCCTGTGTCAGTCATGGTGCTGCATTCTCAACAGTGTCAGATTATTCAGCCTTACTATCCCAGCCATCACTAAGTACTGGAAGATAAGCATCATAATCCCTTCCCATCATCTTGAACCAAGTCTGAATCTGCTGCTGGTAAAGGAAAATACAAAATATCAAGGCAATAAATTTGCTCATTCTCTGTTGTTGCAATCTTACTTTTAGCTAACAGGAACATATTATTTAGCTGAATTTAATAAAGTCCAGTATAAACAAATCTAAATGCTGTGACAAGGTATTATTTTATTCACTCTGTGTTGTTATCCTGGTGGAAACAAAATAACAAAGATAACGGTGACCATTGCCCTTGTTTTGGTTTGATTCATCACTCATGTTAACACTAATTTGGAGTATTGCTAATGATATTCATAAGTAGTAACACTTTTTCCAGCTCAGGACTTTAAGTAACACAAAGTAACTGAAAATCAGAAATGGAAAGCCATTGTTTACTTCATTCATTTTAAATCATTAATTCACCATTATGAATGCAGTCAAAATTTATAACATCAACATGGGCAGCAGAAACACCATGACATTTCCACAAGACTCATGTTTAATTCTAGACAGTAATGTTATTTCACATGAATCATCAGGGATACAGTACTTCCTCTCCTGACATATTAAACATTAACACCAAAAAATGTAAGATAATGCACCTGGGAAAATGGAACCGAGGAAAAAAGTACATGCTGGGAGGGCATCAATTAGAGGACACAAAGAAGGAATGGGATCTCGGTGTAGTCATTACTGATGACATAGAGGTAAGAAAGCAATGTGAAAAAGCAGTGCAAAAGGCAGTGGCATACTCAGATAATGTAGGTAGGGTATTACAAGTAGAAAGTGTGAAGTAATCATCACAGTCTACATGTCCTTTGTGAGACCACACCGAGAATACTGCAAACAGTTCTGGAGGCCTCACCTAAAAAACGACATTGACTATTTAGAGATGGTACAGAGAAGGGCTGCAAAAGTGGTGCAGGGGCTGCATCATGAGCCATACAAAACAAGACACAAGGAGTTGAATTTATACTCTCTGGAGCAAAGAAGAAATAGAGGGGACATTATAGAATCATTTAAATACATTAAGGGGATTAGCACAACTCAGGCGGAAACCTCTTCCAGGAAAACAGGGCTGTGCAAACAAGAGGGCACAACTTACATCTGTTGGGAGGTAGGTTCAAAAGCAATCTTAGGAAATACTTTTTCACTGAGAGGGGGATAGACCCATGGAACAGCCTGCCACAAGAAGGGGTGGCATCGAAGATGGTAAAAGATTTCAAATTCACATGGGACAGGCATTGTGGGCAAATTAGGTTGAAAGATATCTTGGGGGGGGAGGTAGCACCATAGGCAGACTAGATGGATCATGTGGTCTCCATCTGCCAACTCTTTTGTATGTTCTTATGTTGTATAATGAAATAATGTGGAAACCTTGTAATGAGGATTGATGGGGCCATAACTACTGTCATAGGGAATGCATTGTGAATCATGGGGGGATGGGGTCTTTTTAATTTGATTTTACAATTTCTTGGCCAGGAAAGAGTCTTTTTAATTTAATTTACAATTTTAGCTAAGAAAGACACACTATGTTGAGGCTTGTATCCATTTGCATCCTGGGAGCACAGGAAATTAAGGACTTGCTCATGGACACAGAGTATGCAGATGGTGGCTGTGGGATTCAAACCCAATTGTCCAGGTTAGCAGCTCAGTGCTATGCTATACTGCCTCCCAAATGCAACTTCTGACATCCTGGCAATGCTGTCACTGCTTATTTAGTGTGACTTGTATCCTGACTTGCTGGACAGAGTAGACACACCAGAGGTGTAGACAGAATGAGAAGGACCTGCAGAAACTTGAAGAATGGTCAGGGGTTTGGCAGTTGAAATTCAATACAAAGAAGTGCAAGATAATGCATATGGGGCACAAAAACCCTGGCACAATATATCAGTTGGGGGTGAGGATATAGCATGCACCAAGCAGGAAAGGGATCTTGGGGTTATCATCTCTGATGACCTCAAGATAGGGAAACAGTGTGACAAGGCAGCAGGTAAAGCAAATAGGATGCTGGGATGTATAGGCAGGGGCATCACCAGCAGGAAAAGGGAGGTCAAAATTCCACTATACAAGACACTAGTGAGGCCCCACCTGGAGTACAGTGTACAGTTCTGGAGACCATACCTACGTAAGGACATAGACAGGGTAGAGAAGGTTCAGAGGAGAGCAACAAAGATGGTGCATGGATTGCATCACGAGTCCTATGAAGACAGGTTGAAGGAACTGAACATGTACTCCCTGGAGGAGAGGAGGGAGGGAGAGAGGGATATGATAGAGACATACAAGTATCTTACAGGGAGGAACAGGGTGCAGGAATACTCTATTTTTAAGTGAAAAAGATGTTCCAGGACTAGAGGGCATGGGATGAAGTTGGAGGGAGGACGATTCAGAGGAAACGTGAGGAACAATTTCTTCACAGAATGGGTGGTGGACAAGTGGAACACCCTGCCAGAGGGAGTGGTGGGGCTGAAACAATCACGGATTTAAGAATGCATGGATAGACATATAGGAATTCTGGAGGTCAGGGTAAGGGCAACAGACTTCTAGAAAACCTAAACTGAACTTACAAGCTCAAATGGCAGACTAGGTGGGCCATAGGCCTCATCTCGTCGACACTGTCTATGTATCTATGTATGTATGTAAGCTTGCTAGTGTTATTATTACCAGTTGAATAGTTGTTTTTGACATTTTGTTTTCTCATATTTCCCCATAGTCATCCATGCCACCCACCACAGTGATGGCCACCGTGCCGCATTCTTCTTCCAAGTGTGAGGCAGAAGAGCAGCTGCCTTCATTATGAATGTCAATTCTTCTGATGGTCATCAAGCAAGGAGTATGCAAATGCCAGGTGGCTGGTGCCCAACCTTCTTGGAAGCCCAGTGCATCATCCCTGAGCTTGCCTGTGAACCCTGGTAGGGAATGTCTTGCTGCTGCACCACTGAGTTGGGAGCTGCTTAAGTGTTTCCTGGTTATTTGACATCCAACCTATCCATGTAAGACAGATATGGGGATCAGATGAATTACCTCTCTGCTTCCTGTAGCTCTGCATTACTAGTTCAGCTATTCCAATGATGAGATACCAATATAAATTTCTGAGAAAGTGCTGACTCCATAGTTCAAAGCATTACAAACTTACATAGCTGCAAGATTTTTTTATCAGTTTCTAGGGCATCATGACTATTACTATATTTGTTATAGTGTTACTTAGTGTTAAGTTGCATCTCATCTAGTCATGCCAATCAGCACCTACAGTACAGACATGAAATGGCAAAGATGGGCAGAGCCATCACTGCAAACTGCTTAACTGCTGTGTGTTTCCAATCACTATGTCTAGTCTTCACTCAGGATATAATAACAGTAGTGTTACAACATGACTACAGGAAGGAACCTGACACTGTGTGCCACTGTACATGTGGACACAGAATTTAATTACAAAACCCCATGAATGCCACAAGCCCTAGTGTGACAATCGTTTGTGCATGGGGCTTATGGCATTCCAACCCGACAATTGAGATTTTCAATCCTGAGGACCAAATGCACGCAAGTTAGACCAGCTTTCAGGTTCAACTTGCGCCATTTAGACCTTTACGGAGCTTGCACCAAAATCTTTGGTGCAAGCTGCCGTAAAATGAAGAGAAGGTGTTGCAACCGTGCCCAATATATTAAAATTGGGTGCAGTTGCATCAGAGGAGCTTGCATACAGCCACACCAAAAACAGGGTTGAAGCAAGGCTTGACACAAGCTCTGTTTCACCCTTGAAAATCGAGCTCAGGTGTTAGTTTTGTCAAGTATATAGAATACATTTCATCAATCTGTCAGGAACTGCACAAAGCTTCATATGACCAAAATAATTTGATCAAAGTCACTTTATTGAACAATATCATTAAGAGTATCACCAAACAGCCGGTGACACTGAGGTTGAGCGCTGGACATCACACTCATGCCATGCTGGCAACCCGAGTTCAGGAATGAGATCAGGTGCCGGGGTCAGCAGGGAGGAGAGGATTGAGCATCCGATGGACTGCTCTTCTCTACCTGGGGAGGATCCAGGGATCTCCAGTGCAGTAGAGACCCTGGTGGAGACCAGGTACAACAAGCACCTGGGCAGCAAGGGAAGGGCGCAGCAGGCGCTATGGCATTAGGCTGTGATGGCGTCATTGCATGCCCATGCTCCTAGGTGGGAAACCACACAGAGGAAAATCTGTGTCTCGGGATAGGTGAAGGCTCCTCCAGTGCCACAACCACACTACCACAGTCAGGCCTTTCAACCAGGGGTCCCCCTCTGACTCTGGCCTGGCGCATTAGATTGTGGATAGAGTGCCAGGGTGAAGGCGGCTCCACCTGGGGGTCCAGAGCCGGGGGATCCACTGGGCTGGGTGGACCTGGTTAAGGCTTCAGATGGGAGCTGGAGTTGATGGTGAGTGAGGCAGCTGGTGACAGTTCCCAAAACAGGAGTACAAACAAAACTAAAAAAAGAGAATCACCAAAACACATGCAACTACAGGCATGGCTTTAGGACTCAAGGACCATTTGATAGATTTGGTGCCTGGCTACTGAATGCTTTAATACACTAGCCACTGCCTGGATTGGACATAATCCTAGACATTTCTGCAGGGAATTTACTTTATGGTCAACCTAGTGGGAAGAATAGACAGACCAGTGAAAGTTTCCAACAACAGTCCCACATCACAAACATGCAGGTGGTGTAAGGCAATAATGATTGTTCTGCTGCTGAAACACATTAACCAGTGTTCTCAGCCACTGATACCTTCCACATAAGGAAAGGCCAAAATGTTACAAGGAAGGCTGAATCAAGCAAGATAAAATATTTATTTACTCCGCTCCTTTGAAGAGGGATTGCTAGAGGTTCCCAGGGTTCAACTCAAGACCTCTGGGCCTGTGCTTTTATGGCCCGTACCCTGTGGAACTCTTTACCTCATTGAGTTAGAAAGTGCCTGACTGTTGAGATTTTAAAATAGCGCTTAAAACACATCTTTTTGGAATAGCTTTTCTTGATTTTGTTTGATCTGTTACTTGATGGTATGCCAGAAATTTTTAAGTATAATCTGGTTGTATCTTATTGGTGTTTTTATGTATTATTTATCTGTACAAGTCCTTTGATCAAATTAAATTTGTGCTTTTTAAAAATAAACTATTGATTGATTGATGATTTATGTATGTATTTCAAACATTTTACCAGGAAAACATCCTGAGCTGGTAACAGCATGTTTCTAGATGTGCCCTGGCTGGAAGGGTGATAGAGAGAAGCAATACAAAATGTGCAAAAGAAACTAACATACTGTAAAGTGCAACAGTAGCGAAAATAAAATAAAATACAACACATATGAATACATTGCAACAAAAATAAAACAGAATGCTGTTGTCCAGATATGATGTACAAGCAGATAGTAAGGGAAACACAAAATAAAGATGTTAGCAATGTATTAAGGTGTAAGTGTAATACAGTACTGGGAGCACATGACAAAACAGGAGCAGAATTAATACCAGCCAGTCTACTAAGGTGTAAGCATTATAAATTCCAGTGCAGTAAGGTAAGTACAGGAGCAAAACTTTGTAAGATGTGAAATATTGATAAGGGGCAGTTTGCACTGATTACTAATAATATGACTTGTTTTGTATGAAGAAATGGGAACATATATACTGTATATACAGTACATATTGTTTATACAGTATATATATGTGTGTGTGTGTGTGTGTATACACACACACACACACACACACACACACACGCACACGCAGTCTTTCGGCTATCTGGAATGGGGGAAGAGGGTCTGATCCACATCTATGAATTATTTGGGGAAGCTTATAAATGTCTTGCAGACATCAGCTGTGATAAATATAGAATAATGCATGGGAAAGTGTGGTTAATGAGGACTTTATGTATACCCAAGGTGTGTGATGTCTCATAAGCCCCAAGAGCAAAGCCTGAGGGGTTTCTCTGGGCATCACACACTGAGGGTGTGCATAACATTTCTAATTTTTCCACAGTTCCTCATGTTTTATTTTTTATATTTACTGTTTTTTTGGTGAATTGCTGTTTTCTGTATGAATTTTTGTCTGCCTGAATCAGTGCCCATTGTGAAATGGGAGTATGTTGTCATTTTTTCAGTTTTCTTTTTTTTGGAGGCTTAGAATTTATTTTTAATACCTTTTGCAGTTTGTTTTAGGCTCCAAGGAGAAAGCTGGTGTCTGAGGAGGAAGCTGTTTGCCATGTGGCAGTTTTGTGTAGTGTGAGTTGACAGCGAAAGGGAAGGGAGCCACAAAGCTTGTCAGCTAATGTGTCGCAGCTTCGGACACGTTTTGCAGTTTTAATTTTGAGTACTGCTTCCCATTTTGTTTTTGTGGCTTGGAATCTGGTTTGGGTTACTGCAGCAAGGAGAGAGGTTTTATTTTGAGCATTTTGCCCCGTTTTGTTTTTCCAGCTCAGAATCATTTATTTATTTTTTTTTTGTGAGCCTGCGGCAAAGAGGGAGCACAAGGTAAGGGAGCTGGGGAGCTTGTCATTTGGCAAGAGAATGGTTGGAGCAGGATTAGTATTTTAGGAAGAAGTTTGTTTTAGAGGCTCTTGATTTGGTGCGTGGATTGAGAGTTTGTGGTGCGCAAGGTCAGAGCACAACCAAAGGTAGCCGAGGAGCTTATTAGTGGCATGTCCCTGGTAGACAGAAGGGTTGTAGGGGATGCTTGAGCAAACTCCATTATTCATGGATCATTATTCACACATTTGAATAACAGGGTTTGCCAGCCACTGCCCACAGGTCATAACCATAGACAACCAGTAAATATATGCAAATAATATCACAGGAATAAATACAGTCCTTTATTTAAAGACATTTCACTTTTTTTTCTGATATGCTGTGAAATGCAAACTTTCATATTTTAATGTGATGAGGCCTTGGATTGTTTTAATGGTTTAGGGAGATCTGCTATGAGAAAGCATTATGAGATATGAATTACACAAATCAAACTACAACACAGCACTATTTCTTACATAAGACGTCCAATCCAGATAGCAAAACAGTGGAACTTAAAAAGAAAATTGTGAGAAAGAGAACAGAAGTAGCAAAATCAGTACTGTTGCTGAGGATGTAGGTGTGGTGCTACAGGTTATGTTAGATGCCATTACTGTTGGTCCTTAGAGCACTTTCCCTCCAGTTAAAGAAAGGTTGGAAAAAGAAAATCTCACTCCAGCAGGGCCTTGAATTCTCTATATAGTAGTATAGCAAGCAGCTTTAACCTGACATCATGTGAATAGTTAATTTTCAAGGTTCACAGAAGCTGAAAAAAAAAAGGATTAACACTCTAAAGCACTCCTTTTGTGAAGCAGCAACAAGATTACTAAACCTTCAAGAAAAAATACTTCTCACTTTCTTTGAAGAGCTAGGGAATCTGGAATACATCTGGATGAAACACTTATACAAGGATGGCAGAATTGATTGAAGGATTTTTCTGCAGCTATCCTATTTTGTTTCAACAAAGTTTTTTTTTTCATTACTCTTTTAGCCCCTGCTAAATCCATTAGAAAAGCTTATTTTAAATGCTAAGTCTTTCCAGACTGCCTCCTAAGCAGAAACCCTGTTTCATTTCACACTGATTGGCAATGCCATGGTACAGTACCTTTAGAATATTCAGGGATATTTTGTAAATATTGTGTGAGCCAATGTAAAGGTTGCAAATACTGAAAAAGATGGTCCAAGAGATTTGGGTGCAGATATTATACAAAAGGGCATTTGAGATTATAACTGAAAAAGATAGGAAATAGCAATTTATCATATAGCAGATGTGTTACAAATTATTGTTGGAACTAAGACGTATTAATAGGACAAAATCAATTAATTATAAATAATGATATAATTCTTTGCCAACAGGATTGTTTATTTATTAATTTGTTTATTTATGTGTGTGTGTGTGCATATGTATATGTGTGTGTGTGTGTGTGTGTGTGTTGTATAAATATATATATATATATATATATATATATATGTATTTATTTGTTTACTATTTGATTACCGGGTAGATACACAGGGCCACTTGTCCCATTTACAGGTACAGCTAATGTTAAAATACAAAGAACAAAAAATATATTACAGAGCAACACAATACAACAGACCATTACTAAACATAGAGTCAATTAATAACATTCACATTTTATAGAAGAATGTAAGTATTTATTTATTTAATTTTGGTAACCGGGTAGGCCCACTAAGTCCAGTAATGGTCCCTTTTTCAGGGGTGACCCGGAATTAACTTCAGATACTTCAAAATATAACATTTACAGAATTATAGTAAACAATATTTTACACATCACATGGAAAGGAGAACAATTAACAATATACGCCATTTAGCAATATTAGTTAATACACTTAAACACATTTGTGAATACAGCCACTCACTGACAGATTTTTTTTGAATCAGCAGTACTATATCAAATGCTTTTTAAACATTTTGTAGGTTTCAACATATTGTATCCTAAATATGCAGGGATTCTGTTCCACAATTGTGATGCTAAAATGGCAAATTACCTTTCTCAATGAACTTATTCTTAAGAATTCCACACACTGTTATAAATGGCAGGTTTGTCTGAGGTTCGGTATGGCAGAAGGCAACATCACCACGCCCCATGGAGTGCTATAAGTAGCACACATGCCCAAAGCATACTCTGAAACTACCGTATATACTCGCGTATAAGTCATTTTTTTCAGCCCTTTTTTGATGTTCAAGAAGCAGTACCGACTTATATGCAAGTCCTCCAGAATGAAACACAAAATCAAAGGTGGTGTGAATCAGTTAGAAACACATTGACTGCCATTATGAATGTAAGCACTTAATTACCATCTCAAAACATTGTTTTCACACCTAATATCTGGCCCCCTTGATTGTCACTCCTCTTTATTGCCCTCTTATGTGTCTGCATTAAGCAGTAATTTTGAAGCACGTAATCCTTGCACTTAATTTACATCACACCTAATTAACCTGCTGCTTTACCTAATTTATACCATACCATTTGTTATCTTCTCTGTTCCCCCTGATGAGCACTGCACCAACATGTTCACTCAGAAACAGAAGAGAATCGCGTATAATGCTGAATTCAAATTAAATGTAATATCTTTTACTGAGTCCCATTCAAATTCTGCCGCTGAAAGACACTACGGCATAAATGAAAAGTTGGTCCATGACTGGCGAGCAAAAAAGAGTGAGTTACTGGCAGTTGAGAAGACAGTGAAATGAATGAAGCTGAACCCCTCCCCTATGTCTGCCATTGAAGAGAAACTGAGCAGCTGGGTTCTAGAGCTGCGTCTTCAGGGCTACATAGTCAATTGGACAGCCATTCGATTGAAAGCACTGGTGCTGGCCAAGAATAAAGGCTTACAGGCAGTTAAAACTTTTCATCCCTCAGCTGGTTGGTGCACACGCTTTATGAGGAAGCACGGACTTGCACTAAGACAACACACTCACATAGCACAGAAGAAACCAGCAGATGTAAATGCCAAGGTTGATAGTTTTCACACTTTTATTCTTAAGGAGCATAAACAGCATAACTTCCCACTGATGACAATAGGGAATATGAATGAGACAGCTGTTAGCTTTGACTTGCCATCAAACAGGACAGTTCATTTAAAGGGGGAAAAAACTGACTGTATGTACCTGTGGTGCTGTAACGTCACATTTTACAGTAGCGTTGGGGTGCCTGGCAGATGGTACTAAATTGAAACCTATGGTGGTATTTAAGAAGACTCTACACCAAGGAAAAAATGCCACCAGCTGTTTTAGTTGAAGTTCATAATAAAGGGTGGATGGAAGATGCGCTAGTAAACAAATGGCTAAATGACATCTGGGCTAAAAGACCCGGGGCACTCATCCATAAAAAGAGCCTCCTTGTCTGGGACATGTTCAGAGGGCACCTCGTTGGCTCTGTTAAAGCTAACCTAAAAAGGCAAATGACATATCAAGCAGTGATACTTGGGGCTGCATTATTACAGCCACTCGATGTCAGTTTAAACAAGCCATTCAAGTCTAAAATGAGAGAAGCATGGAGACAGTGGATGGTAGCACATGAGGGGGTGCCTGAATCACGGCACCATCTGAATGGCAACGTGATATGGGCAAAGCCCGAAGGTGAGGGGCAGGGAGGGCTACCAGATGTAGGTGGGCGACCCTAGTGACAGGATGTCGCCATGCACGCACGGGGAGGGGTGAGCATGGCAAGCATGGACTGGGAGGGGACATAGGGGATGTAGGGGTGGCACTGCAGTCAACTGCCAAGCCGCGCCGTGGCATCGAGGTTGGCCTCCGCTGCAGTGCTGGGGGTTCTGGGTTCGGGTCTGGGTCCAGGCGCTACTGTGCTTTTCTTGTACCTGGCCCAGAATCTTGTTTTTTACTTTCACACCCCCTCCCAACATGCACCCCTGAGTTGAGAATCCCAAGTAGGGGTGTGCGGGAGTGGGGGCAGAGCCTCTCACAGAAAGCAGTAGAGTTTAGTCCCCGCACCATTTTTCCATGTGCCGGGGTTGTCAGGGGTGGCAAAATTGTTTTCACCACCCTGATGTCACTCTTCTACGGGTCGCCCTTTCGCAGTCACCCATATCACATAAAACCCAGTGGATGATAACTGGGGAGAAACAGTTCACTGCCGGGGGTACCATAAAAAAACAGTCTCAGTATGGTTTGTCAGTGGGTGAAGGATGCCTGGACCGCTGTATCCACTGAGGCAGTAATAAAATCATTCAAGAAGTGTGGCATTTTGAATTCAATGGATGGAACAGAGGACAACTTTTTGTACAGGGACCTGATCGCCGACACTGAGGGGGCACCTGAACAAAATACAGACAGCAGTAGTGCAGAAGAGGAGGACATAGCATTGAATGAGCTAGAAGACATGTATGCTGATATGCCTTTGTCCGAGCATCAGCTCCATCTTCTGTTTAACTTGGACGATGAAAGCGATGACAAGTTTTTTTGGGTTCGAGTGAAGTTTGGTATGTACCTCTAAAATTTGGTTTCTTGTATTTTCCTTCTCTCTGCTGCACTTCTCATGTTTATATTATTTTTTTACAGCTGCCAGCATACACAAGTGATGATCAGCCCAATCTGCATAAACGAATGAGGGAAACACAGATGCCTGTAAACTCTTATTTATTTATCCTTTTTTTTTAAATGAAAAAAAAATATGTTCAAATAAATGTTAAAAAAAAGAAACTTGCTCTGGTTTTCTTGTTAAGGGGTGATTTTTTAGGGTACCAACTTATACGAGGGTCAAAGCTAAAGTGTCTAAATAACAGCAGGCAATTTTATCCCCGACTTATATGTGAGTTGACCTATATGCTAGTATATATGGTAATTTCATTGCCTTCACCTACACAGCTGCTAGTGCTCCCTTCAGCCCTGCCCACTTACTCTCACTTGGTGTTGCTGCTCGGCTGTGGCTTGGCATTGTAGCTCCTGTGCATTCATCCCTGGTTCTGTCTACTACTGTGCCTGTCACAGCACCAGTACTGCTTTCTCATGCCCCCACTTGCCACCTCTTCTGGAATGGTGGTCTCCTTATGGTTTCTGTTCCCTGATTTGATAGTTGTGTCAGCTGCTCCTCACTGGTATGGCATGCTTTCCACTGCTCTGTTCCTGGGGTCTGCTGTTCCCCCACTCCTGCTGTCCTGAGGTTTCAATCTGCTTTCTGCTTGTTGTTCCTCCTTACCTGCTCTGGCCCTTTTCCTTGCTTTCTGATTTCCCTGCCAGTTACCTTCTGCACTGTACTGCTTTCCTGGCTGTCCTTGTCCCCTCACTTGCTGCTTTGCCTCAAGACAGTGTTTAGGTGTCCTAGTGGCAACTTTTGCTTGTGTGTTCCCATGCTGTCTGCTGTGGGCACATTCTGCTTGCCTCTTCGCTGTTACTCATTGCTTGGGATTTTCTGTTGCTCCTATTCCCCTGCCTGCTGCAGATCTATGAGGGTTCATAAAGGTCAGTTTGCCCTGACAGACTTCATCTATGTGGCTATTAATGTGGCTGTGTCATTTTTGGCCTTGTTCCCTTCCTACCTATCTGCCTTGCTTGGGCTCAGAAGGTCACTGCATCAACACCTTTCTCTGCTAGCCCTACCACCAGGCAATAAACAACACATTGGGCTTCCACCCTACAACCACTGGGCACACACCAATATAATCACTGGTGTCACCCCTCCCTCATGATTACTGGGCATACACCCCAATAACCACTGGGTTTACACCACTGGACTACCTGGTTCATGCCCCATCAACAACTGGGCTTTACCCCACTTACAACTACAGGTTTAGTATGCATCAGCATTTGTGGCATTGTACCGAAACTAATACCCAAGCTCTTCCAGGGCTAACTATTCATGCCCACTTGGCTTCATATCATGCCAACCAATCCACACCTGATCTGTCTCTGCCTGTGGCCTTTCCTCCTAGCATTACTTCCACAAATCCTGGGATCAGTTAAGGCCTAGTTTGGTAAGGACAATTTGACGGATCCGTCCTAAATCCGCTGATAAAATCCCACCATAAAAATCCAGGAAAAAAATCCTGAAATGATGAAATACAGACTGCACATAATCCCAAAACAAATAATCCAGAAATGCATAAATACGAATTCCTGAAAAAATAGTTAGCAGAATTAACTGTGTAACTCAGCTTGAAGCGATCGCTAATGCAAAGTGCTTCTTACCCTGACCTACAGCATCAGAAAATAGACAAGGCTCAGAGAGTGGAGGTTTCTGCTGCACCACTGGATCCATTTATACCTGATCTTCCTCAACATTCAACACAGCAGGGATTGGGAGGTAGTGTCATGCTGTTCATGCTGTTACTGTGAACGACACTTAGCGAGGGAGCCTCCCAAGAGTGCTGCACATTTGGAACACTGATGAGTGTCCCAAGGTTGATGCATAGGCAATTCGGATTTAGATTTGGAAGCAGCTGTGGGACATCACTGGGGAAACATATACTCCTGGATTCCACCCCAAGTCACCTGGCTTCCATGTCCAGCCGGCCATCGTTGCTGCACCTGCTATATCATAGGTCTGCAGCATTAGCATTTCCCAGTTACTCCGGTCACTGCACCTCCTCAGGCTGTATTGAGCACTGAGATTACAAGACTACACTTTCTGTATTGGGCTCAGTGTTGGTCATGGTAAATTCAGACCAGTAGCTTCAACTTCCAGTAATTTCAGTTTTTCTTGTTTACACTTCTCTTCCTCCTCCACAATCAACTGTAGGATTGCAGACCATTTTTTCCCCTAAATTTTCCTCATCACTGGACATACCGGGGTGGTGATGTGTCATACCCAGATGTGGTGCATGGTCCGATGCAAAATATCATGGCGGTATTTATAAATGCGGCTTATTGGCTGTCTGTCAAATCACAAGTCGGGAAATCGCAGACGGTGTTTTTTGTGCCAGGATTTTTATGGGCGGAATTTAGTACCTAACCCCAATTTGACACTATAGATGGAGGTAGTCAGATTTCTGGTAGTTAGTTGGTCAAGTCCAAGCTGTTGTGTAATCAGAGTGGTAGCTTAGTTGTCCTGTAGTTCAAGCATAGTGTAGGGAAAGAAGACTCTACAGGAGTTTCTTTGGTCATACTACTGCAACTCTATGACACTCTGACTTAATGAACCCAGGAGGCATTTGGACAGCTAATTTTTCTTGGCTATGAGTCACCTACTGCACCTGCTACAGTATGTATGTGTTCAGTCTCTACCATCTTACTTCCTTCAGTGCAACCTTCGTTCTCTATAGATTTGCACCCTAACCAATGGGTGTGGCCCTATGGTTAGGGTTCCTTATGTTATATGACTACAACTCTTTGATCCCACATAGGTTTAGGATTCATATGGGTTTGCAGGTTGGGTATTCCTCTATAGAGTTCAGCTACTCACAGGAGGCAATTTATTCTTATCAGCGGTGCTGGGCCTCCTTCCTCCAAGGGTATAACCTTCTCTCTGGGTCCCTTTAGTTGTAAGATATCAACTCTGTGACACCTTTGAGGATGATCATCCCATTAGATGGAGGGAGAAAGTTCCTAACTCCTCCAAAGTATGCCAATTCCCTGTCTCTTCCTCGACTGTACAAAAGCGCAAGCCATTTGAGTTACCCAGTTTTCCTCCTTCTTCTTCTTCTTCTTCTTCTTCTTCTTCTTCTTCTTCTTCTTCTTCTTCTTCTTCTTCTTCTTCTTTACATCTGGTTTCCAGCTTTCCCAGGAACACCCTGACTTAAAAGACAATTCCATAGCCTGGAGGGATGACAACCTAAAACTTGGATTCCTACAGGTTTTTCCCCCACAGGTGTTTTTCCTTTCCTCTGTCCGAAGGGTCATAAACAATAGAAAGATAATTTACCATCTTAGTTCATCCACCAGTTGAGCTGGGATTCAGATGGAGGCTCCTTCACTCAGTATATCTGTGGTCGTCCCTTTCTCCTTAAGGGTATGATATCCCAATGGTTTTCTACACCTTCAGCTCTGGGTTTGGGCTGCTCGCTAAGGTACCTCAATCAAGGGACCTCAATCCTGCAGCACCTCAAGGGTAGAGCCATTGTACCCCAAGAGGGTGTTATTTCTTCCAGAACAGAGAAGGGCCACACAGCTGTCCAACTACATAACTCATTCAATAGCAGCACAAACACTACCATGTTGCACAAGGATCTTACACACTTACTCATCCACTAGACTAGTGAACTGCAGGCTTGTCTAAGGTTAGGTTTGAAGAGCAGCGTGACCTCACCATGCCCCCAAAAGTATTTTAAAGAGTGCACATGCCCTAAGCATCCTTTGGATGCTCATTTCATTGTACCCACCATCCACCTCCTGCTCTTCCAGTGGCTTGCCTCTTTAAATTTGGGCATCTTCCATAAGGTACCTTTAGCCAAGTACTTCACTCTGTGGCACTTCTAGGGAGGAACCCTCCTGAGGGTTCCATGCCATCATACCCTGAAAGGTGGTAGTTCATCTGGAACACAGAGCTCAAAGGGCCACACATATATACAACCATATAACCGCTTCCATATTAGTACAAGAACTACCATATTGCACCAGCATCCTGCACACTTAGTTGTCTGCTGGACTAATGAACCATAAGTGGATATCTCATGCAAATGGTTCTAAAATGCTGACGTTCACAGGTCATCTTGGAGAATGGTTATCTAATTTTCAGAAAAGTAAAACATTTAAATATGATCCATTAAAAAAAAATCTTCATCGTGGTTTTAATAATATTTCCAAGTTCTCTCACCCAAAGAACTTGAGAATGCACTCATAGCCAAAGAGACACAAGAACAATACATATAAAAATATATCAGACTCCCCCACTGAGTCACAACAGATTCAGATACGAGGGGAAAAATGACAGTACTTTTGCAGTTTTGTTTGTTAGTATCCATGTTGATGTTGGCTTCAAATATTTAGAAGTTTGTGACTTATACACTATCACAAGTGATTGTTGCTGTGTGTTCGCAGTAATAACTTAACAACAGCCCCTTAATTGGTACAAAGGGTCTCAGAAGACATTTGCCACTACTTGACAAAAGGACACAGGGATCAACATGCAAACTGACTGCAGGGCCATACACATGCATGATGGCAGCCCCTCACTGCCTGTTCACAGCATTTAGTGACATCCCCAGACTGTAGAACTACTGCAGTCTTGTGCTGGTGGAATCACAATGTTGCCACCAAGAGTGAAGGAGCTGGCAGCCCAAGAATGAAAGAGCTGGCAGCACAGTGGTAGTGCTACCCTTCACAACACTGGTGACCTAAGTTCATGAATGAGCTTGGGTTGCCAAGGGCCAATTGAGGGAGGGGGAAGAGATCAAACATCCCAGAGGATGTTTTCTTCCTCCTTGATGGGAGGGCTGTTTCTACCACTGCAATACTGCCACCTGCGTGATGGCAGGTGGTTGAGCAGTTAGCAGGTGAAGTGGAAGGGGGAACACCAGTCACAGTCCACATGGAAGCATTCCTGTATGTGCTCACTGGGCCTCCATGCAAGCCACTGTCCCAAGGGAGGGGAACTAAAGGGAAAGCAGCCTGAACACCATGAACCTTGGTGCACTCGAGACCAAGCCATGTCCCCAGCTACTGCCTGCTGCGGGGATACTCAGAAAACATCCACCTGCATGGCACTGTAAGAGGTTGCAGGTTGATTCCAGCACAGCTGCAGTCTGCCACAGGGGAAGAGGGGGCAAGCCCATGGGGTTGAAGCCCCACAAGTAATGTTTCAGGGATACTGGGGATAGGGCTGAGCCTGTTTGTGGCAAATTCAAGCCGGCAGAAAAGATGTCAAATTTAAAAAGAATGAAGGAGCCAGCCAAGGTAATTTATAATCACAAGGCTGATTGAATAGTGGTGATATGCAGCCCCATGGCACAGAGGGCAGAGGCATCCATGCCTCACCTGCCACCACGCCCAGCGACTCTAGTTCAGCAATGAGCCTGGGTCCCTGGAGGTCAGCCGGGGAGGAGGATTGAGCATCCTAGAGGATCGCCTCCTCTGGGGAAGGAGGCTCCATTCTCCACTGCAATACTGCCACCTGGGGCCTACAGGTGGTGGTGCGACTGGAGAGAGTTGGATCTGTGAGAAGGATGTTGCGATGCCACCATGCATATGCATGCACAGTTTCACACCCATGCCTTAATGTCCTGTGTGTACCATTCTTGGGGAGGAGAAAGAAGGAAAAATATTGCAAACCCAGCACCTCCTCGACAGAGACAGCCCCTAGTAAATCCAGGTCCCCTCCCTCAACAGCACTAGCCCCTGCCTGATGCAACATGATGTCTGGAAGGATAACCTCCACTCCAACTCCATCTGGGGGTCCAACCAATGCTTCATGGAGGTAAGGTGACAGTGGTTGGAGGATAGGAGAGATCGGGAGGTGCCTGGTATTCTTGAGTTGTGGAGGACTGGAAACTAGAGGGCATAAAGAATAAGTAAAAAAAAAAAAAAAGAATAGTGGTGGTCTGCAGTGGACCAAAGTTAGAAAGAGGTTTCACTGGAAGCCAGGGATACTGGTGACAATGGGAATCTGGTGAGAAGGTGCCGCTGGAGCACCAGAGATTTATTGACTTATTATTAAATCATTTATTTGAAATGACCTCCACCAGAAAAAAAAGTAAAATGCAGGCCTGGGGAGGACAACAGCAGTCTACAGGTAAACATAGCCCAACAGGAGTAGTTACATACAGACTAAAAAAGACAAAAAGTAAAACGTACTGGTTAGTACATCCAAACAGTAATCAAAGCAAGATAATAAAATGGGATCACAGCAAATAAAAAGCAAGACCATTGGTATGCAACATGATCATGGTCAGGTAGACGTGATACAGGACAAAAAAAATACAGGGAGTTATAAGGTTGCTGGAAAATCTAAATTTAAACATTTGCAAGCTAGAAACATTCCTCATCTGGAGTGGAGTATGTTCTTTATGTTTTTTGCTGAAAATGTGAAGGCCGTTCTAACAAATCCATGCTTCATGTAGGGAATTCAGAAGATAAGCACTGCTGTTGAATGACGTGAGTAGGCACTGCTTGAATGCGTGAGGTGGGCTAGGAGATACTCAGGGGCTTTTCCTTGTGCACAGTTGTACAATAAAGACAGCCAGTGCTAGTCATGCCTGCTTGAAAGATTTGGCCAGTTAAGCTGGTCAAACAGCGAACAATGATAGGTAGACCATCAACAGAAAGAATGACCCTGCACAATTGGTTGTGCAAACCACCTAAGGCAGCAGAGTAGTTTGATTACACAGCAATATATGATGTCTCCATAGCTGATGGAAGGGAACAGGAAATGGGAAATCACCTGCAACCTCATGTAAAAACTGAGATTTACACCTACCCAGAAAGTTGAACGTGGGACCTACAGTTGTTAGGATTTTATACATGTGCCTATTGCATGTAAGGGATACATCAAACCAGATTCCAAGATTTTTTTTAATTGATATATTATGTCCCAGTTTTTCCCCATTTTTCTCCCCGTCCTGGCCATGTGCACGCATGTGGATGCACTTGAATGCCACAGTACCAGGACACCCTCCCGCTGCTTGCCACCTGCTCACCGGCACTGCCTCTGGGGGCAGTGGAACTACGGTGGGCGACAGAGCCCTCTCCAGGAGAGGAGAGCTGTCTTTTGGCTGCTCAGTCTTGCTGTCTCCCTCCCTCCCTCCACCCCACCCATGCTGGCTCTCCAACAACCCCAGCTCATTCTCAAACCTAGGTCACCAGCATGATGAGAGGTGAGGCATCTAGTGCCTCAGCCCTTAGCACCACAGGGCTGGCTGATTCCAAGATATTTTAATAGGTTGACTTGCTCAACAGCAGTGACATCTGGGGCTCAATTTTTAAAGAGCCCTTAGATTACCACATATTGCAGTCATCTGGGGCTGTGGTGAACTCTGGCTACATCATGGAACCTGCACCCAATTCTGTACAGTTGGGAGTCCCTGCGTACAGTTGGGGGTCCCTGAACAATAAAACCAGGAGTTGCCACAACCACAGGCTAGTGCCAAACAAATGGCACACCTGCGGGAAGTGCCACAGGGATCCCCCCATTTGGCACAACACTAACGAGGCTGGGATGGTTGGGGGTGAGGGTGAAACAATGCTTGCCAGAAGGGTCCAGGGACAGAATTGGCATGGAGGTGCCCTAGGACTGTGGCTGCTCACAGTTTGGGAAGCTGGGTGTTTGTTTTGCTAGTTGCATGTAAATATGACATTGCAGACAGTGCGTTGTACTGTACCAGTGGCGGACATTTATATGTGTCTATCGAGTGTATGGAAAGTATTACATTTTAAAAGCTGATAATACTGCAATCCATATTGCTAGCCTACAATTATCACACCTGATGACAACTATACTTAGGAGGTGTCATGGCAACAGCAGGTACCCTACTGGTGCCACATCACTCCGTCATGCCCACTGTCACCACAAAACTTCCTTGGTACAGTGGTCATCAGGTGTGATAATATGGATTGCAGATATTATCAGCTTTAAAATGCAATACTGTTCCATACACCTGATAGACACATATGAAGTCCTTCACTACTGCAATACAAAGCACTGTCTGCAATACTGTATTTACATGCATACAGCAAAACCAAGATATCTGGCTTCCCAAACTATCAGCAGCTACAGTCCTAGGGTACTCCATGCCCCTTCTGCCTGCAGACCCCCACTTTCAGACACACCCAGTTGTGACTGTGAGTGGCACAGGTGCAACTCCACTTAGACCACCTCCTGGCTGATCTAAGTGTGCCCCCTGCTGCGTCAATGGCTGGGCTTGCAAAATCCAAAAATGGGAATTTGCAGCCCCGCTGTGGCACAAACCCCCTTGTGACCAGGTGCATCACCATGTTGGGCTCAAGGGTAGCACAGAGGCACTTCAGTGCAAGGAGTCCCAGGTGGGATGCAGTCACCGACTGAAAATCAAGAACAGCACAAACTGTGACGCAAGGAGCCACTTGCGTCACTTCTGATTAATGCAAGCTCCTTGCATCACTCTGGGGGAAGGCATTGAAAATCAAGCCCCTGATGTTTACAGGTGGATTACAGGGGATGAAGAATGCCCAGTCTGCTTCATTTCATATGCATATTTCCTTATTTTATTTAGAAAACATGCATAAAGTGTTGCTAAACAAAGCCCTAAGATGGCTGATAAACCTAACGTTAAATGTAAAGAATTGACAGCAATGAAGTTCTGCTTCAAATTTTGATCTATGTGTCTCAAATATTGGTAAATGACACCACTAACCACAGTGAAAAGGAACCAGAGAGATTTTCAGTGCGCAATACCAATCAGACAAAACACCAGTTTGAGAAAACGAAGGGACTCATCACCAGGTCGAGAAGTACGGTTCTGGCTGAAAACTAAGAGATCAAATTTGAATGATAAAGATAGGACTGAAAGGATTTTCAGAGAACTGCAGCATCTGTCCACCCTGAGGAAGTAATCAGGGGGTTACAAAACATTGGTAGAGTGGCAGTTGGGACTTATTTCTTGTGTTTTTTTAAAATAAAAACACTAAAAGTCCATTACTATGCAGTAAGGGGTATTTTTTGCCAATATCTACCTCACTGGTTAGCTGACTGTATTGGTGCAGACACCTCCCACTACTTTATTTATTTGTCAGGGCTACAGGGTCTCACTAGATTTACAATAGCCTTTGAATTTCTGCTTAGCCATCAATTCACTCAGTGACATCAATTAGGCATACCGTTAAAAGATCGACTGACACTGAGTGACTCAAATATGAGCAACTCAATCTCAGCGCCTCTGTTGTGGGCTACCCTGATAGGGTAGCGACAGGAAAGAGCAGGGCGAGAGACCGGCGACAGGATACTGGAATGTATCTGTGACGTATGTGGAGAATGGTGAGCGGGGAAGTCCCCAAGCTGACCTAGGTTTGTGATGGTTAGGAAGGCTAGCTCTGGTGAGGAGGGTGCAGGGTTCGAGGCTGGTATGGAGCACAATGATTTTGTGCTTTCCTGTGCCCATTTTTTTTACTTACATCCTGGTTCTCCCCCCTTCCTGACATGCACCCCCCCCGGAGTTCATTATTTTAGTTAGGCGCCTCACATGAAACAAGTACGCTTTGTTTTCTCATCGGCGAATATACATCGCCGCTTTTGTTTTCAGCGATATATATTCACCATAACTGCGATTGCCCTTTGGTGATCACCGTTATCACATAGAACCCATCAATTAAGTCAATTTATCTTCTTGTGTTTCACTGCTTATGGGTGGTTTTGTCCAACCAAACTCATCACAGCCATATCATCAGTCCTTGTTGGAAGTGACTCCATTCTCCATCATTTTTATCATTCAAACTCCACATTGGCATGGATCACCACTCAATGAATGGTGTAAGTGAGCACTTTTATGGTAAAAAATTGTAGGATGTGGTGATTGGATATGAACCACAGCCTAGTGATGTACATGAATATAAGGTTGGAAGATGCATGTATAACTTAGCTTGTACATCAGGTAGTGCTGTTTTGTATTTACAGGGCTACATAGTATGATTTGTCTGTGACGTGTGTTGGTCCATGATGAATCTGTGACCTCCTTATGATGCATTTGGTTGGAGAAACAGTTCTCTATCTGAGTGAGTCCTGACAGCTCTGAAATTAAGTAGAAGCTGGACTCCATTATAAGTCTGATGTTGCATCCTGGCTGGACATTAGTGTGTAATTGTGTAAGTAATAAGACATGACTGGGCATTGGTTGTACTAAGTTTAACACAATCCCAGAGGTGGTAGACCTAGTACAAACAACATCCCTGGAATGTCTTATTGTGCTTAAGAACAATGGTTTATCCCAGTAATCTAGAAGACACATACAAAGTTTTAAAGATAATTAACATAATACATTCATTTATTTAAAATATTCTTGTGCAGGAAAATAGTTTGCAAACTTGGGAGGGGTGGGGAAAATAAATAAACACTTATGCACCTTGAGATGCGCCGAGTAGACCAGAGTTGGAAAACAACAAACTGAAAAATAAAAACCTCACTTGATATTAATTAGGTGCCAAGGAGAGGCCACTGCTGTTTCCAATCATCACTGCTGAGCTGATGTCTATAGATGGTACAGTGGGGTTGTCCTGATTTTGTGTACTGCTGAGCATTGGTCTCTGCTGCAGGCTGGTGTTACTAATGCCTTTGACACACCTTCCTTTGCACTAGTAAGTATGGTGTTCCATGACTTATCTTCAGCCATCATGAACCAGTAGCTATGCAGACTTGCCTTGTTGCCATGTCCAGTCAGCATTGTGATTTTGTGATTTCTGTTGCCTCAGGACCTACCTGGTACAACAACTGCACTATTGCAGACCTTGCTGAGTGTTTTGTTTACCTCCTGGTGAGTTTCACCTCTTTACTAAACCTGGGTATAATACTTGGCAAACAATTTATGCCCATAGGTTTGCAACCGACCCAGGTCTCTGTGCAATCAAGGTAATGTTGCAGATGACAGAAGAGGTGTAAATAGAGCAATGGGGCATTAACTGGGATATTCACCAGATAATATTAAAAGATGTCACCAGACACGTTAGTACCAGGGAACGTGTATATGCAACTGTGGTGCAGTTGCTTAATTTAGTTAATGGGGGTAATTGTGATTTTTCATCTGCTCATTGTAAGTGAGTGTGACATGTGCTGTACCAAGAGAATCCAGCTTCAGATCTATGAGACCCTCCAACACACATCTGCCCATACACAGTTTGATATGCAACCAAACTTTTCAAACTAGGCCAGATGTGGTGTCAGGGTTCAGGCTGTTGGCAGCACGGAGCTCTCAAGGCTGGCAGAGATGATCAGGGATGGTGTTCTGAAGCACCTTTCTTAGCTTCGTAGTAAGTATTTATTCTGTCTCAAAAGACATTGTTTACCAGCTGTAAGACAGGTGATGATAATCCTCTGAACTGGAAGGCAGCTCATGTTACAATTCAGACCAGCTCTGATACTAGTGGCATAAAAATTCCCATAGCAGTACATTTAAATCTATCTTACGGGGTCACAGTTTTCAAGTCACTGTTCATATTTTTCAAGAAAGCCAGTTTTCAAAAACAGAGACAGCCCACAGTGTGTTTTTGGTGTTCGTGTCCTCTTTAGTTTCCTGTATGCTGTTCATTTCAGAATCTGTTAATGTAAGATGTCTTTTGCTTATTATGTTTGCTTGCATGCATGTGCAAGAAACATAGTGCCATCATCCGAGTTTTCCAGAGGTGTGTCAGCCTCTTCCAATTCAGTCAGTGTGTTTGCAGGTGCGGTCACAGTGCGCTAATCACTGCTCCAGCTGTCTATGACAGCTGAAAATGCAGTGGCATACAGCTGAAAGGGAAAGCTCCGCTCAGTGAGCAGAGCTCCCCTCCACACACACACACACGCCAAGACGCACGCACACTGCATGCTCATGCGCCTTCCTCCCCCACACTGAAATGGCTGACGGGGTGCCCAATCCTGGCCGGCCCCACGCCCAGCATCCAGGTGCCACGCTGGGAGCCCACCCCAGCATGGCAAAATGTTTTATGGCCGACGGGGTGCCCAATCCTCTGCCGGCTGCATGCCCCCAAAGCATCCTGGTGCCATGCTGGGAGCCCACCCCAGCGTGGTAAATGATGTTATGGGCCAACAGGGTGCCCAATCCCCGTCGGCTGCATGTCCCCCCGGTGCCCAGGTGCCACACTGGGGAGCCCACCCCAGTGTGGCAAAATGATGTTATAGCCAACGGGGGTGCCCACCCCCGTCCGGCTCCTGCCCCCACCAACATCCTTCCAGCTGCCATGCTGGGAGCCCACCCCAGCGTGGCAAATGTCCCTCGTCATCTTAGGAAATTAAAAACCTGTAAATACAAAAACTGTCCCTCGGCACTTCTCCATGCCCCTCCCACAACCCACACCCACCCACATGTGCACCTGCCTTCCCACACCCCCACCCCATACTTACCTCCGAGCTCGCGTGACGATCTCGGCAGACGGAACACGTCTTCACTCTTCAAAGCCGACCGCGAACTGAGGAAATGCTGGTAAGCTGTATAATGGGATAGATAGGGTTTTTCAGCTTTATTGCATATCTCAGTATTTTTGGAATTTTTCACCAAATTCAACATGGGGTTTTGGGACCCCTTCTCAAGGAATGCTGTCACTGTCATGGTGTTACTCGGGCCCGAAGGGTGATTTTGCAGCCACTGCGTGAAATCACCTTTCCAGAATGATTAACGAAACGACACTGCCAGTATTCATAAGGTGGGCTCTCAAAAAGCCTATTTTGAAAATTTGGTGGAAAAATTCCTAAAGATGACAGAGCGTGCATTGCTCAGTTCCTACGCATGCTTGTAAGTTCGCGAATTTTCAATATTTTCACTCCAGATTTTCAACATTGCCATTTTACCACACCTTCTTATGAGCAGTACAGCTGTCATTTCTCACATCTCACCCAAAATGTGTTTCCGCCCATGTAGTGCACAATGGCGCAGTCGGTGTGCGAAATCAATGTACGGGACACATTAAGAAAATCACAGTGACACTGTTCATGAGCAGAGGTGTTAAAATGGCTATGTTGAAAATCTGGTGAAAAAATTCCTAAAAATTACTGTTTTACGAGCATGCGTTGTGCAGTTCCTACGCATGCTTGTAAGTTTGAGAAATTTCAATATTTTCACCCAGATTTTCAACATTGCCATTGTACCACACCTCCTTATGAGCAGTACAGCTGTCATTTTTCACATCTCACCCAAATGTATCACTACGTAGTGCACAATGGCAGTCGGTGTGCGAAATCAATGCACGGGACATTAAGAAAATCACAGTGACACTGGCCATGAGCAGAGGTGTTAAATGGCTATGTTGAAAATTTGGTGAAAAATTCCAAAATGACTGTTTTAGGAGCCGACATTACAGTTCCTTACGCACGCTTTGGCAAGTTTATGAATTTGTAATATTTGCATACCAGATTTTCAACAGTGCCATTTTACTGCACTTCCTTATGAGCAGTACAGCTACCATTTTTCACATCTCACCCAAAATGTGTTTCTGCACATGTAGCGCACAGTGGTACAGTCGGTGTGCAAAAACAATGTTTGGGACAGATTAAGAAAATCACAGTGACACTGGTCATGAGCAGAGATCTTAAAATGGCCATGTTTAAAATTTGGTGACAAAACTCCATAAAATGACTGTGTTACGAGTGAGCATTGTGCAGTTTCCACGCACTGTAAGTTCATGAATTTGTAATATTTTCAGTCCAGATTTTCACCAGTGGCATTTCCACACCTCCTTATGAACAGTACAGTTGTCATTTTCCACAACATGGCTAAACGTGTTTCACACTTTCAGCACAGAAATGTGTGGTCGCTGTGGGAAATCATTGTTCGGGACAGATAAAGAAAATCACACTGACACTGTTCATGATCGGAGGTCCCAAATGCCTGGTTAATAAACTGCTGCAAAAAATCCCCAAACTAGTTACATTACGGGTGTGCTGTACAGTTTCTACGCTCGTGACTTCACCAGTTTTTTAAGATTATAGCAGATTTTCAACATTGCCATTTTACACCTCCCATGAACAGTACCGCTGTCATTTTTCACATCCTGTTCGAATGTGTTTTGCACCTGTGGTGCCAAATGCCATAGTCGCTGTGCAAAAGCAGCTGGCTAACAAACTGATATTGCCACTGTTCATGAGGTGGGGTCACAAAACCATGTTGAAAATTTGGAGTGTAAATACCAATGAATGCCTGAGGCATTAGGGTTTCCGACCATAACGCCCCACCCTGTAGAGAATGACAGGCATCAGGGATGTGACTTGGGATTCTTGCCTGTCATGCTCATACCATTCCACCCCCACCCACACCCTGCAGCCAGTGAGAGGCATCAAGGTGTGCCTTGGACTCTTCGGGCCCAAACTTCACCCCATTCTCCTATACCACACCCATCTCATCGTATTTCCTGATGGAATGGGGGTGCGCATAAGGGCCAAAGACCCCAAGGCACACCTTGACACTTGTCAGTGTCTGCAGGGTAGGGTTTGGTGAAATGGTGTGGCCGTTATGCCTGACGACCCAAAGGCACACCCCAATGTCTGTCACTCTCTGCAGGGTGGTGGTGGGGTTGGCTTCAGTTCAATACTTCACTGCCATTCCTATTATGCAGCTCTGTAACTTCTACACTACCAATGCCAATGCCAGCAAGCAAACATTTGGCATTGACAAATGCTTGTTTTTGTTCTATTTTGCAGGTTGAGGTTGGGGCTTAGCAGTGTTAGCACTCAAAACAAGTACATCTGCTACAGGTTATGCAGTATCCTCTTCATCAAAGTTAAAGAATTGTTTCCATTTCTGGCAGCAGGGAGATCTCATGGCTGGGCACAGGTAAGCTGGACATGGCTAGTGTGATGTGGTAAGTGGTCAGTAAACAAATGGCTGCTTTTGTATTTTTTAGCATTCTGCTAGCTAGCTCAATTGACTGCTTTTGTACTTTTTCTGTTACCTAGCTCAACAATGTGTAACACCCAATGAACATGTAACTAGATCCTTTTTCTTCCCATAGGCAGTACTATCAGAAACAAATGGTTAGAAGCGTGTCCTGACCAATCTGGACAAATGATTTTTCCTAGCCATTTTGTAAATGTTAATAACAAATATACTGTATATATTTAAACGTTCTTTAATTAGCTAAGATCTGTTTTTTTTAGAGTTCAAGTCAGTTCAAACATGCTCGTTGCCTTTCCTTTAAGAAACATGGCATATCCACCTTTAAATGAATTCTGTAATCTCCAAATGTTAAGTTACAGAGAAACAGCAGAAGGTGAGAAAAAAAATCAGGCAGGAATTTAGTTTGACAGAATTTGACAGACAGCTGCATTTGTACAATGGAAGAACATTTCAGGAACACATTCCATAACTTTATTAAAAAGGGCAATTAACTTCAAATGCTGAAATTGCTGTATTTAGATAATGACACTTTTAATTGTTGCTAGATGCCTGGAGCCAAATCTTCCTGAGTCACTTCAGCACCAGAAACCTGACAAACAACCCATCAAACCAATTGTTTGGCAAACTGATGTGCTACTGTTCTTACGGTTTCATGTCAGAATAAATATGTTTCATAACATAAAAAGTGAAGAAAAGAAGAAGTAGTCTGACAGTTACTCTTTTTTGTATCAATTTAATTGAACTTTTCTCAAATGGCGAGACATATTTTCACTGATCTGCTGTGAATGTTTGAACAGATAAAAGCGCAAGGAACATGTCTTTAAATTCTTGAGATGGTGCAGTTCAGCAAACAGGGCAGGAGTTATGGATGTAGCTGTAAAAGGAAAGCTGGGATCTACGAAATACAAACACAAGTAAAGTGTATCGTGTCTTATTCATTTCAAAGCTGGGAAATATTTCAGGAATGGAGAAAACACTGTTACCATCTATTCAAAATATTACCACTTGCAAGCTGGCTGCTCCTGTAAATTTTGACATATTGTTTCATGACCACACTCAGTCCAGCATCTGTCAACATGCAATCCCATTCCCTGGAAAAGTTGGATATAGAACTTAATGAAGAATAATGTATTAGACTGGCTCTTTTACTATCATACTGTAACTTACAGTTTCTCAATAACTGTCACTCATTTTGTCCTACTTTTCTACACCATTGCCTTTCTCTCTCTCTCTCTCTCTCTCTCTGTCTTGTCTTTATCTCCTACCCCATTTCTCACTCCCTTTGTGCTACTACTGTACAGTATCTGCCATTCAGTAGAACAAGTCCACAACATTCAAAATGATTTTTGGTTGTTACTCAATTAGCAGGGTTCCTATATCAGTTTGCTATTTCCTGCAACTTAAGGCAAAATAAATGTACATGTATTTTACTGTAAGTTACATTAGTTTCTATGGAATTTGAAACTGCACCATTTTCCTGGGTAAGGCATGTAAAAGGCTAACAGAATACTGGCTACTTTTGCAGGGGCTTTACCATTAGAAGGCAGCAGGCAATCTTGCCCTCTACAGGATGCTGGTAAGGCCTTATCTAGAAAACTGTGTGTATTAAGGATAGCCAATATCAAATTTGCATTCACTGAAAACAATCCAGCATTTTAAAACAGTAGTGCAATGAGATTTGGCGAAAAAATGTGACCCTACCAGTTTTTTCACTATAAAACTTCCAGGTACCTTCCAGTTTTATTTGGTGGCAGCATTTTCTAGTTGCACCAGTATGTCTCTGTATACTATACTACTGCCTGTAACTCATCGCTACTGTACATAAATAACTCTAGGCCACCCTGAAAAAGAAACAGACATGATCTCAGAGGGCTTACCGGTTACTAAAATTAAATAAATAAAATATAACGAGAAACAAATAGAGAATATTTTCTGCTAGGTAAAGAACAATACCATTATTAGGCTATAGAGAAGTGAAGGATACAAGCTTTCGAGGCCTATAGCAATGCATCTTCTTACCTGAAGCAGAGGTATTACTATAAGCTTCAAAAGTTTGAATCTTTAACTTTTCCTTAGCCCAATAGCCTAGTAAAGGTATTATCTTTACCTAGCAAAAAGATTCTTTTTGTTTATCTGCTGGTTTTGTGTGGGCTAACATGTCACAATCCTACTTTGAACCAAAATTTAGTATTTTATAAATGTTTTTAATTTAGTTTCTTTTTATGAAAGAAAAAATGGCTGCCTCATTTGGCTTAGAAATATCACTGTGTAGATCTAGTGAGTGTTAGGACTTAAAAAATACAAAAACAAAAAAAAACAAACAAATGTGGTATGCAGCTAGTGTTGTGTGAAACTGGCAAATTTCACCCAGTGAAATATTTCACAGAATACATGCATTTTGCAAAATATTTCCAGGTTGAATGTGAAATTTCACCAAGGATGAGTAATTTCACTCGAATCGGTGAAATTCACCATTCGTGGGTGAAATTTTGCCAGCCATGGGTGAAATTCTGCAGTTTTGCCACTAAAATTCCTGAGTCTCTGGTGTCTAGTGTGGTCCCCCATCCCCACCTCCAGCCGCTCATTGACTAACATTTTAATATATATATATATATATATATACCTCCTCCCTAGTGTCTAGTGGTTGCCCCCAGACAATCTCTGTTTAAAACTGAATAAAGCTCCCCCTCCCGGGTTACCCTCATGTTCTTCTGAGCCCCTAAAGTCCTCCACTCTCTTAGTAAAAAGGTCAAATAAATGTCTAACTCCCTGGTGTCTAGTGGACCTCTATTCCCACCCTGTCAGCAGACAGCACTCCACCTCCCGCTGTTCCCAGTATCCCGTCGGGCCACTGGCAAATCCTCCACTCACCTCCACAGCTGGCAGCCTGATGGAGTGCTTCAATGAATGAGCACATGCTTGTACAAGCACACCCTCATTCCTTGACGTGCACAGTTGGGTTGCCGGCCATGGAAGTGAGTGGAGGACTATGCTGGTGGCCCAATTGGGTACTGGGTGGGGTGGGGCAGGTGCTATCTGCTGGCAGGATGGGTGGTAGGGAGTCCACTAGACACCAGGGAGTTGACATGTTATTTATTTATTTTTACTAAAGAGAGTCAGGAGGACTCAGGATGGACATGAGGGTAACTTGGGGGAAGGGGGGGATTTATTTAATTTCAGCCTAAGATTGGCCAATGAGAGGTGGGGGGGGGGACCAGTAGACACCAGGAAGTGGGACTCTCAGTCTCAGGAGGAGATGCCCATTTGCTGGCGAAATTGTGGGTGAAATGTCACCATTTTACCACAATTATGCAAAACATTTCATCAGCAAAGTTTTATTTTGCAACATTTCTATGCGCAGCAGAGGAGGTACCTAGAATAGTACATCTGACAGGTACAGCAGAGCCAGCCAGGGTGCCACGCAGCAACTTTAAGTAAATGACATGTCACAAAATACTACAGTAAAGAAGAGCTTAATTGCCATTGAATTACACCATTACCTGGCGCATACTTCAGCATTTTGTGATATATTACTGCACTGAATATTGGCTGGCACCACTGTATGCTAATATTTTTATTAAATGCAGCTGAAACCAACTTTTTGGAAAAAAAAACATTTTTCATTTTACTGCTACTTTAAACACTGCTGAAGCAAGGCCAAAGAAACTCCATTTCTCTTCAGCACATCAACGTCAGGATGCTGTACTTTTTACGGGGAGCAAACATCGAACATATTTAAATTGTTGGCAAGGCACACACCTGCAGCAGTCAATCTGTGATGCTGGTGACTGAGAACTCCATGTTCTGCACACATTTAGTGCTATTTCCAACTCTCTCTCTCTCTCTCTCTCTCTCTCTGTCTGTCTCTCTCTCACACAGTGGAAGGCCCTATGTGGCAGTGGCTACAAAGGAGCTCCTTTATAAGTAAAAGGACTTTTGATCAGAAAACTTTTACAACAATCAGAGAATCATGCATTATCATTCCAGTTACCTAATTCTCACTTTTACTAGAGGCATTTCAGGACAGCTTCCTGGTGCAGTTGGTCAGTGAGCCAAGTAGACTGGATAGGATTCTGGACTTGGTTCTATCCAATGGGAGGCCTAAGGGATCTGGAGGTGGAAGACCCTCTGGCTGTAAATGACCACCACTCTGTTTGGTTCTATGCTCAACATGAGCAGGGCAGCAGGAGATATGGGTACCAAGGTGATAGACTTTAAGGGGGCTGACTTTAAAAGGATGGGGGAAACTTTGGGCAAGCATCTGGTGGAAATTCAGCCATGCATGGATGCTAGCCAAAAATGGGATATCTTTAAGAAAGGCCTGGTGGAGGCGACTGGGACATGTACAAGAACAAGGAGTAAGAAGGGACGGGCAAAAAAACTCAGCTGGCTGATGAAGCAGGTCATAGACGGTGTCAGGGCCAAATAAAAAAGGCATTTAGGAGACTCAAAAGATTGGGGGGGGACAGAGAGGTGTGCGTGAAGTAGTCCAGGGAGGTTACCAGGCTGGTCAGAGCAGCCAAGGCATCCAGGCAGCTGAGACTGGTGCAGGGCATAAAAGACGGAGAAAAGGACTTTTTCAGAGACATCAGTGAAAGATGGAAAAACAAAGGTCAGATTGTGAGGATTAGGAAAGACAGGGGCTGGGTGGAGAAGGGGCAGAACCAGGTGGAGGCACTGAATGAGTACTTCTGCTCTCTGTTCACAAGGGAGAAAGGGGGTAGATACCACCAGGGAGAGAAGGAGTGGGCGGGAAGGGAGGAGGCAACTGATATAAAGATTATAAAGGTCAGGGTGCTGAAGTGATTGAGGGCTCTGAGGGGGGACAATGTCCCGGGTCCAGACGGCATTCACCCTAGGGTACTTAGGGAACTGGCAGTGGTCCTAGAAGGACAACTGGCTGACCTGTTCAATATGTCCTTAGACACTGGATGTGTGCCACAGGACTGGAGGATGGCCCATGTGGTACCCATCCATAAAAGCAGATCTAGGGACGTACCAGAGAACTACAGATCATTAAGCCTCACATCGATTGTGAGGAAACTCATGGAGATGGTCTTAAAAGAGAGGCTGGTGACATTTTTGGAGATCAGTGGTCTCCAGGATGGTCAGCAGCAGCATGGGTTTGTCTCAGGAAGATCTTGTCAGACAAATCTGATTGAGTATTATGACTGGGTGACAAAGAAACTGGACAAAGGCCATGCGGTGGATATCCTATATTTGGACTTCAGCAAGGCCTTTGATTCCATGCCACATGGGAGGTTGGGGAAGCTTGGAGTATATAGGGTGCGACCAAAGAGGGTAAGCTGGATCACCAATTGGCTGAAGGGAAGGCAGCAAACGGTGGTGGTGGTGGGGAGCTCTCATCACTAAGGGATGTGATGAGCAGGGGCCAAGGATCAGTATTAGACAACGTTGTTCAGAATACTCATAACGGACATCTCCCATGGGGTTCGGAGTAAGATCAGTCTCTTTGTAGACTACAAAAGATGGGTGCCGGTTGATAACATCGAAGGGTGGAGGGGCTTGAGGAAGACCTGACCAAATTGCAGGAGAGGGCGGATGTCTGGCAGTTGGGGTTTAATGCCAAAATGTGCAGGATCTTGCACTTCGGGGCTAACAACCAGGGAGGAGCTATCAGCTGGGGGGAGGGGTAAAACTAGAATGCACTGAGGGAGAAAGAGATCTAGGGGTGCTTATAATGGGGAGGATGAACAACTCAGCTCAGTGCAAGAGGGCGGCAGCAAAAGCCATCAGGATGCTGGGGTGTATAGTGAGGGGAATCTCCTCCAGAAATCGGGAGGTGATCCTGCCCCTCTACAGGTCACTGGTCAGGCCACACCTGGAATACTGCATGCAGTACTAGTGCCCATTCTTTTAAAATGACATCAGATTGTTGGAAGGAGTATAATGGAGGGTGATAAAGATAATCCAGGGTTAGAGGGATACTCCATGAGGAGAGGCTGGGTGAGCTGAACATGTATTCTGGAGGAAAGGAGGGACGGGGGACATGATCAAAATCTTTAAATACTTGAAGGGATTAACAGGGCTAGTAAAGAAGGGATTTTCCAGATTAGAAGGGGGAGGGTCAGGAGGGGGCACCAGATGAGATTAGAGGGGGGAAGATTCAGAAGGGAATTCAGGAGACATTATTTCACTGAGAGGGTGATGGATAAGTAGAATATTCTGCTGGAGGAGGTGGTAGCCTATAGCATGGTAAATGGACTTAAGAGGGAATGGGACAGAGTGAGAGGGGGGATATTTATGAGGAGGGGAAGGGTGAGTAGGGCAGCTTCAAGTTGAGGGGCTAGCTGCACAATAAAGCAGACTCAATAGACCATGAGGCCTGTTTCTGCTGCTGTTTCCATATGTTCATATTTAATGTTAGTTTCAGGCACGTAAGCTAGTAAAACTGTTCTGAAGAGGTAAGGACTGTATGCACAGTGTGAACTGACATGAGCAGCTAATTGCCCTACAGCAGGAGAAGGGCAGAGTGAAGTTAAAGCAAAGGAGGAGGCTGCTCCTGAGCCCTGCAGTGCTCAAAACATTGAACAAATCCAGTCTACTCACCAAGGAGCTGGGCACTCGTAGGCAGCACAGAGGAGTATTGAAAACAATTTTAATCCAACAACAATACTTTTATTTAAGGTACAAGATAGCACCCAATAAAAATGACTCTGCCAGCAGCCTATGAGTACCTAGCTCCTTGGTGAGTAGATCACAGTGAATTTAGCAGACTGAGAGAGGTAGTTTTGATTTTTTTGTTAAGATTTATTTGACAAATACATTTTTATTGGGTTCATGTGGTATACAGGGACAGAACTATACATTGTGTTTTTGCCCACCTTCAGCAAGATCATGGCAGAGTAGATTGAGTGGACTGGGATAGGTACAGGGCGAGATTATAAAGGAATTGTTTTGACAACTAATTTTTTTCACTGCTGGTGGTACAGCAGGGTACAGTAATCCATCTTCTTTTTAATTGTTTGCCTGTGTATGAGCCTACAAGACAGTCAATGAATGAAAAATACAGTAGATGCCATGTGAGACACAAGGTCTCACAATGGGGTGATGTGTGGTCTCTCAGTGGAGGAAGTATAGCCTGGGGTCTCACTTTTCTGACTCACCTTGAAAGTTGCACACACTGGGCCTGATTCAAGATGTGTTACGCCTGGCACAGGCGTTTATGCCAAACCTCCTGGTGCAAATTGCACCATACACCAGGCATAACAGAAGTTGCTGTTCTAGAATGTGCCTTGTGCCATGCTGTATGCAGGTTGTACCAAAGGTGGCCTACACCACTCACTATGCCCGCAACCTACTGCGGCATGGTACAAGGTGGGTTACAGCAGCAACTGGGCCCTATTCTGGAAAGGCAGCTGCCGTGAACTCACTAATGCCATTCAAGACCCACAATGGTGCTGTGGACTTAGACCATCATGGAGGTGGTCTAATGGGCATCTGTCCTTGCCAACTGATGGATGCCCACTCTGCAGCACCATGGAAAACACATATCCCTGCTCCACACACCCCCAGCAAGGTCATGCCCCCTACCCCAAATGTTGGGGACCCCCCAGGGTCCATTTTCTGCACTGCCCCCAATGCCTGTGCCACCCACCCAGCCCCCTAATGTCCCCAAGTGGTTATGGGTGCTTTTTGAGGTGGTGGAGTTCCGGCGGGGGCAGTAATTTGTGGGTCATAACTTGCAGCACCCAGGTCTATTGCACCATTCCTGTGGTGCTAGTCTTCGAATGCTGCCTCAAGTCGCTGGACATAGGTGCCGGGACCCTGCCTGCCTTGGAATATGGCACAGGGTCCCTGGTATAGTGCTTCATGGCGCAACTAGCATATGCCCGAGAGTTGCACCATTCATCTTGTAATCGGGTCCACTGCGGCTTGTGTATGCCTTGAGCATGTGTGTCATGTTGGAATCTAAGAACCATCACTGACTATTGTCTTCCTTTGTTATGCATGAGTGAGTTGTTGATGTATATAGAAAACATGGTAAAAACTGGAGGAGAAAGGGACACCGGTGAGAAAAGGAGCAGATAAATGTTCTACCATGCCAATTCCGTGAAGTACATGTTCTGTAAGCAGTGGTGGTGAAGAAGGAGCTGGTCATTTTGGGACAGGGACTTGGACTTGTGATCATAAGGGTTGAGAGAACAAGGGCTGGGTGCATGACAATACAGCCAAAGAAACCATGGTTCATTAATAGGAACATAGGAACATAGGAAAGTGATGGCAGATAAGGACCACCAGGCCCACCTAGTCTGCCCATTTGCCTAGCATCCTCTAGGCTTGCTCTGATTCCCCCCCAACAGCCCTCTATGTCTGTCCCAAGCCCTCTTGAAACCCTCCACTATATTCTCAGCCACCACTTCTTTAGGCAGCCCATTCCAGGTGTCCACCACCCTCTCAGTAAATCCACTGCTTCCACTTTTACTGCAGTGTAGCAGCCTTCAGTCCCCACCAGTCATCTGGACGTCTGGTAACAAAATGAGCAATCTAGAAGCACATCAGTTCCTCTTATTTCTTCAAGTGCTTCTAGTTCCCCTACATGTTCCCTAACTTACTGTATCATCTTGCATTCACTGCCCAGTTCCTCAAAGTACCCTCCTGGCCATTAGTAACTTCTGAAAAACAGCATGAGGGAAAGGAGTCAAGCAACTAGCCCAAATCAAAAGTTCAGTGTCATAATTCATCTTTTTTGACACATACAAAAATAATAATTAAAAATAATAAAAATTGATCATATAATAAAGTGTATGATATCATTTTATGTCATATTAAATCAGATTATATGATCAAATACATCATATCATATTACAGCATCTAACAAATGATATGATCTCATATAGCATATAAGTTTCTTATGTATCATATACTCTGATATAGCAAATTATATCTGATTATTATATCGTATCACATCATATCATAACATATCATACTGTATTATCTTTTCATATATTATATTACAGCTGATTATAATATAATATTTTATCAGATTATATCAACTACTCATATACCTTATCTGTTGCATTGCCTTACCTGTCCAATGCTATTCAAATGCACTATATTCCACTGCAGCCAGAAAAAAGAAATCACCTCATAATCACAACCCAGTTCCTCCATGTGACCTTGAAGACTACACAGATCCTCTGCAGTGTGAGAATATTTTAGAGATGGCACCAAGAATCCACTGAACACATATTGCATTCAATGTGAAGAAAAGAGTAAGAGTCAGTGAAGTCCATTCATTGTTTGGGAACAAGTGTTCTGTTTTTTTTTTTTAATAAACTTATATTTTTTGAATTTTCAATCAAAGTTTCATTGAACATTTATTGGTACATGCAGTATGTCCAAGCCATTCCAATGATAGCTTAAACATAAAAAGAAAAACACATATTAATATAAAATGAAAACAACAGCATAGTTGAAGTCCTATAGATCAAGTGGAAAGGGACAATTTAAATTGGTACCTTTATAGCATAATGCAATAAATTCATTATAAAGAACACCTTAACTTGAAGCTGACAACTTAAGAATTACTTCAACTAGTAAGTAAATATTATGCTAAATCAATCATCTAGCTAATGTCAAAACAACATTTACTGTCCTAGGATATTTTTACACAAAGCCAAAATAGAAAGAAATAAGATCAACATAAGTTTGGAATAGCTAAAATGTCATGGCCAGCCATGTTGCTTCCCTGGAAATTAACACTCAATCATTTTAACATATTAACACATATAGAATATCATAAAAGATACATTTTCCTCCTGAAATTGCAACTTACTTTAGTAATGAAATGGACCATTCATGAATTTTACTGCCACACAGTTCTTAACATGTTCCAAACCCAAGTATGTTAAAGTAAGTTATATTTCCAACATTATTGTACACATTGTACAATCAATATTGTGAGATGCAGAGACAAAAAAACAGTGTTCTATAGTATTTTCAATTAAAACAAATGATTACATAATTTAGTTCTAAAGCCATTCAACTTAGCCCAAAAGATCTAAAATAAATGTTTCCCCACATTTAATGCCAAAATGCCAAATATTTGCATGGCCATTTTCTTTTGTTTACTCAAAATAGTAAACTAGGCCACAGCTTATCATATAGTGTCTGTAATATTAGTGCCAGAATAACTGTTTGCTGAGGAACCAGTCTGTTACTTGTGTGAATCAGTTGTTTGGCCAATAGAAATGACTGTAGCTGGTCTGGATCATAGAATATATATTCAACTTCATCAAGGATGATTCTGGCTTAACACAGGTAAAGCAATGAAAACTTACCCTTTAGTTCAGTGACCTCATATTGATATTGAAGAAAGCTCTGCCATCTTGCTTGTGTTTGGGAAGTAACATCTGGGTAAAATACACTTTTGCCTCATTAAAATTTGAAGCACTCTGCATTCTTGCTTACTTTATTACATTGGGCTGGATTTTCAAACTGGCAAGAACGCCGCAGGCCCACGGTACACTGAACATATTGCGCATGGGGCCTGCGGCATTCACCTGCCCCACAATCGGGTTTTACATCCCTTGCGCCACATTATTGTGGTCTAACTCTGTGTCATTCCCAGGCACCAGAAGTCACAGTGTTTGTGCCAGATAGTTGGCTAAGCTGCTAAAGCATGGAATGTGCTGCAATGGTGCCCGAGATTTGAAAATCAGGCACAGCTGTGACAAACTGGTTTGGCGACTGCAAAGTTTAAGTCCCCTGGCTTGCATCAAGCCCTGTGCCACTTTGAAAATCTGGCCCATAGTTTCTATCGCCTCCAGAGCGAATTGGATGAGAGCTGTTGCTTGTTTCAAAGGGGCCTATTAGTGTCAGAAGTTTGTTGTGGAGTTTCTGAGACACGGTAAGTTTTTATTCTAGAAGATTTTGGCATTCTAAATACCTTAACAAGTGGAGGCATGTTTTCTTTACCGAAACCCTGTGTTTGAGTAAACAGGCCTCTTATCAAGCCTCATGTAATAACTTTGGAATTTCCCAAATTCAGCAAACCTACAGCTTTTAAATTATTCTTTTGTGCTGAATTATTCCGCGGACTCTCTATTTTATGTGCTTGATTAGTATTGTATCTTAGCATAGAAGCAGATTTGACTCAGCTTTAATTTCCATGGTGACCAGTTTTTTATTCAGATCTGAGACAGCTTTGTCAGTTTCTATAGAGTCAAGCTTTCCATGATATTTTATAAGAAATATTCAGCGGTTGTTGCTAGTGCTGATAACACCATTGCTTTTTGTATGGGATTGGGGCTAGCAGCATTTGGCACAGCTGAAGAATCCTTTCCCCTCTGACTACTCCAATGCACAGCTAGGTAGCAGTCTATGGGCCCTGTGTGCTCCTGTTTCTTAGGCAGGCTTGGCTCAGATGAAGAAATGCTGGCTTTGTGTTTTTCTTTCCATCTCTTCAAGAAATATTTTACCTTTCCTAAAACATTTGAAAACTCCACTAAGGAAAGATCAATTTTTGCTTAAGATAAATGATTTGGCAGATTAGAAGTCAGTGAAATGTAATAAATAGAGGAATAGAGGAGCACATAACAGGGCAACTGGAACAGCAGCCTCCTTTCACTGAACCAGTGTTCAGGCCTATGATTTAATATGAGTACAGTATCCTACAGTACAGTTCTCATTAAACTTGTTGTGCAGTCAGTTTGTAACCCATTCTTTTTATGTGACTGCAAAATGTTGCCAATAAGATGAGTGCTTTGTTTTTGTCTTCAGTTGTATAATGTGGCTTTCAAGTAAAATAATCCAGGCAATTTATTTACACCTCAGCAGAAGCCAGCTAAAAATCAGATATCAGTAATTAAGATATATCTAATGCAGAGCCTTAACAGCTTATGTTAACCAACTGTTAACTGGTTACACAATATGTTTAATGTGAATGGTACTGTACTAACAGCTATGTCCACTCAGGTCAGATGGACAAGCAGCAGCAGTGACAAATTTGTTGGGCTAGGTATGGGAAGTAGTGGGATAACAGAGTTCCTTTAAGTAATCCAGCTATCATGAGTGACAGCGGCCTGAGCCAACTGATACATCCCTTGGAACTGGACTGGCACTGCATCACAAAGGATCCAATAACCAAAGCCCAAAACTAGGCCCAGTGTACACATCCAGCCAGTGCTGAATTCGTTGTAAAAATAAAGTGTGTGCCTGAGTCATTACATGCCAACTCTAAACTGCAAAGCATTCCTTCTGCTTCTTCAAGTGCTGACAATTATATGGACATCTTGTTTTGAATCCTGCTTCCTGCTACTTTCTCCTCCCTCAATCACAAATCACACTTTCTCAGCATATAAATAAAGCATATTTATGAATAATAATGACTAACAATAATATTCATTACATTAAAAATACATAGAAGTCAACTGGTTCTGAAAATAACACATCCTCGCCATCGCCATCATCATCATCCTGTTCCTGCCATCGTAAGTCACATTTTCTTGCCATATAAATAAAGCCAGATTTAAGAATAACTAATAATCATTAATAATAACAATTACATTCAAAATAAAAAAAAAACAGACGTTGACCCTTTCTGAAAACAACACATCATCTTCAATATTTTCCTCCTCCTTCCATCAGTTATATTTTCTCTGAATATAAATGTCAAATTTAGGACTAGTGATAACAAAAGATAATAAATACATTACAATAAAAAAAACATAGAAACGGACTGGTTCTGAAAACAACACATCCCTTTCATTATCCCCCTCCTTCCACTATTATTAATTACATTTTCCTCATCATGTGTCACTGTCTTATGTGGGCGACACCACCTTTTTCACTGCACAATGCACAGCATATACTACAGTATGACACATATCCATCATGATATATGCAGACACCACAAGTTCTTTGGAGTCATCAACACATGAGCAGAAAGATGCAATATTCATTAATAAAGGGGCAAAGATGTTTCTGACACAATTTGCAGACACGTTTTATAGCATTGGACTGCACTGGCATAGCAACACTACTGGATCCCAGATATAAAGATGTGTTAATTTCCCATGAACATATAAGCTGTATCAAACAGAAACTGTGGCATACACTCATGATGGAGCAGCAAAGAGAGCTTGAAGAAACCAACAAAAATGCATATACATAACCTCCTGGTCATACTCCTCCTTATCCTCTTTCTGCTGACTTCATGTCAAGGCTATATCCTCAGAATCTGAAATTCTTAGCCTTTGTGAAACTCAGCTTACTAAGGATCAACTTTACCTACAGTAATTATTCAACTAGTCACATGTCCAATATATGACATCTACCACTATTCCCACTCCTACACCTTCTGGAAACAAGTCTCCCTGGACTCCTCTTACTGACATCACAGTCTGACTCACCACTATCAGCAGTCGCAGCACAACTACTCCTTTGGATGACACCTGCAACAACTTTGACACTGTCATCACCAACAAGTTCAATATGATTAGGTGTGCCACTGGGAAAACAGGGCACACAGAGAGAGTATCAGATAAAGTAGACCCATCATGGGCAGTGAAATGCCGTAAATGTAATGCCTTTTCTTTTTTTTTTTTTTTGATCTTTGATGTTTAACGTGTTTATTTTTTTTCGGCGGGGCTGGGTTATTATTAGATTATTTTAAAACCAATAGGATCAAGCTCCAGAGAGAATATAGTAGTTGGTATGGAGGTAAAGCAGAGCCCATAGGGCCAGCCATATGCAATGAGGTCAGCAGTGAATAGTAAGTACTGTATTAATTCAGCTCACACTGGGCTGTGGTGGTCTTAGTGCATTTTGTAGACTGTCACAACATCACAAACAGTAATCAGCAGCAAAAGCATGCCGACAGTACCTGCCACAAGTAGGCTACAGTAATTAATATTCATTGCTGACCACAGGTCTTGTTTACCACCCCACCGGTCCAAGCAGAAAATTCAGATTGCCCTTGATTCTGGACTTCAGTCCAAATAGTGTTCGTCTTGGGTTATTAAAACCACTTCAGATACACATAAAACTCAAAAAGATGGTGATAATTCATTTATAATGTAAGGTGGAACGTCGTTCTCCACCAAAATCCATTGCTGTCGAAATGTTGTTCACCTGCATTAGTGACATTCGCAGTGCAGCAGAGCGATTTGTTCTGCTGCACTGTGCACGTCACACACTATGTCCTCGAGCAGCATTTGAGAGTTAGGGCTCACTCCGTAGACAGTACACATAGCGAAAGCAGCAATGTCGGCAGCAGTACTGTCAAAGCCACTATCGGAATGGGATAGATTCATCCTCGATCAGGAAAACAAAAAAATGGCAAAAAAAAAAAATGAGAAATAACGTGGAGCTATTAAACAGTTTCCTGAGTGATGAAATGTGATCCTCACTACCGGCCCATTTTCTCTGCTCTTCCCTGCAGATTGTGAATTACTGTTCCGGGTGCTGCTGTATGTGAGTTTTTAAACAGTTTAAATGTTTAGCATGAAATGTTCAAAATGTAAAGTTCTTCAACAGTTAAAATGGCAAGTGTGAAAACCTTCAAACTGTAAAGTTATTTTTCCTTCTAGTACCCCAGTAAAAATGTTTTGAAGCAGAAACATGCTGTAGTGATTTTTCCCCAAAACCACGTTCCACCATACGCTATAGAGAGTGATAATAGTTGACAACAGGGCTAATTATTGTTGGCATCTATAATTATGGATTACCCCTCGATCTGCTGGTCTCGAGGTAACTGTCATAGTGCCAACTCGCTGAAGAATAGCCCTGTTGTCAACTGTTCCCCATGCACTATCCTATATGTTCTCAAAATATTCTTTATTTTGTATTTCAACCAGCACATCCATAACCACAAGGGTGAAGTTTTTGGCCCCTCACCACTTCGCCTGGACCCACTAGATTCTGTGCTTTAAGTTCTTATTTCCAAAGCAGAATTTATGAACAATTTTTCATTTTGACGTTTCACAATCATTTCTCTTAAATGGCAAGTGCCCTTGTTTGGCCATGTTGGAACCTCTCTCTGTAGCCTAGGGACTACAACATCCTCACTCCATCTTGCAGTACAGCTGTCTCCTATTTAGCTGAACATTTGGTGTTTGGCAGCCAAATATTTTGGTATTCGCCATTCAACTAAACTAAAAAAGACCCTCCCCACCCTTACTTTCATTTAAACAATAAGACATGACTGGATGTGTGGTGTGTTGTGATGGGATAACGACACACATTGGGTATGCTGTGAGACAGGAGGAACTGTTGAGTGCCTATAGCCACCCAAGAAGTGTGTTATCCCACCGCAAAGCACACCCTGGAGTGTCTTATTGCATTATAGCGGTGCAATAGTGCCCCTATAGTTAGGGTTTAATGGTCACTTCTATGTTAAACCCAAAATATTGCATTTTAATAACTTTGTTACCGCTCAACTGATTCACGAGAAATTTTGCACACCCCATCTGGGACCACAAATCTCTTGATTTGACAAGTTTTGTTTTGTCAGATATGCAGATGGGAGATACAAAGCATCCAGAAATCTGAAAATTACCATTTTTGTGTAAATTTTGTCACGTTGTTTCTTCAACACTATGTTGAGTTGTGATTTGAACGTTGCAGTGTATACAGGTCTTGGGTCACAGATGTGCCTTTTAAAGGTTTGGTGAAAAAATATTAATCCATTCAAAAGTTATTAAACTTTCAATTTTCCCATTAACTCCTATTGGAAAAGTTAGATATGCTGCGCGAAACAACTGTTTTGTTGCTGCAAAAGCTGTATTTATTATTGCAAATACGGAATATTGTGTCAAGATTCTGCCATCTCGTGTTCAATTAGCAAGGCAAACAAATTTAAATATTTCCAAAAATACTGACCGATGGTAAACACCAACAGCTGTGTTTACCTAATCGGGACCTGAGGAATCTGATTCTGGGGTCACTGTGCCCCCAAAATGGGCAGAAATATGTTTATTTTAGCCACAGAATTTTACTGCCTCAGATTGCGTTACTACTTTCATGAAATATATACAAATTGCATTAAAAGACTTCATGTTTTATGAAACACTTTTCCTTTTGCCGCAATTTGTGGCACAACTTTTTTAGATGTCTTTCTTATTTTTGTTGCGGTTTACTACATGCATTGTTACAAACTACTTCTGTGGCTTGCAGTTGTGTCACTTGCTTCTGCAAACACTTGATAATCCCTGTTACAAGCTTAAAGGCGGGCATGTCAAACTCGCCCCCCCCCCATGATGTCTACAGAAAAAAGGCAGCTTTTGGACTGTTTGATTTGTGGAAACTATGCCATTTAAATTCATGTGGAGATTACCGATATTGAAGAAACAAAAAGACATCCAAATCTGCAAAAGGCACCATTCTAGGGCATTATCCCATCATAACGACTGTGTGCCTGGCACACCTTATAGTTAATAGTGCTGTACTAGTCAACAGTTCCCAGGACCGTATGCTGGCACAACTACACTGAAAATAAGAGCCCAAAATGGTATTGGATGTTTATTTTTTTTAACTCTTTTGCATTGCTGACTGTGCATTACTAATTGCTATAAGTGAGATTAGGGAAAGACAGAGACAAAAAAGATTAACTGTATGTCGCCAATGCTCCTGTTCCTGTGCCTGTTCACAAATGATTACACAAACTGCTTACAAACGGAATGAAAATGTTGTACACATTTTATCATTTTCATACAAACAGCATATTTTTGTCCCAGTTTACAAAATGATTGTTGAATAGTCATTGCTGGCTTGGTTACAAACAGGGTAGCCAACATGGCAAAAGAGAGACACTGGTGTACTAGTCAAATCGGATCATGTCACTTTCGTCAAAGAACAACTGGTAAAATGACAGATATTTTAATACAAGGAGCAGTTGGCACGTAGACACCCCCCCCCGCCATGAAGAAAATCAAAGTAAAAAGTGGAACAAGTAAACAGAGAAAGTTCACCCACCAATTCATTTGCCAACAAGCTGTACTGCAGTTGAGTCTTTTGATGACAGACAGATGTAGATGTACACTGCCGTGAGTGTTGAATGGAGATGTTGAAGTTGCCCAATTGGTAGTGTCTGCTGGAAACTGAGTGGCTCTAAGCAAGCACAATATTACTATTACCTTTAATCCCTGCAATGTTCTGGTACAGTGGCACTCCCTCCCAATCCCCAATGCCCATTTATTATTTTGCTGGTGGCTAGTGGCATCCCCACACTCCCATTTTGCTTTTATGCTGTAAATAAGAACTGCCCTCAATGTCTTTTTTTATATTTCTTAATATGTAAAAAAAATCCATCACCGATCACATCAGCACCCCCCACCCGATCGCCCACTGTGCACCACCTCCTCACACCTTCCTTGACAGCTCCGCACACCTTCACTCACCCAAAGAGGTTCCAGGTTTGAGATCCGCTCTCCCAATCGAAGGCATGTCTTGCAGCTGGAATCAGTGACTGCAATATGACTAAGGTGAATGCACTTCAATGTATTTCAATAGGGGTTTAAACTTTTATGCACAACTTTGGCATTTTATGAGATTTTGACCCCAGATTTTCAACATGGCCTTTTTGGACCCCACCTTATGAACAATGTGACTGCCATTATGCAACTCCTACCAGAAAGGTGACTTCACTCTCAGCTGGCAAAATCACCTTTACAGCAGGATTTGTGTAAGGAAAGTCATACTGTTCATGAGGTGGGGTCATAATAAGTATGTTGAAAATTTGGGGTAAAAATTATTAAAAACAGTACAGTTATGACAATTTGTTGCAATTTCACTATGCATGCTCATAACTTTGGACATTTTTTATATTTTTACCCCATATTTTCAACATAGCCTTCTTATTACCCCACCTCATGTATGCCACAGCTAGCTTGTTTCAAATCCTGGCCAAAATGTGTTTTCAGACCTGTGGTATGGAATGGCATTGCAGTTGTGCAGAATTAAGTTTTGGCAGGGATTCAAAAATTTTCTGTACCAGGTACATGTATGGAGTAATAAGATGACTATGCTGACAGTTTTGTCACTGTTGTCTTATAAATGGATGTGCATGGTCCCTTGGGCCTTGTGCTTCCACAGACACTACATATACACATCTATGGAGGGATGGGAACTATGTCTGGAGGTCCGTGCCTCCCACAGGAAACTAAGGATACGATTATACTATCTGAAAATCTATGGAGATTAGTTGTAAACAAACTCATTATGCATAGGTTAGGTTGAAGTGACAGTAGGGAATGTGATATAGGGTTTCAACCCCTCACACCTCACCCTGCACACACCAACAGGCATCGGGGATGTGTCTTGGGGACTACAGCCCAAACATTCACCCCATTCTCCTATACTGTACCCATCTCAGCTTATTTACTTATGGAATGGGGTGTTAGGGATGGCTACCCCAACACACACCCCAGATGCCTGTTGGTGTGTGCCAAGTGGAGGTGGGATGTTAGAGTTGGAAACCCTAATGTCACATTTCCCTACTTTTGTACTTGAACCCTAACTTGTGCATTAATGAAGTTTGTTGCAATGTATTTATGAAATGGATAGAAGATTTATTTGGTAGGGATGGGGAGAATGTACAAAAATAAAAAAATGTTAAACATTTTAGTGATTTTCTTAAGAGTTCATCCACATCAACAAACAGTCCCATCATATTCTAGCATAGTGTGCCATCTCAGTTTCAAATATTATGCACAGCAAAATACATTATTTAATTAGCCCTTAGACCCTCAGTTTTCCCCAGCCCACCATCATTTGCCCATTTCCTCACCTTTCATCCTTCTTCTTTATATTACTTCCTCCATCTCCCCCACTGTTTCTTTTTTGTCTTTCCTCCATTCAATAGATTGAATGTTTACTATGGATGGAATGCAAGCATTTAAATCTCTACTCAGTTTTACTGGCAGAATGTTCACCCCAAATCAAACAATAGAGGTCCTCAGATAGAACCAAGGCTTCTGTTTAATCTGCAGCTGGTTAAACAGCAGAGATTTCCCTGATAAGCAGGTGAAGATAGGAGGGTGATTTTTCATTATCAGGAAGGAAATACAAAAAAATAAAACTGTTAGTACTATAGCACTTCATTGTTTAATTAATATATGTGTGTAAGGAGAGGATTAGGAGGGCACATATTTAATTATTATTCTTTTAAATTTAAGGCAGTTTTACTTTTAGGGCCTAGATGAAGGTTTTTAGTGAGTAAAGGTGGCAGCCATGGTTTTGAAGGCAATCAGAGATGTGTGGTTAATATTGACTTTATTGTGTGGAGGCTGCTTCATCTTGATCCAGTGCTGTTGTGCACAGATAATTGCACAGGAATTGATGACCCACAGCCTATCAGGTTTCACAATATTTGAAACCAATTTTATAATGTGCAATGTCCCACCCTACTCCCCAGCCAAAACCCATTAAATAATGTAATCATCTTGTTCTTCCACCCTCTGTCAACACCCCAATTGCACCCTCCATCACCCACAATGCTTAGTATTATAATACTCCAGTAGATGACCAGTCTCAGCCCATCTGACTCCATGGACAGACACTGTCTTACTAAAAGAAAACTTCTTGTTTGCACTAAACAAATTAAGTCCATAATGTCCCCTGTCCCCATCCTGGAGCACCCTGATCCCACCCTCCTCCTTCCCAGAATCTGATTTTGAAGTCTCAAGATGACTGCCACATCCCACTCTCCACAGCCGGCTACCTGATAAATGAATGAATGAAAGTACTCATGCACTTGCTCAGCCTAATAGATAAAACAGCAGATCATACAGCAGTAAAGGAGAACAGGATGTGCCAGTTGCCTTTGGATATCACAAATGTGACCATAATCCACAGAAACAGGTCCTGATGTCATACACAGAGGGTTATGGTCTTGCCTTTTGAAAATCCACATGATAAACTGAACAGTAAAGAATAATGTTTATGCTGTCATGCATACAGTACTATTAATTAAAGCAGCAGTACAGAGAAAAATGTTTTTCCAAAAAAGCCAGTTCAAATACTGTTAAGAAAAATATTGGTATACCCATCAAATGTACTTGTCTAGGTATCTCCTATGCTGAACACCATGTGTCTTTTTTAAATGTTTTCGATCCTAACCCTTGCCAGGCCTACAGATCTATTTCTATTCAAAATGTGGTGGCCATCTTTTTTCTTGAGAATACAGTAAACTCAATTACATCATTTATAAAATACTCAGATTTTGGTAGAAGTAGAAAATTGCACCACCAAATAAAACTGGAAGATGCCTGTAATCTTTTATAGAGAAAAAAAGGTAGAGTCAAATTTTTGACCAATTTCCTTGCACTGCTGCTTTAAGACAACATTAGCTTGAAATTAAATGATATGTTGGAATCTTGGGTGGGTGTTTTTTCTGATGTCAATTGTGATTTGTGCACCTATGTCGAAAGCCCCTGTTTAAGGTATATCTTTTGATAAGCTTTAGATCCCTTTTGCATACCTTTATAAAACATACTGACAGGGAAAATACAGCTACTGTACATAATAACCTTGGATAGGGTTTAGTGCCAAGGCATAGGATGTAAAGATCTGATGCACAGTAACATTTTAAATACATATTTCTTGTTGATAAAGCAGAGCTCTCAAGATAACAACTCACAGCCAGTTGGTAGGCAAATATTGTAGTTTGTATTACCAGCTGTCCCAAGATAGTTCTCAATGCAAGCAGTAGAACAGCAACAGTATACTGTTATGACACGGCTACTCCTCAGAAAATGAAGTGCCCTATAAATGGAGATTATTCTAGTGTAATATATTATACTGTGTTGGCTCTTTTTGTCAGGATTAAGCCCAAGTATGTGTATGTTAATTATAGATCATGGTGTCATTCCTAGTCAATCAGGTTTGTTAATTTCTAACCAATCCAAGTCCTCTTATAAGGGGGTGTCCCATGCAAATACTGTAGTTTTAAAATTCTGAAGTTCTAAGTTCCATTGGCATAGTCCATTTCTTACACGGGTTTCTCTAATTTTCTGCAATGGGAAACATTTAGATTTTGTAACTTGTTTCAGTTTTTAAAAACAGAAATCATCCACATAATTTAAAATGTGTTTATATGTACAGTTACTGAGTCTTTTATGGTTATGAGAGTTTCTTCTCAAATTATTTGTGTCAGAACTGCTCAGATTCTCTCTGCAGTTCTCTTACCCAAAGAGCTTCAGAATGTACTCTAGTAACCATAAGAGATTCAACTGTACATTGTTCAACTTGTACACTTTCTCAGAGAGCACTATTATGGTTACTCTCTGTTTGAATTACTGCTGCGTTTACCATGTAAGGGAATCTCTCTTTTTTAATTTAGTTTTTGAACTTGTGTCCCATTTGATTCAATGCAGGCCTTTTTCATAATCTTTTCTAATCTGCTTCCATTCTATTACTGGTGTCTTAACCTTTAAGCTAGTTTTGGCAGCCTGGTGGCACTGAGGGGTGAGGCACTGTACTCCACACCTGGTGCCATGTTGGCAACCCAGATTCATGAGTGATCTCCAGCCATCAGGGGTCAGCAGGTTGAGGACAGAATTGAGAGTCTGGAGGACTGCTCTCCTCTCCTGGGGGTGGGTTCTGTGGATTCTCCACCTGGTGGCAGCTCTTGGTGGTGGCTGGTAGATGCTTCACCCAGAGGTGGGGACAGCCAATGGGGACTGGTGTTAGCAGTCATCTATGGGAGGGGGCAGGAGTGTCCCATCCATGTGCTGGTGCCATTGCACATCCACATCAGAGGAGGAGCAAAGCAGAAAATGGCCTATCCCTGGTAGGCAAAGGTGGATTCAGGGTGCTGCACCCATGCCCAATGCTGGGTCCGCCATGCCTGCTTCCAGTGCCCCACTAAGCCTGGCTGCTCCATCAGATTATAGATAGAGCACCAGTAGGGTCAGTGGTCCCACCCCAGGGTGCTCAGAGCTGGGGGGGTCAGGCGGTCAAGGTGATGGTAGGGGAAGGGCACACTGGAGCAGCAACAGAGGACTTCAGGTGGGTGGTGGAAAGCGGGACAGAGCATCCACACCAGAGAGAGTCCAGGTGATGGTGAGTGGGAGGATAAATAGAGTTGGAAAAAAAAGTTAGTTTTGGCTAATACTGGAAAATCTTTTCACCCCTAGTTCCTCAGGAGGTGCATTACATCTACACCTAGTTCCCTTGGAGTTGCATCACATCGACACCTAGTTCCTCAGGAGTTGCATCACATCTATACCTAGTTCCTCAGGAGTTGCATCACATCTCCACCTAGTTCCTTGGGAGTTGCATCACATCTACACCTAGTTCATCAGGAGTTACATCACATTTGCACCTAGTTCCTCAGGAGTTGCATCACGCTCCACCTAGTTCCTCAGGAGTTGCATCACATCTACACCTAGTTCCTCAGAAGATGCATCACATCTACACCTAGTTCCTTAGGAGTTGCATCACATCTTCATCTAGTTCCTCAGACGCTGCATCACATGTACAAGATACCTCAGATTTTTTTTTGACTAAATGACAACTAATCACAGCAAACGTTTTATCTACATTTGAAATAACTTTTTTCTGTACTAATCCACATACTTAAGGCAGACTTCAGTTTCATCCTCAGTCTCTTCAGAACAAAAGTCATTTATATAACCAAATATGAACATTTATTATTTGATTAATTTCTTTCATTGTCTAAAGTCATAATTTGTGATTTTTCTTCTCCTAGTCTGCAGTTACCTATAGAAACAGAATGATAAAACGTAAGGATAGAAACATACATTGGGTAACATATTGGAGGCCTTTCCACCACTACAGACAATGTTTATGAATGCACAGTGAGGCATTGCCAAGTGCATGCTAAACTACCGATAATGAAAGCCTCACTGTAGGCTGCAGTGCTGAGGCACCCCAGGAACACATTGTTATGAGATGGCATCTCATTATCATGTGCACAACGGGATGAAGGAAGCTTTTGCTAGGGCTGATAGCTTGTCAGAGTAGGGTTTCCTCACATAAGTAAAAAACAACTGTAAGTGATGCCCAAAGCACCAGCCACCATCAGCTGAGCGCCACCATTGGGTGATGGTGGAGAATGCTTGGTGTTCTGTCAACCACCCCACCCTGTTCACTGTAATACCTGGGGCAGGACTTTCAAACACCCACGATTGCTGCAAGCCCTGGGTGTGTCAAAGATATGGCACCCTGGGGTTGTGGCAATCTAAAGGGACTCCTATCCTTTCTGGCAATTGGTGCTTACTATACCATCTTATTGTGGTCTAGGTTGTGTCAGTAACAGGGTCCATTTTAATGGAACTTGCACCTGAGATTTGGCACAAGCTGCCATAAAACAGTTAAACTGTCATAAACATGCCAAAGATTGTACAATCTGGCACAGCTGCAGGAACCAGGGATGGCGCAGCTGCAGAAATGAAGGGTGGGATGCAGGGGTTTGATGTAAGCCCAGTGCCACACTTTGGAAATCTGGCCCCTCTTGTCTAGTGGCCCCTCCATACTTGAACCCTGATTCATATGTTAAACATATCTCTGGAGTCTAGTGGCCTCACTCACCCAATCCTGTAATCCATATGTTTTACCTATCCCTGTGGACTAGTGTCCCCTTCCTCACTTTGACCCCAGTACATATGTTTAACATTTACATAGAGTCTAGTGGTCCCCTCCCTCACCCAATCCTTAGTATAAATGTTAAATGTATTGCTGGTATCTAGTGGACCCTCTTCCTGCCCAGGCAGCTCCCAGTCCCACCTATGTCCCAGTGACATTTCTTAAATTCTGTTCTGATGTAATAAAACCCTTCCCCAGCCCCACTCCCAAAACCAAATAATCCCAGGTTCACAACCACACCACCCTCTGCCATTCTAATAGTATATCCCCACCCCACAGACCCATTGGCATCCAGTGCCCCCACCTCATTAACTAAAGAATATGATTTGGAGTGAAGACCCATAATAATGGAAACCATTCCCTCACAGTGGGCAGAGACCAGTCCATGTATCACTGATTCATTCCTACTGAATGAATTGGTGCTTCTGTAGTAGTAATAACTTATTGGTCAGTGTGGTCAGCCAATCAGCTGTTATTACTATCACATCATCACTAATTCATTCAGTAAGAATGAATCAGTTATGCAGAGATACTGGTAGCTGGCCACTGCAGGGGATCAGTTTTCTTTGTTACAAATCTTCACTACATAAGGTATCCTTTGGGTGATGAGCAGGCGAGGGAGGCTAGTTACCAGTGAATGCATAGAATGAGTGTGTACTACTGGAATGGCACCACAATGGGTGAGGGGTGTGAATGTAGAAATATTCAATGTCAGGACTGGGGAGGGGGGAAGGACTTTATTACTGTTGTACAGTATTTACAGAACAATCCTGGTGCACACTGAGGGAGGAACTGGGTGCTACCAGGATAGGGACAGGGGCAAAAAAACACCAAGGATATGTTTAATATACATATTAGGGATCAGGTGAGGGAGGGGGTATATGGTTATATATACCATCATAGATTTATAATTTCAGCTGCTTATATCTGTAATCTCCTTGTTCTACCTCCCCCAGATCACTCCAGGAAACAAGATCTGCTTAGTGCGTCTTTCTCAGTTACCAAATTAAAAAAATTTTTATTATTTTTATTTTTATTTAAACATTTGGTAACCGGGAAAGGCACACTAAGCCAAGGCTCATCTCCAATTGTGACCTGGGTAAAGGGGTACAGGATTAAAATAAGGAGGTACTGCACATGGAGAATTACAGAGATTACAATATTTACAATTTAGTAGATGGATTTTTTAATACAGGATTCTCTCACCTTCACTGAGCATGTGAATTCCCTAGTCAGAAGGTTCCATCGGAAGCTGGGTGCTGCCTATAGATTCAGGCAATATTCACCCTGAAGCCAGATTAGCCATTGTCCAGGAAGTCTCCTCCCTATTCTTGACTACTGTTCTCCTATATATACCAGGACCTCCGCTGATGCCATGGCCAAACTCTCCACTGCCTACAACAGTGCCTGCCATTTTGCTTTACTGGCACCATTCTCCACCCACCACTGCACCCTCTATAATACCCTTGGATGGCTACCGCTGCAAGGTCGCTTCAACTTAGCCCTCTGCTGCATGGTGGACAACGTCATCTGCATGGGTTTAGAATTCCCCCTAAATTCCCTCCTGAAAATCCGTACTCTTCACCACAGCCTCAACTGTTACTCCCCCCTTGCTGTCCTTGGGGTATCCACCAACATGGGCAGCAGAACTTGGTCCACAGCTGCCCCTCACAGTGGAACTACCTGCAGGTTGAACTCCACTCCATCAGCACTCACTCCATTTTCAAGTCTTACCTCAAATATGGCTCCCAGGGGTTACCCACCTAGCTCCACTAGTCAACTCTCTAGCCTAAAACTATGATCTCCTGCCTTGCTTACATTGCATGTTTATTGCAGTTATGACTTCACAGCCTTGTACATACTTTATATATATTTACTACTTCACTGCCTTGTACATACTGTATATATATTTCCTACTGTATATTCTTTGTTACCACATGTCCACTGTACATATGTATCTTACCTTCTATGTGTACTGATGACTGCTGCTGTGTGTAAGATCTCTTATGTGCCATATTGTAACCTTGTATTCGCTGGCTCACACTGGACTTATGCACCATACCTGTACATTGTGCTTACTACTGCTGTATCTGTATCTAATCCTCTGCATGTGCGTTATCATTAGCTTATACTTACTTCCACCCTGCCCCATGTGTTATGGCCCATGTCATGCCTGAAAACGGTCCCTGGGATCAGTGCATTTACCCAGTTATCAAAGTCATAAATAAAAAAATAAATAAACATAGAAACATAGACGTTGATGGCAGATAAGGACCGCAAGGCCCATCCAGTCTGCCCATTTCTTTTTCTACCTTATAAATGTGCCATTGTCCTTTGCTGTCAGTGGCCTATCTATTCATACTCATCTGTATTGCTCCCTTATGACTATCCCATGCCTGTTTGAAGCCCTGCACTGTATTCATAGCCACCACTTCCTTAGGTAGGTCGCCCATTCATCCACCACCCATTCTGTGAAAATAATCCTCACATTACCCCTTAATTGACCTCCTCTAATCTCATGCTGTGTCCTCTTGTCCTGCTATTTTTCTTATATTGAAACATGTTAGACTCTTTCACCTTATTAATGCCCTTAAGGTGTTTGAATGTTTCTATCATATCACCTTCTTTGCTCTAGGGTATACATATTGAGCTCTGTTAATCTGTTCTCATATGTCTTCTGATGCAGTCCCTGCACCGTTTTGGTTGCCCTTCTCTGGACTGCTTCAATTTGGTTAATGTCCTTGTGAAGGTGTGGCCTCCAGTACTGCACGCAGTACTCCAGATGGGGCCTAACCAGTGTCTTGTAAAGAGGGATTATTACCTCCCTCTTACGACTTGTGATACCCCTACTAATACACCCTAACATCCCCCTAGCCTTACCTACTGCTTTAGAGGTCTGCTTGGATGATTTTGGGTCATCAGTGATGATGAAGCCCAAGTATCTTTCTTCCTTTGTGACTGCCAGCAACTCTCCACCCAGCCTATAGGTGGCTTCAGAGTTTCTCTTCCCTATGTGCATGATCTTGTACTTCTTTGCATTAAATCCCAGTTGCCACTCTTCCGACCATTTTGCTAGTTTATCCAGATCTCTTCTCATTCTGCCCACCCCATCTGGATCATCTACTCTGATGCAGATCTTGGTGTCATCTGCAAACAGAGAAACCTTACCCTCTAGTCCATCTGCAATGTCACTGATGAAGATATTGAAGAGGACTGGCCCCAGAACTGATCCCTGAGGCACCCCACTTGTGACTTGCATCTCTTCTGACTGCATATCATTTACCACCACTCTCTATTTTCTGCCCGTCAACCAGTTTGCCACCCAGTTGACCAACTTCTGACCTACCCTGAGCCTACCCAGCTTGTTTATCAATCTTCTATGTGGAACAGTGTCGAAAGCTTTGCTGAAGTCAAGGTAGGTGACATCAACTGCTCCCCCTTGGTCCACCACTCTGGTTACCCAGTCAAAGACAAATTGCTCAACCTATTACAATCCAGTTTTAGAGCACAGCACAGTACAATCTCTGCTCTAGCCAAGGTGACAAATGACTGACAGCTTGAATTAGACAAAAAAAAGTTGTCTGCGCAGTTTTCTTGGACCTAAGCAAGGCATTCTATACCGTTGATCACAGACTGCTTCTGTCGTCCCTCCAGAACATTGGTTTGGATTCCCTATCCCTTAAATAGTTCTCTAACTACCTCTCAGGACGACTTCAACAAGTAAAGGCAGAAGGGGAAGTTTCTCCACCAAAACCCTATTGAGGGGTATACCGCAAGGTTCCATTCTTGGTCCCTTGCTCTTCACCATTTATATTAACAACGTAGATGCCCCCATCAAAGAAGCACAAATACACCTATTCACAGATGATACGGTACTCTTTGTTAGTAGCCCCACACCTGAAGCAGCCTGTAAAGCCCTTCAAAATGAATTTAATCTGCTGCAACATCAGCTTATAAACCAGAAACTGCTCTTAAATGCAAAAAAAAACAAAGCAATGTTCCTCTGCCCTTCAAAATGCAATAAATGCTGCAATTGCTGGGACACTCCATGAGATCACTACCATTCTAGATGAGCAGTTGGACTACGTATCAAAGTTCAAGTACCTGGGGACTGGTTAGACCATAGACTTACTTTCTCAGATCACTTAGAAGAACTGGCAAAGAAACTTAGACAAAGACTTGGTCTGTTCTTTAGGATTAATAATCTCCTCACAAGAGACGCTAAACTGAAACTGGTTCAAACTACCTTTCTTTCCCTATTGGATTACGCAGACCTTCTATATAGTCAGGGACCTGCAGGAACCCTAGCCAAACTCGATACGCTTTATCACAGAGCCATAAGATTTATCACGGGTCTTCCATACTCAACCCACCACTGTGCATTGTACACGGCAGTGGGATGGTCATCCCTTGCTTACAGACGGCAAACAAATGCTGCGGTTTGGACATACAAAGCTATCTCAAATAAACTGCCCCAGTATATCTCTGTCTGTTTACCTTTGTGCACTCTGGGGAAGTATGCCCTGAGAAGCACCTCATATATCTACCTTTATGTTTACAAAGCAAAATCTCACATTGGCAGAGCAGCCAACAGCTTTGTGCCCCTCAACTGTGGAACAAGCAGCGAAAAACTTTGAAATTAACTCACCCCATCAGCTTAGCAGCTTTTAAATCTCTATATCTACATCATAATAAGGAGTCCTGTGCCTGTCTACCCTAAATAGTGACTCCTATAAGTCCAAGCACCCTCTAATTACTACTGTTAAAAGACTGATCACATCTATAATCAACTCTTCCCTCTCCCCTTTTTCTACCCCCATATCTGACCTTCCACATTCTTTTGACCCTGGTTCCAGCTCTAAATTCTTCATACTGTATCACTATATATCTTTTTATATTAGGTTTTATTTATGTTCGGTGCACCTGATATGTATATTTCTTTACTTTTATGAAAAATTGTGTCCTACCCAAAACTAGCTGCATCTTCTGTTCCAAACATATACTACTGTCAATGCTACCTGTTGATACTTTGTATATTCTTTATTATTGTATCTCACTTTATTTGTATTATTACTATTTTCTTGTATGTTGAATCCCATGTATATTGTCCCTTGTTCCTTGTTAACAAACCCAGGTCCACCTCGAAATGAGCTTGCTCAACGGTGATTGCCTGGTTAAATAAAGACTTTGATTGATTGATTGATAAAGAAATCTATGAAATTAGTTTGACAGAACCTTCCTTTTGTAAACCCATGCTGTCTTGGATCCTGTACCCTATGGATTCCAGGTGTTGCACTATCCTTTCCGTAAGGAGTGCCTCCATAATCTTGCCCACTACTGAGGTAAGACTGACTGGCCTGTAGTTCCCTGCCTCCTCCCTGCTACCACTCTTGTGGAGCGGGATCACATGAGCCCTTCTCCAGTCTTCTGGGACCTCTCCTGTGCTCAGAGACTCACTAAACAGTTCAGCTAATGGCTCTGCTAGTTCCACCCTTAGCTGCTTTAGTACCCTGGGATGTATGCCATCAGGTCCCATTGCCTTGTCCACCCTGAGCTTAACGACTCTTGTAGGACCCTTTCTTTTGTGAAGGGAGTAGTGCTCACCCCCCTCCCCCCTGTGTCGATGGTGCTGAGCTGCGGACCCTGCCCTACCTTCTCTTCAGTAAATACTGAGCAAAAGTATCTATTTAGGATAGATGCTTTTACAAGGTCCTCCTCCTCATACGCCCCCCTTTTCTCCTTTGAGCTTAGCAATACTCCCTCTGGACTTTCTCCTTTCACTAATGTATCTATAGAAAGTTTTGTCACCTTCTAAATAAATACATAAACAAGTGAGTAAAATAAAATTATACATGATGGCAGGGATAGACTGCATTCAATAGAAGAGCATATTTACAACAGGGTAAACTAGCTTCATTAGGATTAGCTACAAAGGGAAGAACTTTATAAAAGTTGGTATAGTGCAATTAATTACATGTGCTACACTGGTAAAAGAAGTAGATACATGAGAGTTAATGCTTCTGGGAAGAGGGGCCAGAATTCCTGCATTAACTTGGCGGAGAATTGGAAGATCAGGATATGAGACTAGGAAGGTTCAAAGCAGAAACAGGTTGGGGGTGGAAGCAAATGAAGTTGCTGTCTGATAGGGTTGTGTGAAGGTAAGTTTCTTAGGGAAGGAAATGGTTGGTTCCAGAGGAACGAGAGTCTGTACATGAAGGCATATTTACCAGCAGTCAAGGATGGTTTGGGCAGAGTGAAGGAGCAGGTGTCTCTGGATCGAATTGTGTAAGGTGCTGGGTTCACTGGCAACAGTCTCTCTGGGAGGTAGGGAGGTAGCAGGTTGAACCAGAATTTGGCTACTACAGAGACAGAGTGGATATAGTGGCAATGGGACAGGGGTGAAATACTGAGGGTGGATAAGAGAGAGCAAAAATAAAAGATGTCAGGGATAACATTTAAAATATGAGTCAGGGAACAGGTGAGGGAGGGGGGCTACTAGATGCCAGGGACTTCTGAGGATTTGAGGGGAGGTTCTCCTGTGCTGTGTGCTGTCTCTTTTGTTGGACCAGCAACACTGCTGGCCACAGGCTGCTGTGTAGAGCATTCAGCCACCATGAGGATGAATGACTTCTCCTCATAATGTAATATGGATATCAATATATGCAAATGCACTTTTCACCCCTTTCATGGACAAAGAGGTCATTTGCATGTCATGGTTCCATTATGGGGCTTTGTGTCTTAGATGCAAACAGCTTTGCCCTCTTCAAATGGGTTGTCCCTCCTGCGACTGTGTGGACTGTCTAAGCCTTTTCACCATCTGGCCCTTCTTCCTAGGCCAGCAGGGTGATTTGGCTGATCTTTGATCCTTCACTACCATGTGATCCCATGGATGCATAGTGGAAAAGACATGCATGGAAAAATGTGGCTCTTCACCTGTTCCACTGTACCACTCTGAACCTGTTTTTTTTATACCAGTCTCTGAATGTGAGGCAACTTTGCTCACCAGTGGGACACTTTGCCCCGCACTTGGCTACAGTTTTGGAAATGCTGCCCTTAGAGTCCATCATGTCTGTCCTTAGTCCCTACTGTACATCACATTGTTGTTAAACATCCCTAACTACCATTTCACCTGGTGCCCCACTTTGCATTTGCACTCTCTCATTGCTAATAATCTTCTTAAATCTAAAATGTATTGCCTGAACCCAGCAATGAACTCTGCATTGATGCTTGCCTGTGGGTGCAGTGCCACCAGACAGGGCTTGATCTCTTGCCACTTGACCATAAGACCCCCACCTACTCACTGAGATTTGGGTTCCAACTCAGACAGGTACATCATGCCCTCCATCAATGCGTAGGAATGGCCCTTAATGGGAAGTGGCACAGACGTTCCATGGTTGACTTGGTGAGACTCCCCAAGCTGTGCACTTCACTCTGATTACATAATATGTTGGTTTAATAAATATATGGCTGGTGCCATTTTTTCCAAGATTGATGTGCTGTGTATTTGTCAATGGTAAGGCATTATTGGGGCCTAACATACAATTAGGCAGCCTGCTCCTTCTTCTCAGAGAGTTCATAGTGTATAAAAGGCCTTTCTATTCTACAGTCTTCCTACTGCTATTTGGTTCTTCTTATCTGCCCCCTTTGACCTTTAGTTTTCAGCACAGCACCTAACACTAAACTCAGTTAGCTGCTCTTCCTGAGCTACCTGAGATAAGCAAACATAACTGCATGTGTAAATATTTTGCTGTGACTAATCAGAAACTGCTTGAGTTTAGGAAATGTCTGTGCTGCATCACTGATCGTTCAAACCTGAGGAACACCACTCTACTATTTCAACAAGGCTATGGGAACATTTTTCCCTGACATCATATTTCCTTCCTTTTTAAGCTTTGTGTTTGATTCCTAACTGATATATAGTATGTTCACATTATTTTGCAATTATATAGCATATGGGTGGAGTGTACTGTTTATGGAATTCAAAGCCGCTGTAGTTGTACAGTCACTGTAGAATCAGGATTTTGTTGTACCTTTATTCTGCCATCACATCAAAGGTATGACACCAGGCAGTGAGCTCTCCCCAAATCTAAATTAATGTGCAGTGAAGATAAAATAACAAAAAATAAAAGCATCACTGAGTCTGTGAACAATCTCCCCACCCACTGACCAAATAATTCTGTGTATAATTGTAATGCTGCACTGAGCCCCCCCCCCGGCGCAGGATAAATGTAACTACTTGCATTGCAAATTTGAAACAGCCACCCTACACTAGTCAGCTCATAATCCCACCCACTCACAGGCCCAAATTAGCTGGATAAGTTTTTAAAAATGTAATCCAGTATTTGAAAAAATATCCAATGCAGAGTGATGACTCTTCTTGATAGCCAGTTAGTTGGGTGGAAACTGGTACCTACAGTAAACAGGAGTCATCACTCAACAATGGACAATGAATGATAGATTAATGTATATTTGAAATACTGAGCTTTTCATACAGTGTGTAATTTTTAGTCAGGATGGGTGAGCAAGTTCTTATTCAGATAATGAGACCCTCCACCCAGCAGATAAGTGCCTCAGAATGGCAAGAATAATTTGAGTCAAATTCTTGGCTATCCAAGCTGCTGTAGATATGGAACAGAGCTGTTTGCTGAGGTGTTGCCTGTTCCTAGCATGTGGTTTGGCTTAGCATTTGATACTGGAACCTCTTCCAAGTCACATTTATGGGGATCCAGGCCAAACTCCAAGCTAGGATAAAGGTACCCTGCCCATTCCTAATTTGAAACATCCACAATGTGTTTTACACAGAAAGCATCATTTAGTCCTCCCTATATCTGTCTGCTACGGGGAGCCATAAATCCTGCAGTCAGAATAGTGGAAATGCTGCAGAAAATAATGTTCTAATCTACACTATATTCACCAAATAATACCAAATTTAACTGGGTCTCCTACTGACTTTTTCATCATTCATTCCTGGTAATACTGACTTCAATGATTCCTAATGTATTTGGTTGACAGGAATGCTGTGTAATGAATAATCTTTGCCACTTGACCAAATGTATTACACCCATGGAAATATTTTCACAGTATGACAAAACATCTTTGCTCCACAGAATAGTTTTTGCTACTGACAAAATGCATGTGATCCACAGAATGGGGTCTTCATTTATCTACAGCGCGTTCTTTGTGATTTGACAAAATGCATTTCTTTTACAGGATACATTTTGCACTTTGATACAGGGCAGCATCAAAGCTGCTTTTTCAGATCAGTTTGATATCAAAAACCAATGTACACATCAAAATACAGCAAATACTGAACTACAGCAACTAATTCTCTTTATATTTCTCAGAAAAGTTGACTTTCTAAAAGAAGAATTTTTGTATGGGTCATTTGATATGCTGTATCTCTACCATACTATGATGTTTAGTGTACTACAGTAAAATACAATCACTTATACCAGTAAAGATGAGGTTATCTAATTGTCCAGGATGAACATAGCAAAGAGAAATACCTGGAATTCTGTAAGAGGGCTACACTGCTGTAGATAATTCAAAGGACCACTTTTATATTTTCAATACTGATCACGAAAGCCCAGAAGGTTTCCAATTAGTATCTTTTGGATTGATTGTAATAGAAACTTGAATAGCCATTCATATCTTGATGTAATCTGTACCAATTTTCAATCTTTTACTGGAAGCCTTTTTAACTCCAAAACTCTGACAGGATTAGTTTGCATTTAGACAAAGAGAAAAAAAGTTAGCACACATCACAAAAAACTAGCACTGGTTCTAAAAAGCCTTGATTCCACTGCTTTGAATCCAGTTTTTGTTTTTTCAACCCAGTTGCTTCTAGGATTTGACATGTCAGGCAACAGGTTACTCTCTGAAGTGGTTGCCCCCCTACCAAGATGAGGGAGCCAGTGAGAGAGAACAGGAAATGTAGAAGCATTTCACACTGCTTGTGCCATAGTTAGTACTGAGAGAGCAATAGTTAGAATACTGATCAGAGCGATACTCATCAATATTCTAATGAGCAACAGATAGAAGAGGTCTGGACTGTAAAGTTAAACATTTTTGTAGCTCAGACATGGAAATCTGTGGGCTCAAAGCAAGTTCAGAACAAAACTGTGAGAATTCAGGCTGAAATTTCAAGCCAAACATAAAGCAAAACAAGAAGCAGCAGCAAACCGCAGGAGTTTTGGGTTAGAAGGGCACCGTGCTTCCTCAGGGTGTGGAGTCAGGCCCTTTGTGTCAGCTATTTAACTCTCTATTTTAAAGTAACAAGAATAATTTCATAAAATAAGTTCTGCAGCAAGTTCTTTTTTGTTTTACTGCCATCCACCCAACATTTTGCTCCAGCCCCGACTGCCTGTCTAGTTCCCTAATCACCATGCCCCTGCAGATACTTCCTGGCTTACCACCCAGGGTGGGACCATGGCACCGAACCAGCCCATCTATGATGGGAGAAGGTGTCAGCAGACCACTGACATTGCCTCCCTGGTTTCCCCCCCAGGGCAGGGTTCGGGGTCAGTGGTACCGCAGAGTCAGAATTGGTCAGCAGGGAGGCAGGGAATCAATTAGGTCAGGCACTGGGTGGGCTTCATCCTCGGCAGACAACCATTTTGTGTATGCCACCCCAGGGGTGGGGACATGCAATGATGTCCAGCGTCTACCCTGCCCGTCAATGTACTGGCGCCGGTCACTCGCAGATCCCCCGGCCTCCGCTAGGGGTTCATCGCGTGCTGGGCACTCTACCCATCTCTCCCCCAGAGAAGGACAGCAGTCCATAGGGCACTAAATCCTTCTCCCCTGGCCGGCCCTCTGACTCTCCAGATCCATTCCTGAACCTGGATCACTGGTGTTGCATGCAGAAATCCAACCGTTGCACCGGAGGGCAGGGCTCTGTAACAAGTTCTTATCCAAAATGTCATTTATTTGTTTCAAAAGTTTTATAGGAACGACATAATTGCCTGGTAACAGTTTACTTCTGGATGTGTCCTGGAGAAGTGGAGGGAAATTGCAGTGCAACTGAGGGAGAATTATAGATAACAACCTATTGTAGCCAAAACAACTTGTTGAATAAACAGCAGGCATCTGCAGAATAAGTAATGTACTTATAAAGTATAACACCAGCAGTGCTCTGCATGATTGTTTAAACCCCAAGGAACACCACTCCACCAATTTGCTAAGGATCCAGGTACCTTTACCCACTGTTTTATTTTCTTACTTTGCACATTTTGTGCTTCAACTATTTATAAATGGGTAAAAATTACACTACCATTGGTGTAAACACACCACAAAACCATGCCATATTCCCAAACAATCACATGCTTTCATCTTTTCATTTGTATTTTCCCTATACGGTATATTCATTGTGCCACCATTTTATAAAAACAATAACACACTTCAAGGTGTACTATTACAGTCCATTGTATGCTTTTCAGAGGTGGTTAAAGTCACTCAGCTCAGCTTTGTACCTCACAGCACACCCAAGGCATGTGCATATCAGAGCTGACCACACACCATGTTGTGTCATCACTACATATACAAAACAAAATATCCCTATCTCAACCCTCAATGAATACAATCACACAATATACATTCTCATTAGTCCTTATATTTATTGTCTTTCAGCTTTTGGAATTCTTTGATGTTGAGCTCTAATAAATTTCTAGTAACATTTCAGAACAACAAGTTCCTTCATCAGACTTTGGAACAATTTTCTATAAAAGACATAAACATCAATTTTTAGAATGTCTCATCTGCAAAATATTTTTTTGTAATAAAATATGAATTTTTAAACTCATTTAATTCAAACAGGTGGAAATGACGTGTGCAATCAATCAAAATCACCTAAGTGTGTCTGCCATGGGGGTTGGGGTATTCCCAGTTGAGTAGCTTAGACATTCTGTGTCTATTAAAAAAGGGGAATAGAGGCTTTAATAAATTTGAGCCAGTTTAGCCATGTTTCGCCATTATTTTTACAAAAAGGAGACAAACTCTATCAGTTAAGTTCAAATTAATGTATGCCCCTTTACATGTGCTTTTGTAAGATTACATCATATTTTGGTCCTCTGGTACAGCTCTCAAGCTGAAATACGTCATGTAATAGAAAAAACAGGCATCGATGTAAAAAACAAACTTAACAGGAAAAACCTTCCTTTCTACTATTTCTTTTTAAAAGCAGGATTGAAGTTAAACTCATCCATGCTCTAAAAATACAGATTTCAAACAGTGAGGCTCCTCTTACCTAATGATTTGTAATCCAGAAGTGGAACTTTGTTTATTTCTCTACGCATGGCCCGGCATTTGTAAAAAAAAGACAACTGCTACAACGGATACCCACCGCCAATATCAGACCATGTTAACAGACTATTCTTCACACCAATAGTCTTCCCAGGTGTGGTATAAGGAAGAAAGGGGCCAGGCCACCAAGGTGTGCACGCAAAGGTGTGCTGACATCACATAGTGACACCACCTTATGCTGCCCGGTCAAATCAATTGAAACTTCCCAAATGCATGTGAGCCAGGGAAGTCCCCCTTTCTCAATGTACTTAACTTAGTACCAGCGTAGACTTTCTGAATGTCTTCAGGTGAAGAGCATAAAACTAAAGGAATCATTACAATGGCACAACAATCATATTGGTGTTTTATCACATTAATGAAAGATGACAAAAAAAGAGCAAAATGGAAAGCGGGAAGGGGGGGTTGGAAATGGTCATGTACTGATACAGTAACCTGAGGGGAACCAGGGAATGGGGAAAAAAGAGGTGAGGAGTGGAATAAATGGACAAATATACTTGTAGCAAACATTATTCTCAAAAAGATGCATACAAGAAAATTCAATTTGATGGAGGAACAAAGGAGAACGAGGGACCTACCTTTTATGATGTGCTCAGAAAAGTGTACTTAACATCACAATGTGACCACCCTATACAGGAAAAAGAGGGAGGGGAGTAGGGGAAAATAGGGGGAGGGAAAGGGACAGGAATTTTTTGGATCCTCTTGATTAAACAAATTAGGCTTAAATTAATTTCAGAATATTATAGCAATATTTACAATGAAAATTGGATATCAAACCAGAACTAACTGTGGAGGGGGTTGGGAAAAAGGAGGGTGGGGAGGGGGAAGAAATGGCGTGGGTTATAAGGAGGAAAAAATATATATACAAGGCCTTCCTAAACCAAATACCAAAAAAAACTTTATTACAAACATTATTTCGAACTGATTATAGTACATATCTTCATATGTTTAATCATAAATAATCCAGTTCAAATTCTCATTTAGTCCATATCTTCACAGATAAAAATCCACCATGCTTCTTGCTTTAATAAGGCCGATTCTCTGTTTCCTCCTCCTCTTGGCAATTCATGGACTTTTCGATCCCAAAAAATTTAAAACTGGATATCTGATCTCAATAAAATGTCTAGCTAAAGGGGACCTTAGATCCCCACTCCTAATATTACTTTTGTGTTCTGCTATATGCATCTTCAAAGGTCTTGTAGTTTCTCCTAAATAATATAATGAACAAGGACAAACTATATAATAAACTGCATAATCTGAATTGCAAGTAATGAAATCTGTTATATCATATTCTTTGTCATCCCAAGTGCTCCTAATAGTTTAATTTTCTTACCATTATTACAATGAACATAATTGCCACAAGGAAGAAAGCCCTTTATCTCACTTCTTAACTAGCCCATATCCACTCTATCTTGCTGTATTTTTACAATCTGGATACAATGTTTACTGTCTTTGAGATGGAACCATGTGTTGGTTACCAAATGATTGTAATAATGGTCCACAATATTGATAAAGTTCAGTAATAGAACCAATCTCAGATATAATAGGTCTCACTGGAGGTTGTTTAATGCTTTTATGTATTTTTGGGAGATAATAAAATAGGAGAATTCTAGGGTTTGATTTATTAATTCTTCCATAGTCCATTGTTCGATAATCGCTCTGCCACTTGCCTCTGTTACTATTTCCATGATTTTTGTTTTTAAGGAAGAGAATGGAATGTTATTAATTTTCTCATAAGTTGTTTCATCTGTCAGTTGTCTTAAGCATTCTCTCCTATAATCTTCCCTGTCCATAATCACTATTTCCCCACCTTTATCTGCTGGCTTTATGATATTTTCGTCTTTGCTATATGTATCCAAAGCATCATATTCTTGCTTTTGTTAAATTTTATTTAGTTTTTTTGTTTTGATTCTGCAATTACTTTTTCTACTTCCATGTTTACTTTATTGATGTCGCTGGTGATGTTTGCTGGGGTGAAATTAACAGGGTCAAATTGTGGCTTTACACCTAAGGCTTGTTTAAGGTGATATCACCCTTTTTTATTTCATCTCCTACCATCTGTGGCTTTGTTCCAAAGAAATTTTTCAATCTAAGTTTGTGAAATAATTTTTTCAAATCAAGCTTCAATTCAAAAGGATTCAACCTCTCAGTGAAACTAAATAAAAGGCCATAACTCAATACTTTGTTTTCAAAAGGTGTTAACACATGTGATGGATAGATTAAATACTAATAATTCTGTTGGTGTCTTGACCTGAGTTCATGTATTTTTCTTAGTCTTTTCTCCACTTCCTACATCTTTTTCTTTTCATGTGTACCTGAGGGACCTGCCTCCTCTGTACCCTCTGAAAATCCTTTCTCTATTTATCTCTGATTGTTACCAATCCTTTCTACAGTCATCATAATAGTCTCTTTCAAAGTAGAACCTTCTGGGTGTATAAAATCTTCCATAAGGCCATTGAAACATTTATCGCATCTGTGATAGAATCTTTATTTGCAAAATCTTTATAAGTGGCCTGTTCAAAACTATCAGAATCTGAGGTAGCAGGACTGGAGTAAGAATTATTGAGGTCATAAATATTAGTATGTTGTTCTGATTTCTTCCAAGAGTATACTGCTACATTCTTATAATCAATCATATCTCTTTTAAATTTACTCTTGATGTTTTGGATACGTTATCATATTCTAATAATGATTTTTCTATTTTATCTAGAAGTAACTTAAGTTGAGAGGTCTCCACTGTTTCTTTAATTTTAGATTCCAAATCATTAATTTCACCAAGTAATTTGCTTTGTTCTGCTGTTAGCATTCCTATGAGAAGTAACATGAAGTCAAACGAGCATTTACAGTGTATACCATCCCATGTAAGTTGAAAACTCTCAGGTAAAAATCCTAATTGTGACTCTACTAATACTTTCAATCCCCTCAGTATTCTTTTTTGTGTCATATACACAGCCGTTGCTGGGGGGGTTCGTCTGGTTCGAAAGAACCCCCCTTTTGAAACTCCACCTTTATTTTTCATTATTTGTAAAAAAAAAAAAGTTTCATCATTTCTGTTTATTTTTTTACTGTTACAGAGTGCTAATGCACACATGATGAACCCCAGCACTTTCTCTCTGCATGCGCCCCCTTCCTCCTTCTGCTGTCAATCAGCTCCCTCAGTGCCAGTAAGATGACTGGAGCTGCTTTTAAGTCTTTCTCTGCACCCTCCTTATGACTGGCTGGCCAATTGGAGCTCACATCAGCTTCGTGAATGTGACCTCAATACAGCACGGCCACTGCCTACAATTCACAATGTCAGCTAGCACTGGAGGAAGATGGAGCATGGTGGCAGGCTCAGAGATAACATCACCAGGAGAGCAAAAAAGAAGTAGAGGACCTCTACTTATAATATTATCAGTCATAGGCAGGTAAATTTTGCTGGCCACTATTGCCGAAGATGTGTCCCTTAATAACTGTATATTAAGGGATAGGCTGTGCAGTTGGGCAAGAGAGCTTTTCAGGTGGTGGGCTGAAAATGTAGAAATAAATTATTTAAATCCCCCTCTATACAAAAAGCAAAGTTGTCATGTTTCATATGCCTGTTTTAACTTTTCGTAAGTAAAGCAAAAGAGGTACCACAGTGGAAAGGCAATGCAAGTGTTTGGAAGGGTCTGGCTGGGATCTGCACTGCCACCTCATTAATTGTGCTGATCAGAGAGGTCTTTACTGTAGTCCCATTTTCATGGACATTCAGTACCACTTTGGTCTGTATCATCTGTGCCAGATGCCGTTAAATCAAATAAGTTGTGATGTGTTTTCTCCAGATGACCACGTGCCAGTAGAACGACATTTGTTGCTACAGTTCACTGTTTTGAACATACCCACTGTACTTTTGGAAGCATGGTGGGGTGGGGTTGGGGGGGGGGGTAGGCCTATCGGAGATGGTAACTTTGCACTGAAAATTCCCGCCGCTGTCAAATTACCTTTCCCCTCACTCCCTTTGTCATACCTACCACATTGGAGAATGGAATGGGGGCAACAATTGTAGTACTCAATACTGAACTAAGACTCATGTTATAGATTTTTTTCCAAGCAGGGTGCCTGGAATAGAAACATAGAAATATAGACAATGACAGAAGAAAAAGACCAGAGGTCCATCCAGTCTGCCCAAGTTCCCTATAATCCCTGGAACCTACAATTTCTCCAGGGTACTAACTCTCCCTGTCCTCTTTCTAGTCACCTCCTTGGTCCTGTTGCCTCCGGTAACCACTATTCCCTTCATTATGTCCCAGCCCTGCTTGAATCCTCTGACTGTTTTACACCACCATTTCAGCTGACAGACTGTTCCAAGTTCCACCACCTTTTCCATAAAGTAGTACTTCCTCACATCTCTCCTGAACCTACCTCCTGTTAATTTCCATTAGTGTCCATGTGACCATGAATTGGTACTCAGGCTAAATAGTACCCGTAGTTCATTTTAATTCATTTCAGGAACTTGAAGATCTCTATCATATCTCCTCTCTCCCTTCTGGTCTCCAATGAGTACATATTTAGTGCCTTGAGGCACTCCTCATAAGATTTGCCCTACTGTCCCCGAATTGTTTAGTTACTCAGCACTGCACTGTCTCCAACATATCCTCATCCTTTCTGAGGTGAGGACTCCAGAACTGGGCATAGTACTCTAGGTGAGGCCTCACTAGGGATCTGTAGATGGGAAGTACTACCTCCTTTCTTCTGCTATCAATACCCTACCAATACATCCTAGCATCCTGCTAGCCTTACTATAGGCCATGTTGCACTGACTAAATTACTTAAACAGTATATTGAATTGTGGATGGTGAGGTACAACAAGGGGTAGAGAGACTTCAGATATGAGTTATTTAGACCTAAAATAAGTACACAAAGTGCACCTGAGCATACCATAGCCCATGGTTACTGAGGCCTATCAGACCCAGACCCCTTCCCTAGTAGCAAGCCAGCACTGCAGTAAGTTAGTAGTGTACAATACCCAGCCAAAACCAGCTGCAGACTGTATTGAGGTTCAGTGCATTAGCATTTGCTCTCTCTCTCTCTATATATATATATATATATCTATCTATCTATATATCTACATATGTAATAGATAACCTACTCTAAGGTGTGCAGTCGTGCTCTGATATATGCATGGCTTGGTGTGCGTTGTTAAGCATAAGTCCACAGGCCGAGTTCATCAACCACCCAAGGCGTGTGTATATCAGAGCGCGACCACACATCCTAGAGTGGGTTATCTATCTTATAAAATGGCAAAATTGTTTTGGAGGGGGGTTAAAGTGCAGGTGCGCGGTTGCTCTCTGATAGATGCATGGTCATGTGATGTGTTTTATACAATCAGAATGCTGGATTAGTTATTTACTTTGCTTCCCATTTTATAAATACACACACACACACACACACACACACACACACACATAGATACATAGATACATAGACAGTGTCGGCAGATAAGGGCCTATGACCCACCCAGTCTGCCTATTTGAGCTTGTAAGTTCAGTTTGTTTTCCTAGAAGTCTGTTGCCCCTTACCCCTGACCTCCAGAATTCCTTTATGTCTATCCCATGCATTCTTAAATCCCGTGATTGTTTCAGCCTCCACCACTTCCTCTGGCAGGGTGTTCCACTTGTCCTCCACCCGTTCTGTGAAGAAATTCTTTCTCATGTTTCCTCTGAATCATCCTCCCTCCAACTTCATCCCATGCCCTCTAGTCCTGGAACATCTTTTTCGCTTAAAAATAGTGTTTTCCTGCACCCTGTTCCTCCCTGTAAGATACTTGTATGTCTCTATCATATCCCCTCTCTCCCTCCTCTCCTCCAGGGAGTACATGTTCAGTTCCTTCAACCTGTCTTCATAGGACTTGTGATGCAATCCATGCACCATCTTTGTTGCCCTCCTCTGAACCATCTCTACCCTGTCTATGTCCTTACGTAGGTATGGTCTCCAGAACTGTACACTGTACTCCAGATGGGGCCTCACTAGTGTCTTGCATAGTGGAATTATGACCTCCCTTTTCCTGCTGGTGATGCTCCTGCCTATACATCCCAGCATCATATTTGCTTTACCTGCTGCCTTGTCACACTGTTTCCCTACCTTGAGGTCATCAGAGATGATAAGCCCAAGATCCCTTTCCTGCTTGATGCATGCTATATCCTCACCCCCCAACTGATATACTGTGCCAGGGTTTTTGTGCCTCATATGCATTATCTTGCACTTCTTTGCATTGAATTTCAACTGCCAAACCCCTGACCATTCTTCAAGTTTCTGCAGGTCGCTTCTCATTCTGTCTACACCCTCTGGTGTGTCTACTCTGTTACAGAGCTTTGTGTCATCAGTGAACAGTGAAATTCTGCCTTCTAGGTCCTGCACAATGTCACTGATGAAGATGTTCAATAGGACCGGTCCCAGCACTGATCCTATGGTACCCCACTGGTCACTCTTCCCTCTGTGGAGTGACAGCCATTTACCACCACCCTCTGTGTCCTGCCACCCAGCCAGTTACCTACCCACCACACTACTGTCCTGCCCACACCCATATTCCCCAGTTTGTGTAATAGTCTTCTATGTGGCACAGTGTCAAAGGCCTTGCGAGAGTCCAGATGAGCCATGTCCACTGCCACTCCCTGATCCACCTCCCTAGTCACCCAGTCAAAAAAATTCAACGAGGTTGGTCTGACATGACCTCCCCTGGTGAAACCATGCTGCCTTGGGTCCTGTAGTCCATTGACAACCAGATGTTCCACCAATCTCTCCTTCAGTAGTGCTTCCATGATCTTCCCCACTACCGAGGTGAGGCTGACTGGTCTGTAGTTCCCTGCTTCCTCTTTGTTCCCACTTTTGTATAAGGGGACTACATCTGCTGTCCTCCAGTCTTTGGGTACCTCCCCTGTTTCCAGTGATCAGCTAAACAGAATAGCCAGAGGTTCAGCCACCACCTCTCTTAGTTCTTTAAGGACCATGGGATGCACCCCATCTGGCCCCATTGCTTTATCAACTCTTATTACTTCCAGTTCCTTCAGGACCCTTTCTCGTGTAAAGGGACTTGTGTCCATTTCTGCACCATTCTCACCCCTTGTACTCCCTTCAGACCCATTACCTCCTCTTCCTCAGTAAAGACTGAGCAGAAATACCTGTTCAATGTGTCAGCTTTACTGTTGTCATCCTCCACTTGACCCCGTCCTCCCCTTCAGTCTCACCTATCCTCCCTTTGTCTTTCTTTTTTCACTTATGTACCTGTAAAGGTTGTGTCCCTCTACCCACTGATTTTGCAATGTGCTCTTCTGTCTGAGCTTTGGCTTCCTTACTGACCTCCCTGCCTCCCTTTGCTTCTCCTGGTACTTCTCCCTATCCTCTTCTGCCTGTGTCTTTTTGTATTGCTGAATGCAATCTTTTGGCTTTCACTTTCTTTGCTACCTCTTTAGAAACCATAATGGTCTCCTCTTCCTTTCCCTCTTGCTAACCTGCTTAATGCATAATTCTGTTGTTCTTGTAATCCCCATTTTAAATACTGCCCACTGTTCCTCAACCCCTGATTCCTGTCCCATTCCCCTTAATGCCTCTTTCAAGTATCTCCCCATTTTCCCAAGGTCTGTCCCCCTAAAATCCAGGATACGTGTTTTTGTGTGGTTTGGTTCTGCTCTTTCTGTGATTTTAAACCACAATGACTGGTGGTCACTGCTTCCCAGGTGCTCCCCACTGTTACCCCATCACACTGTCCCTGTTTGTGAGCACAAGGTCCAGTATTGCCTTCTGCGAGTTGGTTCCATGACAGTTGCTTGAGGAAGGCACCCTGAAGGAGTCCAGGATAAATCTGCTCTAGTTGATGCTGCTGCTGGATGCTCCAGTCCACATCTGGAATATTGAAGTCTCCAACCAGTACTACCTCACCTTGTCTGCCATCCTTTGGATGGCTAGCACTCAACTCCTCATCTGTTTCTTCCTCCTGGGCTGGTGGTCTATAGACCACACCTGTGCGATGGCTGTCCCCATTTTCCTTTCCAGCTTAACCCACAGTATCTCCCCATTTTGTTCCTCCTGGATCTCTGTGGCCCTTATGTCATTTTTCACATACAGTGCCACTCCTCCTCCCTTCCTGCCTGCTCTGTCTCTTCTGAATATGTTGTAGCCAGGTATGGCCATCTCCCAGTTGTGGTTATCATTACACCAGGTTTCAGTGAAAGCCACAATGTCCAGGTCTGACTGCACCATGACAGTCTCCAGATCTTCCATCTTGTTGCTAAGGCTCCTGGCATTTGCACACATGGCTTTCCATGATTTGACCTCCCTAGACTGTTTCACTGTTCTACTCCAGCCCTTTCCTTGGTTGTCATTTATCCCTGGTTCTCCTTGCTGTCTGCCCTTCTGCTGAAATTTGCCTCTTTTCTGCTTATCCACCTCTTGGGCACTAATCTCCATCTTTTGCACACTGCTTTGCAGAGATACCCACTCCTCTGGTTCACTGGTTCCACTGCTAGCTGTGGGGGGTGAGCAAGTAGGTACCCTCCTTGCTGGCCTGCCACCCCCTTTGCTAGTTTAAATGCTTGTCAATGTAGCATTTAAACTTATCATTGAGTGCTTGATTCCCTCCAGGATGGATGCAGGCCGTCAGGCTTGAACAAACCTCCATCCCTCCAGGGGTCCCCAGTCACCAATGAATCAAATCCTTCCTCACAGCACCAGTTCTACAACCATGAGTTAAAGTTCCTGGTGCATGCACTCCTATGCTCTCCCTTGCCTCTCACAGGTAGTACTTCTGAGAAAGTGACAGAAGTAGCTACTTGCTTGAGACCCCTCCCATTTCCTAAACTCTTCCTGAACTTCCTTTGGCTCCCCATTTGCCAGGTCATTAGTACCTAGGTGGATAATGACATCCAGCTCACCCTCCCATCTTGCCTTCCCAGTGATCCCCAGGATCTTCCTTCCATCCCTCCATGCCGTGGCACCTGGTAGGCAACTCACCTCCCTGTCCTCCCCCTCCTGTGTTCCTAGCTGGATCCCTCTTATGATGGAGTCCCCCACCAGGATTCACTTCCTCCTCCTCTGGGGTCCACTGCTTTCCCACTGAGGTCACCTCCTTGGCTAACCTCCACATCCTTTCCTTCCACTTCTCTGTGTACCTCTATTTGGTTGTCCTCATTTGCCAGTGTGGCATATGAGTTCTTGAGTGGAATAGGATCTGGGATGTGCCTCTGCCTGACCGCTCTAACCCTCCCTGAGCCCACTGTCATCCAAGTGCTCCTCGTTCTTGGCATCCTTTGAGGCAGTTGCATTGGACTGGTGGTCCCTGGATAGGGTGATGGTACTCTGACCCAGATTACTTCCACTCTGAGTCTGGCTACCTCCTCCCGCAGTCCAGAGATGCATGCAGATAGGGCAGCACCTCAGTGTCCAGAAGGTCTGCCTGAATATGGCTGCCCACAGCCACTGCATTGCACCACTCCCCACATTATACTGCAATTCCACTACTTGTCTGCTACTGAAGCTCTCCTAGTTCCCTTTTTATTAATTACTGTCCTAAAAATCCTGCCACTGATCCTCAGATAATTTTTTTTTAAAAGAAAAAGAAACCAATAAATAAATAAATGAATCAAAACTCTTGTCATGTTGAGGGTGGGCTTCTTTCCCCTTATGCCCGTCCTTCTTCACACCCCTTACTATACCCTGTGTTTAGCTCCTGTCAATCAGATTTAACAGGGCATATAATTAAGAGTTGGGGGAAGGGGAGGGAGGGGCGAAAATTTGCAGCAATTAAAGACAGCACAGAATTACACAACCACTATGTTTTAAATTTTCAACAGCCCAAAAACAATTATAAGTAAAGACAACAAACGAAAGTATAGTGTCACTAAAAGCCCACAATCTAAGTTTAAAAGAAAAATAGCAATTACCAGTTACTCTAAAGCACTGAATTGAATATGTTTCCTTCCTTCCCCTTCTGGCTTCTTCTGAGAAAATAAACTCTACTTGCTACTTCAACTCTGACTAAGCCCCACCTCCAGTTATCACATAGCTGAGGTCAGAGGCCAGACAATAAACACCCTTCACCCAACTACAGGGCAGTCAGACAAGCCAAGATAAAATTTGCAGCAATTAAAGACAGCACAGAATTACACCACCACTATGTTTTAAATTTTCAACAGCCCAAAAACAATTATAAGTAAAGAAAACAACGAAAGTATAGTGTCACTAAAAGCCCACAATCTAAGTTTAAAAGAAAAATAGCAATTACCAGTTACTCTAAAGCACTGAATTGAATATGTTTCCTTCCTTCCCCTTCTGGCTTCTTCTGAGAAAATAAACTCTACTTGCTACTTCAACTCTGACTAAGCCCCACCTCCAGTTATCACGTAGCTGAGGTCAGAGGCCAGACAATTAACACCCTTCACCCAACTACAGGGCAGTCAGACAAGCCAAGATAAAATTTGCAGCAATTAAAGACAGCACAGAATTACACCACCACTATGTTTTAAATTTTCAACAGCCCAAAAACAATTATAAGTAAAGACAACAACGAAAGTATAGTGTCACTAAAAGCCTACAATCTAAGTTTAAAAGAAAAATAGCAATTGCCAGTTATTCTAAAGCACTGAATTGAATATGTTTCTCCTTCCTTCCCCTTCTGGCTTCTTCTGAGAAAATAAACTCTACTTGCTACTTCAACTCTGACTAAGCCCCACCTCCAGTTATCACGTAGCTGAAATCAGAGGCCAGACAATTAACACCCTTCACCCAACTACAGGGCAGTCAGACAAGCCAAGATAAAATTTGCAGCAATTAAAGACAGCACAGAATTACACCACCACTATGTTTTAAATTTTCAACAGCCCAAAAGCAATTATAAGTAAAGACAGCAACGAAAGTATAGTGTCACTAAAAGCCCACAATCTAAGTTTAAAAGAAAAATAGCAATTACCAGTTACTCTAAAGCACTGAATTGAATATGTTTCCTTCCTTCCCCTTCTGGCTTCTACACACACACACACACACACACACACACACACACACACACACACACACACAATCTGAGCCACCCAGATAGTAATAATTGTCCTTAGAGCAAGAGGTGGAGGGGAGCTCACAGATGAGTTATTCTGGTTTAAAATAATCTACAAAATTAGCCACAGAATATCTAGTACCCCAAAGCTTCTGGGACTAAGCAGCCCCCAGACCCCTTTCCTGTACACCAGTAGATACAGCTGCAGATGTTAAAACTCATAACATAATATATCTGGGACAATGTCTTAGGTGTATTACATTAACAGCATCTTGCTGCCCTCTGGTACTGAATATATATGTATTCACCCTGCAGCCAGCCAGATAATAATTTTGTTTAGAGCAAGGAGTGTAGAAGATCTCAGATATGACTTCTTCAGCTTCAAAACAAGCCACAAAATGCACCACAGGGCAATTCTAGGATTCCATGGCTTCCGGGGTACTAGCTGCCCTAAGACCCACAGCTTTTTTTAAAAAGTTGCAGACTGCATAAAAAGAACCCCCCTTGTGAAAGTCCTGGCAATGGCCCTGATATATTCTAACAAGGTAACTGCATGCCAATCTAAGCTAATATCTCTCTCCTTTAGTGATTCTAGTTTATTAATCATAGTTTTTGGTATCTCTGTTGTTTCTACTTGGCCTAAATGGCATTTACTTTTCACCAACCCCATAATTCTAGTTGCTTCCTTCTGATTAATACTCAGTGTTGTAGATCTATTGTCTGTTGTTTTATCCAATTCAGAAAACGTAGCCATTGTAATTGAATAATTGATAGTGTCCCTATAATCTAAAATACACGAGCAAATTTTAACATTTCGGGAGACTCAGAATCCCTCTGTAAGGAATATGTAGAGCAAGGTCCAAAAAAAAAGATCTCCCAAGGTTCCTTTAACTATTTTTGATATATTTTATATAAATAAAGTGGGGGAGATGGGTAAAACGGATAAACACAGAAGTACAAAACAAAATACCCATATCTCAACCCTCAATGAATACAATCACATAATATACATTCTCATTAGTCCTTATATTTATTGTCTTCCAGATTTTGGAATTCTTTGATGTTAAAGCTCCATTTATTACATACGTCACTAGTGGTGAATAAGATTGGTAAAAAGATTATGTTATTTGGGAATGAACATTTATTTTCACTTGGAGCACATTATTTCCACTTAGATTCTGGAAATAGAACACAGAGAACAATACACCAGATAATGAGTTTATTATGGAAGACAGGCATTCACCACTTTTTTATGAAGAAGAAATAATAAATGGAGTGCTCCTTTTAATATGGCTCAGACCGGGTTTTCATCAGTATTCACTGCTGTTTCTGAACACCCATCCTTTGAGATCACTTTTCTTGTGATTATAGTGAGCCAGCATGCAGCAGACACTGCTCCCTGACCTTAAGGGACAATAAGTGTACAGAGACAGCTTGGAATACTGATTAAAACTGGTCTTGGACTCACATGAAAAGGAGCACTCCTTTTATTATATCAGATTTTAAAAAAAAGCTAAAGTAGACTCAAAATGTGGAAAGAAGGATATCATAAAAGGAGATATGGGGCAATCTAAAATAGAATAAAAAAGCATAGGTCAAACTTTTCACCACTATCATGCACTGCTGCTTTAGGCTGAAAATTGGTAAAGTACAAACAAAACATTACAAAGAGTGTGGTATATACTGTATGAAAAACATAAGCAATAAGACATGTTGTGGTGGATGTTAGACAGTTCTAATGCATGATTGGGGGCATAGTGAGGCACAAGACCACAGACTGAGTACAACCAGCCCCCTAGCCATGCATTAGAACTGTCAATTGCACACCCTGGAGTGGCTTATTGCACTTATTAAATTTTAGATGCATGTCAAAGTTAAATTTATTATGACTGAGTAAGGAAAAAGTGAATTTTTTTGTCTTTATTTTAAATAAAATAGTTCCTCTGCCTGGTTGTGTTGTTTTTTTTTTTTACCTGAAGACTTTTGTCCTACTGTGGCCCACATAGTTGTACATATTTTTTACGGTTGTCATAGCTCACCTTACACAAACACACACACACACACACACACACAAACACTTCCATTATTTGTTCTGCATTAGCAACTTCAAGTAACAGAGGCTCTTTTTAATGACTCAGAGGAAAGCAAGTGTATGGAGTGGCATGGCAGCAGCAGTTATGGACTGGCACACTGTGGGAGCAACTCTCACAAACTGTGCATGGTGCTGTGATAATGGGGTCATAGAAGAAGCCAGAGGAGTAAAGAAGGATGGTATATGTCTTTAACAATTTAGTATTTAAACTGAGTCTGAGGTGTGTGTGTGTGTGTGTGTGTGTGTGTTGGGGAATTTATGCTTTGCGTGGTGTCTGTGGATTCTGTCAGCTGGTTGACCCAGAGAGAAAGCAAGTGGATGGACAAGTGAGCAGACAAGCAATGGTGACACTGGCACAAGGATTTAAAAAATGGGTACTGGTCCTGTTTGCCAGGACTAGTTGTAGCTGTGTGTTAGACACTTCTAAAGCACAGCTATCAACCAATCACAGGGCTCAAAATCTTGAGCCCATTTAATAAATTATTATCTACAATAAAATAACACATTCATGACCATGAATTAGTGTTAAGACCTTCATATTTAACTAGTCATTTTATCGCTAGTGAGCTGTGGGTCTTACACTTACCAGTGGTGATAAATGTATTAATCCACTCCACCACATTAAGTATTGCATAGAACAAAAAGTTAGTGCAGCATCTAGAACAGGTAGTCAAAGCATGATTCTTCTGAATGAGGAACACTTCCATAAAAAGTCAAATCAAGAAGTTAAATTGAACCCTTCAACAGTAGGAATCATTATTGGCTGTACAAAGGAGAGCAAGTGTAGCATATGCCTACTTTTGATTTGTCCCCGAAAACATCTGCAGTGAATTATATGCTATTAAAAATGCTTTCCAACTAAGGAGTGAAAAGGAAAGAAACTCAGATTTAAAAAGACTGACAAATCAATAGCAAATCATTTGGAAATGAAACTGACTAATGTAATTAATTTATAATGCCACAAATTGACGATCAGTGCTACAGTAGTTGTTCCAAAAACAAAAGAAACTATAGGAAGCTACTCAAGATGATGGCTAAATTAAAAATTAATCTAATCATTCAGCAATGTGGTATTACAGTATATTTGTAATATGGTGCTATGTTATCATATATGCAAGTGAATTATAAACTCTAAAAGTCTGGTTGCAAGTAGTGCAGTGTGGGATGTGGAATTGCGCCTGCGGAATTAGTGCAGAATGATCATTCTGCCAGTGGAATTTCTACTGGAATTTTACTTGTTCGGCTGTGCAGTTCTGCCTACTGTGATCCATGGAATATTATTCTGTGGAAAAGCATTTTTTCCATGGAAAATTATTCCTACACAATTTCTGTGGAATCTATTGAGATCCGCAGAATAATATTCCATGGAACAGCGATTTTTCCACATAAAATCATTCTGCAACTATTGTATGCTGCGGAATTCTACCGTTCTGTTTCTGGCAGAATTTGATGGAATTGTGGTGGAATCTTGAATATTCCATGGAATTTCGCTCTGCTAGAATTTGAAAATTCTGCACAGCACTAGTTGCAAGATAAAAAATCTAGACCTAAAAAATTCTAACCTGCTAGCCCAGTGGCGCTGAGGGTTGAGGTGCTGGATGCCACACTTCGCTCCACGCTGGTGACCGGGTTTGGGAGCAGACTCAGGTCGCTGGTAGGTCGGCCAGGAGAGATAGGTTTAAGTGTCTGATGACAGCTCACCTTCTCTGGGAGGTTGTGGCCTTAGCCCAAGCACTTGCCTGACCCCAGCGAGGCTCGGGGTACTACAAGCCCCAATTGTAGGGACAGGCAGTTGCTTTATTATGCGAGATCGGGCGCCACGCCTTTGATGTCAGGGGGTTGTGCACTGTATGAGAGGGAGAAAAAGAGGAAAAACACCTGCTGGATCCAGGAAGACGGACTTCCCAGAGCGTGCCTCCGATGTGCCCTGCTCACCAGGACCACCATCTCAGCCTGACAAGATGAGATTATGGGGTGTTGGACCCCACCTCTTCCCACTCGGGGGGAAACCGAAGCTCCATGGAGGAGTGAGAGGTGAGTCCTGGTGGGTGTGTGGTAGGAGGATGACTTGTTGGATGTCCCGAAGGGTCAGGGCTATCAGGTTGTTAGGAGAGATAAAATGTAATTGAAAAAAAAAATTCTAACCTTTTACTTTTTATTAGAATCTTCTGACAGGCTAAGAAGTGAAAAAAAGGAAAATTCTGATTTTTCTACATAAGAAACCAGAAACAAATATTCCATCATTACAATCATGACTAAGGAAATCTGAAACCAAAAGTAGAAGGGTGATGTGAAAATAGGAAAGATCATTTTAGCAAGTTACAGTATCACCTGCCAATACCTATCTCGCTCTTTGAATAAGCCAGTAACTGTGTTGTACAGCAACACATTTACTGTTGTAAACCTGTCATATTCTGGCAGCTTAAAAAAACTCTTCAATAAACATTACTCTGAACATTTCTACACAGTACTTTTTCACAAATTTATTTACAAATATGTATAATCTTCCTGTTGGGATGGTGGTGGTGTGAAGCCTCTGAGAACAGACTGGGATTTAGTTAGGACATGCACCTGAATACCACTAAAGGGGGAGCTTCATAGTTTACAAAGCAGACTGGAGAACCTGGGTTTTATGTCTTTCCAAACAGATGGTGTCCCAGCAATCCTTTTCACCATCCTTATTGGAGCATCATTGAGGGAATGAAGTTGACTCAGGGTCTGACTGATCCAGCTGTGGACCATTTCTGCAATTTACAACTTGGTTTTCTTACAAAAGACCCAGATTTACTTTTATTTACTTGAGAACTGATTTAGTTTATGAGAATATAGAATAGTGCCTGATCTTTTCTGCTGTCTCCTTTTCCACATTTACAGATGAAAATCAAAAAAATATTTTTCTATAGATATTTTGATGCTTCTGACAGACTTTTCTATGGTGGTGGGTGTACTCTTCTAGTAATAATAATACAAAGAACCTCAGCACAAAAGCACTGAGGCAAGGGTTACACAGAAAGGGTAAGCCTTTGCAGGTTGCATGAGAGGCCACTGGCACCATGCACTCCTGCTTAAAGCAGAAGCATTCTGAATATTTTATGGTGATTTACGTGTCCATCCTAAGATGCTTTGCATTATTAAGGTACATGTCATTTTGTATTTCCTCCTTATAATGTTGACATGGTGTTCTATCAAGTGTTTTCAAGCTTGCTAAGAAGGTTGCAGGAGATGGAGAAGGAGTGGGGCCCCAGTCATCCACCGCATCCTTTGAGATATTTTCTGTTGTTTTCTTATTGCTTGATTTATGTTATGGAGAGGAACATAGGGTCACATCCATTCCACCCATTGCTAGATGTTCTGTATTGTGCTTTATGTTATGGCAACAAGGGGTTACACACATTACAGTGCAAATCATCTTGCCAAATGACACCATAGTGGCCGCAATAAGTCGGCAGCATAAGGAGTGAATGGAAATAATACTGCAAGTTATGTATACTGTGAACACAGAGAAAAAGCACTTTAATGTGTTGAAATACACATTTATATAACCAAAATACATGACAACAAGAAACTGAGCACCCCCTGAACTATATATAACCAACTCCAGACCACACTGATAGGTGAGGATGGCAACCTAGTGAGAGACAGCAAAAAAATGGACCAGAGAAAAGTGCAAACAGGTGCCAGAGTTTATTGCAAATGATGCCACAGACCCACTCATCCACTTGCCAGTCACCACTTCATGTACTAGCAGACAGCATGAAAAAACAGAGAAAACAAACAGTGCCAGACACCCAGCACAACATTCATCTGAGCTGCAATCACCCAACAACATGACATACACTTGTGTCTCCATACCCTTCAGCTCAAGCAGAACACCTCCACTCCAATGCCTGACTGCACATATGTAGTTAGCTCTCCTTCCTGCACCCTATTGTACTTGCTTCATACACTCTGCTCTATTGTTGGGATACCGGCAACAAGAATTGCTCATCAAAATTCAAAGGAGCCAGCCACACTCACGAGCAAAGTCAGTAAACTCTTTTTCAGGCTTTATTGCAATTCATATTATTCAGCACAGGTTCCAGTCACTGCCCAATGATTAACTCATTGAATGATGGAGATAGGAAAGGACTTGCACTTTTTAAATTAAAATATTCAGAATATATATATAAATGAATTTCTGAGGCGTCTTTACAGTACGCGCTCATACTGAACTCAGTCGGCTGGCCGTGGTGATGAGAGGTGGGCTGTGCCAGTCGCCCGCTGGGGACGGTGGGTGGGTGCTGGGGTGGCTGGCATGACTGGGTGGGGGCCACTAGACTACCAGGGCAGGGTATTTGCCGCATTTGCGGCGGTGACTCGGGGGTCGGGAGCACAGGTGGTGAGATGACAGTGCTGTTGGGCATTTACAATGGGGGATTTGGGGTGCTGGGAGGGGCACTTCTGCGGGGCATTTCACATACACATGGGGGGCAGTTGGTGTGGGCAGCACTGTGGGGCCATTACTGTATGAGGAGGCATGTACAGTACAGGGATCGGGTGGGATCCTGCATGATGCCCAGTGGGGCAACAACTGGGGTGGTCTGGGCATGGGGTGGGCACATGGACTGGGATCTACAGGACCTTTGGAGCATGGATGTAAGTTACACCAGCTAAATGCAGGTGTATTTTATGTTGCTGGTTCTCCTCCAGGGATTCTTGTAGAATCCCAACATTGGGGACTTTGTTGCTGCCCTTCTGGAATGGGGCACAACTGCTACCATAAACCCCCTAGTGCCATGTCGCAGGGGGTTTATGGTGCAACTGCCAGCATAACAGCTGTTCGGCGCAAGTGGCCTGCAACATGTTGCAACTGCTGATGTAAGTTGCTACTTGTGCCATTCTATTTGGCGCAAGTGCTGTTACACCAGGCAGTTCTTTTCTAGAGTCTGGCCCTAGTTGTATAACTTATGACTGTTAGTTATTTGCACTTATATTTCTGTTTTGTTACTACATATAGATTCCTGCAAATGTACTGTCATTGCTGAAAATTTTGTATAAGTGTACTATGTCTGACTTCTACTTGTTCCCATGATGTTTTCTTGTATCTATTATTGTCTACATACCCTTTGTTGTAATCTCCCGGGTCATGCCTGAAAATAGGTAGCTATGCTGTCTAGTTTACCTACCTGGTTAACAAAAACTAACTAAATAAATAAATGGAAGGTACATGGGCTGGATACCTTACACTATGTGGGATCAACAGTGTTTTGGGTCCATAGCTGTGTCAATGCTTTATGTTGTGGCAGCAATCCTCAGCATATCCCCAGGTTCACTGCTTATATGATGGCCCTTTTCCCCAACCATACAACCCCATTTTTGGAAGATGGTATTCCCTGTGATTGAACTGCCACTACAGCTCACAGCCAATGTGTGGACTACCCACAGCCCAGAGTCATGAACATATCAACTGCATGAGTGATTAAAGTTCTTCCATGGTCCACCTCAGTGCATCCATGGGCTATGGTGGTCTGGGTTCTTTAGCTCAGTGATGACCCGGTTCTGAGGCTCCTGATACTGTCAACAGCCTCCTAAGGACACAGTGTTTATTCTGCTACGATTAGCTCTTATCTCCATATCAAGATAGAACATCTTTTGGTGGACTATATTTTCTCCCAAGGGGCTCTTGTGACAGCAACGAACCCTCACCTGCTACTGGGGGGCACAGAGGGTAATACCAGAATGTACTACCACTCCAGGGTCATGTGCAGAACACTTCTCAGGATTACAAAGTCCTCATGCATATACCACTTACTCCCAGAACTAGGGGTTCCTATGATCTTACACTGCTTTTCCTTCACTCCAGTCAAGTGTTTCTTTTTTTTTATGAACATATTGTTTGTCAGTATAGGCTAGGTTAGCATGCTGTTGGATCTTATGATAGGGCAATGTTTTTGAGCCAGTCTCAAGGTGTGCTTTCTTCTGCCTATTGCTGAACCTCCAGAATCTGCTTCTGGCATCTTGGCCTTCTTCTGGCCTATGTTAACAGAGGCAGAATCTCATCTTGGTTTATTGGGGGGGGGGCGTTATCTCAGGACTAATACTCTGCATTGTGCTACTTCTTGTATATAGTTGTCCTGTTTATTGTTGTGGGTTATATGTGTTTTTAGAGTTAAATCAGCTTGTGGTCTTTATTCTGCAAGATTGTCAAATCTCTTAAAGGGTTGAATTTGAAGTAGGAAAGTCCAAGGGGGAATGTTCTCAGTTGTTTTAGTAGTAAGTAGTTTATTGTTCGGTCAATGACCATTATATACAAATAGACATACACATACATTTGACCGACAAATCCTATAAATTCCAATAAATATCATATAACTTTGACATTATAAAGCTTTTACTCCAAGAGTATCTTTAAAATGTCTAAAAAGTCCCATCAGTTCCTAACCTACACACTTCGCATCATTTTGCATGCTTTAAGCAAATTAGTACAATAGTTTTTAGGTAAGAAGCTACACAATTAATTATTTGATCATCCTGTGTAGTAAACATAATATCCAGTGGTACTGTACAATCTTCAGATTGAAATGAATTCCAAATTGGTTGGAGCCAATATTTCCGCTGTGCATTATACCATGTAGAAGTAAACATCACATGGAGCAAACATTCAGGTTCTGATCTGAAACAGTCACATAACTTTTCAGCATATACATTGGATTCTGAATAATGAACATTTCAAATTTTACTATAGAAGAGCTCAGAGTGATACTTTGTATAAAGCTTTCTCTTATCTTGTTCAATTATAGCATCCAGGTAGTATCTAAATTCATGTTTTAGGTCATGCAGTACCAACCATGGTGAAACTTTAAATCTGGATGCTTTTATTAAGTCATTTCCTTTGTAAAGATTTCTGATTTTGTTTGTGATATATTTAGTATATTTTATTCTAATTTGTATCCTTTTATTTTTGTAATGATTTAATGTTTTCAAGACATATCTGTTTAATAATAAATCAATATTTTTTAACCAATCTGACTGTCTACAGTCCATCTCCTGCCATTTAACTTTTTCTTCAAGGCACAAAAATGGGAACCTATTATTTTGCATTCTTGCAAGCTTTATCGAATAAGTCAGTTTCCTGTTATCAATCAGTGCATTTGGACTAAGCATACCAAATTCTGCCCTTACCAACACATTCGGTGAAGAAGAACCCCCCCGGGCAGTTTTGTATAATTTGTTAAGTGGTGTTTCGAGAGAATCAACTTTCTCAACACTCCAAACTTCACTCTGGTAAGTCAGCTGAGGAAAGTATTTAGCTTTTATTGCAGTTAAGAAGGTAGGATTGTGTTACCACCATACTTGTAGTTAAAGATCATCTGCATAGCCGTTTTTGCTTAGTTCATGAAAAGTTTCAATAAAGGCATATTCTATTGGAGCTTGTGTTTTGTGTCTCTTTATTTACTATGTTTTGTGTTGCATTGCCCTAGTTTTCCTTATTTTTTTAGTTTATTTAATTGCATGCCTGACCCCCGACATTCTCGTTCTTCACAGCTGCACAAGCCCATCCCTCAGTGCCATCACGTCATCGTGGAGGGGCGTGGCCTGGTAATGTAAAAAGCAGGTATTTCTTTTCAGTCGGACTAGCATTATTTTAATACCGCTCCACTATGTCTTCAGAAGATGACAGTGATATTGAATGTACATCGGCTTGTGGTGGTGTTCAGCCCTATTTGTATGAGTCCCTTAGGAGCCAGACACACATCGTGGAGGATGATAATTCAGAACACTCGGAGAGCAGTGATGAGGATCCCGGGACAAACATGGCCCTTGATGAGTGGCAAATACATTTCTTTCTGTATTTTAATTTCTTGAATTCTGTGAGTTGCACTGCCCTGAAAAACCTCTGCATATTATCTATGCAATTTGCAGTTTGAGTCACCCGTGTTTTCTGGTCTCATGTGCCTCAGGCGCTGTTTCATTTCAGCTGCAGCACAATACTTGGCAAACCACAATGGTTGCTGTAATGCATGATTGTGCTATCTCCAGATGCTGTCCCCCTTAACCCCAAGCCCAATCTCTACCATGGTACCTCCTTCGCCCAACACCCTTTCCAAAAATCCATCTTCCATATCGCATGGCTGCTGGTTACTTTCCATTCTCCTGGTTGTTGGTCACATAGGGATGAGGGCTTGAGGCACAAGTTGCATGACACTGAAACCATCTGTGTAATTCTTTCTGTGGTAATTTGGGGGTGTTACTTGAGTTCCGATCCCTGCCAGTCACTTCTTTGTAACGGATCCCATTGAGGCTTACTTATGTGCGATCACACTCATCCAGCCTTCCTTTGCAGCAGTTCTATAGCAATGTGTGATGCCCCCCAATCCTATCCATGCACAGATTAATTTATGCCATAGCCATGCCACTAACACAAGTGTTCACCCAATTATCATCAACTACGTGTGACCAGAATAGAGGCAACTATCTCAGGCAAGCCTTTATAAGCAACAGTTCTATCCCAGTTTCTGATGCTTTATGGGCTGATCAAAAGAGCAGAGACTGCTTAGTGATGGTAGCATGCCTATTTTATGCCACCTGACTCCATGCTTTGTAACCCCCCCCTTCCATCGTTGCTTTACCTAATTGACCGTGCCCGCTCCCGTTTCCCCATTCATGCAGTTCACATAGTCTTGAAGGACCTGGCTAAGGCAATCCACTCACCTCAGTATACAGGTGCACATCCCTGATACTGCACCATGAAATTGACAACACTGCTCCTCCCCTGACAGAGGAAGTGCCATACCCATCCAGGTCCCACATGTGTTTGCGCTCTGTGCGCTACCGGCCTGGAAGATGTCCTCTGCTGTTGGTGCTGCTTTTGAGATTCTTGCCAGTATGCATCGCACATGATTGGTCTGGAAATTTCTGCATGTACAGTACTACCACAGGGCATTGGCCCCATTCCCTGAACTGCACCGTATTCTGTTCTGCATTTTTTTATGCCACTAACCGGTCCCTGCACCCCAGAATCTTGTTTCATTGCATCCTCTGCAGAAGGAACAGGCTACACATGCACTAATGGTGGTACAGATATGGCAAGTGGATGGCCTAGGATACATATGGGCATTGAAGAATTGAGGCTGGTGACTAGGATAGATATTCGTAACATGCTCTGCACTGTGCTAGTTTGATATAGTAGGTAGTCCAGTTGGGGTATGATTGGTGAAAAGGTAAAGTGGTCTTTAAGGGATTGAAATGGCAGACAGAGGCACTAAGATGCTAGTTCAGAACTGCTCAGTTGCTGTGTACTCTGCCCCTTCATACAGCTTTTCTGGCCACCTGACTTAAAATATAAAATAACGCAATCGCTGTGTAGTTCCTACTGCGATGTAGGTGGGAGGGGGGGCACGGGAACAAGCCATACACAAATTGCCAGGACAATAATACAAAGAACATGAGAGCCAGACAGATCAATTACCGTGCAAGCCCGTATGACTGCAGTTTCATAGGAGCTTTGCACAGTAGTTTGATCTTTGATGCACAAAGTTTGACTGTTCTCCGATAAAGTATGTAAGATCACGTACAGCACTGATACTCCTCGAGGTGAGGCACTTCATGCAAACGTGGCAGTGAAGAGAGAAAAGAAATTTCAACTCATCAGGATATTTTTTGTCACATAACTAAAACTGTAACCCAGGGGACAAGACCAGGGCACTCCAACAAAACGTCACCAGTGACCACGCCCCCTTCACAAGCACAGTGAGAGCGTGCTGATTCTGGGCTAAGAGCACAACACAGAAAAAAATGAAAATGCAGGACATTAACAGTGCACAAGTAAGTGAAACCTGGTGATTTATCTTTGGGAAGCATTTTCAATGCTGTGCAGCAATTTCTTTTATTAAATTTGTCCATTGCACATGATCTTTAAAGCTCAGTAATGAGCCCTCTGTTTGCTTTAACTTTACTTTAAGTCTGTTCATATGGTTAAACCATTTACCATTGGATGACAGAGTCAGGCCTAGATAGACATATTGGTCTATTATTTTTAAACATTTATCATTCACTTTCCACATTAGATTAGTTTTCTTTGCTCCAAATATCACAACTTGACTTTTGAGTTCATTTGTCTTTAATCCATGTTCTTCTGCAAACTCCATCAATTTATTTAGCTTTTTCTGAAGACCTGATTTTGTAAGTGTGATTAAGACCAGATTGACAGCATAAGCAAGTGTCAGACAATAATATTTGCCCAGTTTTGGTAAGTCAGAATTCACTTCACTATTATATAACAGCAGTTTATTTATATAAATGTTGAATAGGAGAGGAGCTAAGATGCACCCCTGTCTAACGCCTTTATTTATAAGAAAAGGTGGGGAGGTCTGGCCTTGCTTACCCCATCTCACTTGCACTCAGGATTGGGTGTATAATTTCCTTGTTATGCTAATTAATGCAGGATCAATTCCCCAATTATACATGACTTGCCACAGAGTATTTCTTGAAATGGCGTCAAAGGCTTGACTAAAATATACAAAACTGTATACATTTTTTGTTTCCTAAGAGTGATATACTTTTTATAAAGATGTACCAGTATAAATATATTGTCTGCTATGGAATAACTACTACGAAAACCAGCTTGCATTTCAGATAATCCTCCCAATTTATTTATTTCATCAATTAGCCTATTCAAAGTTACTTTGGCAAAAGTTTTTCCCACTGTGTTCAGAAGGGAAACTAGGTGGTACATGACTGGATCTTTTCTATCTACCTTTTTATTGATAGAAATTATTATGTCACCTTTCCAATCTGATGGCATACTTCTATTAATTATGCAATTATTGAAATATTGAACTTGTATTTTTCTCCATAATGATGGACTCAGTTGTTGGAGGGGTGGATTATCATTAAATATGAGCTAGATGGGGCATGTAAGGTTATAAAACGGTGGTCAGATTGTTTTCCTGGAAAGTCTGAGGCCTTAACATCACCATTAGACAGAAAAAGGTGTTGGCTCACATTAACTAGCTAAGACCACAGGTAGTCTTTTTGCAAGAAACAAAATTGGTGGGTCCCAAAGCTGTGAAACTGAAAAGGGGAAGGGTGGGAGATGAAGTGCACAGTTCTGCCTCCTCCAAAAAAAGGGGAGTATTCATACTACTGCTCAAAGATCTGGGATAGTCCTTCCAGAAATTTAAATCAGACAAAGAAGGCCGATGGGTTTTAGCTCTAGTCTTTACACCTCAGGGCTGAGCTATCTTAGGGAACTTATATGCCCCTAATGAAGGTGATCCCTCTTTCTTTCTTTCTTTCTTTCTTTCTTTCTTTCTTTCTTTCTTTCTTTCTTTCTTTCTCACTCTCAACCAGGAAATCTTGGAGATGAACCCTAATCAATTACCAGTCTTGCTGGGGGGGGGGATTTTAACTTGACTCTGGGTGCACAACATGATCCAAGTGGCAGCACTCCTCAACTGCACTATAAAGTGGTGCAGGCTGTCAACACTCTACTAAAAGAGCATATCTTGATGGATGCCTGGAGAGAACAGTGTCCCTGGGTTAGGGACTATACCTGCTTCTCAGCCCCACATGGCATGGCCAGGAGGATCGACATATGGCTAATTTCACAGTGCATAATCCGTCATCTCACCCAGGTGGTAATCTACCCTCATTATTATTTTAGACCATGCGCCATTAGAGATAAACCTTCTGTGGGGACCACCACAGGTCAAATTCTCCTCCTCCTCCTAATGGCTGGATCCTTTACTGCTGGAAGAGACAAGATTCACTGAATGGTGCAAGCCAACTGCTATTGAATTTTGGTAGTTTAATGATAATGTCAAAGTTTATGATTCCACTCTATGGGAGGACTTCAAGGCAACCTGGTGAATCGCCTTGACCATGTGCAAACTGCAGGCATCTTGGCAGATGCTATCACAGACCACTCCCCCACTTTCTGCGTATGGAGCCCAGAGACTGCTCCCCCATCAACTCCACGCTACATCACAATTACCAACTTTGCCAAACTGGATGTGGAAGCTTTCCTCTATGATGTATGCTGTATCAACTGGTCTGACATCTATCACTCCCATGATGTTCAAATAGCCCTTGATATCTTCATTGATAATTTCACAGCACTTCAGGATAAACATACCCCGAAGGTCACCAGAAGGGTCAGGGGTAAACAAACAAGATGGCTACACAAGGACCTGCTGGCTAACCTGTGTACACGGGACAAACTCTGGAAGAAGTATAAAGTGTCCAGACTACCGGAGGACTACAATACCTACAGGGCTTCTCAGACCACCTGTAAAAAACAAATCAGAACAGCAAAGAGCATCTACTGCAAGGAACTGCTGACAAACTCGGCTGGTGACCCTAGAAAATTCTGGACATACATCAAGACCTTTCTTGGGGCTACCCAGTCATCGACCCCAGGGGATATGATCCTTAATGGTGTACATTGCAACGACTCGAACACTATAGTGAATGCCTTTAACAGATTATTCACGGACCTGTCTCAGTACACCTCATCCTTCGCTTCACCTCCCACAGCATCTCAGCCTTACTGCACACCCCAGAGATCTGCATCTGGTGCTGACCACTGCCAACTAACTACTACCCCCCTTTCCACTTTAAAACTATATCTAGATCCAAGGTCCAAAGGCTATTGCAAAACATATCTGACAACATTAGCCCCGACTCAGATTCACTCGAGCCATGACTCCTGAAGCTAGCGGCACCATTGATTGCCTCGCCACTGGCCAAGATTTTCACTGTCTCTCTCTCTCTCTCGTCGTTGTCCCAGATCTCTGAAAGATTGCCCGAGTTACACCTATCTTTGAAAAAGAAGACCCAAAGGATATCAACAACTACAGGCCCATAGCCATCCTCTCTGTGCTAAGCAAGCTACTGGGGAAGCTTGTTGCAACCCAAACCATTGAGTACCTCACAAAGAATAACCTCTCTCAGACACTCAGCATGGTTTCAGAAAAGGGCACAGTACCTCAACCTCTCTTCTCAAATTCTCCACCGATGTACTCTGCAACATGGACAAAGGCCTACTCACTGGAGCAGTATTTATCGATCTTATCAAAGCTTTCGATCTTGTTGATCATCCCCTGCTTTTCTCAACTCTGCATAGACTTAACTTCTCATTCTCAGTAGTTGATTGGTTTAACAACTACCTATCAAACAGATTACAACTTGTTAAATTCAACTCCGCTCTCTCGGATGTGACCAGCACTGACATCGGAGTACCCCAGGGCTCCATCCTGGGACCCATTCTTTTCTCGTTATACATCAACAACATAGATTATGCCATACTCTCCTGCTCAGTTATCTTATACGCTGATGATCTCGTCCTCTACTGCAGTGCTGACAAAGTTAACATCATTAACAAAAACCTCTCCTCGGATTTCAGGAATGTGCAAACATGGCTAAATGCTAATAAGCTCATCCTCAACACAAAAAGGGCCCAAGCCATGCTATCTGGCACTGCCCCCAAACTCAGGGCCTGTAAGGAACCCCTCCTAGTCCATAACTTAGGTGGGGTCTCTCATCGACTGTGTCACATCCTTCAAATACCTGGGAGTCCTCCTTGATAAATCCCTTGATTTCAGTCTGCACATCCAGTCAACCTGTAAAGCAACAAATGCCAAACTTGGAATCACCTATAAGACTTGTCACCTGCTAACACCATCCACCAAATTGGCAATTGCCAAGGGTATTCTGCTTCCAGCACTGACATATGGTGTCTCCACTTTTGCTAATGCCCATAAGACTGCTCTCCATAAATGGGATGTCGTGTATAACAATATATGTCGGTATGCCTCCTCTTCCCATTGCCTCAAGCACCACTGCACACTGTATAGCGACCTAGGCTGGCTCTCCCCAACTGCCTACTGACTATATTCCCTAGGGACCCTCACAGACTCTGTTATCTGTAACCAAACCCCCTCCTCCCTTGCAGCTCTACTTGTACCACAGACACCTGCCCATGGACTACGCTAGGCAAACAAATTTCAACTCACCATACCCAGGTGTCTTACTTCAAAAGGCTTTAGAGCATTTCACTGCACCACCCCAGCCACCTGGAACTCCCTCCTCCTGCCCTGAGGCAGACTAACTCCCACCCAATCTTCAAAAAAGAACTATTTCGCCACCTATCCCGGGACCCCTGCACATGCTTTGATCCCACTTAATGCCTCACAGCTAACCACCCTATTTTGCGCAAGACACTGCTGCACTTCTACACAAGCTTTGCTATAAAATGTCTTTATAGCTGCCACTTAGCCCAGTTTCAGTTATTTGCATGTACTAATGTCACTTTTGTCATCTCTGCATAACTATATGTATTATCTCGAGTACTGTCTGACTTGATCTGTATTCTAACCTACCTGTACTATATACTATGTACCTGTACTATATACTATGTATTGTATAATCTCATCTCATTTTATGTATGTATTCTTCCGGGTCGCGCCTGAAAATAGTCAACTTTAGCTAGCGCACCTAACCCAGTTAACAAAAAATAAATAAATAAATAAAACCTGGAGGGGTAAGATAATTACGTATGCTGCCCATAGGCATAGAAAAAGGGAGAAAAACATGGCTCAACTGGAAGCTGAGCTCAAAATGCTGGAAATGCAATACAAACAGCTTGGCTCCAATGCACCCGATGATGACCTTTTAATATGCCTGGTTAGTTCCTGGTCCAAACTTAATGACTTCCTTTCCAAGCAAATTTGAGCTAGCACTTTGTAGGCTTCAGCATTCATTCGGGGGGGGGGGGAGAAATCTAGTAAACTACTGGCATATAGATTAAAATGCCAGCAAGTGGCCAGGGAAATTTCAGCTCTGAAGGATTCGTTGGGCCCCCTTAAAACCACCACTGCAGATATTAATGGAGCTATTAGAGGATTTTATAAAAGACTTTATGCCTCCCCTTCCCTGCCATCAAATGAGGCTATTAAAACCTTCCTGTCTTCCTTACTAATTCCTACCATCTCCCCAGCCAAGGCATCTAATTTGGATGTACCACTTACACTACCAGAGCTTCTCGCAGCCATCAAAGCTTTAAACTATCATAAGGCCCAGAGGGCGATTGTTTTCCCATTGACTTTTACAAAGTATTTGCTGGTTATGTGGGTGCCTTTCTCTTTTGAACACTCCAGGACTCCCTTGAGAATGAGGTCATGCCACTGACAATGAAAGAAGCAGTCTTTATGGTCCTCCCCAAAAAGGGTAAAGACCCAGTAGCCCCAGGTAGCTACCACCTCTTATCGTGTATAAATGCTGACACCAAGATCCTAGATAAAGTGCTTGAAAATAGACTTGAACCCGTGCTCCTGGGTCTGATCCATCCCTCCCAAGTGGGATTTATTAAGTAAAGCGTCAGCTCAGATCACATAAGGGTGTTGATCTTACTACTCCATCATGCAAATAACCTTCAGGCCCAGGCAGCTGCTCTTGCAGTTGATTTTGAGAAGGCATTCAACTCCCTTGAATGGTCCTACCTCCCAGAAAACCTGAAGCACATGGCATAGGCCTGCAATTCAGAGCCTGGGTGCATTTCCTTTGCTTCTCTCCACTTGCTGCAGAGCTCACCAATGGATTGAAACCCCCATCTTTTGCTTTACAACAAGACACCTGGCAGGGCTGCCCCTTCTCACTTCTCCTATTCATCCTCATCATCGAACCACTGGTGATCTCACTTCAGGAGGACTCAGCCATAGTGGGACTGAAGGTGGGATCAGATACATTTAAAACTTTCCTCTAGGCTGATGACCTGCTCATCTCAGTGGATAATGCTCATCAATCAGTGCATCAAGCTCTCTCTCTCTCTCCTCCTGAAATTTGTCACTTGCCTCTGGCCTTAAAATTAACCAATCAAAGCTGGAGATCCTTCCCCTTAACAAGCTATGTCCCACAGAACCCTTTTTTGTCGATGGGCATCAAATAGACCCCTGAAGGCATCACTTACCTTGGGATCAAGCTACATCCCAACATCTAAAAAAATCACCCCTCTCAATCTAGAACCTTAGCTTGCCTCTACCAAAATGGATTGTGATAGGTGGAACTCTCTACACCTTTCTATGGCTGGAAAAATTGAAGCTTTCAAGTTTATTCTTAGCACCCTGGTGATGTCTACTGTCAGGTAAGTTTCTTCCCTCTCTCCTTTTTTTCCTTTCCTTTTCTATCCCCCATATTTTCCTCTGCCCAACTTGTCTTCCTAATTCTATCCACTGGCAGGGTTCACTGCATCCTGGAGGGGCTCAGCACTGAGCAATCACACTTCCTTCACTCCCCCCTCATCCTTTCTACCCAACTAGTTCTCATGTGATTCTGTGCTCTGGCAGGGTTCTCAGCATGCTGGAGGGGTTCCAGCACTGGGCAATGACCCTTCCTTCCCTACTTCCCCTTTCCCCTCCATCCTTTCTACCTAACTCGTCCTCACCTGACTCTGCTCTCTGGCAGGGTTCTTAACATCCTGAAGAGGCCTAGTCTTAGGCAAGTTTCTCCCACCCCTCCTCCTCCTTCCCTTTACCATCCCCTCTACTATCTCAACCAAACTTGTTCTTACCTACTTCTGCCCCTTACTCTAAGTCCTCACCTCATTCCATTACTGGCAGTGATCTCTGCACTCTGAAGGGACCAGTTCCAGACATGACTTGCCCTTCCCTACCCTATCCCTTACCCCACCTCCCTCCTGCCCCCCTCTCTACCCCAGCACTGAAACAACCCCACCCCATGCCCCCATTCTCAAAATCCTAACTCCACATTCCTCCCCACCCCACCTCTCCACACACACACACACACACATATATAAGACACATGCAAGATTGTTAAGATGCTATACGAGTCACTCAATCTGTAAGCACAATAATCACTACACTGTACTCATATCACATAACACTAAGTAATGAAAAAACAAATACAGTATGATTGACTCTATACTGCCAACACAATATGATGACACATTATAGCTGGCATATCTTTTTCATGCAGTGAAACTTTGTCTGTACAAGTTTTCTAAATATTGATTTTCATATGTCATAATTCAACAATTGGCTCACTGCAGGTGTCGCTGCTACTACATAGGCATGTGGTAGCAGGATAGATAGAGCTGACACATACATAGTACTGTCCAGATACTGCTCAGGTATGAAACTAGCACCATTACATGTTGTTATACAGCTGCGGCACCTGGAAATTCTCATTAGCAGCATGTTAAGGTTAGCTTTGGATGTTACATCTGTTGCTGTCACGTGCTGCTTATAAACTATAATACAAAACATTACTTTTATTATTACTACCATTTGTTAATAGGACTGACTCACTCTATCAGAAAAAAAATAGGCAAACATCCAATGACTGTTGCTAGGGTTATGCAAACTCTTATTTCCAATATAGTTATCTATAGATATCAATCTCTGTTTTTCATCATTTGTTAACAATTGAAATATAGGCATCTGCTTAAATCTTGTTATTGATGTTTGTAACAGAAAAATGTTTATTATGGGCCATCTCACATGGTTGTCCACCATGTGTGTGTAACCCCAAGGCACTCTGATGGCAGCAGAACTCGTACAGTTATTGGACTATGATGATAGATGTGTCTTGCAGTACGCTTAGAGAGTTCTATGTTACTTCTGTTACCTGATGCTGGCTGTCTCTGATTGGTTGTGTTGCTTTGTCCTGTCCCCTGCTTGCATATGTGTGTGTGTGTGTGGGGGTGGGGGGAAATGAGGAGTTAGGATTTTGAGGATGGAGGCATGGGTGGGGTGGTGGGTGGTAACCCTAACGTTGAATTTACACACTTTTGTCAGTGTGGAAACAACCCTAACTGATGCATTAATTAAATTGTTTACAAAGAATATATTTAACTATGTATAGGGTTTCATGTCATAATAGTGATCGAGAAATAACGATCGCTATTATATTGAGTGTACATAGCCAAAAATCAATTTCAGCAATGCACACCTGCAGCACAGAAAAAAAAAGGTGCCCGAGACCTACAGATCTCATTATTAATGTGGGGGGCTGCATGCCCTTCACCCCCCCACTGCGGGGCTCTGCCTCCCACACCCCCCTACATATGGATTCTCAACTCCAGGGGGGTGCATGTCGGGGGGATGAAAACTTAATTAAAAACATGCTGCCAGGCAGCAAAAAACTCTGCACTGTGCTAGACCAGAACCCAGTACCCCATGCCTCCCAGCTGATCACCCTCCCCATGACACCAGTGGTCCAGCTCGGCAGCTGCTCACCACAACCCCTCCCACATGCCATCCCTACCCTGCCTTCCCCCCCTTGCTGGTGTGCACACATGCGCGTATACCTGCTACTTCCCGTCACGGTTTTTGCCAACCACAGTATCCAGTCACCCTCCTCCCAGGGTAGCCATAAACACAGTCATTGTAATTGAGTGGCCATTTTTCTAGATGCTCAATTTCGGTCGCCTTGCTCACATACTATCTATGTATAGCTGTAAGGGATAATCTTCCTATCCCCTTCCTGCAGGCCAAATGGCAGTGGGAACAAAAACTGAACTGTGTTTTATTTGATGAACAATGGAACCAATGCTGGGTAAGGGGACATAAGGCCTGTAGAGATTGCCGCAACAGAATGATCAAAAATAAAACACTGGTATGATGGTATGGAACTCCTCATGTTCTACATCAGATGGGTTTGTTGAATAATGATTGCTGCTGGTGGTGTTATCAGCCAGACACCCAATTATACCATATTTTATGGTTGTGCCCTGCCATTCAACCCTTCTAGTCTTGTGTCTCTGACACATGTCAAGAATTTCTGTTGTATACAACACCAATCTATGTACCTCTATTGCTGCTGGGTTGTACCCCTCCTGCTACTCCTAAATTAGACCCAGCAACCTGTGAATTAACATTCTGGAAACAGCAGCAGTTAGACTTTTGGTGAGCAACTGGAGGTCAGACAAATGCCCTTCTGTATCTGAATTGTCATTAGCGGGAGGATAGCTGATGTAGCTACTTTTGAAAGGCTGTCAAACTTTGCATCTAATAGTATGGGTGATTTCTACAAATGGTGGTCCCCCTTTTTGAAGTCCAAATGGTGACATAATGCTCCCCCCCAAAGATGTTAGCTCTGAAGGGTGATGCCTTCCAAGCGACCCTGTTGTGCTACACTGGTTTCCTGTAATGTCATCCTATTATCTGTTGTGTTTTTGTTGTAAAAAGAATGTTATTCATACTTCATGATAGTTGGATCTCTTTTATTTTTTTTTTCATCTCATGTTTTAATGATTTATTTGAGTTGTATGGTGTTAGTACCATAGTCCATTATATCACATCTTATGCTATATATATATAACTTGCAACCTTTACAAATGCATATCTGACCCATATCTCTTATCTGTGACATGATGACTATGTGTTTTATTGTATGTTAATGTTTGAAAATGTCAAGAAAAAGTTTAACTACAAAACAAAAACAGTGGAACCAAGTAATATTTTTTTCTCCAAACCTTACAATGGCACACTTTTTGCAAGGGACCCTTCAACCCTGAAAATTTCATGAAAAAAATCCACATGGTCTAGGCTGCAAGGGAGAGCAAAAATTACACAGTGTTAAGTATAGCAAAGCCAAACGGGCCAGGTCAGGGAAGCAATGAGGGGCAGAAGGGAAGCATTTCAAAAATAGAAGACAAACAAAGGAGACAGCGACTGAGACAACTACACTCAGAAAAGCAAAGAAGCTAAGAGGATGGTGAGAATGACAAAAGTGGCAGCTGAGCTTCGGATTGTGGTGGGGTCAAATCAGGGACAAACACTCCTTTCAATATATTCAGAGGAAAAGAAAAAAGAGGAAGGATAATCCAGCTCTTAGATGGTGATAGGATCATCAAGGATGATGAACAGAAGTCATCTGCTCTGAACAGCTGCTCAGTATTCACCAAGGAGCATGATAGGCCCATTTCATATAGTGGTATAAAGGCTGAGGATAGGGGATCCCAAGGATGGTGACACCGACATTCACCACAAACAGGGTCAGGGAAGCAATGGAGCATCCTAAAGTGGACAAAGCACCTGGACCAGATGGACTGCACCTGAGGGTGCTGAGGGAACTTGCTGAGGAACTGGCAGACCCCCTGGCACATTTGTTCAACCTCTCACTACAGATGAGAACTGTGCCTAGGGACTGGAGAAGAGCAGATGTCGTACCTCTCCACAAGGGAGAGGGTAGGGAGGAGACTGGCAATTATAGGCTGGTGAGTTTCACATCAATAGTCAGGAAATTAATGGAAACATTAATTAAACAGGATTTAGTAGAATACCTGGAAAAGAATGGACTTCAGGATGGGAGATAGCATGGATTCGTAGTAGGGGAGGTCATGCCAGACAAACCTCATTACATTCTTTGACTGGGTGACTAAGGAATTAGATAAAGGCCACCCAGTGGATCTCCTATACTTCAGCTTTAGTAAGGCCTTTGATTCGGTGCCACATAAGTGCCTATTAAAGAAGTTAGAGGACCTAGGCACTGCTGGGAGCATAGTTGGGTGGGTGAGAAACTGGATGAAGGACAGGCAGCAGAGAGTGGTGGTCAACAGGGTAAGGTCAGGTCAGAGGGAGGTCACTAGTGGGGTGCCACAGGGATTGGTCTTGAGACCTGGTCCTTTTTAGTATGTTCATTAGTGACATTGGAGAAGGCATTCAGGGCAAAATAGACCTCTTCATGGATGACACTAAGTTAGGTGGTAGGGCTGACAGTGTCAAGGCAGTGAAGGACCTGCTGAAAGACTTGAAAAAATGGAAGAGATGGTCTAAAGTTTGGCAGCTACAGTTCAATGCAACAAAGTGCAAGGTGTTGCATCTGGGTAACAGAAACCCTGGGCAGAGTACTGGCTCAATGGGTTCCAACTCAGCCCTACACTTGAGGAAAGGGATCTCGGGGTCATCATACAGTATGTGACACCCTTAAGCAGCCAAGCCAATGCAGCAAAGCAAATAAAATGCTGGCTTATATTGGGAGAGGTTTCAACAGTAGGGACAGGGAAGTGATCTTTCCACTATACAGGTCACTGGTGAGTCCCCACCTGGAATACTGTGTCCAGTTCTGGAGCCCTTATCTTAGTAAGGACAGGGATAGGTTGGAGACTGTGCAGAGAAGGGCAACCAAGATGGTTCAGGGCCTCCAGGGTCTCTTTTACGAGGAGCAACTTATGACATAGAACAAGTACGCTCTAGAGACTAGAAGGGAGAGGGGTGATATAACTGAGACATTCAAATTCATGAGGGACATTAAAAGAATGCCCTGCTCAAAACATTTGTAACAGAATAGAAGGTTCAGCCAGCAAGGGACATGAATGGAAGCTATGGAGTGGGAGCTTCAAAAGGGATTTGAGGAAGTATTACTTCACAGAAAGAGTCATTGAACCATGAAGTAGACTGCCCACCAAGGTGGTGGGCACTAAAACCATGGCAGTTTTCAAGAGAGGGTGAGACAGAGTAAGAGCTCAACAAGGCATGGGAGAGGGCTAGGTCCTGGGAACCATAGATGGCCTCAATAACCCTTGGGCAGACTAGATAGATCTATGGTCACCTTCTGCCATCATCTTCTGTGTTTTTATGTTTATATGAAGAGCAGATTTAAAAGTTATAACTAGTAAACTGAAGCTATATAAATTGAATACACAGTGGTCTGACTCAAAACATGCAGGTTATCATCACTTGTGAAGGGGCTGGACTTTCATATCTCACTCATTGCTGTGCCACTCATGCATTAAGGTCCTCCCCTCCCACATTAAGATAAATTGCACATTTTGAGTCTTTCTATTGAATATTCCCTGTATATATTTTTATTCATTGCAAAAACTACATTAAAGTATACACTGGGGTTACAAAACAAACCCTAACAGCAACACCATCCCCTTTTCTGATGACCCAAGGCCAAGATACAGGTCCTAAGCCATGACCCATGGGTCTGCTGATTCAAGCTACAACTCTGGGGCCATGCTCAGCAGGATCCCCATAGATGTCCTATTTGTTGTAGGTATGTACGGAAAGAAGCAGAGTCACAAGGCAGAGTACTAGCCCTTTATATCACTTTGTAGGGTCAAAGGAGAGAACCATAGTGCATGGTCCCAAACCTTTGGCCACTAAGCAAAACAGCAGACATGTGAGGCAAAACTCCACACTTGTAACTTGCCATGGTACTGTACATGGTCCCACACCTGCAGGTATTACTGTAAGAGATGTAGCAGACCCATGGGGCACAGTCCTGAATAAGTAGGTTGGTTGTAGGGTCAAATAAGCAGATCCATGGTGTATGGTATGAATCCTGCGGGCCCTACGTGATGAAACAGACATGTAAGGCAAGATGCCAGATCTGTGGCTTAAAGCAGCAGACCTGTGGGGCATAACACTAGATCTGTAGCTCACACTCAAGATACATGGCTGAACCATGGGACATGACCCAAGAGCTGTAACTTATTTCCTTTGTGCACAGCTCTAAACACACAGGGTATTGTCCCTGTAGATGCAATAAGGTTTTAATTCACCTGCGAATTTTCAGTGAAGTCACAAAATTAGCCTCCACACATCATTTTGTAAAGTTTCCCTATTTGATAGGAAATTCGCCACTTGTAACTTCACCTTGCTTTTATTTTGTTTTTTAAGCTCAAATTGCACTTTAAAAAAACTCAAAAGCATGGTGATGTTAGAAATGGCACCCAACCCCCACACTGATTGCCGGCTCAATCTTTCCCTGGTGTCTAGTTGTCCCCTTCCCTGCCTGCCAATTGTCAGCCCAACATAGAATAACATTCCCTGGTGTCTAGTGGTCCATCCTGCCCTCTGATTGCCTTTCCAACATAGAATACAATTCCCTGGTGTCTAGTGCCCCCCCATCAATCACTGGCCCCATGTAAAGTTAAATTCTCTGGTGTCTAGTGGTCTGTCCAGCCATTCACCAGCCCAATGTAAAATTAATTTCCCTGGTGTCCAGTGGTCCCTCCCCCTACCTGCAACCACACCCAATCAAAACATATTCCCTGGTGTCTAGTGGTCCCTTCCCCCACCCGCACCCATGCCTGATGCTTCAAAACTTATTTCCTGGTGTCTAGTGGACCCCCCCAGTAGGTAGTGCCCATGACCCTGCTCCCTCCACCCTGACCCTGAGCGGGCAACCGGTAAAGCCTTTGCTCTCCACCATGCTGTTCACCTGACTGAGTTGTCAGTGAATGAGCATGTACTTGTGCAAGCATGCATTCATTCATTGACAGGCCAGCTCGTGCTGTGGTCCCCCACATTCTGTTGGTGGTGCAGACAAGAGCAGAGGGTTGTTCCAGTTGCCGATGGGGGAGTGGAGATGGGAAGGAACAGTGGTGGTTCACAATGCCATTACTCCCATCCTGACCCCCCTGCCAGCAACCAGAACAGCCCTCCTTTCTTGTTTGAGCCACCAAAAGAATGAATGAGCTCATTGAATATACAAGTACACACTCATTCACTGACAGATCAGTCAGGCAGCTGGCCTGGTGGAGAGCAGAGTGCTATGTAGTTGCCCACTTGGGGTCTTGGTGGGGGAAGTGGGGTGGTGGGGCATTGTCTGCCATAGTGGGGAGTCTACTAGACACCAGGGAATACATTTTGAAACATTGGGCATTGGTGCGAATGGGCAGAGAGATCACTAGACACCAGGGAATATGTTTTGATCTGGCATGGGTGTGGGTGGGAGGAGGGACCACTTGCATGCTCAGGCTGAATATAGCCCACAAATAGAGGTGTGCGAAAAAAAAACCTCCACATATGGAATTTCTGCGAAAGTCGGAATTTCACTTCTGTGAAAGTGCAGAAATTAAATTAGCAACTTTCACAGAAATTCTGACTTAGAATGACAGAATAAATATATAAATTGTGGATTATTCTATTAAACTGTGGAGAAAAAAGTCCACAGAACTGATAAATGAACTGTGGAATAATTACATGTATTGCAAAATAATTCATTAAACTACAGGAAAAAAATTCTCAAAACTGTTATTCCGTAGTTCATGTGTATTATTCCACAGTTCAGCCAAAAAATTCAGCAGAACAGGGCGAAATTCCACCAAACACATTTGAAAGATTCCGATCTCTCTCTTCAATGGTGGAAGTTTGGAAAATTCCACGAAATTTCTGAATTCTCGTGGAAATTCTGCAAAAGCGGAATTCACAGCTTTGGCCCACCTCTTCCCACAGGAGACCTGGCGCTATCCCACTTCAAGCAGCGTTATTTCCTGTGAGCCATATGCAGCCTTGTTCATGTCAGTGCAGTGCAGATCCACTTAGTGCTGCACTGACATTGCCAAATATTCAGTAGGTTAATGCTGCTATGTCAGTGAGTGCTAGTCATCTGAATAACACTCACAGATGAACATGTGCTATCACAAGTGCAGTGCAAATGGCTGCACTGTGATTGTTCCTGGTTCTGAATATGGGGTTCTATTTGTTTGAAACAAGAGGCATTTGTACTGCTCGGGTCTGCAGCTTCAGCAATGTGAGTTTGATTGATAGCTCATGGTTACACATGACCAGTTGTAACAAAAAATTATGACATAGCTATTTATCTGTTAGAAATGCTGGCCAGTAATTGTATCTCAGCTAATTCTTTCACCCAGTTGGGATAATAATAGAATCAGGGAATGAACCTTCATTTCCTAGACAGGATATTAAATAACAGGCTAGAACAAACATAACCTCACATAATTATATCAGTATCAAATCCTTTAATAAAGTATACCCAGACAAACTCCCAAGTCCCAAGTCAAATTAACCAAGAAAGGATCTGGTCCCAGATGAGGATGATAAAGTATAAATAATCAATATCGATTAAGTACCTGACAACAATCTTAAATCATGGTACAGTAAATGAGGAAAGGTAATGAATAACAGACTATGGATACTTTAAAAAGTCAGGCCATGTCACATGGCAGTTAAAAATAAAAAGTTGTCAGCTCAGTCTTTAATACCATATTACTCAAATCTGAACTTGCCTGACAGTATTTCTGGTCTAAAATACTGGTGATACAGTAAATAGCAAACTAGTTCCCTCATGAGTAGTACAGGCTTGAGAATACCACCACAAATGATCTGCCTCAGATTATTTTTTGTTATAATGTTTGATAGGACAAGTCCTTATCAAAGTACAGAAGAGAGAATGATGATATAAACAAGAATATTAATTAGTAATTCTGCAATTTGAGTGTCAACCAGTTAAGAAAAGTCAAAGCTCAATATTTCACAAACTACTGAAGTAATAACCCTATTAAAATGTTGAAAAGAATAAAGACCCTTTCTAGTGAACACCTTTACTTGCCACTAAATCAACTTAACATTCTTGGTACTCTTGTCAAGGAGCACAAAGGAATACAAAATGCACTGAATTCTAAATTTATCCATCTGTATCTTACACTGTACCTGCACTGCAACGTGCAACAAGTCCTGCCTCATTAGATATCAGGATTATGAACACTGTACCAACAACTCCCAGTTCTTATTCACTATGATTAACGTGTGTGAAACACTCTGAAATTACTAAACAGTGATAACTCCAAAAGAGCAAGAGCAGATCAAATAGACACAAAACTCTTGAAACTGGCAGACCATTTACTTTATGGCCCCCAACAACTTGTCTGTATTCACAGGTCACATCTACGGCTAGAAAGAAAAGTACAGTAACTCCTTTGCAAGCCAGGAGATGTTACTAACCTAAATAATTATTGTCCTATATCAGTGCTAACCACACAGAACACACATACCGAGAAATATCTTAATCACCACATTGTATCTTCTCAGTAGTCAGTAATAATATCCAGGCAAGTGACTGATCTGGTTTTCAGCTCAGTCACGCTTTAAAATAGCTACTCAGAATAAAACATGACATTAGAAAACCTCTGGGCAACTTCTGTGAGCAATTTTCACAGGCCTGGCAAAAGCATTTGACACAGCCAACTGCCACGTACTAATAAAGAAGCTAGGACACACTGGCACGACAACAGGGTTACTTAATTGGATGAGGAACTACATTCATGACAGATCATGGGGAGTGGTCCGGGATGCTAAAACCTCCAAAATTAACCACAATTTTATGGAAGAGAAACAGGGCTCCACACAGGGGCCTATACTTATCTCACTTTTCATATATTACCTTCTATCTGCTCGAAGAGAACCACAAATACATTCATGATAGATATGGAAGAGAAGAGGGGCTTCACACAGGGTTCTATACTTCTCTCATTTTTCATAATAAAAGAGCCTACAAGGTATTACAGGAGGCAGGGCTTTGTCTGAGGGCAGGCATGAGTGACACCTGGGCAGGTAGGGGAAGGTAGCTGCCCACTGGGGGTGGGAGGGGTAGGTAGGTAGGTAAGAGGCTCCCAGGAGGAAGGTGGTTAATAATAGGGGAAGAGCATAGCCCATAAGAAGGGCTATACAGAGAGGTTTACCTCAATTTTCCTGCCTCAAGGTTTTCATTCAATTAAGAAGAAGAACAAGATGGATCAGAGCTTCGGGGTGCTGGTGTAATGTGAGCATTCTGGGGGGTGCAGGGGACATCCAGGCATGGGTACAGGACTATATAACCAGGTGGACAATGGTTGGGGTGGCCTTCTTTAGACATGAGGATGGAACAGTGTATCAGTTTTGGCACATTTTGCAGAAAACTTTGTTGCAGCTGGGGTAGGATGCACAGCAATTTAATACCCACTCATTTCAGATTGGGGCAGCATCACATGCTAGGGCAGAAGGTTTAATGGATGCACAGATTCCAGCCCTAGGCCGGTGGATGTCACAGGCTTTTGAAAGTTATGACAGACCTCAAATGCTATAACTTTTTTGTCTTGACAGGTGATGGCTTTCGGTGGGCACAGATCTGGATATGCGGACATTCATTTATACATTGGGCAGCCATCTGGGTGAGTCAGCACTGTGGTGGCAAGAATCTGTTTCTGGACCCCAGAAAGTGGAGGTTCAATTGATGGGGAAGTGAGACACGAAATGGTGTGAGTTGCTGCCAAGGTTGGCCGCTGAAGCCTGGCAGTGGCCCCCTCCTGAAGTCCTGGTGATTCACCTTTGGGGGAAATGATTTAGGGTCTATAAAATCACTAGATTTATAGCAAAATGTTAAGAATGACTTGGCAAGGTTAAAAGAAAAGTGGCTGCAAGTATGCTTTATGTGGTCTGACATTATCCAGTGGCAGCAATGGAGGTATGCCTGCAAACCTTGGGTGATTGAGAAGGTTGGCAGGCTACAAAACACAACTACGCAGCCATTTATGATCAATATTGGGGGGGGGCAGGGAGGTACAGAGAGATTGGAATTAAGAAGAAGGAACTGTATGGGAAGGATGGAGTTCACATGTCAGAGATAGGATTAGATATGTTTATAGAAGACATACAAAGAGCAGTGGAGAATGTGATTGCGTGATGAGCTTATGGGGGACAGGCAAGTAGCTTCCCTGTGGCAGCTCAGTAGTCTTGGAAGGTCTGTGCAGAGGGAGTAACAGGATTACAAGCCTCATCCAGCCAGATCCCCTGAGGTTGACAGGAGGTCAGTGCTGGACAGCTGGAGTTTCCTCCCATTAAAGGGGGGCAGTTAGGAAGGCAGTCTCTTCAAGTGTATGCTTATGGTATAGTGGTGTCCTCTAACGGGGGAGGACACATTCCCAGCTGGTCCAGAGAGCCATCCCTCATGCCCTTGAACTAGTGTCCTCGTGGGGTTTGCTGGTTGTCAGGCGGCCCCCTGTGGAGAGGGGGTCGGTCATAGTTTTAAATTAGATCAAACTGATTGAGTTGAACATCCAAGACTACCTAGCTGTGCACATCACACTGAGTTTGATGTACCGATTAAAAATAACTGGATAATAAATAAATACATGGCTGTAGCTATTTTCTCCAAAGCTTGTTGTCTATCTCAGGCTGTTCAGGTGGAAAAGGAATATGCCCTGTAAGACAATAAAGGAGCCTACACGGTATCACAGGAGGTGGGGCTTTGTCTGGGGGCAGACATGGGTGACACCTGGGCAGGTAGGGGAGGTTGCTGCCCACTAGGGGTGGAAAGGGTAGGCAGGTAGGTGGTTCCCAGGGGCAAGGTAGGTTGTTACCAGGGGAGGAACATAGCCCATAAGAAGGGCTGCACAGAGAGGTTTGCTGTCAATGTTCCTGCCTCCAGGTTTGAACCCACCCAAACCTCACCCTTGTAAAAGCAGAAGGGGTAATGGGGGGGGTGTCTGGACTTTGCTGAACCATTATCAGAGATCACATTAAGGGTCGAGAAGGAATTTCCCATTTTTTTCCTACAAGGTTTTTCAGTTTCTCGCTTTCTCCAGCAAGAGGGGAGGGGATAAGAAAGGTATTAGGAAGGTTAGCAGAGGATGTCACAATCATGTATGTAAGTAATTGTGGGCAGCCCAGTAGTCTTGGAATGTCTGTGCAGAGGGGGTAACAGGATTATGTGTCTCTTGCAGCCAGATCCCCTGAGGCTGACAGGTCAGTGCTGGATGGTTGGAGTTACCCCCATTAAAGGGGAGCAGTCTGGAAGACAGTCTCTTTGAGCATATGCTCATGGCATAGCAGTGTCCTCTGATGGGGGAGGACACATTAGCAGCTAGTCCAGAGAGCCCTCCCTCATGCCCCGGAGCCAATACCCTTGCAGGGTTTGCTAATTGGCAGGCAGCCCCCTGTGGAGAGGGGGTTGGCCAAAGTTTTAAATCAGATCAAGCTGATTGAGTTGAACATCCAAGACTGCCTGGCTGCACACATCACTTTGAGTTTGATGTATCGATTGAATAATTGGATAATAAATAAATACATGGTTGCAGCCATTTTCTCCAAAGCTCATTGTCTCAGTTTGTTCAGGTGCAACAAAGGTATATGCCCTATAAGACAAATTACCTTCCATCTGTTTGAACAGATCCACAGATTCAACTACATGCAGATGACACTGTGATCTACATTATAGATGACTCTATTGATGTCTTCAACCACTCGCTATAAGGCACATTCGTCCATGTCCAGACATGGATGTCTGAAAACAAGTTAATGCTCAATGCTAAAAAGGCAAAGGCAATGTTTTCCTAGCTGGGAGGAACATAAATGTAATTATAGGAATGGACAGGTACATAAATAACTGATTGATCAGAAATATTCTGACAGCCCTACATTAATCTTTAATATGTGTACCTGCACAGTTGTCTAACATCCCCTGAGATATGTGGAAACAAGACCCTGGAAGCATAAAAAATTCCATTCCATATAACTGCTATTGCATGCTGATCCATTCTTCACAGCCAACATTACTTCTCTCAGCAACATGGTCCCATTCACTATACTGCCAGCCATGGCAGAAGAAAAGAAATAAAATATCAGATAGCTCTGTTTAAAAGATGGTGCCAGTCACTCAGTTTCAAAAAAGAAACTTAACTGACAAGCTGTGCATTGCAAACAGCAGAGGTAGGTGCTTTAAAACAAGCCCCATTTTTTCTCTCTCTCCCTGATGTGCAGCACAATATCAAGTTGAATTGCTGAGTGAAAAGATAAAAAAACACAAATAATAATTTGTTATAATATTTACACATTTACTTTCATATAACAAAATCCCATGCAAAATTCACTGGCTTGCCCCCATGTACACACACCTCAGTGACCACTGAGAATGAGCTCTTTCATTTTGTCATCAACTTTACATGTGTACATGCACACAGTTAGCAACTTCACGAACCAGACCCCCTCCACACATATGCTAGCATGGAAACCATTGGCTGGGGAGTAGCCAACTTGTGTCAGAGATCACACTTTGTTCTTGTATCACATGTGAACACGCAGGGACAAAGTCAGCTTGCAACATGAATGATTGCATATTCATCAAGTGCTATTCATGAAGATGTGCATGCCAGTAAAACCACAATTGTGATATACTTATTTAGTCTATTGCAATTGTTCTTCCCCCACCCACTGGTATGGAAAAATCATATCTTTTTCCCTATAGCTGATCCTCCGTATGTTAGGTAGACAATGTCCAGGGTATTGTCAATGACATTGTCAATCAATACTCTGTGATAACATAGAAGTTCCAATATATGAAACGTGTGTTGCTCAACATCATTAAAAACATTGGATGGACCATTTGTGTTAAAAACACATTATAAATTCTCACAAAATCCATCAACCATTCAGGTACAGTAAGCTACAGATATTTATTACTATAACAATAACAAGGCACTGCAAGATGTTTCAGGAACTGTCAGTTAATCAGCCCCTAAGGGCATGCGGCTCATTAACCACTAGGGGGTGAGTATAAGACTGTTAATGTAACCCCTGGACATGCATTATTGCTTGAATACTGTATCAGTATGAGGCTAATGTAATGTGACCCTTCGTAGATTGTCCCTGAATTAAAGTTTAGCTTGACTATCACATCTCATACCATATCACCTGCACACAGACAACTCGGTGAAAACCCAGCAACAGAAGCCTGGAATGCTTATCAGGTGCAATTATTTTACCAGGTTCATGAAAAAATAATACTAGCAAGGCAACCACTGCTTCTGATTTTTCAACCAGTTGATGTGTAGAGTTGTGAACACCATAACAATACAACTGCTTGAGAATAATATACAAAACAAAATCTGCTGTTCAGGTCCTTCAGCATACACAGACTGAGATCATAGTCGTGAAAAAGCTTCCTTTTCCTAATATTAAAACTCAGGTATGGAGAAAGTCTTTATTTGCATTTTTAAACTGACCAGTTGCAATAGTCTACCAATTAATGCTTGTAACAGTACAAAACTTAATCTACTGAAATGTATTGCATTTTAGCTTTTGAATGCCCCTTGCTCCTGTACAGTAACTAAATACTAACTGCAATACGTTTAAAATGTGCTCCCTGCAATTTCTGCTTACTCCTTGTACCAGTTGTTACAAATTCATAGTCAGCTGGGGCAAAAGAGTCTTTGTTTAGACATACACAGTCTCAGCATTTAATAAAAACAAGACTAAGACTCAAGCCCCTAAACTAGCAACATGTGATTAGTTAACATTTAATATCTGCCATTTGAAAATTCTAACAATTAGACTCTAATAATATATGCAAATTACATTGTTTACCTTCCTCATATCATTAATTGATTTATTTGTTTCTTTTTTGGGGGGATGTGTACAAAGAAGGTCTGTTTGTATCTGATTATTTATATGTTGGCTATAGCAAAATAACAGCATCAAAATCAAAAGTGTGTGATATTTGCATAACAATTTAGAGAAATAGCAAATACTTACATGATAGCACACCAGAATAGCTTCAGGGAATTTTTTCAATCAAAGTTATTTGCATACATGTTTTAAACATTAGATGCCTTAAAAGCAAAGGATGCAAATTCATTTATTGTTTTAGCTTCTAAAGCATTTTGTGGTGCTTTCAAACCTAGTGGGGATTCTAGAAGCATTTGATCATAGGTTTGCTACTTTGATAATGGTGGAGAAAGCAATACACTGACTAGACTGGAGCACCATTACCAGACATGCAAAGAGAGGTTATCTATTACAGACTAAGTGGACCAGGTGGAACAATGTATAATTCCTTAACTTGTTCCTGCTGGAGTGCCTAATTTGAATTCCCATTTTGGGCCACAACTACAGTGAGTTTAGTAAACTGTGTTAAGGCTCTAGTGAACAACAGTTCATATCTCAGACCTTGCATACCCTCATTTAACATCAGTAGTAGTCTGCTTTATGGAAGTCCAGGAATGAAAAAACAGGGAGTGTAATTATCTTCTCACCATTAGATAAAATGAATCCCTCCTAAGGTATGGCTACATTCATTAGTCTAGCTTGTCACGGCCCACATTATACTTGTCATATGTTAAATAGAGGATAATGTATGGGTAGTCATACACAAATCTGTGTCTACATCAGGAGGTTTCTGTGGCAACCAGGAACCTTGAGAGCGAAGCTTTAGAGGTTCATTGATTGCCATAGAAAACTCGAGATGAAGAGACAGGCTTCTCTGTATATGGATGTCCATATATTGTCTTTTATCATATGCCAATGCTGATGCGGCAGCGACATTTCGATAATAAAGTACGTTATAGTGGCAAGTCGCTGTTGCCACTGTAATGTACCCGTGGGACCCCAGCACTGCTTTCTCTGGATTTTCCCCCCTTCCCAAATCTACTCAGACTTGGAGTTGACAATCCTTAGTTATGGGGGTGTATGGGGCAGAGCCCCCCACTTGGGGGGGTTCGGAGGCAAAGCTCCCCTAAAATAACAGACTATTTTCTGACTGATTTTTGCTGACCGCAACTTGAGGTCGACGTGAATCCATTGCTGCATTGTCGCATTGAAACAAAGTTATCGCTGTGGTGTCATGGATTCATCTTTTATAGTGTATGGGCATCCATACCCATTTTAGACACTCCACTTCTTTTCAGTGAACTGGGGTTGGGGGGTACTTGAGGGTGGGTTTAAATTACTGATCAGTGTGCTGTAGCTTTTTCTGTAAATTTGACCTAAAGAAAAACAGCTTTGAGCTCGATTGGATAGAGGAAACAGCTGTGTGGCAGCATTCTAAGTTGTTGTGCTGCAGTAGTGACATCACTACTGCAGCACAACAACATAATGATGTCACTACTGTAGCACAACAAGCTTATTCCAGGTATGGAATTCCATGAATAACAGGGTTCCATCATACACTATTAAGTGACTTCTGCTTCAAATGTTGTAAACCACTCACCATCCATGGGAATTAGAGGAATGGTAATCAATTCCTACATCATGAATCAAGTAAATATTTTTGAAAACGATTTCAAGCCATGATTAGTCATATGTTCCCCAGACCCACAATCTCTGTTCATCTAAAGTATTGTATTGTTTACTTTCATTCAACACAGAAGTGTGACAACTTGGTAAGAGTTTCAAACCAGAAAAAAAGTATGCTGAAGTTACTCAAGACCACAGACCCAGAGGTGAAATAAGTTTCAATTTATTTCAAAAACATAAAAACATGAACACACTTACACCTCTGCTGCAGGAGTAACAGACAGCACGACCAATCACCTGATGTTTTACCTCATATTCGGAGGCTTCATCAAGGGGCAGTATTGGTCACCACAAAAAGTATCACATTGTTTAAGTACAGAATTTAGTAATATGTTTAGTAAGGCTTCAAATATGCAGTTTAATCCTACACATGCAGAAACCCTCAAGAGAGAGGTTAACAATATCCCCTAAAATGCATGACTTAAATATGTTTAAAATGTTTTTCAGGGGATCTAAAAGAGGGATCGCAGCTGGCCTGGTGGTGCTGAGGGTTGAGGCACTGGACACCTCACCTCGTACCACACCGGAGACCCTGGTTCAGGAATGAGCATGGGCCACTGGGAGTCGGTGGGGGGGGAGAGAGGATTGAGCATCTGGAGGACTGCTCTCCTCTCTTGGGGGAGGGGGACTATTTCTTCTGCTCACTGGCTGCCCTCTTGTGGTGGCTGGGGAAGCCAGCATGGGTCGGGAGGCTTGATCTGATGTCCTTACGTTGGAAGGGAAGGGAGCCAGGCAAAAAAGGAAAAACAAGCCTGGAAGACTCGATGATGGTCCACTGTTCCCAGAAGCAGTTCCTAGATTCTGGATTGGGTCTCTGGGAGGGGAGCTCAGCTGGAAACCTCCTCCTTGCCCTGCCATGAGGGCAATCCATGGGGGAACTACTAGGGACCACCTAGCATGGGAGTGACAGGACCGAAGAGAGAGTCCCTCTATTCAGAGGACTGTAGCTGCCTGCCAGGGCTCTGGTGGATAAAGTGCTTAAGGCGGGGGGCGGGGGAGATGGACTGCAGAGTAAGAACTAGGGTTTCCCATGTGCAATAGTTATACATCTATGACATTAATTTGTTACACGTTTACTAGAGATGCTTGGATACTCAGTGGGCATCTCAGGATGCTGTACTACCAGATGTCCTGTTATTTGACTAGATGAAGTCCTACAGCTGAAGAGGCTTTGCACTAGCATGACCCCAGTGTATTTTTATAAAGTGGTTAATCAGTATCCTGAAATAATTAACTGGTGTCTGCAGGATTTGAATGCATCATAATGAGAGATGTGACTGAACTTTCCTGAGGTGTTTTTGGGTCAGATTTTATTATTTAGATTGTTAAAGCTCAACAATCACCACTCAGGACTGGGAGACAGAGAGAAAAACAACACATTTATAAGCTGTTACAGATTTACTAAGAAAAGAAAAAACCTTTTTGACAGAAATAGTGACAGAAGACACAAAATAAATAATTTGTTGGTATAGCAGCTACCGTACTTAGTTTCAATGCCTAGGCTTTCTGGCTATGGCAAGTCTCAACTGGTTTTGTAGTGCTTCTTTGTTCAGTGAGGAGGAGGAGGAGGAAAGAAGTATTTTTCATTTCTGTAAGAAAGGTGCCAACTCTTTGGAACTGCTGGTGACTTGTATTTCAAATGTTGCAGCTGTAGTACCAAAAGGAATTGAATTCTTTAAGGTTTATTTTTTCTCAGGCTCCAGGATTCTCTTTGAGACATAGGCTCCAGCAGGCTGGGTAGCACAACACGTTTATAAGCTGTTACACATTTACTCTAAGGGTAAATGCCCTTCGGGGTTGGATGCCAAAATGCTCTACCTTTCAGCCCCAGCCATCGCTATCCCCCTAGCATCCCTCTTCAACCTCTCCTTCTCCATCACCGCTATCCCCTCAGATTGGAAGCACCCCCTCCCTAAAGGCAGTGACCCATCCTCCCCTGATAACTTCCACCCCATCTCCCTCCTCCCCATTTTAACCAAAATCCAGGAACAGCTAGTCCTCTCTCAACTTTCCTCCTTCCTTGACTCCTCCTGTTTCTTTACTCCCTATCAGTCAGGCTTTAGGAAATCCCACTCCATTGTCACTTCCCTCCTCAGACTCATCGATTCCATCCTTACAGGAATGGACAAAGGTCACATCACATCTGCCATTTTTGTTGACCTAGCTAAGGCATTCGCCACTGTCTCCCATGCCCTTCTTCTGTCAAAGCTCTCCTGCACAGGGCTCTCCAGTGCGGCCATCAGCTGTTTGAAATCATAACTGGCAGACGGGTCCCAATCAGTCAGAATTGGTACATCCACTTCTGAACCTCTCCCTGTCACCATCGGCGTATCCCAAGGCTCTGTGCTTGGCCCAATCCTGTTCTCCATCTTCCTGAACGACCTGCCATTGGCCCGCCCACACACATCCATTCGCATGTATACAGACGATACAGTACTGTATATTTCAGGCCCCTCCCCCACCGGAAGTGGTACCCAGACTCCAGCAAGACTTCAACGATGTTTAACTCTGGTTTCACTCAAATCAAATTAATCTCAATGCCAAAGAAATGGTTTCATTAACCTTTGGCATGAGGCAGAGACTCTCCCCACTCCCTCTGTTCCTACTTTCAAAACCTTAGATGGGACTCCCTTAGAAGTTCACACCTCCTTCAGATATCTAGGGGTCTGGCTTGACCAGCACCTTGACTTTTCTGCACATATCAATCCTACCCACAAAAAACTGCACCCCAGACTGGGCACTTTATACCATAACCATGGCTGTATTCCTTTGTCAGCCCGCAAGGCAATTGTGCAGAAAAGGATCCTCCCTATTTTTGATTACGGGGGATGTAGGCTAGACTGGATCCTCTTTTCCATTCCTTCTGTCACTTCACTCTGGACTGTATACTCTCCACCCACCACTGCAACCTCTACCGGTCCCTTAACCTCCCCTCGCTCTTTGATAGGCATCAGTCCCACTGTAATAGATTCATAGCCAGCTTCTGGGCCCAGTTATTGCCCTCCTACCTTGCTTCTACCCTAACTGCCCAAACACCCCCGGCATACCTCACTCAGGAACTTCGAGTCCTGACTCATTCATGTCCCTTACATGGTAACCTCTGCCGGCCAGTTAGCCTTTGGAGCTCGCATGCCAAAACTATGGAACTCCATGCCTGAGGACATTCGGCATGCTCCCCTCCTCTCAGCAACTCAACTCCCTCCTCAAAGGGCACTTCTCCACCAACTGCTCATGTAGCCTAAATTCACACTAGACAAGGGCCTAGCTCTCCAACTTAGCTCCAACTGTGGTTACTCTAAATGTTATATCTCTGACCCTGTGTAGTTGTCATTTGTACCTTCTACCAATTTGCTGCCTTATTACTCAGTTTTTTGTTTTTGCTTGCTGCTGTACATGTTCTGTATATATTTTTTGTATATATCCGTATAAATTCTGTATTTTGTATTTGTTTATGTATCCTCCCATCCCCAACACCCCCAAGACGCATCTGGAATCGAGCTGTAGTCTGCTCAGAATGCCTTTCCTGGTAAAACTTTTAAGTAAATAAATAAAATTAACTAACATGGGCACTATCTACTTTTATGTATTTGTGCTAAAATATTAAATATTACAAACAAAAATAAAATATACTTTTGTCAAGTAGCATGTGGGTTTATTTAATAGTGTTGTGATTTGTTCCACCAAACAAGAAATTTTTATTTTTTTTTGGGGGGGGGGTCTGTATCATCGACAATGACTTTCATCAAACAGATCTGATATAGAACTAAGGCATACTGTTCACATTGGTAGCAAAAGAGTAGGTGTTACTTGGTATAGTTACAGCAGTGACAAGTTGCAGTATATCTAGCTATATTGTGATAAAGTGAAATAATGTACATCACAGGAAATCCCACATGAATGAGATTTCCTGTGATATATCATGATAAACAGTATAGCAGTATGCCTGACTATACTGCAACTGTAGTACAGTAGTATGGATGTACTGTAACTTGCTTCATCATACATGAGCAATTTTTTAAGGGGAGGGTCTGCATCTGTGACAATGACTTTTATCACATAGATCCTATATAGGTATTAGTGAAGCGTACTTTTAATCAAGTAACCTTGGCACAGGAGGTAAAAGTAATTGGACGTAATATCACAACTTGCCTCATCATACAGGAGAAACATTGTAAGGTTCTGCAAAAGTGACAGTAGCATTGGTACAAAATGTAGTGGGTAGTAGTACTGAAATGTGTTGCATAATACAAGAACAATGTTTTGGGGTTCTACATCAGTGATAGTGACTTGCAACACACATCAAACACGTAAGTGATCAGTCACATTATATAGGTTCATAGGTTCATAGGAAAAATACAAAGTCGAGGGAACGAGCCCATTATGACTTCACCCTCCATTATCCAGGATGGAAATAGTATTTTTTTATCTCCTATATAATTATCCAGATTAATTTTGAAAACACTAAAACTGGGGCTATTTACTACATTTGAAGGAAGGGAGTTCCAAACTGGAACAGCTCTCTGGGTTATAAAATTCTTCCTTTTGGTAGTCTGTATATTAAATGTCTTAATTTTGACATTATGAGACCTGGTAATACTTAAACTATTTCCGGATTCAAGACAAAGAAGTTTCAAATAAGGAAACATCTTTTAAAGCCCTAAAAATTAGACACAGATCCCCTCGTATGGACCTGTATTCCAGTGAATAGAGGTTAAGTTTTTTTAGTCTTTCGAGATATGGAGTATGTTTAAGGCTCTTTATACTTTTGGTGAATCTACGTTGTACCCTTTCTTTTTTAATCTTATCCTTTACAAATGTAGGTGAGCAGAATGGTGAACAATAGTCAAACTTTGATCTTATCAGACTACTGTATAGGGGAACTAATACCTCGGAGTCTCTACTCTTAAGATTTTTAAGTATACAGTTAATTAGGCGATGGCATTTTTTAACCATTAGGTTATTATGGTCAGTAAATTTTAGATTATTAGTAATTACTACTCCCAGATCATTTTCGGATGAAATTACAGTCAATGGTACATTTTTCAACATATAAAGTGCTTTTAGATTATTTCTACCAAAGTGCATAACCTTGCATTTATTTATGTTTAAAGATACATTCTTATCACTAGCCCAGGTTAATATATTATTTAGGTTTGCCTGAAGGTTACAAACCGAGGCTGCATCATTAACAATGCAGCCAAGCTTAACATCATCAGCATACTTATTTATCCACACACCATTTGATGTAGACATGCTGGCAACCACTAGAGTAAACAAAAAGGGTCCGAGCACGGAGCCCTGTGGCACTCAACTCATCACACTACTCCAATCGGAAACATAACCTTTGATACTGACTTGTTGTTTTCTTACTAGTAACCATGATACAATCCATTTGATTATATTTATGCAAATGTCTTGATTATATAAGCATTCTATTATTGTTTTATGTGAGACAGAATCAAATGCCTTTTCATAGTCTAGGAAAATTACATCAGCTGGGAAACCAGCAACCAAAGCCTGGCTCACTGGTTCAAAAAAATTGATTAAATTTTCCTGACATGATTGTCCCTTGTAAAAACCGTACTGAAAAATATCAGTATTCATAGAACCTTTAAAATGCTCTTCAAGTTTATGCAAAATGAGTTTTTCCATAATTTTACCAATGCTAGGAGTTAGACTAATAGGTCTGTACTGTTTGGCAAGAAATGTTGACCCATTTTTATGAATGGGTATAACCATAGCTGATTTCCATTCCATAGGTACGATACCTTGCTGTAAAGATTTATGAAAAAGTAAGGTAAGAATATCAACCAACTCAGCTGCCAAATTCTTTATGAAAATAAAAGGAATGTTATCAACACCAACTGAAGTAGAAGTTTTAAAACTTTTTATTGTAGATAGGACTTCCATAGATGAAAATATAATATCTGAATTGTTAACAAAGGTAAATGGTAAATCTATTTTTTTCCTGAATTTTGAAAACACTAGAGAATTGTTTATTAAAGGCATTTGCCATTTCTAATTCACTGGATATCAGTACGTCATCGACTATAAGGGGTCCCACATTGGTTTGTGACTTTTTTAATGAACCAATGTAATTAAAGAAGGACTTTTTATTGTCTTTTTGTTTAACAAGGTTTTTTTCAAGATTCTTCTTGGCAGTCTGTATCATCAGCTTAGTTTTTTTAGATTTAAGTTTGAACCTTTGCCAATTTTCTGCAGTTTTATTTTTGTTATATTTATTAAAGGCTTTTTTCTTTCTCAGTATGGATTTCCTTATAGAGTTGTTGAACCAAACAGGATTACATTTCTTATTTATGTATTTAGTTCGATCAGGTACCCAAGTATTAATACAAAGTTGCAGATTAGTTTTTATATTTTTCCAAACTTCCTCAACAGAAAGATGCTTTAATTCTTTTTTCCAGTTCCAGTTTACTAAATAGTTTTTGATTTCAGCATAATTTGCTTTATTATAATTCTTCATTATAGTGGTTCCTCTATTTTCAAGGATAGTAACAGATAGTTCCCAATAAAGTGTATTATGATCAGATAAACCAATAGGTTCAAGTATTATTGGATCTTTATAATATTGTTTTGTGTTTGTAAATATTAGATCAAGAATATTGTTATGTCTAGTAGGAAGTGTAACAATTTGATCCAAACCTAAAACAAAAATAGTTTCCAAGAAGTCTCTCTCATTTTGTGATATGCCACTTAAGGACCTCCAATCTATTCCTGGGAAGTTGAAATCACCCAATAATATTGTATTTGTTGGTAATTTAATACTATGAAAATAAGACAGAAAAGATTCAAATTTAACATTATCCAATGATGGAGGTCTGTAACATATGCCAAAGGTGAAAGTCTCAATTTTTTGTTTAACAGTTAACCATAATATTTCAACTCCCGAAGGTTCTGGAGTATCACATTTGAATTCAGAACAGTCATAACATTCTTTTTATGTAAAAAGCGACTCCACCTCCTCTGGAAAATTCTCTATTTTTTTTATAAAGATGATAACCAGGAATTTCAATACCCCATTGATTGTCTGAAAACCAAGTCTCAGTGATACCACAGATATCAATATCTTTAGATGGTAATAAAATCTGTAACTCAGAAATTTTTTTGGCAAGACTTCTTGCATTCAATAATATTACAGTTAGGGAAGATTTTCCATTTTTCACCGAAGTTGACAAGTCACTTTTTAAAGGAACAGGTACATAATTTAGGTTTAAAGTAGCAGAATGTTTCCCCTCCCATCCATTTAGTAGTTTAAACAGTTTGAAATAGCTGTATTAAAGATTTCTCCTAGTATATTTGAACCTTTTCTATTGAGATGTAAACCATTGGATGCAAAAAAATCTTCATGTATTATATATAGAATAATACATGGGGTGAATGCATAACAAAAATTGAATGTACTCCTGAAATGTGGGAAGCTGTGTAACTCCAGAGGTCAAACTCCAATGGGTTTATCAAAGCATCCCACACTGAGGGTGTTCATTAAATTAGAGTTTTGCACTCCCCTCATGTGTTGTTTTATGTACTTGCTTGGGGACATTTTTTCTCCAATCAGATTTCATTAAATAAAAAATTGTCTGTGAAACAGGGTTTTGTGTCTTATTTTTATTCAGCAGAATATGACAGAGCATTAAGCAAGAATTTAGATACATATTCAATACACAACATCCTATTTGTATTTCTGTGAATAAATCACTTTTTTTGACATAAATAGGAAAAGCTTGCTTTTACTGACAGACTGTGGGACTGTTAAAAGTCGATCCCAGTCTGAAAATGTCAGCTTCTGAAATGAGCAATTAAGAAAAGAGTTACAACATGAGAACAGTTGCAAATGAAAAGAAATATGTTTACAAAATGTGAACTTGAGGCAGGATTTAAGTTTTTAGAACTTTGAATCGGTTTCAGTTGCTGCAGGTCGCCATTGCCCAGGCAATATGATAATGAGCTGCAGAGGTTGGAGTTCATGGCAGTTTATGCATAGGCATGCATGGGGGGGCACCCTGGCCTGGCCCCCCATTACAAATCATGCTCCAACTAAATTAGAATATAATTATATATGCCCCAGACCCCTCCAGATTTTTTCCCCCTATAGTTTATATCCTTCCCCTAGCCTGCCACCTCTGACTCTTCAGGGGGACAAGTGGACATCCCACTGCATGGAACCCTACCCAAGCAGACCCCTAGCCCCCAAGTAGCCACGGATTACCCCCCGGGCAGGGACGAGGAGAGGGGTCAGACACCTCATAACTTACGTTTCGTCGGTCTTGAGGTCTGCTGGGCAGGCATGGGCAAATTGTGAGCACGGCCTCAGTCCTCCCATCTTCCCGGCTGAGGCAGGCTTTTTTCCATTTTCTCCCTTCCCGAGCAGCAAGTGACTTCCTCCGACATCATGACGTGAGCGTCGATGTCCAAGCTGCTCAATGGCTACATCCCATCCCCTAATGGAGCTTGCAGTTCTCCGAGCATCCACTTGGGTCATGCAAGTGGCGGGCATCGGCCTGATCCCTCCCCAGAGAAGGCAAGCTGTCATTGGACACTCCAGCCTATCTCCCCCCAGCAACCTACTGACGACCCGAGTCAGCTCCCTAACCTGAGTCGCCAGCGTGGTGCGAGGTGTGGCGTTCAGCACCTCAAACTTCAGCGCCACCGGGCCGATGTGACCACCTAGATTTTGTGGGGATTCTGGTCCCCCTTGTTCACTGACTGCGCATGCCTCTGGGTTTATGTGGAGACAAGAGAGAGAGTGAGTGTGAGTCTCAGAGATAGGAACTGTCTAAAGTGTACTGGTACTGAGTTAGAAGGTTAGCAAGGGTCAGATTTCATTTTTTGGTCTGTTTGTATGTTATAGTACCAGTTTTCTCATTCTGTGTATGTTTTGCCTAGGAATTTGTGTTACTGGCAATTGATGGCAGTTTTTAGGGCACATTAAGTGATCACCAGTCCTGCTGAGGAGAAGCTGGCACGTGTTTGCTGTTATAACCTGCAAGTTATAACAACAAATTATAACCAGCTTCTCCTATGAGAAAAAAATTTCCTCCACTTATTACATGTCTGTAACATAGCTATAGTTGACACTACACATTTATACTGCAACTTGCTTTACCTAACGGGAGACCTGTTGGGGGTTCTACATAAGTAACTGTGACTTGCATTAAATGTATCCTTTATATACTGTATGTGAGGCAGATCATATAAAATTAGCTGAGGTGTAGATGGTACTAAGTAGCAGTACTATGACTTGCTTCATCAAACAGGAGGAATTATGTAGGGTTTTGCAACAGTGATGGTGATTTTCACTGCACAGATCACATACATAAATGAAACATAATGCATAGTATATCAGTATCCTACTGTAGGTGCAGGTGATACTAGTTTCAATTTCAATTTAATTTTTTTATACTGGAAAGTATGTGAGCAAAAATGCCCATTTTCACAAATGTCCAGTGGTACATAAATTCGATGATACAGAGAAAAAGTTAAAAACAATATTTGCAATATTTTATGATATTTACAAGAGGGAACAGTGTATATGACAGGATCATCTAGATAAAAAAAATGCAGAGCACACAACAATAGAGCCTATATACAGATACATATAAACTCTAAGGTAACTCAAGGAGTTGGTGAACATTCAGGGGGGTTTCCTACCAGGGCAGGCACAAGTGGTGGATTGGAGGAGGTGGTCCTTGAGGGAGGAGGTGAAAGAGCCAATTGAACTACAGGCCTGAAGTTCAGAGGGCAGTTTATTGTAAGACTCAGAGCCCCTGTATGTGATGGAGTTCTGCGCATGCTTGGTGTGGTAAAAAGGGTTGTTGAAGACATGACAGGCAGGCCTTCTTGTACTGCGCTTGGGAACCGATAAGGGGAAAAGGGAGTTCACGCTGATTGGCAGTAGGTTATGGTGAACTTTGCATAAGAAAGAGAGCATTCTGAGTTGGAACCTGCCTTTTAGGGTGAGCCAGTTGAGGGAGGCATAGAGGTGTAGTGATGAGTCATCAAGGGAGGCTGGTCACGAAGCATGTGATGTTATTGTACCTAGTCGGAGTTTGGAGAAAGGGATATGTGTTGGGGGAGTAGACAATAGAGCCATAATCAAGGAGGGGCATTTTTTTTTGTTGGCACAGCCTTTATATAGAAACGTAGACATTTTTGGCAGATAAGGACCACTTGGCCAACCCAGTATGTCCTAAATTCCATACCTATAGTGCCACCACTGACCCTACTTGGACTCTAGCTTACCTCCCTTGCTTCTAAGTATCCCTTGTGTCTATCTGATGCATTCTGAAATCCTGTGACCATTCTAGCTACCACCACTTCTGCTGGGAGGCTGTTCCAAGTGTCCACCACCCTCTCCATGAAGAAGTACTTCCTCACATTTCCACTGAACCTCCCCCCCGCAGCTTCATATTGTGACCCCTTGACCATCTTTTTATTTGGAAAAAGCTCCCTTCCTGTACCTTGTTTATTCCTGTGAGGTATTCAAATGTCTTTATCATATTCCCTACCCCCGTTCCCTTCTGTCTTCTAGGGAGTATATCTTTAAATCCTTAAGCCTTTCTTTGTATAGCTTCTGATGCAGGCCCTGCACCATTTTGTTTGCCCTCCTTTGCATCACCTTCACACTATCTATGTCTCCTTGGAGATGGGGCCTTTGGAAAGAGTATCATTCCACAAGTCCCAAAAACAGACAAAGAAAAAACTGGCCAGTATCATTAAGGGGCAAAAGGGTGCCAGTCCAAGTGCTACTATACTAGCAAGAATACTATACTAGTCCTAGCAATAAAAAGGCAGTGAACCTACACTTAGTTCAACTTCCACAGTGGATGGTATTTCACCCCTCATTGAAAGACATACATTGCCTGGTGTGCTATAGCTCTTGCTGGTGTTCCTGCACTGGTCATTGAAAAAAATGAAGGGATCAACAATTCAGACTTGAAGTAGCCCCGCTGACCCCCGCCACTTGGCTTAAAGGCACTGCGGGAATCTCCAGGGAGGTAGTGAGGTGCACAAAGTGCAGCTCTCCCGCCACGGATCGCTTCACTGGGCCCCTCCCCCGCATAACCGGAGCAACAGAGGCCGTGAGGGCTGAGACCCTTCCCCAAGGAAATGTGCTTTCCCCCACACTCGGACTGAGCCTCACTGGCCCCCGTCACTCGGCTAAAAGGTACCTTTTCTACAGGTGCCAGGGTCTTGTGCCTGGGTGGACTGCATCTCATGCCTGCTATCTTTTACAGTGGTGAGAACAATGGACTGAGACTAATTTGGCACCTTTTTTGAAAATCGGCATAGTAGGGGAGATGGTCTCTTGATCTTCACTTTTCCTGCCCAAGCCTACCTTTTTGCTCCTTTGAGACTGTTGCCTTAACATCTCCCTGGAAAACCCTTGTTTTTTAGCTCATATCAAACTGTTACCTTAAGAAACAAACAAAAAAAAAACTGAATCTAATGATCGACTTTTAAACTGTCTGCCCTTGGTTTCTCTTATTGTTGTATGGTTTTTCTAGCATCCAACTAGGACTTAACAGGAAAAAAAAAAGTCAGAACCTAGAGATTGCCTTTTTTAACTGTCTACCCTTGGTTATTACTTCTGTCGAATACAGTAAGCTGTGCAGTGGTCACTGGTGAGCAGATAGTATACTAATCACAGTCTGCCTTGCATTGTACTGCTCCTAGGATTTTTTACATGGTAAACTCCCCGATTGGTAGCACTGCTCGCACACCTACACTACGTGGCCAATCCCTATGCGACCGGCAGGATCCGTCTTGCAACCCGATATTTAAGTCAGCTAAACATCTATTCCTGTGCCTACTTAAACTCACCCTCTCTCCTTTACTTCTTTAGGCACTGCTGGAATCTCCAGGGAGGTCGTGGGCGCATGAAGGCGCAGCTCTCCCGCCGCGGATCGCTTCACTGGGCCCCTCCCCCGCATAACCGGAGCAAAGGAGGTTGTGAGGGCTGAGACCCTCCCCCAAGGAACTGTGCTTTTCCCCCATGCTCAGACTGAGCCTCGCTGACCCCCGCCACTCGGCTAAAAGGTACCTTTTCTACAGGCGCCAGGCTCTTGTGCCTCAGTGGACTGCATCTCATGCCTGCTATCTTTTACAGTGGTGAGGCCCTGCCGGCGCTGTGCGCCGGCTCCCCACCACCCCCACCACTGCCCTTGGTGAGCATCTGCATTTATAGGAGAAGTCATGTGAGCTGTAGATCCTATCAGTAGATCCTATCAGCTCACTTTTCCATCTGCAGATTATCACCAATACCCACTAGAGGCCACTCTCATTATCCTATTCCCTCTGACCTGTTTCTGCAAATTTAAAGCAACACTACTGCGTGCTGCTAGCTGTAGCAACCTCTACTCCCATCCTCCTCACTCCCCTGTGCTCTGCAACTCTGCAAAAATCTCTACAAAACATCCCTCTGTCTCTCGGGATACCCTGCTCATTGTAATAATTCCTTCAGAAAGGCCAAGCCTCAGGGGGGCTAAGACGCTCCTCCCAACAATGCTGCTGGCTCTACCTCAAGCCTCACCTGCCATAATCCCCCAGTCATGAGGGCCCTCTGTCAGCACTCTACTGCTACGAGGGAGATATTGAATCAATCCTGGCCCTTTCTCTCCAAACTGCGTGCTCAGTGACCCTACCACCACATCCTGGGCAAACTCCGGGAGGCTCAGACTGGTATACATGAACATTGGGAGCCTGTGACGCAAGGTGGCCGACCTCGAGGCTTGGACCCTACTCTACAAGCCTGACATCTTAGCTGTGACTGAGACGTGGCTGAAGCCTGACATCCTCCCTCATGAAGTCGAACTAACAGGATATCAAGCCATACAAAAAGACAGACTTGTAAAAAAGGGGGAGTCCTAATCTATCTGAAGTCCCCCTTGAATGCCACTCTGATCGACCTCCAAGCATTGGACAGAACTCAGGCTGAGGTATTATTTCTCAAACTTATCCTCAGAGGTACAAAGCCTCTCTATATTGGATGTGCCTATCTCCCACCTCAATCCGCCACCCCCTCCCTTGAATCTCTTGCCAATGCCATCCTCCAACTCCCCCCAAGGGAGAAAATCCTCCTAGGGGACTTCAACCTCAACTGGCTTTCCCCTAACTCCTCCTGAACTAAGAACCTGTTACTAGATGCATCCCTCACCCAAGTGATTGACATGCCAACCAGGCATAACGCTAAAACCGGCAACCATTCACTTCTTGACTGGGCACTTACCTCCAACCCCACTCGGATACTGACTGCTGGGATCATGTCGGACTCCTTGAGTGACCACTGCCCTATCTACTGCATCTGGTCCAATAAACCCCCTAGGCCGGCTGCCAGACTGATTGTTGCAAGAAATTACAGCAGATTCGAACCGGCAGGCCTCTGCACTGACCTCCTAAAGGAGGAATGGGGTCCTATTGTCTCCCTTCCCACTATAGATGCGGCCCTCGAATATTTTTCCCAGATGTTCCTGGGCATATCTAACTGACATGTCCCCTGGAAAAAAACTAAGGGTTCAGGGAAAGTGGCATAAATGGCCATACCCGGAGCTAAAACACACCATGCGGCTCTGGGACAAGGCATGGGGGCTCTACAAATCCTCTGGCACAATTTCTGACTGGGAGAAGTACCGGTGCCTGTGCAACAAGTGTAAACAAGCCACAAAACAGGCCAAATCAAAATACCTCAGAGACCTCCAAGTGGGCAACCTAAGAGACCCTTAGAAGTTCTGGGGCCATATAAACTCCCTCCTGAAGGGTCGCATGCAGGAACAATGTGTTACGGTCATAGCCGGGAACTCACCTACTGCTGACCCCTCTAATGTGGCTGAAGCGTTCAGTACATCCTTTACATATCCCTCAGGCTGCTCCCCTTCCGATGCCTGGACCTCCTCCTCTCACCCACCCTGACACAGTGCTCTCTCGACCATTATTCCACCTGAAACTAGTGGACCCCTGCATGGTACTACCACTACTCTGCAAAATTAACCCTGAATCGTCTACTGGGAATGATCAGCTAGAGCCATGCCTACTGAGGGCTGAGGCACCAACCATTGCCTACCTCATTGCCCTACTCATTAACTGATCCCTTCATGAAGGGACAGTCCCCAGTAAATGGAAAGGTGCCACCATAGTTCCAGTCCATAAAAAAGGAACCTGGGACAGGGTGGAGAACTACAGGCCCATCTCCCTGCTCTGCCCTCTGGGAAAAATCCTGGAAAGATTAGTCTACGATCAGCTGCAAGGCTACCTGGAACAACACTTACTCCTCTCCAAGGTCCAGCATGGCTTTTGGAAAGACCATGGCATGGACGCTGCCCTAGTCAGATTGACAACTGACATACTCAACGCCATGGACCAAGGCACCCTAACGGCGGCACTATTCATCAACCTCTCCAGGCCTTTGACATGGTCAGTCATAAACTCCTCCTTTCTAAGCTTCAAAGGCTTGGCATGGATCAGCTCTCTCTCTTCTGGACCACAAGCTACCTGACAAACAGAACTCAGACAGTCCACTGGCAGGGCGTCCAATCAACCCCCAAGCCTGTGATCACTGGGGTACCCCAGGGCTCCATCCTAGGTCCCCTGCTATTCTCTTTGTTTGTGAATGACATAGAAGAGGTGTGTGCACCCTGCAACCTGATACTCTACGCTGACGACACTGTAATCTACCACAGCGACCCCAAATCCTCCATCATTGCAACTGAACTTCAAGCTTGCCTGGAAAAACTTGAAACATGGTTCACTGCCAACCACCTAAAGCTAAATGAGGATAAAACAAAGCTGTCCTCTTGGGACCAGCGACTAGGTAAAGACCGTAGTGGTCTTCTCCGGATAACGCCAGCTCGAGGAATGTGTTGAGGTCGCTGACCAGTTTAAGTATCTTGGGGTTACCCTTGACCAGGAGCTAACCTTCAAATCCCACATAGATGTCTTAACAAAATCTATCCACCAGAGACTGGGCTTGCTATACTGCCTTGGGAACTCCCTCTATGGAGAAGCTCGTAGAGCCATTGCCAACTGCAACCTCCTCCCCTCTTTACTGTATGGCTCTCCACTACTACAGTCCCTCAGAGAGACCGAGCTAACCAAGCTCTCCACCCTCTACCATTGCTCGCTTTGCAACCCACCTCCCCCCAGGAGGCATCACTGCGCTCTTATGGACCTTCACTGGTCGACACTCAGGCATAAACCATCCTTTTCCCCTGCCTGCCTTACCTACAAACCCTCTCCATCCACCACCCACCTCACCTTAGTGACTTGCTTACCCATAAAGTCTCCCTCCGCAACCTCTGGTTCTACTTCCAGTTGACTCCTGAACATACCCCCGGATCCAACCAATCAAGGAAAATGCTCCTTCCAGTTCACTGCCCCTCATTTCTGGAACTTGCTCCCCTCTTCCCTGCCTGACAAACCCTCCCTCTCCTCATTTAAGGCCGGTCTTAAAGTCTACCTCCTTGAATTGAGTCACTGCTGCTGCAACCGCTAGATAAAGCCCCCTACCTCCCCTTATCGAAATTTGGCTACCGACAAATCCTTTGCGCCATGTGTACTAACTAACCTCTATTGACTGTTACCTCTGTACAAACTGTGCTATGTTTTTTGAAGACTCATGGACTTAATGTACCCCACTGACAATGCAATTTCTCTGAATCTGTTACTTGCTGCATGCTCTCTGTCTCTGCCTTACTGTTACCCAACCTCCTGGACAAACTGTATATGTATTTTTGAAGCTGTATACCGTACCTGATGTAAAGTTGGTGGTGTACTCACCCCGGGTCACCCCTTAAAAAGGGACCTCTGGTCTCAGTGGGTTTACCTGGTTAACAAAATCTAAATAAATAAATAAATAAAGTAGATGGTAGACATAGAATATCCATGCTATATGAAAATTCATTGTTGGTGCTAGGGCAGTAGCAAAGGAAGTATCGAACAGTTTACCACGTGAAGACATTTACCACGAGGCAGAAGACACCAGGAGGAAGGAGTGCTGTGTGACTGGACTTCTCTACTGGGACTATATTGCTCAGGGATTTGGCTTCATTAGGGACTGGGGGTCTACCTGGAGTGATGCAAGCCTATACTGGCATGATGGGCTGCATCTGTCCAGGAGGGGAACCAGGATCCTAGGTGACAAGTTTAAATGCTTTATTGGCAAGCATTTAAACTAGCCAAGGGAGAGCAATGGAAAGGAGCAGGAAATCCTAGCCCCCAAAAAATCAAGGTAGTAAGTGCGGTGAACACCAACATAGAGGGTGGCTATAGGGAGAAGGGCAGGGTAAATGGGAGAAGTGACAAAGGCAAGAAGGACAGGGATGGGGCAAAAAGGAGTAAGGCCATCAGGAAATGGGGGGTAATGAGCACCAATGCCCATAGTCTGGGCAACAAGCTCCCTGAGCTGGTGGCCTTGATGGAAGAGGGATGCCTGCATATCGTAGCAGTCACAGAAACATGGTACTCAGAGAACCATGACTGGGATGTTAACATACCAGGGTATGTAACCTACAGGAGAGACAGGCAGGAGATAAGAGGTGGAGGAGCAGCACTCTATGTAAAGGAAGGGGAAAAAAGCAACTGAACAAAAGAGTAAACAGGGAGGAGAGGAGGCACTGTGGGTCACCTTGGAGACTGGAAAGGGCACCACAATCTGCACAGGGGTTGTGTACAGACCCCCATGTCAGGGGGAAGGAATGGACAAGAATATGATAGAAGGCATTCTTAGGATGGCAGAGAAAGGGGAGATACTGTTGATGGGAGACTTGAATATGCCAGATGTTAACTGGAGCACATTTTCTGCAGCCACATCCAAGAGCAAGGCCATTCTCGATTCACTACAGGTGGCAGGCCTCAGACAGCTAGTTTCAGAACCCACTCATGAGGGAGCAATCTTAGACCTTGTACTCTCAAATGGGGGCAGTGAGAGGATCTCAGATCTAGAAGTGGGTTGTCATCTGGGAACAAGTGACCATCAAACATTGTGGTTCACGTTAAACTCAGCTACAGAGTCAAGCCATACAAAAGTGAGGGTACTGGACTTCAGGAGGGCTGACTTTGGCAAGATGGGAGAGTGCCTCAGAAAAGCACTAGCAAACAGGCTAGAAGGAGGGGTGGAGCAACAATGGGGAATCATCAAAACTGCCATCACAGAGGCAACAAGCCTTTGTGTGAAGCAAATAAACAAATCAAAATGAAAGAAAAAGCCACTATGGTTCTCAAAAGAGGTGGCTGGGAAAGTCAGGAGAAAAGATAGCATTCAGGAAGTATAAGGAAACACAGAAGGAGCAGGACAGAGAGCTGTACCAGTTAAGGCAGAAGGAAGCAGGGAGGGAAGTCAGAATAGCAAAGACCCAAATTGAGGAAAGATAGCCAGCTCGGTTAAGAAGGGGATAAAACCTTTATAGGTACATCAGAGAGCATAGAAAGACAAAGGGAGGGATAGTGAGGCTGAATAGAATGAATGGTGGGTGGGCAGAGGGGGACAGTGAAAAATCAGGGAAACTGAACGAATATTTCTGCTCAGTATTTACAAAAGAGGAGGAGGACGTGCCTAATCCAATTAACAGAAGCACTCTTGATAGGGGGGTCTATCCCAGCCCTTTCACAGAAGAAAGGGTTCTGCAAGAACTCCTAAAACTGAAGGTGGACAAAGAAGTGGGCCTGATGGAATTCATCCCAGAATTCTAAAAAATTAAGGGGGAACTAGTGAACCACTGACTACTCTTTTAATAAATCATGGGAGGGATGGTGGGCACCCGAGGACTGGAGGAAGGCGGATGTGATTTCCCTTCACAAAAAGTGGGCCAAGACAGAGGCAGGAAACTACAGACCTGTCAGTTTGACCTCTGTGGTAGGAAAAGTGATGGAGTCACTTCTGAAAGAAAGAATTGTTGAGTACCTTGAGGCCAGTGGGGCACAGGACCCAAGGCAGCATGGGTTCACAGCAGGAAGGTCATGTCAGATGAATCTAATAGATTTCTTTGACTGGGTGACCAAAGTAGTAGACCAGGGAGGGGCTGTGGACATGGCCTACCTAGACTTTAGCAAGGCATTTGACACAGTCCCACACAAAAGATTAATAGTCAAATTAACCAGCCTGGGAGTGGGTCCCAGGGTGGCAGCCTTGGTAAAACATTGCCTTGACAACAGGACACAGAAGGTAATTGTAAATGGAGTCCACTCTGAAGAAAGAGGGGTTACTAGTGGGGTACCGCAGGGTTCGGTACAGAGTCCAGTCCTTTTTAATGTCTTTATAAGTGACATTGCAGAGGGACTAGAAGGAAAAGTGTGCCTCTTTGTAGATGACACAAAGATCTGCAACAGGGTTGATACACAAGGAGGCGTGGAAAGGATGAGAAGGGACTTGGCAAGGTTGGAGGAATGGTCAGAAGTATGGCAGCTAGGATTCAATGCAAAGAAGTGCAAAATAAAGCACCTGGGAAACAAGAACCCGGGAAGATTACACAATGGGGGAGGTAGTAACAACAACAAAAAGGAAAGGACCTGGGGTAATCATATCAGATGACCTTAAGGTTAGCAAACAATGTGAGAAGGTAGTAGGAGGGCTGGGGGTATACTGGGATGCATAGGAGAGGCATCAGCAGCAGAAAACAGGAAGTTGTTATCCTCTGTACAGACAGTTGATGAGACTCTATCTCAGTACTGTGTCCAGTTCTGAGACCCCATCTCCACAAGGACATAGACAGGATAGAGGCATTCCAGAGGAGGGCAACTAAAATGGTGCAGGGTCTGCAAGACAAGCCATACGAGGAGAGACTAAAGGAGCTTAATATGTATATCCTTGAGGAAAGAAGGGAGGGGGGGACATGATAAAAACTTTTAAGTACCTCACTGGAATCAACAAAGTCCATGAGGGTAGCATCTTTCAGAAAAAGAGACGTGCAAGAACAAGGGGACACAATTTAAAGATGGGGAGCAGTTCCAGGGCAATGTGAGGAAGTATTTTTTTTCACAGAGAGGGTAGCGGATGCATGGAACAGCCTTCCTGAGGAGGTTGTGGTGTCTAAAACTGTGGGAGAATTCAAGAATGCATGGGACAGACATAAAGCAATTCTTGTGGGGGGTAGGAAGAAATAGGCTGTTGGTTAACTAGGATCTGTGGCCTATCCTGTAGGTAGGGAAATGGGCAGACTAGATGGGCCAAGCGGTCCTTATCTGCCATCAAAGTCTATGTTTCTATGTTTCTATGTGACAGTGATTCATTCACCGTGATTAAAGAATGGGAGTATGACAGCAGTAATAGAGGCTAGTGACCATGACACTGATGCACATTACATTCCACAACCTGATAACATACTCCAGTTCACCTGAGATAAGGGCAGTGGCGATCTAGACAGTGAGAAAAGTTATGGTGATAGGGGACATAGAAAACAACAGGCAAAAGAGCAGGAATGAAAACAATAAATAGGAGCTGTATAAAGAAAGCCAAGTGAGTCTCCTAATATTTTGTCAAAAAGTGCAGTCAAGCAGAAGTGGACCTCAAGAGTTTGACTCTGTAAACAACCGTGAAGTGCAGCATATATGATAATGGAACTCATAGTCAAGCCTTGGGAATCAACCATGTTCTGCAATAGCAGTTTTGAGTAGACAAATAATGTTACTTTTTTCATCATGTTGAGTGGGGATGTGGGGGTTAATAAACACCCTTCAACTGTGGTACGTAGTACCCTGTGAACCCTTTCCACCAATGATTTAATTAGGTCTGGGAAAAAAGTTTGTTATTTTTGTGGGTAAAAATCATGCAAAAGCTGATTTTGTGCCATTTCTTTCCCGCAAAAATTATTATATTTAGCTATTTTTTTGCACTAATGACAGAATCAATGGAAAAATCTCATAAAAATTGCTGTCTTCATGCAAAACTGGCATTGTCACAAACAGAATTATGCAAAAGTATCATAATCACATGAATGCGGTAGTTTTGGGCATTTTATTTTTGCCAAAATTTGCAGTTTGCATAGCAAAAATAGGCAAGGCAAATTTTACTCAACCCTAATTTTAATGCACCAGTAAAAAGACTTCTTACTTTTACAACAACCAGGTGTGCAGTGAAACAAGTGGGTTTTCACATGTGCTTTTCAAACATAAAATTAAAAAAAGAATTCAATAGAAATCTGGCATTGTAATGCAGAGATGTGCAAAGCTGTGGAACTTCACTTTGTATCCACACTGCAGATCATTTTTGTCTGGCAAACTGCCCACCTTTGCCCAGAGAAGATTATGCATCTATTTTCACTTCACTGGTGAAAAATAATTTGAAGTGGTTCTGATTATTACAAAGGAAAAACCCACCCTCCACCCACTGTGCCAAACTGTCCCCCACCCCACCACTCTGATCATTTTGGCTTGTGTCCTCCACCAACACACCCTTTAGCACCCAGTTCCCTCCTCCCTCCACAGTCCCAGCAAAGTTTTATTCCATTTCACAAATGTTTATACTGATCTGCCAGTATTCAAAGTATAGCTTCCCCCAACCTACACACACACACACACATATCATGCCACCATTTTATCCCCACCCCATCCCTGTCTTGTTAGTGAACACTCCCATCCTAACACCCTCTAACACTCAATCTCCCACTTTCAATGCCTAAGTACCATAAAAAGCAGAAGACATTGCCCCAGATGGTACCTGTAAAACAAAAAACTATCCCATGCTGTTCTGTGTCCCTTTTGCTACTGAATGAATAGACAATGATGTCTCAACTATAGTAACACCTGAGTGATCAACACGTAGCTAATCAAGTATGGTGAGAAATCATTGTTCATTCAATTTACCCTTGAGTTATCATTGTCTTTTCAAACCCTCCCTTTTAAGAACGATATTGTAATTGTTTTTCGATGATACTGGGATACAGAATGTCTCCTTCCTTTAAGTATCTTGGTGCCTAATTTCATTTTTCCTCCCTGCTCCCCTGATAAGCCCCGTTCGGCACTCATGGTTTCTCCAACCCCATCACTCGCCATCTCTGTGACTTACCTATGATACCATCAACTCCTCTACAGATTGCCTTCTATAGTGGGACCATCTGGGGGATCCCCAAACCCCCTTCCAGTGCCATGATTAGTCAGTGGTCCCTTGCCCAGTAGGCAGTGTGAGGTTTACAGGGTTCCATGGGGTGGCAACCTGCCACAGGTGGGGATTTTTCATTTGCTTCCTCAACCTGCAGACTCTCAGTGGAGGTGGTGGCTGGACCTATGCATGTCAAAGGACAAGCTGACATCTACCATCAGGGAGCATCCCCCACCTGGAACTGCTGTTCCAACTTACACCACCACCTATGGTAGTGATAGTGAAGTGGAGCAGTCTGTCCTGCCTCCCTGGAGGAAAAAAGCATCTGCTGCAGTGCTCAATTGTCCTCCCCTGGCCGACCCCAAGTGACTTGAGTACATCCCAAATTTGGGTCCACTGGCTTGGTGGCAGGTGATGCATAGATGCCTCTGCCCTCCACATCACTGGGCTGGCTTAAGTGCCTTGGGGTCTAGCTGGACTATCACTGTGACTTCATGGTGCACATTGATGCCATCCATTTCAGTCTCCACCCCTGACTAGATGGCTGTATAGAAACAATGCCAGTGTCTATAGCCTGCTGAGAGCGTGTCACAAAAATGATCCTCCCAATGTTCGATTATGATGACATTGTCTACAGCATAGCACACACATCTACCCTTGCTTGACTGGGCCCCCTCTTTCACTTTTTCTACTGCCTTGCCTTGGACTGCCACATTCATATCCACCACTGCTTACTTTGCTGCTCCTTCTCCCGCCCCTCCCATTAATGCCAGATGCCTTGACCACTGTGTCTCCTTTACTTTTGAATTCTAGCTCGGAATTCTCCTCCCTACCTTTTTGCCATCCTGTCTTCCCCACAGTTCTCCTACCCCTTCTGGAACACTGCTTCCCATTCCCTGCCCCTTGCCTCCAGGAAAACTACTGCAGGCCAAGCTGCCATCTCCAATCATTTTCTTAAACTTTGGCCCTCTTCTCCACTGTCTATCTGCTCAGATGTATCCTGCTCCTCCCTCAAGACCCTTCTTCAAGAGTTTGCTACCTCCTTCTGTAACTCTACCTGATCCCTGACCCTTGTATCTCCTCCCTCCACCCTGTGGTGTTGTTGTTAGTGCCTCCACTAGTCAACCCAGCTTGTGAGCAATTTCTACCACTCTAGGCTCCTGGTTTATGTGGCTTTGACTACTCTTAATCAGTGTTTTCCTACATAGTATGTTCTGCTCCTGTACCTTCACTACTGCACTGGCATAGTTTACTCTCTCACCTTTGCATGAAGTCTGGGTGGTATTAATCTCCTCCTCCTCCTGCTCCCAGTACTATATTGCACTTTAGCCTTAATGCATAGTTTTACATCTTTATTTTGTGTTGGTCTATCTGTTTGTACATTGTGACTGCTCAACTTTAATGTATATTATTTTTATTTTTTTGTTATAATGCATCGTATTTCTATTACTATTGCACCCTACCATATGTTATCTTCACTTGCACATGTTGTATTGTTTGCTCCTCTCCCTACCCCACAGTACACATTTGGAAATGAGCTATTACCAGCTCAGTATGCCTTCCTGGTAAAACTTTTGAAATAAATACATTTACTGTATATATGCGTTTTACTTTAGTTACTGTGTATCACTGTGAGTACAAATAGTATGGGAGCAGTTGGACCAACTGTTTTCTGGGGAGAATAAGTCTTAGTGTGCCCCAGATTCCCCCTGTTATTACCCCAGATAGAGGTACCCAATCAATTATAATTAACCCAAACCTTAGGCTACTTGCACCCAAACCTAAGCCATCCTATATAGCAAGTCTGTTCAAAGGAACAGGACAGCAGGAGGCACTGAGAACCCCAGCATGAAAATGAGCCACCACACGTGAAGACCTGACCACATCTGCTAAAAATTATTACTTATTAGTAGTTCTTCAAGATTACTGGTCCTACTAAAAGTTGTTTTGGGGGTAGGGCCAACTATTTTTGCCACTGTGGGGACATTAAGTTGGAAATCTGAATGGTTGTACATGATATTACTAAACTTCCCTGCTACTCCATAGTCATACATATTAAATGTAATAGGATGAATGCTGCTTCTGCCCTATGTTTTTGAGTTAACAGTGATTACCACTGCACTAATCTTGTTCTCTTCAACCCATCTTCTGATTTGTCCATCATATACACCCTCTAGCAACCTAATTTTAAGTTCTTTAGCTTGGTTCTTAAATGTTACTGAGTTAGAGAAGTACCTTTTAAATCTGTTGAAATGTCTGTATCTATAGTACAGAAGAGAAATGCTTACAGAACTGGGCACCATTTCCACCCAACAGATTTATTTATTTATTTATTTGTATTTCGGATGACACCTTTGAGCAGAAGGCTGTTTTACAAAGGTTCCACATCAAGGCAATAAGGACAATAAGGTACAAAACATAACATGATCATTACAATGGAACTTCTTTATTTATTTAAGAGTTTTACCTGGAAGGCATACTGAGAGGAGATACCGCTCGATTCCAGATGCGTCGTGGGGGGAGGGGGAAGAGGAGTAAAATACAGAATAAATAATTGTACAAGTATACAGATTATGCAATGTACATATAGCATTGTATACATAGATTAATGGATAGCAGAGCTTGCATGGCTGTGAGTCCTAAGAAAACATAACAAACAACTACAATAGCAAAGCTGTACAATGTAATAGTACTGAGTCCCTTTGATAGCTTATTTCCCTTCCACTACTCAGGATACTTGTAGAACTAGGGTGGTGGCAGCAGCTGAGCCAATATGAGTTGTTGGCAACATAGCCCTTGTGTAGGTTATGCGGCACAAGGCTTACAGGTGCAAGGGACCTACATACGTCAAGGCTAGCTTGTGACTTGTGTGGCATGGGTGCATTCACTTACTGGACCTAGGCACAAGCACAAATGAGGAGAGGCGTGTCTTTAGGATAAGGTTGAGCTGCTGAGAGTTTGTGATGAGCCTGATGGCAGGCGGCAGTATATTCCAGAGTTTGAGCAAGCGGTAACTGAAAGCAGCTTGGCCCTTGGCTGAACCCATGAATGGGACATGAAAGTGCCTGGAGTCAGTGCGCCTGAGGGAGTAGATAGGCAGAGATTGGGTTGCGAGGGTGGATTCAAGATAGGGAGGGAGGGACTGTGTCCAGTATTTCGCTATGGTCCTGGCACAGTGAATCTGCCTGCGATCGTGGAGTGAGGGCAGGTCAAGGGAACTGTAGAGGTCACAATGGTGAGTCGTGGGGGGGGGGGCAGCCCAAGATGTAGTGACAGAAGGAATGGAAGAGTGGAAGAATGGAACTTACCAAAAAAAAAAGACAAGTAAGGCTACAATAATAGAAGCCAAAGGAATTGTGTTGCGAGTTAATTATACAGTACAAGTCATAGGTGGCTCAGTGAAGCTTTGTTAGGAGTGAGTTAGTGGGAAAAGAGAAAGAAGATTGGTGGGGAGGGAGTGGAATGGGAGAGAGGGAGACGGAGGAGGGGAGAAATAGGGAGGGCATTGCATTGGGTATGTGGTAGATGGGAAATAGCAAGGGAGGAGGAATGGGGGGATGAAAAGGAAGAGGAGACAGATTCATCCTATACCCAGTAATGGGGGGGGTAGGAGAGAAGGAGGAGCTGAGGCAGTGAGGAGGGATGCTTGAGGGTAGTATGCCTGGAGGGGATTATAGGAAGCAATCACAGAAGGCACTAGCTACGAGGTGTTGACGCAGTTTACACTTAAAAGTACCAATTGTGGCAATGTTGGAGATTTCAGTGGGTAGCAAGTTGAACCAGGTGGAGGCTCTGACAAGGTAAGAACACTGAGCTTGAGACGTCCAGCAGTGAGTTATTGTAAAGGTTAGACTGTCCAATCTTCTAGTTAGGTGGCGGATACGCTGCGGGGTCAATATTGATTGCACTCCAGGGGGCATAAGGCCCAGTGATGTCACAGATAATTAGCTGCAGTTGTGTTTATGTAACCTTTAAGGTTTGTCCTGATTGCTGCATCTTCGGCCAGATATAGGCCTAAAAACGTTCTTTTATGTCTATCTAAGGCTGGAAATTTTAGATTCAATTTGTTTTATTAAGCATTTCCAAAAAAAACTAGCCTCTTCTTATTCCCCATTCCCAATCCACAGAATATCATCTACTATATGTAGCAAAACTATTCTGCTGATTTCCTCTCTGAACAGATTTCTCTTTAGGTCATAGATGCCCATCTCCTGCTACCAACACCAAAAGAGGTTGGCATAGGAGGAGGCCATAAGCAACCCCTTGCCAGAGCAATAAATCTGCATATAAAGGGTCGAGTGAAAAAGGAAATAATTTATGGTTAGAAAAAAACTCTACCACTTGTATAATGAACTTTGTAGGTAGTGCAGAGACCCTCCCATATCTGTTAATGAAAAGGGGAAGAGTCTGTAGCACCAATGGATGCATAATAGATATGGAATGTGATATATATGTGCAGAGCCATTAATAATTATGCTGCCTGCATACAAGAATCTTAAATATAAAAGATTATGAGTGGGAAGCATCTACTGTAGTCTAGTAAGTGATCCCACAAAAATACCTAAATCTCAGGTTTTTAATTTTGTATTTGGGGCTCTGGGCAGAAGTTGGTCACTGGAAAATGATACTACATTATTAAAAATTGAAGATCCTGCCCTTCCAATATTTGTTGCCTGCCTTAAATCTACAAGGATGCAACTAGCACCCCCCCTTCCAGGAAGTCCCATGGTGTCAGGTATTGGAACCTTAACTAAGAACCATTCTGGCTTTCTGGATTTTTTTCTGCACAACCCAGTTAAGGTCCTCCTCTCATTTTCTGAGAGATAATACAGATGTACTATTTACTGTAGCAAGCTTTCAGTTTTTGCAAACAATGTTATAACTCCCAACATGAACAAAAGAATAAACATGATTGCAAAAACTTTTCAAAATCCTGCATGAACAAAATGTTAACTGCTGAGAAATGTGAAAAATACACAAAAACATGACCAGAAAAATTAAGTGTTTGCATTTTGTACAATAATTAACTCATTAACTCCACAGGAGCTCTTTGAGAGTTCCACCACTTGTGCCCTGTATACTCTTAGCACTGCATCCTGGGCCTTTCTAAGCAAAATCAAGCCATAATCAGCATGCCACAAACACAGAAACATAGACTTTGACGGCAGATAAGGACTGCTTGGCCCATCTAGTCTGCCCATTTCCCTACCTACAGGATAGGCCGCAGATCCTAGTTAACCAACAGCCTGTTTCTTCCTACCCCCCACAAGAATTGCCTTATGTCTGTCCCATGCATTCTTGAATTCTCCCACAGTTTTAGACCCCACAACCTCCTCAGGAAGGCTGTTCCATGCATCCACTACACTCTCTGTGAAATAATACTTCCTCACATTGCCCCTGAACCGCCCTCCTTCTATCTTTAAATTGTGTCCCCTTGTTCTTGCAAGTCTCTTTTTCTGAAAGATGCTACCTCTTGGACTTTGTTGATTCCACTGAGGTACTTAAAAGTTTCTATCATGTCCCCCTCTCCTTCTTTCCTCAGGGTATACATATTAAGCTCCTTTAGTCTCTCCTCATACGGCTTCTCTTGCAGACCCTGCACCATTTTAGTTGCCCTCCTCTGGACTGCCTCTATCCTGTCTATGTCCTTGCGGAGATGGGGTCTCCAGAACTGGACACAGTACTCCAGATGGGGCCTCACCAGCTGTCTGTACAGAGGGATAATAACTTCCTGTTTTCTGCTGCTGATGCCTCTCCCTATGCATCCCAGTATACCCCCAGCCCTCCCTACTGCCTTCTCACATTGCTTGCTAACCTTAAGGTCATCTGATATGATTACCCCCGGGTCCCTTTCCTTTTTGGTTGTTGTTACTACCTCCCCCCCATTGTGTATTCTTCCCCTGGGTTCTTGTTTCCCAGGTGCATTATTTTGCACTTCTTTGCATTGAATCCTAGCTGCCATACTTCTGACCATTCCTCCAACCTTGCCAAGTCCCTTTTCATCCTTTCCATGCCTCCTTGTGTATCAACCCTGTTGCAGATCTTTGTGTCATCTGCAAAAAGGCATACTTTTCCTTCCAGTCCCTCTGCAATGTCACTGATGAAGACATTAAAAAGGACTGGACCCAATACTGAACCCTGCAGTACCTCACTAGTAACCCCTCTTTTCTCAGAGTGGACTCCATTTACAATTACCTTCTGTGTCCTGTTGTGCAGCCAATGTTTTACCCAGGCTACCACCCTGGGACCCACTCCCAGGTTGGTTAATTTGACTATTAATCTTTTGTGTGGGACTGTGTCAAATGCCTTGCTAACGTCTAGGTAGGCCAAACAAATGTGAATACCTCATGAACCGTAAGTGCTACACACAAAGTACGAGCGGCAACGTTGTTCGGCACAAAATAACCTTTCCAACAGTCCTAAGCAATTAAATATAAGCAATTTCTTTTTTTTCTATACTAATCAAAATAGCAAAAAAAAGTGTTTTGCTATAAAAAAGGCAATGTAAACCATTTTTGATAGGAAAGTATGTAACATATCAATGCCAAATTAAGCATCCATACATTAGATGTAGGTACAAAAGTAATTTTGTACTAAAAAGCAATTGTTCTAATACAAAAAAAAAAATGTTTCATGTTTTATTCAAGGTGCTTAGGTGAGGCTTGAGAGACAGATGTCAGCCATACATACCATACCATCAAAAAATGTGAATAACTCCTAAGGTATCCATGATACACAGAAAGTATCAGTGGCAAAGTTGTTCAGCACAAAATTACCTTTCTAATGGTGCTATGCAGTCAGTTCTAAACAATTTGGTTCACAAGTAATGAAGATAAATAGTGCTAACTACCTGAGAAGTGTCCAGGGCAAACAGGAAGCCTTTGGCTGCCAAATAAAGTCAATGTAGGAGACAAAGGGAATTATTTAGCTGCCACCTATAGGTGTTTCCCTGGAGGTAATGAGTTAAAACAATGCACAAACACAGTAGTAACAATATTTTATCTATCTCTTGCTTTGAACAGGGATTGCAGAGCCACATGCAAAGGAATTTAGGACTTATGCACAGGTCCGAAAGGGAGGTTGACAATATAACCTGTAACTTAGGTATGTTTGGTTTTAAATATCATTTTGCCTACCAGTAGTACAAAAATTGCTGTGAGTTGAAACATCAAACTTTCAGGTTCGAGTTTGGTTCAAGTATGATTCTTGTAGGTGGCTTCACTAGGAGAGGTACATTTTTCAAATTATTAAGAAAATAAAATGCCATTTTCATTCAGGTACAGTTCATTTTTTTCACATATTTTTCAAAAGTGGATTCTTGCTAAACTGGCACATCACTTTCATGATTCAGAACCCACTTTTCTGTGATAAGACAACTGATTTCATGAGCCTTTCCAGTCATGAACTCTAGTCTACTCTACTCTAGTCTACTCAGTCTAGGCACTCGGGACAATCAAGCAACTGAAGCACAAGCAGCTCACCTGAGTAGCTGAGGAAGCCAAATCTCCAGCCTGATAACTTTCGAGGCAGCTCCCCCAAGCTAGGCACTCGGGACAATCAAGCAACTGAAGCACAAGCAGCTCACCTGAGTAGCGGAGGAAGCCAAATCTCCAGCCTGATAACTTTCAAGGTAAAGAGAGCCTCTTCTCTTCGTCTGGATGCCTGCAGAGGGGTGCTACCTGATGAACACTTATATTTTATGAACTTTGTTCCTGTTCACCACTGGGTGGGCTTGTTATTTGATTCTCTTTGTGCTACTAATTGCTGAAGTGTAAAGCTAGGGACTCACTGGCTTTTCTAGAGTTGCCTTGCTGATTTCATGTTAAAGCCAGATATACCAAGCAGCTAATATAGATCAGACTTGTTTAATATGGTGGTATTTGGAGCTAATTGCTGATTTCATCTTAAAGCCAGATATACCAAGCAGCTAATATAGATCAGACTTGTTTAATATGGTGGTATTGAGCTAATTGTGCTTGTTACTGAAGGCATTAGGTTAGCTGGGTCCTAGTGTGACCTCATTATTGGAATTGCCCTGTTTGCTTAGAGTGGAGCTCCTTTGTGTAAGTCACAACATATTCTCCCGCTGCATAGTAATGAGAGGCTTTGTTTTCTCCACAACATAGGCAGCCCCCCAAGCTAGGCACTTGGGACAATCAAGCAACTGAAGCATAAGCAGCTCACCTGAGTAGCTGAGGAAGCCAAATCTCAGCCTGATAACTTTTGAGGTAAAAGAGGCCTCTTCTCTTTGTCTGGACACCTGCAGAGGGTGCTAGCCTGGCCAGGCAGCGTCTGCCCTCCCGTCCCCAACCACCTCCCACCCAGGGCGGCTGTCAATTTAAGGATCCACCCTGTGACATCACATCCGGTGATATCACGTCCTGTTGCCCAGAACCTATCTCCCACTTTCCCATTTGCAGGTTATACCTGCTGGCCACTAGAGGACCTATGCTCCCTCACTACTTCCTCTCCTACCTGTACAGCACTACTTCCCTGGGATCTTGCTCACCCACAATGTATTGGCCCTGCCTCACGCTCTGCCTGTCCCTATCCCCACTAGCAGTGTACTTACCCCTTACCCATCTGCTAGTTCACACTGTGCCCTGCACCCCTCCTCCTTGCTCCTGAACCTCCTCTCCTGCCCCTTGGGACCTCTGTGTGTCTCCGTCCCCCTGCCCTCCCCTAGCTTTCTCTTCACCTCAGGCACATCTGGGTGTCTTCTAATTCTTGCTTTCCCTCCTGTACCTCCCTGCCCACCCCCTGTTCCCTTAGCCTCCCTCCCTCCCTCTCATGTCAATCGTGAAAGCTCTCACCATCTCCCAGCCAGGGTGTTAGTCATGCTACTACTCCTGTCAGGAACATTCATCAAACCCTGGCCCAGTTCCCTGGAGCTCCCCAACTCGCACCACAGGCCTATGCATGGTCTCCATGAATATCTGTAGCCTCTAAAAGTTTGACTCACTACAATGCCTGGTCACATCAATTAACCCTGATGTCATCACCCTGGTTGAGACTTGGCTGTCAAAATCCTCCCTGACTCCCTAGTCTCCTTCCTGGTTTCACCCTTTTCCGGTCTGACCCGTGTTGGAGGCAGAGGCGGCAGCTGCGCTATTTATGTCAGGAATCTCTCCCATACTAGCCCTGCCCTCCCATCCTTGACTCCAGGGCCCAGGCGCTTCACGCTGAAACTACCCCTGACCCTTTAAAGGGACCCCTTTATCTGACTACTGCACACGCCCCCAGGGACCAAAGCATGAGCCATTGCCTCTCTTACAGATAAATACCTTCCCTCTCTACCTCCTTCCGCTTGATCAAATTCTGGTGGGTGACTTAAATGTCAACTGGCTCAGCCCTCCTCCTCCTCTACCTGAGACTCCTTTTCTGCAATAGACCTAAGCAACTAGTTACCCACCCTACCAGGACTAACCCCAAGAGAGGCTCCAGTACCCTGCTTGATGTGGTACTCACCAACTGCTCTAATCAGATCCCCAATGTACAAGTCCTCCCAGACTCTCTCAGCAATCACTCCCCCATTCTATTCCACTGGTCAACCTCAGTCCCCAAACCCATTGCACAGTCCACATGCAGTGACGTCTAATACCTGGTGGACTGATAAAACTTAAGACTTCTGTCCCAAATTGACTGGTCTCCTATACAGGCAACTCCTGACATCGACACAGCTCTCTCCTTCTTTACCCAAACTTTTAATAATGCCTGTGATATCTTTGCCCCAGTGTTGACCCGCCGTTCTAAAGGAAGAATGCCCTGGGTTACCCCAGCTTTGATCCACCAGCTCAGACATAGGGACAACCTGTGGCACCATGCCATTGAGACTCACCAGCCCAATGACAGGCGGTTATATGCTGCCACCAAACAAGTGCACTGGCCATCAGAAGGGTCAAGTCCTGAGCACTATCGGGCCTCACTCACTGCCTCATGGGGAATCCCAGAACCTTCTGGGATAACATTAAACAGTTAAATGGGGAGTGCCACCCCCACCCACCAGATCAACATTAATGGTGTGATCTCCTCAGACCAAGCCCTCATAGCCAACCACCTCAACACCTCATTCACTGACCTTAGCCCTATCCTCCCTACAAATTGTTTTGACCCTCCTCCCCAGCACCTGCCGTAAATCTTTCTCACCCTTATTTTCTCCTCATACGTGTTTCTGCCCAAGAACTTAGGGACGCACCTTGTCACTGCCCTCAAGAGTAATAGTACAGGCAGTGACACCCTGATCATGTATCCCACGGCTGGTCTTAGACACAGTCCTTACCCCAATCACATGCCTCATCAACCCTCTCTTTGCCTGGGAAGGTTCCAACTGTCTGGAAAGTCACCACTGTCACCCCAATCTTTAAAGGTGGTGATAGGACTGTGGCTGGAAACTATTGACCGATCTCATTCTCTCTCCTCTCTCCAAGGCCTTGGAAAAGTGGTGGCCTCTCAAATCTCTGACTACCTGTCCACCTAATGTCCTTTGTCCTAGCAGCATGGCTTCCAGGCGGGCCACAGTACCAACACAGCCCTCCTAGAGTTCTCCAACTTTCTCCTCCTCCTTAGACACTGGTTCTCTGGCTGGTGCTGTCTTCATTGACCTCTCGAAGCTTTCAACACTGTCTCCCACCCCTCCTTCTTGATGCCCTTAGTCTCTCTGGTTTTGCTGCTGGGCCTATCTCCTGGTGCACCAGTTATCTGTCTGACCACTCACAGGCGTGTAAAATTAATGGGACCTACTCAGACATCTGTCCCATCTTTTCTGGGTTCCCCAGGGCTCCATTCTGGGCCCCTTACTATTCTCCCTCTACCTTAACACCCTTCCACGCTCTAGCTCAGGGAACATTCTGTTATGCGCTGATGATGCAGTCATCTTTGCCTCAAGTCGAACCCTACTGCCCTCCAGGACTCGCTGCAGAAGTCCTTCACTGAAGCCGAGGGCTGGTTCAAGGAACATAGATTGGTGATAAATCTTAAAAAACAAAACCATGTTCTTCACTCATCCCCAAAACAAGTCCTGCAACTTAAACTCCTCATTTACTCTGGGTCCTCATTCCCACTCGAACAAGTTTGCTTCTATAAATACCTTAGGGATCCATTTTGACCCATCCTCTCCTTCCATGGACACATCGCTGCCTCTAGCCACTGCCACTAATATCCGATTGGGCATCTTACATCGGTATAAACACTGCCTCCCCCCAGAGGCTCTTCGACTCGAAGTCACCTCCTCTATCCTGTCCCTAGTGGACTATGGACTGCCGGTGTATGGTGCTGCTGATCAGACCACACTCCATAAAATTTGCACTACTCTGAATAAGGCCTGCAGGTTAATTACTGGAGCACCTAGGATGGCACACACCTGTCTACTGTATGCTAAAGCGCTGGTACTTGATCTCGGCAGTGCCTCAAATATCTTACCTGTGCCCTTACAAAAGACCCTCCTTGGGATTGACCACCACCATATGCCGCTCTGTCCCACTAGTTCATACTTTCGGACCTCTGGGAAAACCTCTCTTATCCCTAGAGCTAGGACCTCTCACGGCCAAGAGGCCTTCAGCTTTAGGGCCCCCTCCTGGTTCAACACACTGCCCCCTCCATCTCCGAGAAGCTCCAACTATACATGTGCTTCAAAACTTCATACGTAACCACCTTGTGCACCGATGCTGTAACTGCCACTAGTCAAAGCCGTACTCAATACTTATGACAAAAGCTTATTACTAAGCTGCTAAGGAAGACATAACTCTGGTATTGTTTGCATCCATCCTACCTGTACCAGCTTGTTTTATCTATGTCTTAATTTTACTGTTATTCTTATGTGTTGTACTGCTATACTGTGTATTTGGTTTGTCTTACTGTGACAAGGTACCTTTGTAAATGAGCCTATGGCTCAAAGGTTTTCAAACTGCTGTTTAAATAAAATAAAAAAATAAAATAAAAATAAATGAAAGTGGGGAAAAGAAGAAAAACCTGATTTCTATATCCCCACTTGCAAGTTAGTTAACCTCATAGTGCTCCTGAGTGTTGCATGTGTGTTTTGGCAGTTGATATTCTTTGTTATTTGATACGTAAATTTTGTACAGTAGTTGCTTTGGTATGTTTGTTCATTAATGTGTGAATTGATGATTAGATTTGTTAATTAGCTTTTACATGGTTAGTATTTATTTTAATTGACAGCTTGTTTATATATTTACCTATAGTTACATTTGTATTTGTATTTTCCTCACAGTATGCTGCTTTATTTGGGAGGTATACAGCTTCAATGGATGAGGTACAGTGGGAAATACTGTACATGATAGTGGCTCCTATGGAGAAAGTCTCCATCTATGTGTCATATATCTGTCTGTCTGCCTGACTGTCTTTCTGTTTGTCGGTCTGTCAATCTACACACACATTAGATTTATCTATCTGCACTAAATGTCACAAGTGCTGAGTAGGGAACCTCTTTAATCTAGTATATCTGTACACAGCATAGTTATTTGTATCTGCTTAAGAAGATGGGGGCAGACATGATGGACCTGGAGCCTCTTCCAACCATCAATTACTGTGTGACTGTTACAGTGACCTTTTCTGCATTTTATTGTATTTTCAATTGCTTGTCATAGCTGCTTAGTCTGTGAAATAGTAAATCAATTAATCAAATTTAACTTGTTTAAATCATAGTACGTAGCATAAACAACTACTACCAGAAAGTGCAGTATATGTCAGCAGACTGAGTAATTCCAATTATTTAAGCTCTTAAAACATTTCAAAATATTACTGAAGTTGACACAGCAAAGCTTTCTCCCTCCCATGCTTTATATATAAAATAAAGTATGGGTCGGTGTGTGTAATGAGAAGTTTACACACACCCAAGGGGTTAGATGCTACATAAAACATGAATGCAAAGCTCTAGGGGTTTATTAAAAGTATCTAACCCCAAGGCTGTATGTAAACTTTGAGTTTACACACACCAACCAATATTTTATTTTATATAATTGTTGGGTTTCCCTTTTTTCGCCTCAGCAATTATATAAAATAAAAGGACGCTGCTAGGTGGCTGCGGTCCACTTAGGTTACAATGTGTGGCTGTGGGCACCTTTTTTTCATTTATTTTAAAGTTTTTTTGTTTTGTGTTTTGGGTCAGACGAAAGTAAATTTTAGTGCCTGTTATTCAAATATTTTTACTTACCACCAACTCAGAGTGGAGGTTCCATGTCTGTTAGACAAAGGTTCGGTGAGAAGGCAAGTGGAGAGCAGTTGGGAAGCTAGGAACAGTGCTGGGTGCATGCGCAAAGTGAGGGAAACCATGCATGTGTTTGTCGTAATAAACACTCCCTTATTACGACAAACAACACCATGGTTTCCCTATGGGAAAAAGGGGAAAACAGTTATTAAATCAGAATTATGTTAAGCTGTAGATTAGCAGTTTCAGGTTGATGTGACTCAGTGTTAAATTGCAGGGTATCCAGTGAGTGGCATATTGCAAATTAATGTTAAACAAGTTAGGTCTAATGTCCTTTTACTCAACACATTTTTAATGATTTAAAGTCAGCCTCTTTTAGCTAGTATTTTGTTTCTTACATTTTTATCCAAAACCAGAAATCTGGGTCACTCAAAGATAGTTTTGTTTATGTATTAAAATATCTCAAATATGTTGCAAAGAAGGATTATTCTCCCTCCTGTTTATGGTTTGCATACTGTAGTCCATACAGGAAAGCTGATTTTAAAAATGGATGATGCCGAAAAATTGTTTGTTGCAGATTAAAGCGACCACCAAACAGAAGCTAATTCAACATACAAATTTCAAACACTGCAGTAATTTACACACTGGCCAGTGAACTCACAATTGTTGGTGCTGTCTGGAATGCAGAATTCTGCTGGTGAAATTAATTTGGAATGACCATTCCACAGGCAGAGTTTCCACTGGAATTTTACTGGTTCTTCTGTGGAATTCTGTCTGCTGTGATCTGTAGAATAATCTTACATGGAACAGTATTTCTTTCCACAGAAGATCATTACACAACCATTTTCATGGAAATATTGTGATCCATGGAATAGTATTCTGCGGAACAGCATTTTTTTCTGTGGAAAATGATTCTGCAACCATTTCCACAGGAAATATTGAGATCTGCAGAATAAAATTCTACAAAAATGTTGCAAAAAACTCATTCTGCATTTTTCTGCAACAGAATTCCACCATTCTGTTTCCAATGAAATTCTGTGGACTTTTGTCGGAATTTCAAAAATTCCATGAAATTTTGTTCTGCCGGAATTTTATGGTGCCACACAGCACTAACAATTACTCGATTTTGCATATTATGAACACTGCTCATTTGAAATAATTTAGAATTCCACTTAACAAAGATTAAAAAGGTGATACCACCTGTGGAAACTGACAATATTTTGACACAATTACACAGAAAGATGGAAGAAGAAGTACAAAAAAAAATCATTACTATGGACTACTCTGAATTACTGTAGTCTTCCCCTTAGAGTTTCCCTGTCTGTTACCACCCTCTTGTTCTTAATAAAATAAGTAATAAGACATTGGGCAAGACTTTCTTACACTAGAGATGGCTGCAAGCCCTGGGTACACCAAAAGCATGGTGCACTGGACTTATGGCAATCTAAAGGAATTTTCTATCCCTTGCAGCAACTGATGCTTGCTAGACCATCTTTTTGTGTTCTAACTTGCATCAATAATGGGGACCATTTTAATGGTGCTTGCACCAGAGATTTGGTGCAAGATGCCATAAAAAAGGTAAATTGTTGCAACTGCACCAGAGATAGCAAAATCAGATGTAGTCATGGCAAACAGAAACTGTGTAGCTGCAACAATAAAAGGGTGTTATGCAAGGCTTAATACAGGCCCTGCACCACTCTTGGAAAATCTGTCCATTTATGTTCTGAACCTTGCTATTGACCCAGTATGGAACACATTGCTGGGCAGATCATTCTACCTGCCCACCACCTGCTCTGTGAAAATCAAATATTTCCTTTTAATATATTCTCCCCTTTGTTTTCCATTACAATGGACATTTACAAAATATAAGGATATCTGTCCTTAATATGTATCTTCTCCCAGTACTCCTACTGGAAACAGTAGCCATTAAGACAGTACAAGCCTGTATGGTAAGCCTGGACAAAGTTTTGCATACCAAGATACTCATAAAGTATAGCCAGGTAGCATAGCATAGTGGTTAACAGCATTGAGATGAAAACCTGTTGAACAGGATTTGAATCTCACAGCCACCATTTGTGTACTGTGTGACCATGAAAAAATTGTTTAACTTCCCTGTGTTCCCAGGATGCATCAGGAAACAAGCCTTGGCTTAGTGTGTCTTTCCTGGCCAAAAAATGTAAAACAAACAAACATAAAAATTACAGTGGATAGGGAAGCCCAATAAATTGGTATGTGTTTGCACAGCATACTTATTTCATCACTGATTATGATGTGTGTTGTGGGAGGACATACATACAGATCTAGTCTTCCTTTCCACCTTAAATTACTATGTTTCTAAAGATTACATCATGATCCTTATTTTGCAACATTTTAATCACTCCCTGTGGAAATGATTATGATGCCATATAAAGAATTACTGAATAACAAGCAAGAGAAAATTAATTGTAAGGGTCAGGGATACTGTTTTATGGAAAAGCTTTACCCATAAATGACAAAGGACAGAAAAATATAAAGAATGCAAGAAGTATAAGTTGAGCTGGGTCTACACATTGTTTTCCCCAAGGCGCCTCCCAATAATTGTACCAAATATATACTAATACCAATGTACTTTTTGCTCTGAAGCCTCCCATGGGACTGTTCAGTCTGCTTCTTAGATTGGTTTTGATGATCTGCTTCTGTGTTTAGAACAGACAAGACTAAATCTATGCTGTTTGTCTCCCTTTACATATGTTAACAGGTTTCACCCTCGTCACTTAAATATTAACATTAGACTGTTTGCTGGTAGTGCAACAGAAAATGTTATTGAGTATAAATACAGGGGTTTCTTGATGGACCCATCATGTACAGAAACTTTCCAGGTTGAAATAATAAAAAAAAACACTGGGGTCTAAAACTGGCCTTTTATATATTTTTTTATCTCCAAAAATTTTAATCAAAATAACTCATTTGCAAATTCACCCTTGCTGATTTACACTGATATATTTTTATACCTGCATTTCCCTGTTTCTACATTTGAATCTACATATTCTTTGTAATTGTCTAGCAAGAATGATACTTGATTGCGACATTTGCGATGGTAGCTTCAGTGGAGGAGCATCAGCTGGAAGCTGGTAGCTAGGAAGTTGAGGAGCAAGAGTCAGTAGCAGAAGTCAGTGAAAAGCTTGAATTATTTTAAAACAGGTATGCCACTGTTGCCACTAACTATCTGAGATTTTATTTTCACTGACCTTTCCAGATCACCTTGGAGCTTGCAGACACTTGGCAGTCCATGGAGTAGTGTTTCTAGGCCTCTGCCCCCCTCCCCTGGTTTAACAGACTGGAGTTCAGGTGGCGGAGAAGCCTTCCACTAGTGGGGTGTGCTCAGTGGAGTCTGTGGAGGTGTAATGGCTTAAAGAGCCCACTCCAAAGGGAAATAAAAGAACAGAAAAGTGACTGCCCATCATTTATTGCTCTCAGTAAAGCTGGAAAAATTGCCTTTTTTATTATTTAAGTTCCCTGTGCCCTGTGCTTTGAGACCATGCATGTGGTGACCTGAGCACAATTTAATTTTTAGAGAATAATTTTAATTATATGTGAACTGTCTTGGTTCAAATTAATATTAATGCTGGAAGAGTTACTTATGTTTTATAATTTTAAAAAAAATCTAAGCTTGAGTTGTATACTAACAAGCACACAGCAGAGAACCATAAAGATGTATTGTTCAATTAATTTAATTCACTGGGTAACATACTGTGTAATACATTATTGGGTTACTGTGTATTTGGACATTTAGATATTTAGACATTAAGATATTTTATTTAGACTTTTATAATTTTATAAAATCAACCAGGAAATGAGAGGAAGTGAGAGTCTCACTGGAGCAATTCAGCATGTGATTTTTGAGTTAAAGCACATGTGCCAGCATTGTCCCCTCACAAGTGCATTTTACTTGCCTCCCTACTAGTGAACAGGGGTGAAATCGTGCAAGATTTTTGATAGATATTTTGCAGTGTCCTGCTTTTCTTCTTTTGAGTACTGGAGTATTGGGACTATATGTAATTACCATATATAGTCACTGCCAGTTGGAAAACAGAATTAGTTACGCTGAAGAGACAAGGATGAGCGAGTACAGAGTGAGAGATCTTTTTTGGAGCAGTAAGCATTGTTTGCTATTGCATGCTGTAAACTGCTCCAGTGAAGCTCCCCTAGTCTCATGAAGGAAAGTAAGTAAAGAATGAGAGGATTAAAAGGCCTTAATAGGTTGTATGGAGTATAGCATTTGTTATTAGATCTGATTAATTCATATATTTAAAAGATTATATTCATTAAAATACTAACTAAAAGTAGGTACTTTTCAGCATAGAACATATTTGTTTAATTCATATTGCATCTTATACAGCGTTCACATATAATATAATTGCAATTATCACTTCATTATCTTTATTTTTAGATTGCTGTTCTTATTAAGGAAATTTATTATTGGGTATTTGAGTATTTAAGTATTGATTTAAGCAGGCATTGTCCTGTGTTTTGTGTCCCCATGATATTATTTGTTTTATTAGCCCAATGTATTTTTTTTCAGTGGAATTAACACATAACAAACAGAAGGAAGAAAGGAGATTCATAAGAACTAGCCTGTTGGAAATTGTGTTGTTGGACTTGGGTATACGAAGAGTTGCTTTAAAAGTCCAATTTTGGATTGGTATTAACTCTAAGAATTTCTCGGATTTTACAAGGGATAGGATTAAAGAAAATAAAGAACTAAGTCACCTGTGGATACTGGAGAGTGGAGTAATTTCCAGAGTAACATATTATTTTTGTTCGGGAACAGTTGACACCTCAAAATGTATAGAATCTTCAGCTCTATGTAATTTTAAGGAGAGACAGTCCAGAGAACAAAGTGGACTCTAATTGTTCAATCAACTGCTAAAATTGTTATAACTGACCTTTAGGCTTTAACAATGATTATTAGTAGTTTAATTGCCTTAATTGGTATAATTATTATAAACATTTTTTGAGAGAGCTATATAGGCGAAAACAGCTTATAATTACTGCATATTTGTTCATCTAAAGAGCTCCTCTGAAAACAGGAGTTCACTGTATCCTGTTAGTAATTTTTGGGTAGAAATGTACTGGAGGGTATGCCTGTAGAATCCAGAAGAGGGAAAAATAAATCTAGCAGTACCTCAGAAAGTAACTGTCAGCTAATTAACTCCACAGAGGGGTTTGATCCTAAAAAAAAAAGAACAAAAAAAATGAAGCAACAATCTGGATGAGAGAAACTGGAAGTGCCATTAAAGTATTTGATGGAAGACAATGTGACTGACAGTAAAAAAAAAAGGTTAAGCAGAGAAAGAAAAAAGGTTCAAAGAAAGAAGGGGAATTGGAGTTAGCAATAGTGAAGTTGGATGTCATAGACAAACCAACAGTTACTAACAGTATAGACTTAATAAAAGAACCGTTTATGCAATATAAATCTGCTATGGATATTTTAAGATCTCACATAAGACAACCCCAAATTTGGGAAGTTTGGAATAATAAAGGACAGAATGTATCACTTAATGACCATTTGGGGGGTAAAGGGGGCTGGAATGCAATAAATATCAATGGGCAGAATACATCAGCCGCTGATAAACAAAGCTCATATAGGCTTTTAGCAAATGACATGGAATTCATTGATATAGTGAATAATGAAGTTAGTAGAACAGTTGAAATCATTAAATAATTAATAAACTATAAAAACAAATAATAGAATTGAACAAAAGATTAGAGAAATTAACAGAACTAAGAAGGAAATAAGTGATTTCCCTGAAATTATGTTAACACCTTCAGGGAATATAGGAAATAACTTAAATCATGATGGAAAGACTGAGGAGGATTCTAGACAGACCAGTTGGATAGCACATGATGAAACACAATGTATGAGTCCATATGACTCTAGTCCCCCTCCTTTGAATATTATAACTAAGGAATGTATTAGGGTATTAAAGAATCCTCTACAGGCAAATGTTATACTATACAAGCAGTTGCTGATGAATAAAAAGGATTTGGCATTTATTAAGTGAATTTGTATTAAAAACAAGAAGACTATAGATAAGAGTGTTGATTATCTGACACAAAGTAATTATGCAGAAGAAGAAAGAGTACACTCTAAAGATTTACTAAGCACTTGGCATCAAGAGGAGAGATCATTAAAGGCAGGGGAATGTACCTTGGTAAGTGTTGTTCTTATTTATGTATTTATTTAGTAGTAATCAGAATTGCAACCTTTGAGCTAAAAGCTCATTTACAAAGGATCATCGTCACAAGGGTAGGGGAGAGTGCATAAGTTTGAAGTCAATAGCAGCTTAATAGGCATAGCCAAGAACATCTAATGGTAAGAAAAATGTGAACAGTAGAAATCAGTAAACATTGGTGATAGTATAACGGTGTAGGATAACATAGGCAAATAACAACACATAACCAGAACAAGGGTACATAGTCAATGGGGTTGGGTTCACATGTAATGTCATACAATTAAGTGCTTAAGTCAGAGTTAGGTGCTAGTTTGAGAAAAAAATCAGAGGTGGAAGCTAGGCAGGATCTTGTATTGGGGAGAAACAGGAGATGGAGCTGTTCATCAAAACTGATACCTAAAGGTTACTAGGCTATATCCAGAGGAGTCAGCTAGGCATGGTAGTCAGAAATGGTAGAGGGAACCAATCAGGATTAGGAAGGAGAAGAGGAATCAGAGGAGGGGGATGATGGTACGCTCAAAGGTGGGTGGTGTAAGGAGGCCAGCTGGTGAAGGTTTGTCAGGGAGAGTGCGAGAGGAGAAAGGTGAGCAGGCAGGTGGGCAGACATGGGCAGGTGGTGAGCAGGGAGTTTTGCATCAAATTATAGAGTGAAAGAAGAACCTTGGCAAGCCTAGGGTTCTAGTACCTGCTAGGCTAAGAGTGGCTGTGGCAGTATACAGGAGGTGAGATAGTCTTTAGAAACATGGCTTTGGGGAACAGAGGCATGTTGACTCATGGGTTAAGAGTGGCAATAGCAATGTACAGGAGGGTGAATAGACTTCCTTAGCTCTGACTTGAAAGACCCAACTTGGGTAAGGCTTGTGGTGGTGGTTGGTAGCTCATTTATCCAAGCAGGGGCCCTGATGGCAAAGGCTCATCTCCCCAGGGCAATCCTTCTGAATGGAACAGCTAATGCATGTTTGGTAACACTTCCTGTGGTATGTTCAGCTGGAGCAGGATGGAATAAGGCTTGTACAGAGGGAGGTGCAAGTCTGAGTAGGGCCTTCTGTCCCAAGATGCAGGCCTGGAGCTTAATGCTGTCCATAAGTGGGAGCCATTCAGTCTGTATGTATAAGTTCACATGTATGCAATAGGTGATCTACCCCAATGCAAACCTACAGGCTTTATTTAAGGAGACGTGCACTTTGAGCAGGCTAGTTTCAGTGGAGGACCCATAGACTACATTCCCATAGTCCAGGACTAGAAGGATTGTACCTCTGACTGCCTGCGTCCTGGTCTCGGGAGCAAGACAGAACCAGTGCCTGTACAGAGCCCCTAGATTCCTATTGACCGCCATGGTTATATTGCATATATGTTCACTGAATGATCTATGGTGAGACCAAGATACCGGAAGGAAGTTACCTGCTCCAGGGTAGTGTGACAACTGTAGGTAATTGAGAGAGATGCAATGGACCTCTTCTTTTGTCATCTGGCAAAGAACTTTGTCTTGGTTTTTCTAATATTGAGCACCAGCATGCTGTCCTTGAACCATTCCTGTAGTAGGTTAAAGATGTTCTGCAACTCCTTAGTCAGTGCTTCCTGGCAGGAGTTTCATGAGAATAGCACTGTGTCATCTGCATATAGCAGGATCTCAGAGATGGGGCAGGCATCAGAGAGGTGGTTCACAAAGATGCTGAAGAGGAGAGGGCCCAGTATAGACCCCGGGGTACACCTACTGACACCTCACAGGTGTTGGAAGTAGCACCATTAATTCAGACTTTTTGAGATCACCCAGATAAATAGTTGGAGAACCACTGGACTGAATAAGTAGGGAAATTAGTAATGATATTTATTAGTGTGACCTGACAGAGAAGGTGCTGTCATAAATAGGCACTGTCTTAGATTATGAACCAGTCATGTTCCCCGAGGAATATGCTACACAGGATAGTATAATAGAAGAACTGAGAAAAGGAAATGCAGAAATCTGGGAAAAGGGATTAGAACGAGAAAAAAAGAGAAAAGTGAGAAAGGTAAAGAGGCAAAATAACACTCCAAAAACTAGAAAAGAGAAATTCAAGAACATAGAACATGATAAAAAAGATCTCAAAATACAGACAACAGCTTACGGAAAGCTTGATAAGCCGAATGAGGTGTTAACAAAGACATATAAAGAACATTTGGAATCTGAGAATAACAGGGATATAGTAAATCAGGACAGCAATGATCAAATTATAGAAAGAAAAGTAGAACAAATATAAAAAAGGGGTAAAGAAAGGAATAATGATGGAACAAAAGATAAAAAAAGTAAAACCAAATATAAAGTAAATCATAACAAATCTAGCAAATCTATTAGAAGTAGGAAAAGAGGGAAAGGGTCTAAAAAGAATAAAAATAAGGGATTAGAAAAGAGAGATGCAAAAATGACACAAAGGGAGAACTTGGAGAATAGCACCAGGATCACTGATAGGACCAACACCCCAGAAGGGAAGAAACAGAGGCAGGATTCATGAAGCAATTTGAGACTAAGTCCCAATCCACAACCCCAGTTGCACTTTGAAATTGCCGCAGCTGCAGAGTAGCTGATCCATAGCTACAGCAGTTGCAGAGGGTGCTACAGTGGGTCTCTGTAGCAGCCTCCTGCAGCTGTGGTGCTGTCCCTGGCAACAGCACCCTGCAAGCTGCTGTAATCCATGGAGCTAGTCGCACTCCGGCTCCACCTTAATGAATATCCGTAGCTGCGGGTGACCTGCGGCTTCGCAAGTGGAAACCCACTAGCGCCTAGGTTTTCCCACAGCTGCGGGACCTTCCCCAACATTCATGAATCCTACCCACGATCTATCAACAATAAGGAAAATATCAATTGAAGAGATAAATCAATGTAATCTCAAAAGTATCCTTAAAAGAACACTGGCATCAGATTTTGTGTTATCAACAGTATACTGTACAGTAGTTTATATCCTCACCCTCTTTATTTAGATCTGTGGGCTGTACCACACATATTAGCGCCAGAATGAATCCACGCGAGCACTTTGCATGAAGTTACAGCAGATCAAGATTCAAGAATTACCCGCGAATTGCAGGTACTTAAGTGCACTTAATGGTGATCACAATCATTAGCACTCTACCCTGCGATTACTGAAGTACGGAACGATGTCTATCCTTAGGTGGATTTCACAGTCACAGGCTGGCAAAAGAAAGTATCCCTTCGAGAGCGAAGGAATGGATCCAGAGGATCTTGCTGAACAAGCTGGTGTTGAGCCAGGTGTAGCTAAGGCAATGCTCCGTGAACTTATAGTAGCCACTTCACCGTCTCCCAAAAAAGTACATCCAACTGCATACACCAACTATTGCCCTGAGACACGCTTTGAGATAGGCAAGCATGCTGTGGAGAATGGTGTGATGGCAGCTGTGCATTTTACACTGCAAAAGCGCCAAGCACATAAGCGAGAGCACAGTAAGAGGGTTTAAAAGCGGACTACATGAAGCAGCTGCGGAGGGACTACCTGACCCCTATCTCACCTTCATTTGCCTAACACTGAAAGAATGCACATTAGTGGCTTCACACCAGTTTCCAGGAACTCTGTGACAGAAAAGATGATGTCTTCGTGGTTTTCCAAAGCAGGAATTCTTGTTGCCCATACCGAGAGCCTGAACATAACATAACATTGGTAAGTCAATTTTGCATTAATCTACTCTGGTAATGCTGGTTTACTTCCTTGTCCCGGTCCTGAGCAATGTTTTATTTTTTGCAGGTGTAGCCCTGAAGGAGATTTGTGTGGAGATGACCAAACAACGAATGAATAGCACTGCATTAAAACTACTGAGTCTTTTCATTTTTTTTCAACAGAACAAACTTTTTTTTTATTTGCAATGAAATAGTTTCTTTTATTTACAACGGACTATGTAATTTTTGGATTTAAGCTGATGTGTACTCAGAAATAAAATACTGTCCTTGGTAATTAAATCGCGCTCCATCAGTTTTCTAATTTCACTCCGAAAATTATTAGCGTTCGGTTTATTTTAGTGCTTTTTTCGTTTCAGCTAAAATAGCGAAAATAAACGGAACGCTAATATTTACTACTGTACGGTATTTAAAGTTCCAATCATGCCTGAAGAGACTGAGAGTAAATTAAATCAAAATATTAAACAGCTTTTTTGCTTGATTTTACAAACAAATGGCAGGCCAGATAACTTAATAACAAAATTTAGTGTAATTAGACCCTTAACACACAAAGAACTGATCTTTTTGATATCCGATCAATACTTTGTACTTAAGTCTATTGGGAATCAAAAAAAAATGAGGAATTATGGCTATGAATTGGACAATGTTGTGTGTATTTAAACAATTTTTCCAGAATATTATAAGAACATTACTTTTAATAATAACGAGATGGAGTTTCAGATTTCGATTTATGGCTTAAATACTTTTCTGATAGAAACAAAGCAAAATATTAGAACAAAAGTGACTGAAACACTACAGAATCTTACTAAAGACACTACTTTAAATAAAAGGATTAAAGAGACAATGAGATGGGAACAGAACGGACAGATTTTGATCTTGGTGAAGGACCTAGACGACTATCAACAGATTTTATCTAAGGCAGTTGTCCTGGATAAAGTTGAAATTTATTTAAATTTAGAAGAAGATATGGATAAAGACAAATTGAGCAACAATAAGGATCAACAGTTAAATCTGATAGAAATGACAAATAGATTTGAAATTCTGAAAGACTTTGATGAATGACAAAGAACTGAGTGGAATGATAATAATGCAAATTTATATAATATTATTTCATGGAATGTGGCAGGGTTATTAAATAGCTTGGCAGATAAAACATTTTTGGAGTATGTAACACAACTTAATTACATAGTGAAACAGGAAATCTGGACTAGTGAGGAGGTAAATATAAATGGATATAGAGGGCTGGATTCACAAAGCTTTCTGAAGGTGCAAACCTTCCTAAGTCCCCAAGACTGCCGCAGCTATGGAAACAAAAAGGAACTTGCACTGAGTGCTATTCACAAAACCCTCTGCAGCTGCAGAAAAAACAACACTAAGGACTGTGGAAAAAAGTGCAGCTGTGGAAGACCCTAAGGAAAAAAGGTGTAAGATAAGTAAGGCACAGCTCCCGAAAGGCTATTCACAACCATTTTTTTTCTGCAGGTGTGGAAAAAATGTTACACACAGTGGAATGAGGTGTAACTCTCCCTCAGCAAACTGCAGTAGTACCCCAGCAATTGGGATCAATTAAGATGGAGGTGAGGCACAGGTAATAGCATCCCAGATAGTATAACTGGGCTGCTGTAACAGCAACAAAGCACACATTGCCATGATATGGCAACAGGCAACAACTACCAGACACAGTGCAGCCCATGATGGAGCCCCACAGGCAGTAGAGCCTGGCCAGCCTGCAGTGAGTGCTACCCCTGCAGGCAACAGAAACACTCAGGGAGGGAGGACCAGCAGTAACAATTGGCCACTGTGGTGCCATGGTATTGCTGGTACCTGTGGTGCTGCAGTGGTCCCAGTTGAAGGACTGGTTGCTGGTCTCTTTGTGGGTGCTTTCAGCTTCACTCTGTGGCAGCCCTGTTAAAGTCTGCTGTTCCAGCTAATTAAGTTCACCTGTTGCTATGCCTCCTAAGCTATTCCTGGAGCTGCGGATCCGCAGTTGCAGATTTTCAACACATCGCAATTTCTGCAGCTGCTGAAATTATGCAACTCTTGAGGTTTTATGAAATTCGCTGCGCCTTAAAATTTTCTTATGACTATCACGCAACTGCATTTCCACAGTGCTGTAGGCTTTTTTCCACAGCTGTGAGATTTTTGACTTTCCTTGTGAATCCTGCCCTGAGTCTTTTGGAAATCTGCTATAAGAAATAAAAAATACAGTAGGATGTCAGGAGGATTAATTAGATGGTGTAAAATTCTCCAGGGTATAGATTATAGGAAAATTTAATTTGATTCAGAGTACGTATTGCCTGTTCAAATCACTATGAACAAGGGATTCTTCATAATAGTAAATGTATATTTTCCTCACAGGAGTTCAAACTATAGGGATGATAGGGACCTGGATAAATTTCTTGGACTTATTGATGCTTATAATGATAAAGACCAGGGCTGTGGGATTGTCATAATAGGAGATTTCAATGCCAGGGTCGGGCATCAACTGGCACTTATGGATGAACTCCAGAATGCATGTGAGGGTCTGGGTCTCCTGACCATCAAAGGATCTAGACTCTGTAAAGATGAAAAGGGATGTGAAAGAAGGACACTGATTACTAGAAACTTGGGAGAAAGAGAGTTTATTTTATTAAATGGACAATCAAAAGGAGATGATGTGGGTGAATTCACTTATATGGGAATGAGAGGAGCTTCAATTATTGACCTATGTTGGACTAAAGTAAACTTAGTAAAGAGGACAGTGAATTTTAGAGTAGGGCCCAGAGTAGATAAAGAACACAGGCCCCTAGAGGTTAAAATAGTGATATGCCCTACCAAGGATAAGGAGATTACAACTCGGGAAGATATTATTAGGGTAAAAAGGGGGGGTTAAATGGAAAACAATAGAGAATTTAAACTCCATTAAGATATTACATTACTTTGGAATTAGAGATTATATAATGGAATTGGGACACCAGCAATCACCAGAAATGTGTGTCGAACTATTTGAACAAGCTATGAGAAACCTCTCTTTACTTTTGTTAAAAGTTTCTTTAAGTAAAGAAAGAAAAGGGAGTAAATGGTTTGACAAAGAATATATAAACAAAAAAAGAGAAATAAATAGATATGCCAGATTAGCAATTAAATGGCCTACTAAGGATAGTAAGCAAGATTAAATAACAAATGAAAAATTATAAAAATTATTGGAACTTAGAAAAGAAAATACAGAAAATCTATGGGAAGAATTTGAAAAGTGGCTAGGGATATTGATCGAAAAATTTAGAAAATGGTATCTAATGGATGGATAATATTTCAGAGTATAGAAAGTTACATAGATCCCTCCACTTGGGAACAATATTATAAAGAGTTATCCATTAAACTTAACTAGAATGGAACAACCTCTGTAAACAACATAGAATGGGTATCTATAGAGAGAAAATCACAGCTGCAGAAATAGATTTGCAATTAGGAAGTCAAAAGACATACAGCCCAGGCCCAGATGGAGTCCCAATGGATATAATAATAGATTACCCAGATTTATGGATCCCAGCTCTTACAGCTTTGTTTAATCATATAACATAATCTGGTGTAATCCCAAAACCTGGAAAGAAAATATAATTATTCCCATCTTTAAGAAAGGCGATAGAAGGCTACCAGAGAATTATAGACCTATTAGCTTGTTAGATAACTCTCTAAAGATATTTACAAAAATAATAATCAACAGAATGATTAGTTAGACAACTATAAATTATTAGATGAGGCTCAAGGCAACTTTATGCCAGCCCATTCGACAATAGATCAATGTTTTGTCCTATCATAATTTAGTACATAAATATATATATATATTAAAAAACAAAAATTATTTAGTGTTTTTGTCAACTTAAAAGTGGCTTTTGATAGGGTTGATAGAACTAAACTATGGGAAGTATTGGAGGAATATGGATTGGAGGAGGGAATATGTAATATGTTAAAAATCCTATATGAGGATAATTGTACCTCAGTTAGATATAACAAAGAAGGAGACACCACACCCAAATTTCAAACAAACATAAGGTTAAGACAGGGCTGTGTAATCTCCCCAATACTCTTTAATATCTTCTTGAATAAGACACTAGAGGGCCTGGATGACCCAGAGCTTCACATGCCAAGTCTGGGGACCAGGAGGTGCCCCTACCTGGCATATGCAGATGATGTAGTACTGATCTAAATGAGTTATTTGGGAATAAAAGAAGTCTTAACAGGTTCAATGAAGAATGTACTAAGATGGGTCTGAAAATAAACACTGCTAAAATGAAGTATATGATATTTAGTAAGAATCTAGTGAGAAACAGCAAGATGTGCTACATCAAATGTAATAATCAAAAATAGAACAGGTAAATAAATGTTGTTATATAGGGATAACCTTCAATTTTAATTTAAAATGGAAGGAACATATAACTTCCATTACACAAAAATCAAAGATTGATACCATCAATAACAAGGTTTACCTATAAATATGGAGGCCATTCAGTTAGAGGCTCAATTAGGGTATTACAGGCAAAATAAAAAGCCAGATACTTTATGGGGCAGAAATCTGGGCACTAGAAAACACAGGAGATGTGGAAATAGTGATGAATAAATTTTATAGGTAAATTCTGGGCCTCCCTAATGGAGCTTCATCATGTATCACCAGGTTAGAATTAGGACAACTACCATTAAAAAGTAATATCGAACTGAGACTCTGTTCATATTGAATAAAGGTATATAATATGCATCAAAACAGATTTCCTAGAATATGTCTCAAGGAAATGTTAAATAACAGACAAAGGGGTTTGGTGTACCCAAGCACACACACTCTTGAAGAAATTATCAAGCCATATGGCCTGCTGTATTATCTTACTCAGAGTATTAACACTCCATACTGTGCAATTAAATCTTTAGTTAACGAGAGAATTGAAGATCTATATATTCAGCAAGAAAAAGAATTAGCAAAAAATCATAAACTTAGCATATGGTTATCTACAAATATTAATAGAATATTTGGCATTCAAGATTATCTCTTAAAACTAAGAAATTCGAAGATAAGAAAGGCATATACTAAATTTAGATTTGGCTATGTGGACAGCCAGAAGCTGAGGAAAACATATGGCTTGGCTACTCATAGTGTTTGTGCTTGTGGATTGGATGAAGATACCACCATGTGTTTATTGTTGTTCTGTCCTTTATGTACATATGAAAGAAAGGTGTTTTTGATCAATATCCTGCTGAAATTAGGCATGGAACCCAAATACCAGTATAATTATTTGATGAAAACTAATAATGTATTACACTTAGAAAATATAGCCAGATTGTGTAAGATAATTGAAAGTAAAAAATGACATGTTATATCAATGGAAAATGGGAAACAGCAGTAGAAAACGAAATCATATTGAAACAATAAATCACAGTGGTAATGGGCAGGATTCACAAAGAAAACCAAAAATCCTGCAGCTGTGGGAAAAAGGTCTGCAGCACTGTGGAAACACAGCTGCGTGATATTCATAAAGAAAATTTGTGCAGGTGCAGAATTCTGTAAAAATCCCCGCAGCTGTGGAAATTCAGCAGCTGCGGAAATTGAGCAAGTGCTGAAAATCCGCAATTGTGGATCTGCAGCTGTGGAAATGGCCAGGAAGCACAGCAACAGTGAACCCTAATTAGCAGGAGCACCAGACTGTAACATTTCTGCCATCGCATGAAGAGACCAGCAACCAGTCCCTGAACTGGGACCACTGCAACACTACAGGTACCAGCAATACCATGGCACTACAGTGGTTGACTGTCACTGCTGGTCATCCTTCCTGGAGTGTTCCTGTTGCCTGCAGGGATAGTACTTGCAGCAGGCTGATCAGGCTCTACTGCCTGTGGGGCTCCGTCATGGGCTGCACTGGGTCAGATGGTTGTTGCCTGTTGCCATATCATGGCAATGTGGTACTCATGTTGGCTGTAATATCAGCTACTGCTATACCCACTAGGATGCTATTACCTGTGCCTCACCACCACCTAATTGATTTCAATTGTTGAGGCACTACTGCAGTTGCTGAGGGCGAGTTACACCTCACTCCAATGTATGTAACATTTTTTCTGCAACTCGCGGAAAAAAAAACAGGCTGAGAATAGCCTTTGAGGGCTGTGCCTTACTTATTTAACAGGTTTTTCTTCATGGACTTCTGCAGCTGCATTGTTTTCCACAGTCTCTACTGTGTTTTTTTTTTCCTGCAGCTACGGAGGTTTTCATGAATAGCACTTAGAGCAATCTTCCTTTTTTTCCATAGCTATGGCAGTTTTGGGGACTTAGGGAAGGTTTTGCACCTTCAGAAAGCTTTGTGAATCCAGCCCAACATATATGGTTTACAAAAGATTAGTTTTAATGAATAGGTATTTATTTTATGTAGTTAATGATGTATAGACATTCTTGGTATATTGTAATTTGTAAACTTCTGTAATTTTTAACTTATTTTATCAGAATATATATCTGTTATACATAATTGTGATGACAATGTCATTTTGTCAACAATAAAATTAGATTTGATGTGATTTGATACTTGATTGCCCATAGGACAGGCAGCTAGGGCTAGGTGAAAATTAACTTTCACCAGTGTAATTCAGGCAAAATAATAATTCAGCTTTAGTGAAATTTCATGAAATTCCCTGAACATTTCACTTAATTCTGCCAAAGTTCTAAATGTTACTTATTTTCATCTAATTTTAAAATGCCTTGTCCAAGCTGTACCACATTTAGCACAGGTGATGCCCCATCTTGAGGAGAAGTGTACCACATTTTAGATCTCCAACCTTTAAGGGGGCTGTGCTTTAAACAGCCAAACATTTTTTAATTAAATTTTGCAAATAGGTAAACTGTACAATTTCAGTCTTCTACTAGAGCACGCTAAGTCACCCATGTTGGTAGGTTTGTAGACCTTTGAAGAGAGACTGTGTGTCAAGGTTCAAATCTCGTTTATTGGATAGTCAAGTTACAGAATAAGCAGCCAACTGCAAAATAACATCAGCAAAAAAAATAGGCATTCATGAGCATTTGTGAAAATTAGGATCATTTTCTGAAATCCACATATAACATTTTGCAGTTGACCTGCCTCAGAGGAGAAAGCTAGAAGATGCTGCATACAGTGGTAATAAAGTAGCTTTCATAGGTTGTTCCATGCTAAAGATAAAGTGGTCCCCAGCATCAGGTACCCTTGTGTTAATCAGTATCTTGAGCAAAGAACCATCAAGAAGAGACAATGCCATCCATTTTCATTTGCTTGCAGTCTTGCAGTTTGCCAACTAACTCCTAGAGCTCACAGACTGAATGACTTTCAGAGGCACACATGTAAAACATTGTTTCTGTACATTCTTACCTGCTGTCTCTAAGAACAGCAGCAGAGGCTCTACTAAGACAGCTAAGGAAAAAAAATGACTGTGAGGAGTAACCCTGCCCAGGGTAAACTGCCTGCAGCAAACAAACCAGTACTACTGTATGTTATAGTTTAGCAGTAGACAACTGGCAGAAAAACTCAGAAACTACTAAATAAACAGTTCCCAGACATAGAGAATGCTACAGGAAACATAGAGAGCATTAAATAAAATGAAGACTTGTCATTCCTATTTAAGATTGTAGCAATGGGTAAGGATTCAGTATAGGATACAACTAGCATAACTGAGATTCATAAACAAACTGAGTAAGGTCCAACAGGAAAAGAGAGAGACAGGATCAGATTCAAAGTCTCAGTCTGTGCATCAGTCCACTAGAAGAGACTCTGTAACTCCACTGTGATGACTTTGAAGTGATGTAAAAGGTATGATAGATAACTTTATGTTATCATTTAAAAACTGATACCTGGTGACACCACATATCAAAAATAGTTGCAACTGAGGACACTGTGGCAAAAGTATCCAAATATCTTTAATCACGGTAGAATATAATGCTGGACACAACTGTATTAGAAGTTTTGGAGGGGCATTGCAGGCTCATGATGCTAGAACAGCTAAGGTGCTTTGCCTACCTGCAGTACAAATCAAATGAATGTGATCCATAGTCAAGCCAAGATGGGCTGTAATTTTGTCAAGAGGAAGGATACAGCCATGTCAGTGGAAAGGAAAGTCAGGGGTATTTAAGGGGAGGCAGCTACTACAGGGGTCACCAGTGGCAGGAGTTAGGTACATAGGTTCACCAGGGGAAGAGGGCTGGGTAACACGATAACATTAAACCATCAGTTGGAGCAAGGAAACATAGGGACAATTCTCACTTGAAACTAGGTCATATGGAACTCACCCACAGCTAAATTGACTGATCTGAGAGTTCAATGCACTTGGAACTTTATGATGTAAAGGCATTCACAGAGACCCGGTGGGGGATGAAAACAACTGGAGCTCTAAGGAGAAATTCTGGATATCATGGGGATTGGTTTGACAGGAAAGAAATCAGGAGCTCTCATTAGGAGGCAGTACAGCACAGTAGTTAAGTGTACTAAGTTGCAAATCTGGAGACCTGGGTTGAATCCCATAAGCCCCTACTTGCATACTATGTGACCCTGGGCAAGTCACTTAAATTCCTTGTGCTCCCAGGTTGCACCTGGAAACAAGGCTACAGCTTAATGTGCCATTCTTGGTTAAACAATTTACCCTTTCCCCTTTTCATTCAAATGTCATGAAATGTTGTATTCCCTGAGACCTTCTTACAAGCAGTAAGCATGGTCATTTTCAGAAGTCTTGCTACAATAATGAATAAGCAATGACAAAAGAAATCATTTTTAAAAGGATTATTTAAGGATCATTAAGTAGGATCATTTGTAAAAGTTTACATACCATAATTCTACATACTGTATTTCATGGAAATTCACAAACATTCAGGACAAGTTGATTTTTTAAATTTTATCCAGCTCTACATTTACTGTTGTGTCAGCCTTGATTGACTGCCTCTTGATAACTGATGCATTTTGTACAAACTACTTTGTTCTTTAAAATGCAAACATGGTTTTGTTCCTAGTTACTTATCTATAAGATCATTAAAAATGTGCTGGTATAGCATATTTGCTCATCAGGATCCCTGGAATGGATCACTTCCAGATCTAATCCAGTCTGAGGCCAATTTGCTTTTATTTTTTCTGTGCAGCCCTTTGAAAGTCTTTGTCTCTTCTTTTATGATCTCTTCACTCTAGACTCCCATCTGAGAAAATGTCTCAAACTAGTTTAACATCTCACTACTTACTGTTTTTCATTTTGTAGTTTATAAAAGGATATTAAGCTATTATTTAAAATAATGTATGTAATAGCCATTCATGTTTTGTGCGCCTTTCACTATTATACTGTTTGCATGTTAGTTGTGTAACTTAATTGCACAAATTGTGTAAGGAGCCTGGTTAATAAGTCAGCTGAATTGCAGGCTCTCTTGTCAGTGAGGAGGGTGGACATAGTGGCCATCATGGAAATGTGGGCAACCCGGTACCCAGACTGGGATATGATGATCCCAGGGTACAGAATATTCAGGAAGAATAGGGCTAAGGGGAAAGGGGGGGCATAGTAATCTGTGTACGGGAAGGGATAAGGTGTATAAGGGAGAAGGGGGAGGAAGGCAGAACAGAGGTTCTAAGGAAGCAGATTCAGGACTCAAAAGATAGGACGCTGAGGATTGGGTAGTATACAGACCACCAGTGCAAGGAACTGAACAGAGATCTAGTTAAGCAAATCAGAAGGGTCTATAGGAAGGGGAACACAGTGGTGGTAGGGGACTTCAACGTACCTGGGGTGGATTGGAGCACTCCAACCACCATGAGTGCAAGACAGCAGGTCATACCAGAAGCATTTCAGGACAGCTTCCTGGTGCAGTTGGTACATGAGCAAACTAGATTAGGGAGGACTCTGGACCTGGTACTTTCAAATGGGGAGGCTGTAAGAGATCTGGGGGTGGAGGACCCTCTGGCTGGGAGAGAACCACTGGCGTGGTTCACGCTCAATATGGGGAGGAGGAAGGGGGTATGGTGACCAAGGTGATTGATTTTAAAGGGGTGGACTTTAAAAGGATGGAAATTTGACTAGGTATCAGCTGGTAATTCTACAAACATGGATGCTAGTCAAAATGTGATATTATTAAGAAAGGTCTGACAAGGAGGCCACTAGGATATGTACAAAGACACAGAGTAAGAAAGGAAGGGCTAAGAAGCCCAGCTGAGTGACTCAAGAGGTTATGAAGGGGTGAGGGCCAAGAGAAAGGCATTTCAGAAACTCAAGAAATTTGGGGGTGGGGTTCACAAGGATGAGTATACAAATAAGTCCAGGGAGGTTACCAGGCTATTCAGAGTGGTCAGCACTTCAAGAGAGCTGAGACTGGGACAAGGTATTAAGGAAGGAGAAAAGGACTTCTTCAGATACATGAGGAAAAGAAGGAAGAACAAGAACCAGATGGGAAGGATCAGGAAGGAAGGAGGGTGGGTAAAGAAGTGGGTGGAACAGGCAGAGGCATTAAATGAATACTTCAGTTCTGTGTTCATGAAGGAGAAAGGGGACAGATTCCCCAAGGGAGGGGTAAGTGGGAAGTGTTGGGGAGGGGTGACTGATGTAGGGATCACAGAGGACAGGGTCCTGGAAGGATTGAGGCACTAAGGATGAACAATGCACTGGGACCAGATGGCACTCACCCTAGGGTACTCAGTGAGCTGGCAGAGATCCTGGCAGGACCACTGGCTGACCTGTTCGATGCCTCCTACGCACAGGATGCATACCACAGGACTGGAGGATGGCCTATGTGGTGCCCAGTCACAAAAGTGGCCCTAGGGATGAACCAGGCAACTACAGACCAGTGAGCCTCACATCGATTGTGGGGAAGCTCGTGGAGGCAATCTTAAAGGAGAGGCGTGTGACCTTTTTGGAGGACAATGGTCTCCAGGACAGTCATCAACATGGGTTTGTCTCGGGCAGATCCTGACAGACAACTCTAATTGAGTATTATGACTGGGTGTCCAGGAAGCTGAGCAGGGGCCATGTGGTGGATGTCCTGTATTTGGACTTCAGCAAGGCCTTTGACTCCATGCCGCATGGCATGCTAGGGGGGAAGCTGGAGTACATGGGAGTATTTATTTATTTAGTTTTTGTTAACCGGGTAAGTGCTCTAGCCAACAGGTGACTATTTTCAGGCACGACCCGGGAGGCACAGTAACAATACAGAGTACAGTTTAAATACAAAGAGCACAGCAACAATATAAAAGTACAATTTCAAAGACAATGAGGCAGGGTTACAGGTCAAGTGTGACAACTGATTTACAGTTTACAGGTAGCATGAGAGAACAGGTACTGGTATCAGGACGGACCTATATGTACAGGCAGGTAAGGTTAGGGGAAAAAAAGGGTGCGACATGGTGAAGGAGGGCTAGGGATCCATGAGAGCTAGTAGGGACAGCTCTCTGGCAGCATTAGCAGTAAGAGGCAGGGACTAGGAACCGGACTCGTGGGTCCGCCAACCGTTGAGAGGTATATAGACGGGGGGGGGGGAGATGAGAGAAGGCAACCTTGCAGCATTGGCGGCTGAAAGTAAGAAAGTGTCCGGGTCACTGGTACTGTTACCAGATATGGGAGCCGCGATTCAGTCGAGGGTGCAAAGGGAGTTTAACAGTTTTTGCGGCAAAAGGCTGTTGTAGGGGACCGGGCTCATGGAACCACTGACCGGTATGTGAGTGGCCAAGAAGCGGGGGTCCGGGGTGAAATGCAGCAGAATGAGTGGTCGAGAGTGCAGGAAGTGCCTGGACTAGCGGTTCTGTATCCGGGCATGGGAATGGTGCACAGTCGGGAAGGATTCACGGCGCTCAATCAGTAATGGAAGCTGGCTGAGGCCCCCTGTAGCGGTCTGTGAGGGGCATGGTAGCGTCAGCGTAGGAGGTTGTAGGAGGGAAGAAGAGGGACAAGAGGGAGGGAACCGGGCCTGCATGCCGACAAACCTGGGAGGACAGTAGCAAAGGTAGGGAGGGAGGAGCTGAACAGTAGGACTTGTAAACAGACTCATGGTCCGCAGACCCAGGGAAGTGAAAACAGGCAACCTTTCGGCAATGGCAGCCAGGGAGAAAAAAGTGTCACAGGTTCAGTTACAGGGCAGGGAGTAGGAACAAAGATGGTCAAATGAATCATCAACCATCAACTGGCTGAAAGGAAGGCAGCAGAGGGTGGTGGTGGTGAGGGAACTCTCATCACAGAGAGAAGTGGTGAGCAGGGTGCCACCCGCAGGGATCGGTACTGCGACCAGTACTGTTTGGAATATTCATAGCTGATATCTCACCCAGGATCTGGAGCAGGATCAGCCTGTTCGCTGATGATACAAAGATGGGAGCTGTGGTAGATGACATTGGAGGGTGGAAGTGGCTGCAGGAGGACCTGACCAAACTACAGGAGTGGTTAGAAAAATGGCAGCTGGTGTTCAATGCAAAGAAGCAAGTTACTGCACTTCAGAGCTAGAAACCAGGGAGGAGCTATCATCTGGGAGGGTGAGGCTGGAAAGCACTGAAGAGGAAAAGGATCTGGGGTGCTTATAATGGGCAGCATGAACAACTCAGCTCACTGCAGGAAGGTGGTGGCAAAGGTCAACAGGATGCTGGGGTGTATAGTGAGGGGAATCACCTCCAGAAATAGGGAGGTGATCCTTCCCCTGTTCAGGACTCTGATCAGGCCTCACCTGCAGTACTGTATGCAGTACTGGCACCCATTCCTGAAGAAGGACATCAAATTGTTGGAGAGGGTGCAACATAGAGTGACAAAGATAAACCAGTGATTGGAGGGAAAGTCCTACGAGAATAGCTTGGGCGAGCTGAACATGTACTCCATGGAGGAGATGAGGGCTGGGTGGATATGACTGAAACCTTTAAGTGCCTCAAGGAGATAAATAAGATTAATGCAGAAGGGATTTTCCAGCTTAGAAGAGGGAGGGATATGAGAGGGTATCAGCTGAGACTGGAGGGGGGAAGATTCAGGAGGGAAATCAGGAGGCATTTTTTCACAGAAATGGTGGTGGTCAGGTGGAATACCCTGCCTGAGGAGTTGGTATCCTGTAGAACAGTGGGAAGCTTTAAGAGGGGTTAGGACAAGGTGGGAGGGGTTATGATGATGACAGGGGGATGGTGAGGCAGCTGCAAGTTGAGGGGTTAGCTGCACATTCGAGCAGACTCGATAGACTGTAAGGCCAGCCTCTGCTGGCATTTTTGTATGTTCGTAACTTTACTGCTATAGGTTGTCATTTTAAACAAACTTTTGCTCAAAGGTATATCCTTCTTATCAAAATTGAAACTGACATAATTTCAATTTAAATATTCAGTGGATTACATAAGCAATTACTAGACCTTGCTGAAAGGAAAAAGGAGCTGTTACTAGGAACTTGACCATCCCCAATTGACAAAGGGTCATAAAGATAACACAGGATATTCAAAAAAGTATGGCACTCATATGCAAGGAAATATTATTGGCATGAGCCATCAAAAATCAGCATAGAACACTCCATTCAAATAGGTGTAGGTTTGTCCTACCTCAAGTCTTTTTTTAAAAAGTCCCTCAGACTCATGAATATTAATTAACCAGGTGGTGTTGTATTTGACAGAGACAAAAATTATGTCTGTTCATTTCTTCCAAAACTACTGTTTCATTGGTAGTGGGAACATTTTTACTGGAATTTCCAAAACAGCAGCATGTTTTGTGACTAGGGCCTATTGTGTACTGCTAATTACTGACTGCTTGGTTTCTGTATCTCTACCCAAACCACACAATACCCTCAGAAGCCTCAAACACAACTGTAGCAGTTATAGATCAAGAGATATCATTGTTTTTGTATTAGAACACTATAACAAAAATATCGTGAATAATTTAGTAAGATAAAAGATTCAGTACAGATCATGAAAATAAGGGACAGGATGAGACACTGTCCCCAAGGCACATCATGTCACTTGTCTAGTTTCACGCTGAAAAGCTGTCACCCATATTTTCTTGGCGTATAAATATCTCTTTGCTGCTACTGATTCAAGGTTTGACACTCAGAGCTTAAAATGAGCAAGACTTTTTGAACCTGAAGGTTTCAAACACCGGCTCTCAATCTCAAAATATCAGGTTTGCCATCTGTCCATTAAATAGGCTTAGATTCAGAAATCTGAGTAGAGACAGCTGACACTGAAGGAGACCTATTTATTGCCCCAGGATATCATTATGTGAATTGTGAATTTTGCAGTTAGGAATATGTAGAAAGCCTGAAGGTTGAATACACTTTTTTAGATACAGGGGTCTATGACTCTGCAGTACTTCAAAAATATAAATTCTGGTGTTTTCCCAATAGCTCCTTCCAAAGCATTTCTACTTCATTTGACTCTTCTGAGCATTGCTCATTTGATATGTCCAGTAATCAATTAAAACAGATTCAAACAGAAGCACATTTCAGTGCAAGACAGGGTAACAGTAATTGAAACATTTCCAAACATTACTAAAATGAAAGCAGCAGTGCAATGAAACTGGGCAAAAATGTAACCTACCTTTTTCACTATTAAAGATTTCAGGTGAGTGTGGCCAACCAGCATCTATGGTGGACACATGTTAGAAGCAACTCTGGGACACCATTTGTTCGTCTGGCTAAGCAAGCCACTATTCATGCCTTTGCAGTAGCTTAAGCCTGACGACAGACTAGCTACAGGGCATGGTGTCTGGAAAAGCCAAAAACAAGCAAGCTAAGCTATCCTTTGACTCCTGTGTCCAAACTATAAGCTTGCGTGAGTGACATGCAGCACTCTAGGCTGAGAAACACAGAGCACGAGTGTGAGGGAGATCCACCTGGCATCGAGATGGAGGCAATCACGAGCTCGCTAGCTGGAGTGCCGGCTACGTTGCTTACCATGCAGCAAGAAATGAAGTTCGGTTTCCTCAATGTCACTGCTCAACTATCCCATGTGCAGACTGTAGTGACTGGC